>JABAKD010000020.1:17718145-18318145 GCA_012845835.1 Undaria pinnatifida
AACCCAGCCTGGGTCAGCGTTTCTGTGTCTCATTAAATAGGCGCCCTGTATTGCTGTGCCCCTTGCCAGGTATGTGTAAACGTAGTATCAACATCGACCATTCACCGGTCGAACTCGCAGCTGACGTGACCCTTGCCTCTCCCTTCGATACGCAGCCGATGCAGTTGCAGGAGCTGGAGCAGCAGCAGCAGCAGCAGAGGTGAGGTCGGCATCAACGGATCGAGTGGCGCTTGGCCTGACGCGCTTTGCGTTATTGCCACGTTGGAGGCAGATGCGAGCGAATCCCATGTCTACCTGGATGGGGGTGGATGTCGATAGCGCGGGGCGCGTTGTAAAGCTGGACCTACACGCGAAGGGTATCAAATGTCAGTACACGTCGTATACCTGGTTGTATCATACTTCGAAGTATACTTTTTTCTTTTTTTTTTTATCCTCCGGCGGATGGGGAAATATAAAGCTTCAGCTCACCACACTTCCACGTATTTTCATACGCGTCGTGTGTCGATTTAACTCAGTTGCTTTCGCAGCGCAACTCTAATTCGTATACGATATTGATATTTGTTGCACAAACCTTGGTCCTTGTCGTTGCTGTTGTTGTTGCTGTTGTCGTATTATGCCAGTTGTAGTTGCTTTTGTTGCAGTATTATGCCAGTTGTTGTTCTCACATTAACTCGCACAATCAAGTCCGTGCTAACAAGACAGGCTCCGGTCACTCTGGAGTGGAAGAATACCCCAGGGGAAAAACGAAACAAACCAAAAGGTGATACACGTGTAGAAGGTTCCCTTCGGACGAAGGGTAACGCAAGGCTGGTGCTTTTGAATTTCGCATCCCCGTGCGTTCGCCTGCATCATTACGGTAGAGCAGGGAGCTATGCTGCAAAGTTCTTGATCCGAGTGCATCGGAAATGAAGGTAGGGATGGCCCAGATAATATGATGTTGATTATGCTGTTGTAGCCTATAATAACACACGGTACTGCTGCTGCTGTGCATTTAAGAGAATACCGCACCTGACTTTCAAATACCCGGCGTATATGCATTCGGGTGCAACTTCCACCGATATTTGTATATTTGTTGCTGTGCTCAGGAGATGCCTTAACCCCTTCAAAGCCCCCGAACCCCTCCCTTTACTAAATCCAAGTAATCTTGTCCCCAAAAGGGGGTTTCCAGTTGTAAAGGGGTTAACTCCCCCCCAAAAGCATTGGAACGCTTGGAACCAGGAACGGAAAATAATTCGGCTTTCTGTTGATTTGTTATCAAATCGATTGGATTCCTAGCGTTCCCACCCTGAGGGTGTGTATTAACTTATTTCGACCTTGTTGGAACGCTTGGATTGGCACAATGATGTTCGCATTCGTGTCTTCCATTCCAACCTGTTTGAGTCCGATGTGAACTGGTGAATTCTGGGCAGCCGACCCGAACAGATAATTCAAGCTCAACTGACTGTTGCGGCGGGGACCGTGCAGCTCGACTCTAGGGCAGGGGTGCGGTGACGTGGGCAGCGATTGCTCCTGATACAATAGAACAGCATTACACGCGAATGTATCGCAAGGCAAGCCTATTAATGACAGAAGACGATGCTAGCCATCCAAGTGGCACCGTTGGGACAAATCTAGAAATTGCGACATCGCCCTCGTGGCTCGACGAAGGCTACTGAAACTTCTACGAACATCGGTGCCATACTTTTGCCAGAAAATACATCGCCAGAGCCTCGTTCGCAACCCAGTATTTTGCCACATGAGCCTGCTGGTCAGGCCATGGTGGTACCGCCTGGCTCCTGCCGCGGGCAAGCCGTACGTGGTCCACATAAGCTCCACCCCGTGAGTCTTAAGTCATCCCATGTGCACCCATACCCTCGTGGGCCTCAGGCGTATGAAGAACCACTCCCAGCACCAATCAGTTGCCGTAAATCTTGTTCCAAGTGGGCCGTTCGGTTTTGCTGCCCAACTATTGACCACTCTAGTTTTTTCCCTCTTCCAAAAGTTTGCGGTCAGGTTGGGAACGCTAGGAATCTATTATTTTTGATAACCCATCAACAGCAGGCAATTTGCAATATTATACTGAGTATTTATTATCGTTCCAGGTTTTTGGGCGTTCTAATGCCGTTTGGGAGGAGTTGACCCCTATAGAGCCCCCAAACCCCTCCCTACACTAATTCCAAGTAATTTTGTCCCCAAGAAGGGGTTCCAGCTGTAAAGAGGCTAAGACACCCCGTGACCATGTATCTAGAAGAGGAAGAATATGTCCCAGAGTAGTTAATATTGGGCAGCAAAACCGAACGGCCCACTTGGAACGAGATTTGCGGCAACAGATTGGTGCTGGGAGTGTTTCTTCATATCTGGGAGTGTTGCTTCATACGCTGGAGGCCCACGAGGGAATGGGTGCAAATTGGATGACTTGGGATTCACGGGGTGGAGCTTATGAGGATCACATAGGGCTCGCCCGCGGCAGGAGCCACGCGAGACCGCCATGGCCTGACCAGGAGGTTCACGAGGCAAAATAACGGGTTGCGAACGAGGCTCTGGCGATGTACTTTCGGGAAAAAGTGTGGCAACGATGTTCGTAGAAGTTTCAGTTGTGTTTGTCGAGCCACGGGGGCAATACCACAACTTCTAGATTTGTTTCGACGGTGCCACTTGGAAGGCTGGCACCGTCTTCTGTTAGGCTTGCCTTGCGGTATATTTTGCGTGTAAAACTGTTTTCTTGTGTCAGGAGCAATCGCTGCCCACGTCACCGCACCCTTGCCCTAGAGTCGAGCTGCACGGTCCCCGCCGCAACAGTCAGTTGAGCTTGAATTATCTGTTCCGGTCGGCTGCCCAGAATTCACCAGTTCACATCGGACACAAACAGGTTGGAAAATGAGGAACGAATGCAAACAGAATCGTTCCATTCCAACAAAAGGTCGAAATAAGTTAAGGCGCGACCTCAGTACCTTTGAAGCGCGTACAACAGTCCACTGAATATTGCGACTGTGCAATCGGTACAACGAATATTCAACCCCCAGGAACATCGGGTACATGGAAATTTGAGCAAAACAAAAAGCTCACAGATGCCTTCAGCAGCAGTTTTATTCTGCGCGCCTCTGGTGAGTGAGAGCTTCGAATATTGGGAGAGTTTTTACTCTTCGGGGAAATTATCCGTTGGTTGGTGGTTTGCGCAAAAACTAGGGTTTCTCCGTCTGACCCTTCCCACATTTTTCGAAATTGAAACGTTGGGGTGTTTGCGTGAGACCCAACTACGATTGGGTTTTGCTTCCAAGGGCTGTCAGATGGTCCTAAAAGAATCGGGTTTGAAATTTCTTGCGAGAACTCAAATAATATAATTTTGTTTTTGAAGTGGAAACAAGTTTCTTGAGGTTTGAAAAGTACAAGCAACAACCAGTGGCTTTGATGCAAGATGCGAGTTGAGAAAAAAAATACACGTGACAGGTCAGGTCAGGTACCAAGTAGCTGCTGCTGCTGCTTCTGCATGTGTGCTCTGTGCTCTACGGCAATCATGCGAAGGCTGCCCATTCGATGCCACTGGGGCGCGTTGTTTAGTGCTCGCGTGGGGCGTGCTGCGCGGTATGCGTGTGTCGCCGCAGGGCCCAAAGCGCGACTACTTTTTTCGCTGACCGCTAGATAAAGTCAGATAGAGTCTGTACAGCAGAAAAAACAGCAAAACAGGACACAGGGCATATGCTGCAGCCACAATCGACAAAGCACGAGGCGGTGTCATCGATTTTGCATATGCATCCTGTCAACCCTCCGCCACATGGCCTTGCCGGCCTTCGTCGTGACCTCGTGTTGGCATGGCCTCGCTACACGGACCGTGCCTTTGCTGAGTTGTAGCTTGGTGTGGTGCACACCATCTGCCAAGCGAGCCCGCCCGCTTCTGCTGCTGCTGCACGCTGTGCGTACATACGCGACGTAGATTTATGCTGATTTCTTGCTTTCGTCATGTTTTTATTCGCCCGGGGCCATTGCGGGTTGTCCTGGCCAGCATTATTGGTCGGTTCGAAGCTCAAAAAACCAAACTCAACCCATTTTTTTGTTGTAGAATTGGGCCCGTTTGGGCCATTTTGGGTCCTGTTTTTTTGGAAGTTGATTATTTTTTGGGATCGGAGGGATATAAACAGGTCAAACCCAACCCAAATTAAAACATACCAAGAACATACCAGGGGTTGATCCCGCTGATCGTAGGGTCGCGGTGAATCAACCATGACAGAGTTACGATGAAGGAATGAGCAATGGCAAAAGCCCCGTAACGAAATGCCGTGGTAAAAATGCCGTGGTCAGACCGCGGTTCCTACTTGGTAACAAAAACACACACACCGTCATTCGATTCGCCGTGGTTTTGTCTTGCTTATGGTGCTTTTGTCATTGTTTGTTCCTCATTCGTGCCTCTGTTGTGGTTGATTCGCCGCAATTCCACGATCCGCGGGATTAATTCCGGGGAAGCTCCTGGAAAGTACGAAAACACACCGATGGGTGGCGGTGGCCAGTCATGTGTATTAGCTTGTGGTCGCATTGTGAGGTGCGATGCTGTTGTTGTTGCCAGCTGGTTGTCGCTGCTGTGTGGGGTGCGTGAGTGGGGAGGACCGCACGTCGCGCTGCAGCGACAGCTCCAAAGGCGCCGAACCCCGGCCGCCGGACAATTCCGCAGCAGAGTTGTGGACAGTAGCGCACCAGAGAGTGATCATGATTGGTGATATGATGATAGCTGACCTTAATTGCGGTGATTTACCGTTGAGGATCCGATAAGCGAATGTCGTGGATCTTATGGTGCAGGTTTTTTTTTTCGTTCTTATGGATGTTGAATAGGGACCCGGGGATACGAGATTATATCTTCTCGTGGTTTGAATAATACACAACTTATCTCTCTTATTAGCACCTGAATGGTGTAGACCAGCCCCCCTTAGGCCAAGGGGGGACAATCCCTGGTCAATAAACCCTGCCTGACCCAGGCGTGTCTATAGATATCGATAACTCAGGTGAACACACCGAAGTTAGTCAGTTTTTTTTTTCGGTACGGATCGAAACAGCAGCGAGCGGTTAATTTCGCCGCGTTCTCGGCAATACACGCCTAGGAAGATTACCGAGGCTGAGTACGGCATGCTCTCTCGCCGCCTGCGTTTGGTGATGGACAAACCGTACGCAGCAGCAACAACAGCAATGGCAGCTTGTGCATGCACAGAGTACGGGTGCTCGTGTATGATATGATATGACACACTTTATTTTTCCATGCGACCGTATCACCCAGCATTGCGAAGCACGAACCCCATTTAGTTTGCAATGCGCAACTAACGGAAGAGAGAAACAACAACAGAAACACACCGCGCCACCGTACCGCTGTACTGCTGCTGTGCTGCTGTGCTGCTGCTGCTGCTGCTATTGTGCTGTTCTCCTGTATGATAGGTGCCTGGTATGTGTGACGTACAACTGCCGTTTTGATAACCTGGAAAAAAACCCGACACCCGCCAGCAGTTGATGAATTTGCAGTCCATTGCCCGAAACGATCGAAAGGCACAGCAGCAGGCAGCACGTGCAATTTTGAATGTCCGTACAGGCCAGAAGGGTTTTTTTTTACCGAGCACATAGTCACGACCATAGGGAATAAATTCGTATATATCGTACTGCAGCTGAAGCAAGTCATACATCCGCCCAAAAAATACAAAACCAATACCAAACAGTAAGTATCACACAGCTTGCAGAGCTGAGTGTCGATCACTCAACTTACCGAACTCACAGATGACGTATTGGAAATATATGAACTAAAAACAGGACAGGGCACTAGAGTAATACCTGGTAAGAATTAGAGAACTGACTGACCCAGGCTGGGTTTCTTATTCGGGACAGGGTGTATTCTACGCTAGCTTCATTGTAACGCCTCCTGTATTTCTTATCTTCCTGTTAATCTTAGCCTGCCTTTCTTAATACCGTATAGCACGGAAGAAAAACGCCCCCCTTAGATAACACACTCGTACACATTAGCACACCCGGTGATATATTTGTTGGTTCGTTTTCGACCGTCACTTTATCACCAGGGGGACGTTGAATACCACCCCCCATAAGGAGGTGCGCCTGAAAACAGCATCGATGTCCAAACTTATCACCCCACCTAGTGAATTACATTCACCCACAACACGCACTGGCATGTACACCAGCATGAAGGCAGCTGGTTCGCTCCATTAAAGTGGACCGAAGGAGTCTGCGGCCCCGACCCCACTGGTGCCTGCTGCTCCCGCGCCCCGCGCAACGAGCACATCGTTTGTTTCTGAGATCAGCCCGCTTACGTTATCGGTGCTGCTACTGCCGGTACCACGTCTGCTACTACTCTTCCTACTGTTGTGCCCCAAGCCCCGACAACCGGTGCCGGTGCCCGTAGTGTTTTTTTGTGGCCAATCACGAACTTGTCGCGAACCGTTACATGTACCGGTATCTCGAAAACAAAACAGTGCGCACTGCTACGGTTTATTATTGTCCTGGGCCTGGGCTAGAAACAAAAGTTTCGTACGATTAGACTAGGCTACAAGGGCGCCGCCGCTCCGCTACGCTCACGCAAGGAAGCATTCAACTAAATGGGAAGGGGGCAGAAAGAAGAGGCCCATGATTTGGTGCAACCAACGATTTGATAATGCCAAGAGCTACTTCTGCAGAGCTCATGGCCCTGTGCCGTGCTTTGTGCTTGTTGGCGATGCCATGTTGTGATCGGCGGTATACGGGTGTAATTTGCGAGCAAAACAAAAGCATGAGAACCGAGAGAACAATCAAATAAAGAAAACAAGAAAACGAGTACACACGTACATACGGGTACCTGGTACCTAGTACTTCGCATGATACCTGGTACCTTGTACTTTGCGTGATACCTAGTACAATATGTTCGAACGAAAGCACAGCACGGCACAGCACCGCACCGCAGGGTGAGGCACGGCACCACATGGCACCAGACGGCGATGCGCTGTGCTGCTGAGCTGTAGCTGAGCTGTAGCTGAGCTGAGATGAGCTGAGCTGAGCTGAGCTGAGCTGAGCTGGGAGTGCATTTTTTGCAATTCAACAAGGTAGTATGTACAAACCTGGCGTAGTAGCACCGGTACCTGACATGGCACTTGGAATGATAGCTGGCATGTAGGTGGTACGAAAGAGTAAGTGCAGCAAAGCACGCAGCACGGCCCAGCACGGCGCCGCACAGTACCGCATGGCAGGGCACGGCACCGCACGTCGTCGCACGGCGCTGCGCTGCTGAGCTGAGCTTAGCTGATGAACCAAGCTGAGCTCAGCTGGGACCTGGTATGATACGTATTTATCTAAAAAAAAAGAAGGAAGAAACCAAAGAAAAGCTGGACCGTTCCGCGAGCAATGAAAGGAGGCGGTGTTCAAGTGGGAGGTCTTGGGAGGCCAGGGAAGTACCAACCGAGCCCGCTCAGGAAATGAACAACAAATGACTATCGACCCTAAATTTATCGAACTCACAGCTGACGTGCTTAGACAAAAAAAAAATCAAAATCTATTTTAGTGTATGGCAGATTTTTTTTTCCAGCTGGGCACGGGCCTCTGATGTGCAACCCTCGAGATTTTCCACATGCATGAAGGGGGGAGCAGTAGCTACACATACCATTGGAACGCTTGTGTGGCGACGTTTCGACTTGCGAAGCCGCCGGCGTATCAAGTAACCCCATTCCGAACGGGAACCTTGTATATTGCCGGATTTTTTCCGAACAAGTTCCGTACAGATCGGCGAGAGGTTGGGATTAGGGTTAGGGTTTTAGTTAGGTTTTATGGCGTTTTACGACCAAAATCTCTTCTCATGATTCTGGAACCACACGCCGGACGTACGCACAACTTGTCAATTTTTTCCTTGCGGTATCCTATCTAGGTATGTCTATTTACGTGGCCTGCATTAGCTGCTGGCTCCCTCGGAGAAAAGGTCAACTTGATCGCAGTTTTTCGCGCAGTTCGTTTTGCGCAGGAACTTTTTTTGAGGTTGGTAGATGAGGTTTCTGACACTGGAGAAACTGGTCCTTGTTCTGCCGAGGGTGTTGACTGTTCAGGAGTCGGTCCCATGTACTACCTAGAAATAACTGGTGGGGTCAGAAAGATTCCTTTCATCAGCGAGCTCGGTCGATTAGCGGGGTGCTGGGGGGGGCATGGAGCAATGGTTGTCTTGCAGAAGCTACCGGCTGAAGCCGGTTGAAAGTGTTTGCCCACACGAACTTAGTGCAGACATGCACAGCTGCCCCGGCTTCTATTTATGCCCACACGAGCGTACTGTGGACATACACAGCTGCTTCGCCTTCCGATCCTCTTGACCACTCCCATAGCTGTTCATAACGAGAGAGAGAGAGGTGTCACAGGCTTTAGCCAGAGCAACCTTATTTTGTCGCGAACTCGTTGGTTCATGATTGTTCTGTGTCATTTGAAGAGATATTGCCTGAGTGGCCGGAATAAGGTGCTTGCGATTACCAAATTATGTTGGATTTGAAAACAATTAGAAATCGCAAATCAAAGCTTGATTGGGTGTTGCTCAGTTGTTGCTCAATTTTTGGTGAAATTCGTTTATGGGAGTTGTCCCGACCAACCCAACCCTAAGAGACGGCTTGAGGGATGTGGGTAAATACAGTAGGACCATTTTGGCTTTTTTAGCTTACTTTTCTTGGATTGGGTTGGCCTTTGGTTGTGACATTCGCCGGTTTCAACATACTTGTTGATGTGTTTCCCCACCTATTAATAATCAAATTTGGCATCCTGCACACACCCTAACATGTCTCTTTACGAGCCTTGTAACCAACGTATGTCACCATCCGACTCGATTGCGCTCGCCGAAAGCACGGTTTTCCTGACGAGAAAAAACGTTTTGTTTATGCGAGAGGGAAGAGTTACCTTGGCCGTATCGTATGTACGCGCTGACGATATGGAGCTGCTCGTCGTGCCCATCTGCTCACCCAACGCATGCAGGCTCAATCCCGGTAAAGCTCTGCCAGCTGGACGCTCTGGTAGAGCTTTCTCTCTACACAAATCGACTCTCAGGTGAAGCACGAATCACACAGAACCGTGCGTTTCTTGCATCACCGCCAACAGCGTAAATACTAGATGGTGCGTATTTATACAGTGAAGGCACCTGCTGGTTGTCGGTGTAATGCGGATATTTGTGGTAATGCGGTGTAACCTGTGGTCATCAGGGGACGTCTTGGTTCCATCCGCGGGTTTCCTAGTTGACGTGGATTATCAACACGTGTACCAGGCATACAGATAATCTGTTAATGCGTGATATCTAACACTGGTCAGACCTGCACCACAAGAACGAGGCTTTTCATGAACGCCGGCCAATGTATTCATCATGTTAAACAGCAAAGTCTGGCTGTCATGTGTTGCATCCTTCTTTTTTATGTTACCGTTGATCAGGAGAAATCCCCCCGCAGCTGGGCGAGCTTAGCAAGCTCGAGAAATTGGATCTCTGGGATAACTTCCTTGAAGGTGAGCGGTGGCGCAGCGGGCCGTTGATCGAGGCTCCTCGATTGAAGTGCCGTTGTGACGGTAGTTTCTAACAACCCAGACAAAAAAAGTCACGAATCGCGAGACAAGAAATAAACACGTGAATTTTGACGAATTGTGATTTTTTTTTTACTTGCCACCGAATCGATATTTTGAAATGTTTGACAAAAAAAAATGATTGAAAAAATATGTCGGGATTCGTGACAAGAATAAACGCGGTTTAGGTTTTTGAATAACGTGATATTTTGACAAACGTGGCATTTTCAAAATTTGGAAAATGTCACGAATCGTGGTGGTTTTGTCACATATCGTGACCGTTTCCCAATAACATTTTGTGTTTTACAGGATTATGTATTTGGATTCTACACCTGTGACAGACCATGGCCTCGTTCATCGGGTTGAAGGTACAATATATTTTTTAAATGATTTTAGGGTATGGTAAGGAGCTCCTCAAGTAAGTAACCCCGAAAAAGTTGGTTTACCACCCCTGCACCGTGGCATGTGTAAGAGCGCCGCCCGTAGGTCGGGCATGGCGTTTTTTTCACGATTATTTTGCGAAAAACTCGGGAGACAAGACAGCATGCAAGCGAGAGCGCTGGACTGCTCGATCAGCGGGTCCGGAGTCTTCGAAGTATCTTGAAATAACAAGTACTTGGTGGCACTGCAATCAGCAATGCGTCGGGCGTTGCCGTCAGAAGGGTCAGCGCACCCACACACCAGCAGCCCCGGCTATGCCGTCAAAACGAGACGAACACTTGTCGAGCAACAGGAGATGCGAACCTCGCTTTTGCGCTCACTAAGCCTATGTCGTGCCATACCATGCCATGCCATGTCTTCGACAGCCACAGCGCGGTGAAGCGAAACGTTTTCGTTCATCTTTGGAACGCTTTCTGCAGCAGGAATGTAACCTTAGTGCCCGATTATCAATGGATGGAAGCCCACCTATAATCAGAACCCTCCCTCACCCCCTGCAAATCCTCCGACCCGTTGCAATACGCTCTATATACCGCTCTCCTGCCACACAAATGGCTTCGTACTCGTGCGCTCCCAGGTTTGGCTCATGCTTTCTCTTCACCCCTCCTCTAGCTTAAGCATCGGACCGCATGCCTACGCCTGTTAAGATAGGGGTAGCAATTTTTGGTCACACCATTTTCTAAATGACGGTGCTCCTTAACCCTCCTTAGCCCAAAATCGTCCGAATATTGCCATTTTGCTAACTGGTTGTTGTGTGCAACTCTTAATTTGATACTTGGAAGTAGGCCACGAGCTTGTTCAGCGCGTTGCATGCGCTTTCTGTTTCCTCGAAATCGGTTGTTGCGCGAGGTATAGTACCTCTCAAGTGGTTACGAGCCTCAGAAAACGAAAATGAGCCAGTGCACCTCTGCCGCACTATTTGTAGCACGTGTCCCATCGCCTCGTGTTTCGCCCCCCTGTACATGGTGTTGTGAACACACGTATATACCTGGTACACGCTCATCCACGCGACGCGTTTCTCGCCCTTGTTCAAATCGCCGCCGACTCCAGGTCCGATCCCGACAACCCTAGGCAAGCTTACCGCTCTGCGGGAGCTGCACCTCTCGGGGAACTTTCTAACCGGTAAGCAGACGCCGGTCGGCCTCGCCTCATATGGCAGTAGTCTCCGACGGCCACCATGTTGTACTGTTTGGCTTTGTTTTTCGGCAGGCCGGAGAAGACGTTTTCCTGGGAGCCAGCTGCCTGCTTTTTAGAAAACATTGCCTGTTGGGTTTCCGCGGTACGTCGGCTGTTGCTTAGGCGGGGGTACTTGTTGGGGTACTTGGTCTCAGCCTGCATCCTGCTGACTGAGTGTTAGTAGTAGCCCAACCGGTGATGCTTTCTGACAAACACTACCGATCAATCGACGCCCTAGATATGCCTTGTGATTTAACCGCTACACCCTAAGGCACCGCCGGCACATATTTGTGTTGATCAACGCGGGCGAAGCAATCCAGGGACGGCAAGAGCGTGTCTAACGGAATCCAAGAAGATACTCCAGGGCCTCGCCGTTATCCCGAAGGAAGCGAGGCTGCTCGAAGATATGATTCATTCGGGCACGATGAGTCTTTCTTCTGTGTGCGTGCGTAAGCGCCCATCGAGGGGATGCTGGAGCAGCGTGAAGCTTGAAGGGGCGCCAGACGTCCGCGAGCGACGCCAAGCGAGAGGGAAAGAGCGTTCAATGTTGGGACTATGTAGTCGTTAACATGCCCCAACGTGCGGCAAAAGTAGCAGGGGTGGTGGCGGGGCGCTATGTATTGAGCTACGCGTATATTACGATTGCACAGCAGGACTCGATGGGTCTCCATATTTCTCCGTCGGAGGAACCGTTTAATTTTCTGCGAGCTAATTTCGTGCATCCTGCCCCAACGTGCCCCCCCCCCCGCTCCTCCACAGGACGTATCCCTAAACAGCTTGGGCAGTTGTGTAACCTCACAGCGTTGTATCTCCACGGCAATAAGCTTACCGGTGAGAAAATTGATGCAGGCGCAGTCGCGACACTGCGCCCTGCTCTGAGCCCGTCTTCTGGTTTCGTGGTAACCTCCCCCGTCTTTACAGCCCTTCGTTGCTGCGGCTGCTGCTGCTCCTGCGCGTGTTCCAACGGCTATGGTGATCGCGTGGTGTACGCTGATGATGCGCTCGTTCTAAGGTCGATGAGGATGGCGTGATGCAACAAACACCTTTTTATTTCTGTGTGGGAGCCCCACCAGGGGTTCGCTTTTTCCTCTCTCGCTCTCTCGCGCTCTCTCTGTTGTTCTGCGCTTCGCTCTTTCCTTTTTTCTTTGTCCCTCTCTCTAAACCCTCCCTTTCTCCCCCCCTCTCCTTACTCCCCTCTCTCTGTTTTTCCGTCATATACACCTCTATCTCGCTGCGTGTCCATGCCATGCTCCTCATCAGGCGAGATCCCGGCGGCTCTGGGCAGCCTGACAGCGCTCCAGAAGCTAGTCCTCATCAACAATCGACTTACCGGTGAGCAATCACCAGCTCCGACCGTCGTCTCCGAGTGGCCGTCGCACGCGCCCAAGGTGTAATGATACCAAGAGTAGCGAAGGTCGATACCCCCCCATGCAACGCTTGATGGCCCCTCTTGCATTTTCAACAACACACGGCCGCCCCGCCCAGGTGGTGCAAACAAGACACGTTCCGCGATAGGGGCGGTGCTTTGGACTTTTTTTTTCGGGCTGACGAGGCTTTCAAGGAAGGAATTTCCCCAAAAAGCGTTGCAAGATGGTTTGTATTTCACTATAATATTCGCTACTGTACATACGTGGGCACTGGGAACGTTTCTCACCTTGGACATGTCACGAGCTAGGTCATCTACATCGGACAGATCACGTTATAGATTACATACATCGGACAGATCACGAGCTAGATAATCTACATCGGACAGATCACGATATAGGTCATCTATTAATACATCGAACATATCATAATATATATTATCTGTATCGGACAGATCACGATATAGATCATCTACATCGAACGTATCATGACATATATCATCTGTATCGGACAGATCACGATATAGATAATCTACATCGAACAGATCACGATCTAGATCATATACGGTAAATCCCGTATCTGCCGTCCTGAGATGTTGTGCGGGATAGAGATTCCAGATCCAAACCGGGTATCATTTGCTAGATCATGCAGATCGCACGCCTCCCACCCGGTAACATGAGCTAAGACCATAGAAATCATACAGACCTTCCCTGGAAGATCTAGATCAAGTGGAGATAAATCATCCCTGTCCGACGTGTGGGATGTTTATAGGGTTTACAGGGGCTCCGCTCCGCGGGCGGCTGACGCCGCCCGCTACGCTCGCGCAAGGCAAGGAAGAATGCAACTAAAAACATAGACTATGTAAAGGGGGCAGAAAGAAGAGGCCCACGATTTGGTGCGAACAGCGATTTGATAATGCCAAGAGCTGCTTGTGCAGAGCAAATTGCTCTGTTGTGCTCAGCTGTGCTGTGTGCTTTTGTTACCGGTGTTACGTTCTGATCGGCAGTACGGGGGTAATTTGCGTGGGGGAAAAAACAGGCGGCCGTGAAAGATCAAATAAATAGTCTATAGAAAAAGAAAAAAGAGGAAAAGTAGTACTCCGTACAAAACAACACACGCAATATACCCGGTACTGCTCTATGTTCGAAAGAAAGCACACAGCGCAGCGACACAGCACCGCAGCGAAGGGCACGGCACCGCACCGCATGGCTCCGCACGGCTCCGCACGGCGCTACGCTGCGCTGCTGGGCCATGTATAGCCGGATTGATCTGAGCTGGGCGTGCATGTGATCCAACAGCGTAGTATCTGATGGTATGTACAAACCTGGACCAGGTGTAGTAGTACCGGTATGCACTATTATTGACGTTTCGTATATCGAACGAAGCTGGAAAGCAAAGAAAAGCTGGAAAGGTTCCGCAAGTAATATGGAAGTTGGAGCTCTGAGAGGCCAGGGATGGGCAATCCCTGAGAAAGACAAAATTAAGTAAGTCTATAGGGTTACACTTTCATTTTTTCTCCTGCTTAGCTTTCGGGTGGGGTGTGGAACTCCTTAACCCCTTTCGAGCCCCAAAACCCTTCCCTATGCTAATGTAACTTATTCGTCCCCAAAATCGGGTTTCCAGTAGTGGAGGGGTTAAAGGAGCCTCAAACAAAGTAGGTGCACTCCTATGGTAGCATGCCTCACAAACATATGTATACAGAGCCTTCGTTCACCCCAGGGTACCAAATTCCCGCACGCGCCATGCGAAACGACGCCTGTCTACAGGGTGGATTCCGGTGGAGCTGACCCAGCTGAAGGTTATCGTCGAGATCAACCTCGCTAACAACCGACTAAGCGGTGAGATGCCAACCTAGCGCGGCCTTCGGTCGATGCCGATGCTCTGTATTTCTTTGACCCTCTCTCTCCTCTTTATATTTCTCTCTTTTCTTCTCCCCCCCCCTCTCCCTTAAAATATGCAGATATTAGTTGGCCTCGGTTGGCACCGACGCTGTAAAACATTATATGTATGTATTGGGGTTGGCGTTGGTTGGCGACGACACTGTAAAACATGCCAATCACTGCGTGAGCTAGACAACCAGCGTACCTTCTTTCTTTTCTTGTTTTGAGGGGGTCACCATGATGGTTATCGAGTAGGTCATATTGTGCGAGGTGGAGAACCCTAACTCCGCTCAAGGGGAATGATCGCTCCGCGTAGTGTGAATATGGTAAGGCACCCACGAGGCAGTTACATAGTAATACCCATTGCTGTCTCCGGAGTGGCCACACCAGAAAACATAGTAACTCATAGGCGCTGCCATCCATAAGCAAGAAAGTAGGCACGAGGTGCCGAAGTCCGTCTCATGAGCGGTTCGTGGAAGGATGTAGTTCACCCTTCATGCGACTCGCCAAACAACTCACGGCGCTTCGCGCTTGGTGCAAGCAATGTCTGCCTGGTTGGTGAAAACCCGACGTGCTCCGTCCCGGCATAGTGGGGATGCGAGGGTCTACGGTCATACGACTACGGCCATGCGCAAACTGAGTACCCCTCCCCCCCCCCCTCCCTCTCGTTCTCCTGCTCCCTACCCCCCTCCTTCTATTTCTCCTCCTCTCTCCCTCTTTGCATCATCTCTCATTTATCTCTCTCGGTCTTGCTCTATTTTTCTGTCTTCCTCCCTCCTTGCATCCATTTCCTTTATCTCTTCCCTCTCTCTAAGTCTTTATCTCTCGCCCTCTCCCTCTCTTTATTGGTGGTTTCTGCTTGCGGCGGTGATCCTGTTGCCGTTTATTTAACCTTTTGTTTTGGTGCGTGATTGGTTGGAGGATAACACGAGTCGATACAGCCAGCAATTTTTCCCTCAACGTCACTTTCTGCGGCGCACATCTCAATTTTGTTCTTGTGTTCGCGTTATCTCTTGTTAATCTCTATTTTTGCCTTTCCCCGCATCTCTCTGCATCTCAATACTGTATATACGTCATTCCTCCCCTCTCACCCCATCTCGCTGCGTCTCCTTGTTCCTCTCTTTCTTTCCCCCTCCTGTCGGTGCTCCGTCTCGAAAGGGATGCGTGGTCAATGATCAAATGACTTAAGACAAGCAACAAATGAGACTCCCCCCACCGTCTCGTCGATTCTCGGTCATACTTTTTTTCAAAGTGGTTTCAAATACGTCGGCTTTGATTTCGACCGATTGAATGGTCGATACTCAGTTTTTAATTCGCTCAACCCCTCGATCGCCGTTGCACACACGTCCCTGCCAGGCCCAATACCTGCAGAGCTCGGTCAGCTGAGAAACCTCGCCAAGCTGTATCTGTGGGGCAACAACCTCAGCGGTGAGAAGAGAATACCGCAACGCCGACAAAGGACACAATCCGAAAAACACGCCATCCAGCTTCTGGCAGAACTTTCGGCCGGTATATATATTTTTCATCCTTCTTGGTAGGGCCGTGAGTTGACTAGTTATACTAATAGTAAGTCGCCGACTGGTTGTTAGTTTGCTAGGTGTTTTTATAGTCAGGTCCTTGCGGTAATTTGCGGAGATCGGTATGTTTGTGCCTTGCTGGTTCGTTTGTGATACACTGAGTGCATCGAGCAAGACTAAAGCCAGTTGGTTGGCTTACTTTGCCCCACAAGTAATATCTAGCCGTCAAGTCAAGCCAAGTCAAGTGAAGTCAGGTCAAGTCACGTCAAGTCAAGTGAAGTCAGGTCAAGTCACGTCAAGTCAAGTCAAGTCAAATCAACCCAAGTCAAGTCAAACTAAATCAAGTCAAGCCAAGTTAATTAAGATCAATTCAAGTCAGGTAAAGTCAAGTCCAGCCATCCCACAGCCCTACCTTTCTGACGTTTGGGAGTAGTAGGTGCCGCTTACCCTAGCGGACTCATATGTTGCGGGCACGAAGATGAACCCTGATTATTACTCTCTCGCTCGTTTCTAATGCCCCTCCCCCGAGCAGGCTCAATACCAGAAGAGCTGGGCCAGCTGAGCCTTCTGGAGAAGCTCGACCTTGCGCAGAACAATCTCGGTGAGCATGCTTGTTAGCCGTATCCCCTCGGCGACAATCCAAGACTTACGTTTCCCAGCACAGGTTGACCTCAATACCACCCATCCCTCCCCTTATTGGAGGAAAATGTGAGGAAAATGAACGAATGTGACATGCGGAAGCCTGTGGATGAGATAATGGCGAGAAAACGTTCGCTATCCTAGGGGATATATGGTCGCCACAGACGGCCAAACAGGAAGGAGATAAAGTAAGCAAAAAATGTTCATGTGATACGTATGGAGCACCCAAATGTTGGAGGTGTCTCTGTTGGGAGTATCTCTATTAGGAGTAGGAATGGTGCTCAGTCTCGAAAGGGATGCGTGGTCAGTAGTCAAATGACTAAGGCAAGTCACAAATGAGTGCCCCCCTCCCCCTCTCGGCTCAAACTCACCTCCTGCGTGCAGGCGGAGGAATACCCCGGGCCCTGCGCAAGCACCCCAACTTCAAACGCTTCGTTTTCTCCGTGCCAGAGGACGGCGCACCGGTCCCCCCCTGGAGGTCGAGGCGGTCGTTGCTTCCCGCGCTACTCCTGGGCTACCTGGACCTAGCCTCCGACCTTGCTGCCGTGGCCTCTTACCGGTCGCAGCAGGGGAGTTGGTTTGTCGTGGGATTGGTCTTTATTTTCGGCCCTTCTTTGGTCTTGGGGGCGGCGCTTCTCCGTAAGGAATCTGCGAAGAGGGGCGTGGCGGTTATGGTCCAGATTGGACTGCTCGTGGAGGCGTATATTTCCATCGCGGAGGAGCGGTACTCCCACGTTATCGTTGCGCTCAGGCTGATCGGGCCGCTGTTCGAGTCGCTGCCGCAGCTCCTCCTGCAAACGTACGTCTTGCTGGTGGACCGGGAGTTTTTAGCCGTGAGGGTCTTCTCCGTTGTCATATCAACGCTGTCCTTAGCTGCGGCGACAACCGGTGTTGTGGCGGAGCATCCGCTTTCTCAAGTTACGTGGGCGAGGGGTGTTGATTACCCCACCCCGAGGTTTACCCTCGCGTCGAGCCTTTTTTTCGGGACCATCCCGTACGTCGGGTGTGTCGTCATGGGCGGCGGGTTCCGCATGCACCCGCAGGACTTCGTGTGGTGGTTCTTAGCATACGAGGTGCTCGAGATCGTCGGCAGGTTCTTGTCGCTGGCGGTGGCGGCGCTGGTTCTCGAGTTCTACCTGTTCGTCGTGCTGGCGTGGATTTGGTTCACCCGGTGGGCGCTCTCGCGAACTTCGATCGGGAGAGGGGTGGAGCGCGAGAATCTCCACTTCCGAGCTCTTGTGCGCAACGTGGGCATGCCTTTTATGGACGCCGTGATAGACAGGGTCCAGGCTTACAAGGTGTCCTGCTTCTTCACATTGGCGGAGACGGCGTGCTGTCTCGTGGTGGGTAACGTTTTGGATGCGGCGGATGCAGGGCGGGCGCTTGCCTCCCACGACGCGCGGCTCATCTTCACAGCTGTTGCCCTGTTCTGCACGGTCGGAAAGATGATTCTGGCGTTTGTGGTGGTGGTTCCGTTCAAAGAAACGATTGGTCGAGTCGTTCCGGCCGTCAAGGGAGAATTAAGGGTAGAAGATAGCAGCGATAGCGGTGAGGAGTCACCCAATCAGCAAGACGGCGACGGCCGAAAAGCGGTGGGGATGGCTGCCGTTGGAGGCAGCGGCGGTGGCGGTAGCGGCGGTGGCAGCGACGGCGGCGGAGGCGGAGGCGGCGGTGACATAGAAGCGCAAGACATCATGATCGTCATCAAGGCTTCTATCGCGGCGGAGGCCGCCGCCGAGGCAAAGGCTGCTGAAGCAAAGGCCAGAGAAAGCGCCGCTGGTGGTGTCGAGCTGAACTCTCGGAGCTGCGACCATTCAACCCCCGCAGCCCACGCCGGCGCAATCACCCTGGCGGCCGCCGCCGCTGCCGCCGCCACCGCCGCGGACAGAAGCGGCGCGAGGGGAAGAAGGGCTAGCGACGCGAAAAAGACGGCGTCCTGGAGAGCATTGCAGACCGTAGACGAGGCGGTGGATAGAGAAGGGATGCCGGTCACCTCCCGGAATTCCGGCGTCTCGGCCTTGCGCCGCGCCTCGATGGGAAGCGTCGTCGATCGTAGGTCGCGAGGCATCGAGAAGTCGCGAGACGACAAGAAAGTGCAAGACGACGAGAAATCGCGAGACGACGAGAAGACCGAAGAAGAAGAAGGATGCGAACGCGCCCCGCCATTACCACCGCCGCCGCACGCTGACGGAGGACACGCCCCGGTGTCGACCGTCTAGGTGACGACGGCAGCGCGTCAGTACCCCCTCAAGTTTATTTTGAAGACTTTTTCCGGGTCGGGTGATCACGCGATGACCCGACCCGACCGTTGATATGTGAAAACCTCCTGACCCGATCTGAACCAACCCGTGAGAACTGGAACACCTCCTGAGCCGACCCGACTCTAACCATGAGGTTGTCCGGGTCGAATCATGACTCATGAAAAGCGCTGTTTAGTTTTTTAGGGGAATGAGGTATGGTGGCGTGGGTGCTGTGTACCAGTAGGTCCTCCGGGCCGGCGAAAGGTTGTGGGACAAGGGGGAAGCTGTGCGCCGGCAGTCGAGGTCCGCCCGTCTGTTTTCGTGATATATGCGCCTGCCGTGTGTTGGTGTACGATATATATACGTGCTGTAGGCACCGCTTGTTTGTTTTTGTTTATAAATTTTGATGTAAATGCGTTTTGCAGGGTCTACGCCCGGGGGCTTATATCCGGGATGTATTGGCGAGAGGGGCACCATATTTTGACGATTTGGACTTTTGCTTATTTCGGTAGGACAGTCTGCTAAATTTCGTGGTGCTGGTGTTCACGGCTGGCTAGTATACTGCCGGCTGCGCACTTCGGAAGGATTACGGTCTAGACCATCTAGACACTTAGACGTCATTACATCTAGACACTTACACGTCATTATGGTATGCTGTGCAGGATATGTGTAGTACACGCCAAACCCGGGAAACATGGTGCTAGCTAGCAAGATCGTTCGTATCATGCCACTCTCACCCAGCAAAATGGTCTAAAGGCTATGCAGATCATACAGACCAGGAGTCTGCCTGCCCTGAAAAACACAGATCACATAGATCATCAATTGGGATCTGATATGTCGGACGTGTGAACTAGTTTCAGTGTGTTGACACGCCGGCGGCGTGCGGACGGGCACAGCAAGTGAGACGTTCGCCCGTCCACAGGCGATGCGTGCATCGTGTTCTGTGTTTTTTTGTATATTTTGTGGTTTTCTTCCTTTCCTGCTCATCACATTGTTGATGGTTATGGTGGTGGTTATGGTGATGACGAAGACAACTTTTTTTCGTCAACCCTAGCGTTCGTATCGCCATACAGGAGGCGCTGGAACGGTGAAGGTCTGCTGTGGTTGTTGTTGCGGCCTGCATCCCTCGATGTATGTGTTGGCTCAGCGTTTTGTTTTAGGTTCTACTACTAGTGGCACGGTAACTGTTGCCTGTACTCATGCGAGGAGGATACACGGAGAGTGCTCCGTGCTTTCTACCTAGAACCTCGCGCTAGATTTGAGGTAGCCTGTAGCGCGCTGTACGAACTTGTGCGCGCCATAGCTACCGAATGTATTGATGTGTGAAGTGTCCTCCCCACGATCAACTAGGTGTGCTTGCCCCGCTTTCCCCGATACCCCCCCCACACACACACAGAAGTGTGTCGAGCTGCAATACAAGTACCGCACTACCTTGTGGCCGTGGTATACTAGATATAGAATGGTAGCTGCATGATAGCTGCTGCTGTTGTTCGAATTTGATTCCGTCTTAGGATTTTCATATGTTTACCCTCTCCCGCTGAATTAAGTTTGCGCAGAGGAGAAGTACAGTATAATACTACTTTGTGACGAGGCCCGCTGACAGGGTGGACTCGTGTGGCGTTTGAGGCGCGTGTTATTTCGTTGTCGTACTAAGGGTAAGAAACGGGCGGTCCCAGTTCTTGTGCCGAGAACTTTAGCTGGTGGGAGTTTTCGTGTCCCGGATGTTTGTCCTGTTCACGCGAAACAACCAGGTATATTAGAATTGCAGTAGTGGTGCCTCCACTTGTATACCGCTGGTATGCTGGTATGTGCAAGCCGGAAATACCGGCAATATGACGGCAACTGGCGCTGTTCCGCGTACTGCCATCCATTACTGGTGGTCATTTTCGCTTTTTTTTCTCACTTTTACTTTGCAGCTTCTGGATAATTAGCCGTGGTCACAGATGTCGTCCCTCCTCCCCCCCGGTGCGTCCCTTCATTTTTGTCGCGCAGAGGGTTCAGCACTCCCAATGCTCGTCGATTTTCATCGATTTTTTTCTTATAGAGGGACCACTATTACTACTACTAATAGCTGTGTATATTCGTGAAGTTTTCGTGTGCTTTCGCTTGTGTCTCTTCCTACCAGCTACGGTTCGCCATTATCCCAGAAAAAAAATGCATGGGAAGGTCGACTGTACGCTACAATCGAGGTTTGGATGACATTCGCGCATGGGGTACCAGGTAGGGATGCAGAAGGGGAGAGGGTTTGCTGCGTTAGGCTCTACCGCCAGTGTCACGGACGTGTCTTTAGTCTTTCTGTAGCGGCGTTTATTTTGTTTTACTTTCGCTTTATCCGGAAGGTCGAAATCTCCTCACCCTTTAAAGCACCCGTCCGTGGGTTCTGTTGTAGTTATCGATGCATTTGACCCCATGGCACAGCAGCAGTCAAGGCTCTGGGGTGTTATTGCTGTTTTGATGTTGGTGTCGTGTTTGCTGTTGTTGCTTTCTTGTGTTTTTTCTTGTGGCCTAGCGCGAACCATGATGCCGGATGTGCTGGAGTACAGCGGCCTGCTGCATTGATAGGTCGGTCGGGATGAAAAATGCCGTCTGTGGTTGTTGTTTTTTTTTCTGCAAGCTGGTAAATTGCAGCCCATCGGCAGAGACTTTGCCAGTAAAAAGAGAATCGGCAATATTTTGCCTAGCTCGTATCTGCCACGTGTTTTTGTGTTGGCCTATCTAGTACGGTGGTGTTGATTAGAATAACACAGTAGTACCAGGTATACCAAAGCACGTACACCTGTATGTAGAGGCCTTCTGCATTTTCGTGGTTACGGGCTAGTGATGGATTTTTCTGGTGAAACACAGGCTAGATCCTTGCAAGTAGCTCGTACCACAGTTGTGAGAACAACGGCAACCAACGGTGACAATTGTGTAGCTTTATCGGGTTGATACGAGGGAGGGGATGAGGTAGTATTCTTGTTTGATCTCATGCATGTCATGATTTTGCTTCAAATTTTGACCTGCTTCTTTGGTTGTTTCATTTCATCATGGGAACAACGTCGATTAGCGAACATGAATACAACCGTACGAAAAGTATGTCCCTAGCGATCAGCGATCAGTGATGACTGCGAAGCGCGAGTGGAGAATACGAACCAGCGAGGAGGGGGAACGAAAAAAATCGACGCCTTCGTAGATTGAGACCCCGAGAAGGAATCTGCGCTGCCAACGAAACTACATGTACAACTAGACACAAGCTGAAACTTCCTGAGCAGCAGCAAGATGGTGACTTATGACCAATGGTGGAGTGGATATTTGTTGTCGCAGGGTGACCCGGGCCGAGAATCGAAAATTCGAGGGGGTCACCTTCGAGTGAACTAAGCGGACACGAACGAACAAACACTTTAATAAATTTGGGGTACTATTGGTGAGGATGATACGGAGTACCTTTTTCTGAAACTTGTTGAGGAGCAAGATGGTGACTGTTGATTGTACTTATGATACGGATGTGGCGATGGTATCAGTAGGGAGTTCCAATAGTAGATAGGCGTTATTGTAGTGCGAGGTTCATGGAGGGATATCCTAGCTCAAGGCAGCTTTTTTTCTATTCTACCGGCGTAGCCGCTCTCGACGCGAGCCCGTGCTCTACGTCTTCTACTTTACCTCTATTTGTCTACATGTTTGATGTCTACATGGATGCTCGAGGAGCGTGATTAATGTATACATGGTCCTTTGCCCCATCGGCCGGTAACCCCGCCTACCCAGCTATTGTCAGCTGGCCAGCCCAGTAACGCTCCAAGGGTCCAGGAACCAGTTACTTATGAGCATTGGTGGAGCGGATGTCTGTCGTTGGGGGTGGCCCAAACCGAGACTCGCAAATTTGAGGGGCTTTACCTTCGAGTGGACTACAAGAGTAGTACGCGGGCACGAACGACCGAACACGTGGAGTACTGGTCTGGATAATACAACCCCCCCCCCAAAATTCGGCAAATTCAGCAGACACCCTACTCCTGTTTTAATAATTGATGTATCAATTAATGAGTTTATTCGTGCATAATTTTCAGGTTTAACAATGTTACGTTACAATGTAATCTTTGTTGTTATTGTTATAGACTATTATTACTAGACACAGACAATTGATGCATTGCCAATTGAACACTTGGTCGTGCATGATAAGTAACGTAATACAAAGTGATCTTTTACTTCGTATTAGGTTTTGATTTCTGAAACTTCCAAAAAAAGGGCGATCGATGTAGTACGCATTGCAAAGATGAGTATCGACCCTAAATTCTGACAAAAAATGGGCGATCGATGTAGTCCGCAGCTTGCAAAGATGAGTATCGACCCTAAATTCGTCGAACTCCCAGCTGACGTCGTTAGAATAATTTTATGAAATACGGAGAACCTTTTTTCGGAGCTCTGCGCCTCTAAAATAAAAGGCAGCACTGCTGTAAAGACGAAATAAAAACGGAGAAAAACACGTCCTGCAAGAGGCCGTAGATAGAAAAAGGGGGTTAAGAGGATAACTTTGCTCTGTAGGACACATTCTTGCGCGTCATGACGAGGAGCATCATCATTATCTAACACGGCCAAGTGAGACGGGTGACGTTACACACACCCTGCTGTTCTTGCTGTTCGCTGCGTGAACCTTTCAATGTTATAACATTGCCCCACAAACATGGACTACTCTCCTAGCCTGATCATGACTAGTAGTGACGCGTTCAAGTGGCAGCAAGGTCTGGCTACACCCCTTCGTGGCCACTATAAATAAACACAAACCGGAGCTATATCACACAACATTAAGCATATAGCTCCCGAGTCGCTGCTGTGAACACCATCCAACATTGATGTCCTTGAACACCATCAGGCATTGACAAACAGGACGCGAGAGCGCCGGCATCATCGGCTCAATGCTACGAGGATAAGACAGCAGACAAGATGTTCCCATGTGCTTTCAAAGCTCACAGCATACCAAGGCGATTTCATAACAGGCAAGATGTTCAGGTGTCTGGAGCTAAATGGCGGGAGAATGGGATGAGGAAGGGGAACTGCAGGAACAAAAGCATGCAGACAAAGCCTCCACAATGTCGTCGGAATCGGAAAAAACGGGGATACCAAACAAACGTCAACTAATTTTGGCCATACTGCCTCATTTGATAGCTGGACGACCTCCCCATCGCACTGCCGTACAAGGCATCTAAACGCCACCTTATGGTGATTTGCACAGTATAAAGTGTGCCCCTGGTATTCGTGTATCCTGGTACCAGGTAAGTGTTTGCGTGTGATAGAGGGCGGGGAAATGGGGCAAGATCCGCATCTTCCACGCATCAACAACTTCTGAATCTTAGAAACATTCGTCATGAAGGAATTAATCGTTTTCTCTCATCTCCCTCTCTTGCCTCTCACCCTCTCTTTTTGACAAGGGGATGAACACGCACTCCATCTGCAGCAGTGGTACCGGTACTGCGGCGGCAGCGGCGGAAGCAGCAGCAAACAAATGTGACATCTTCCCCTACGCCTAGATAGCTTCCACCGACACCAACCGCGCACCCCATGCATACTCACCACTCAAAAATATCCCCCCTAAAAAACAAAGCAAACACAGCATTTGTCCCGCATTTTCTTTCGCGCCGGGTGCACCTCTACCCCCCCCCCCCCCCCCCCCCCCCCCGTCCGCTTCCAAACCAAAAGACCCCCATCACAGCAGCGGGTCGGCATCCTTCAAGCCGAACTCTGGATCTACGGAGATCTCGTCTTGCTCCTCATCCACCTTTACGAACCCCCACTCTCGCCAAGGGTACTCTATCTTCTCCTCCTCCTTCTCCCAATCCACTAAGATGGGCTCCGACCACATCACGCCCAACCCGCGCAGAATTTCGTACCTACAGAAAAAGCAGGAACGGCAGGCAAGCAGACAGGTTGATGCGTTGGTCGGGTCAGGGCCATCGATGGGTATCGCACGCGAAGGCGTGACTGACGAGGCATGAGAGAACAATCCAAACCAAGCCACTACACACGAGAAAACAAACAAACCAACGAATAGCCAAAGCCAAACCACACCGCACAACACAACCCACCACACATAGCACCACACATCAGATAAAGACAAAAACGAAAACAAAAAAACAAGAAACGATAAAAACGCCAAAAGAGAAAACGAATCAATTAGATAACGACCGAAGCTCTCAAACCTCCATGTAAATCAAACAACCACACCACATGCACATCGCGCATAACCACAACTGAAACCTACAACAGAAACAACGACAACGACAACGACAACGACAACGACAACGACAACGACAACGACAACGACAACGACAACGACAACGACAACGACAACGACAACGACAACGACAACGACAACAACAACAACAACAACAACAACAACAACAACAACAACAACAACAACAACAACAACAACAACAACAACAACATAAAACAACAACATAAAACAACATAAAACAAGAATGAACACCAAGAAAACCAAGAAAACAGGCAAAACAAGAAAACGAGAAATTCAGACTAAAAGTATCGAACAAATGAAATAACTCCTCAAGCGTCCCCCCCCCCCCCCCCCGTGCAGCTCCAGCGGAGCCTCTTTACCTGTCTGGGTAGTGCTCGATGAGCAGATCCTTCTGTGCCTTAATAATATTGAGGTAGAACCCCACCGGCGTGCCCCTGATAGGCATCGGCCACGGGTCTTCCTCTGGGATGACGTACTGCGGCGACACGTCGAGGTGCCCCTTCAATCTCTGCAGCAGCAAGACCAGAGGCCAGAGGAAGACAGAGACGGCACAGAAAATGGACGGAAAAATACGGATAACGTGGTTAGTAATGGTCGCTCTGGGTTTGCCGTGGGGTGGGTGTGGGTGTGGGTGGGGTTGGAATTTGGTACGGGGGGGCGGGGGGTGACTGGGCTTCGCCAGTTGTCGGGGTCGTCAGAGCAGTGTTGTTTTCAACTGCTACCTTGAGGAAATTAGAAAGGTTAAACATTTGTATTCCAACAACAGTAACAATTTTGTTTTTCATCTTGCTGGAACTAGATTTTTCACCATAGCAGCAGAAAATACGAGGACCGTAACGGACAATAAATCACGAAGAAGGCGAGGGAAGTCAGGAACAAAAAGCCGAACACCACCACCACCACCACCGCCATCACCGCCGCCACCACCACCACCACCACCACCACCAACAGCAACAACAACAACAAAGACAAACCGAGACGAAACAAAAACCAAATCCGCCGCGAAATCAACCAACACCCTTTCGAAATAAACCGCGTGAGTATGAGGTGCTTGTTACAGAAGTATCTACATAAACGTACCATGACGGAATAGAAGGAGATGAGAACCTCCGGCCACTGAAAGTGGAGATACAACTCGTCGTCCCCCCAGTCGAAGCCCAGGTCATCCAGGGCCTTCTTGCGCTTCGTGTCCTGCCAAACCGACATCGGTATTATGTTAGTGCCAAACCGATATCGACAGTATGTCAGTGCTAAACCGATATGGATACCATGTAAGTGCAAAACCAATGTCAATAGTATGTCAGTGGTAAACCGATATCGATAATAAGTCACGTGCGTACCGATTTCAATATTACGTCAGTTCTAAACCGATATCGATATTACGTCAGTGCTAAACCGATATCGATGTTAGATCAGAGCGAAACGGATGAGGTTCTCATGCCACTGTAAAACCCACATCGACAGTACATCAGTGCGAAACCTACATCGATATTGTGTAAAAAAAAGTGTTATTGATACATATCGATGATATTTTATAGAGCATCCAGGGCTTTCCTGGTCTTCGTGTCCTGCAATCGCAATATTCAAAATATGTCCATGCCATTAGTATCGGCGTCGATACCGATGACAATATCGATGTTCACACCCATGTCGATATCAATATATCCCAATATCGATGTCGTACGACGCCAGACTGCCGCCGATACAAAAAGCGGCAGGTTTTAACACCAGGTCAACGGGAGGACAGGGGGTGGGGGGATCACCAGCTTCTACGGTGTTGCCCGTCGAGACGCCCACAACGACCACGTAACGGCTTCCTTTATCATGCAGTACATAAAGAACGTTAGCATGCACAGGTTTTTGGGTTACTCGCGGGTCAAGCACGAGCGTTATTCGACGCGCTTCGAGAGAAAGCTTGGCCAGGGCGCTGCGCAGAAGTGACGCACCAGTACGATCAGCTCCCATCACACGAGCACGCGACGGAGTAAAGCCGGAGGAGGCGGAAACGCGAGAGTCAAGTTCGAAGCTACGATGGTTTCCTACCAAGGGTCACAGCGAAAGTACGCGAACTATTACAGCAGCGCGCGCACACAAAAAAAATCTCTGTCGCACAGCCGTGGCTCCTCCACTCCACCCCCCCAAACAACGTAACCACATCGCCACGGAGGGGAATTAAACAACGCCAGCGCGATTGAACGAAGTGCTCTAGAGGGTGAAACGCCGTAAAAAAAAAACAGTCGGACATCCACCCTATCGAGGTTCCTAAGTTGGTTCTTCTCACGTGCTTCGCCCAGATGTCACCGATGCGCATTTGCTTGCAGATTGACCCGAGCTGCATTCCCGACAGCTCTATCGGCCACTCGTAGTCCACCGGTACCTGCCAAAACCGTTACACAGAAACATGCAACGGAGGAGGAGAACAACGTGAAAAGGGCAAAAGACTAAATGTAGGGGAGGGGTCGACAGAACGTTTTTACGACAAACAACTAATCGCTAGGCCGCGTTCGCCGACTACAAATGGCTGACTTCTACTCGGCAAGTCGGCTGGGCGTGTTCGGCTCCACTTTACACAAGAAAAGAACGAAGTAAATATGGGCCGATGGAGAAGGAGGAGGATCACGTAAGAGGGAAAAACAAGCATCGGCAGAATCATGCGCGATGGCATGGAGTTATTGGGAACGCCCCATTTCCTAACGCCGATGGCATTCGCGCGGGGGGGGGATAGGACACCACTGTTCTTTCGCTTTCCCATACTCTTCCGCCACCCGCCCCCGGCCTGCGCATTGCCACGAGAAGAAAAAAAATCCTACCAGTAGAGCTTTGACTGTCATGGAGCGTACCTTGAATTCGTCATGGGGCAGCTCCCCATACAAGGTTTTGTAGAGAGTAATGCCTGCAACGACGTCGTCCCAACGGAACCCATCTCCGAACTCGTCCCACTCGAAGTCGACCTTGAGAATGTGCGCCTTAACATCTTCAGTGCACCAGTCTAGAGCCGAGGCAGACTGCACATGAACGAATGAATGGATGGATGTGTGGATGGATGGATGAACGAATTATTAACAGCATGAATTGATGACTGGTTGACTGGCTGACTGACTGACCGACTGACTGACTGACTGACTGAATGCATGAATGAATGAATGAATGAGTGGACGAATGAATGGATGAATTCATGAATGACTGGCAGGCTGACTGGCTGAATGAATAACTGAATGGATGTATGACTGGCTGACTGACTCAATGGATGGATTGATTAACTAATGGGTGAGTGAGCGATGAATTGACGAATGAATGGATGAATGAATAACAGAAATGCTGAATGAAAGAAAAAATGAACGAATGGAAGAAAGAAAAAGGAAGGAAGGAAGGAAGGAAGGAAGAAAGGAAGGATGGAAGGAATAGATGGACGGATGGATGGACCTACAGTACAACGCATGGTACCAGGTAGGTAAGGAAGAAAGGAATGATGGAAGGAATAGATGGACGGATGGATGGACCCACAGTACAACGTATGGTACCAGGTAGGTCCCAACAGGATCAACAAAATTACTGAAATGCTTAAATTGACCAAAACGACCAACATTTCTAAAATGACTACTTGCGAAACGAGTAAAATCTTGTTTAGCAACGCATTTATCGATCTCAGGCTGCTGTGTATTTGTGTTTGAAAATCAAAACTAAAACTAAACGACTGAAATGCCTGTCATGACCAAAATGAGCAGGCTCACTGGACTGCATCCGTTGGTGAGACGCTTGGCCGACAGTACTCTTAACAGTACAACAACTCCCAAAAGCGATGAGAGCACAAATAACTAAATGATTAAAACGATTCCACATTTTCTATTCATTCTCAAGTGACTGCCATGCTACATTACTAAAATTGCAGACCATCGAACGCATTCATCGACATCTCAAACGCTTGTATGCTCGTGTTATATTCTACAACAAAAATGTCAAATACACAGCTGTGAGTTCGACGAATCGAGTGGTCGATACCCATGTTTGCAAGCTGCGTGAATCATCTTGTCATACAAGCACCAAGAACGATAAACTGAAATGAATGCAATACTTCAAACGACCAAAGATTCAGAGCCTTTCACGGGCCGATCCAACCCCGACCCGTGGCATTTGCAAGCCTCCTGACCCGATCCGACCCGGCCCGTGATATTTCAAACACATTCTGATCCGCCCAGATTCGACCCGCGAGTTTTTCAAAACCTCCTGCCCCGACCCGCCGACCGGGTCATGACCGTGAAGACCCCTGGTAGAGAATACCATAATAAGCAAGCTCACCGTGCTGCAACCATTGGTGAGACGCCTTCCCTTCTGCCTGTCGATCATACCGACCTCGGCCTCGTCCTCCTCGTCTATGTACTCGTCGTCTTCCCTTTCCACGTAACCGTACTCCGGCTCTTTCTTCCTGAAAACATTACAAAAAAAATGCAGTTACAGAAAAAACAAACGTTAAGAAACAGCGTTCTTTGTAACCTACCGTATATCCTCAACGAGGAATGAATATGTAAAAACGCGCGGCCCAACGAAGCATCACGCAGCTTGCGAAGTCGAGTGCGGACCACCCAAATGGCCGAACTTACAGCTGACGCATGACGTTTTTTTTCCAAACAGTTGTGTTTTCGAAAAAGTAACGTTTGATAAAAGCGACTGATGGGGGCAGTGATTGCATAGACATGGAGGTGATAGGGTAACGCTTTTGAAAGCGGTGGTGGCCATGAACACGGTGAATATTATGGCGACAACGATTGTGACGACGACGATGATGATGGCAATGATGATGATGATGAAGATGATGATGATGATGATGATGATGATGATGATGATGATGATGATGATGATGATGATGATGATGATGATGATGATGATGATGATGATGGTGATGATATTAATTGTGATGATGATCACACTGACCATGACGATGATGATGATGTTGATAATGACGGTGATAAAAACACCGACGAAACAAGTATTGATGACAATGATGGCGATAGCCGTACCGGCACTATTAGCAGCGCTAGCACAACAACGACAACGACAACGACAACGACAACGACCCGAAAACACCCCCGAAGCACGCGCGATCGAGCATCACACGCAGCTCGCAACGGTAAACTTTCATTCTCGGTCAGCTATATAATGTTCTAGAAAATCACAGCTGAAGTTTTCAATATTTTATAAAAACAACTCAAAACAACCCAAACAAACCAAAACCGACCTCTTAGGATCCCACTCCGATGGCGTGAGCACGCCCGGCAACGTCACCATCTCCGTCCCGATAGCCCCATCCACCACCGCCACCTCATCGTAGCCCCTCGCCAGGTAGCCCAGCATGGGGATCATCTTGCGTACGGCCTGGTGCTGCGTCTCCTCCGGCCAGTAACGCATGTCGGTGTCGTCGGTAGTCAGCCGTCGGTCCTCGTCGGTGAACTCCGTCCTCATCTGAAGGGAGATGGGGGATGCGGGGGGGAGGGGGGGGTGTACTCAGTTTGTGCATGGCCGTAGTCGTATGACCATAGACCCTCGCATCTTTGCTTCTTTTTTTTTCCAAGATCCTGGAGATCCGGGTAAAAAAGCTCAAGCTCCATTCACTTTATTTTGTGTACCAGTTTTTGTCCGTCTGCAAAACGCAGACAGACTTGGTGTTAACCTCGCCCCTTCCGTTTCGTCGACACCTTGGACTTGCCGGCCTACTTCGCATCCCTACTATGCCGGGATGGAGCACGTCGGGTTTTCACCAACAAGGCAGACATTGCTTGCACCAAGCGCGAAGCGCCGTGAGGTGTTCGGCGAGTCGCATTGAGGGTGAACTGCATCCTTCCAAAAACCGCTCGTAAGACGGACTTCGGCACCTTGTGGCTACTTTCTTGATTATGGAGGGGAGGGAGAGGGGGGGGGGAGGGGGGGGGGATTGCGCGCCGAGGTTCATAGCTATTTTTACTACTGCAGTCATTATCCCACACTAAAACCAAGCAGTTCGTTCTCAAAGCGGTAGGTGAGTTAAGTTCTTGAGGGGTTTTATAACTCGTCGGGAAACTCCTTCATCTGGAAGGAGGGCGTGTGCTGATTTGTTGCCTTCCTTAGTCATTTGACCATTGACCACGCATCCCCTTCGAGCCGGAGCACCGTTCCTACTCCGAATAGAGACACCGCCAACATTTGGGTGCTCACTACATGTTTTCCATATATTACACGAAAACAAGAAGGTTGTATCTTATCTCCTCCTGTTTCGCCGTCTGTGGCCAGCATTTACGTCCAGGTAGCGGGTGGGGTTACACGCCGCTTATATATTTATTTTCATTTTTTCATCATCGATTTTACTCTCCCCGCTCAACACGTAAAAAGAGGTTGTACCCTCAGCGACCTTCTGGAGAAGCCGTGGTCACACTGTGTCTTCTCTTCTCCCCCCCGGTACTTGCCTTCATTTTTATCGCGCGTAGGGTTCAGCATTCCCACTTTTCAGCTTTTTCTGCTCGTCGATTTCCAACTGATTTCGCGCCGGGGTTATATAACCTTCGGTCTACTGCAAACATTATCCCGCACAACTTCCAAGTAGTAAATTATCAAAAACATGGGTGCACTTCTGAAAGGGGCTTTTTTTATAAATCTTTTCTCATCGCAAAACTTATCCCACAATATTTCCGAGTAGTTAGTTCTCAAAAACATGGGGGACAGCTCCAAAGACGTCTACGATATATATAGCCCTTTTCTCCCCGAAAAAAACATCCCACACTTGATTGATTCCAAAAGCAGCAGGGATCTTCGCGGGTCATGACCCGGCCCGCGGGTCGGATCAGGAGGTTTTCAAAAATTCGCGGGTCAAGTCGGATCGGGTCAGGAGGTGCGCGAGTGCTCGAAATGTCACGGGTCGGGTTGGGCCGGGTCAGGAGGTAATCAAATCACGGGCCGGGTCGGGTCACTCTGATCCGACCCGACCTGACCCGCGAGAAGTGATCCGACCCGTGAAAGGTGACCCGACCCGGCCCGCGAGAAGTGAACCGACCGGTGAAAGGTGGCCCGACTCGACCCGACCCGCGAGAAATGACCCGATCCGCGAAAATTCCTGAAAAGCATGGGTGCCGTTCCTAAGGGGCTCAGGCCCGCGTAAGTCACGACATTCGCTATCCTTGCCCTTGCCCATTTTGGGCCATCCTCAGGCCAACGCTTGTAGCAAAAGCTGTATCCTTGCCTTTGACCGGTTTTGGCCCATCTTTAAAGACCTTGTGACAGTCGCTTATTGTCCTTGCCATTGACGGATATTAAGGGCCAAGTGAATCATGACGTTCGTTGTCCTTGCCTTTGGCCTTTTGGGGCCATGCTTACGCGGCTGTTGACAAAAGCTATCCTCTTGTCTTTGGCAGTGTTGGGCCATCTTTAGGCCGCTTTTTTTACATTCGCCATTCTTGTCTTTGGCCGTTTGGCCATCTTGAAAGCCGTTTGGCGCATCTATGCATCACAAGAAGGAGTCGGCGGCGAGCAAGTAACTGTACTACCTACTGCATTATCTAAAACTGCACTGTACTCACGAAAGTCGGTAGCTGCTCCTTCTTCTCCCCCCCATCCGGATCCCAGGCGGGCTTCTTCGGCTCCTCCGCCCACGCCGAAGAGGACTCCACCTCCTGTCAAATCCAAATCAGTAGTGGCGTGTGGCCGAGTGCGCCGTGCGCGTGGTACAGCAATCCATTGCCGTATATACACAGCGTCATGCGGTCGGCGGCGGCATGTTTGGGGTGGGGGGGGGGGGGGTGGCTCTTCGTATGCATAGCCGTAGTAGCATGACCATAGTGGTGTAACCCTCGCATCCCTACACTGAAAGGGTGGAGCACGTTGGGGTGTGTGTTCATTTCATGCATAGACCATTGACCTTCGCATCCCTACAATTCCGGGACGAAACACATCCGGTGTTCACCGGCCAGGCGGACATCGCGTGCGCGTCAGGGCGGGTGGGGGGGCAATCTCACCTTATCCCCCTCATCCTCCACAAGAGAGGGAGGGGGCGGCAAAGCCACTCCCGCGTTGCGGCTTGTCTCCTTTGATCTCAACGAGTCCATCACGCTGCCGAGCAGCATCTGCGAGTCCATCTGACTGGCGTCATCGTTCCGCTCGCCCCGAAGCGCCCCCAGAGGCGGAAGCGCCTGACCAAGGCGTGGAAAACACGTAAGACAAGAACGGGGCACACGCAAGTAAAGCGAGGATCGAGAAATGAAGGACGATCATAGCAAGCAGGGTGGGGCCTACATCATACGAGCATAGGCTCCACACATACCCCTATACCACGCTAATCTAGATTGTTGGGCATACACGTGTACAGGTCCTGTAGGCAAGAAAACACACGCTACGATGACCGACATAGTTTCCACACATCCGCCCTGTCGACAGATGTCAAACCACAACGATTTGTTTTTTTACAAAATATAATGTTTACCAAATTTCGCAATCTTTACCCTTTACGCCTGCAAGACTCATGCTAACGTAATTCCGAGTACAGTGGGGGGTCCCCAACAGCGCCGGTAGGTGCCCGCCCAAGATATACCGGCACTTTTCAGGTCACCCGCAACTAGTGGGGACACAATTACCACAAGCTTCCGCTTTGGGACGTGGCTGGCTTGGAATCCCGGGCGCGTCTTGAGTTCAAAAGGCCGGCAAAGGTCTTGTAAAAGCTGAAGAAAAAACAATTAGTCACCGCGCAAGCAACCCGGCAAGTAACACAAAACAGCCCAGACGAGTTTATAGCTTAGTCTACTGCAGGGAAATCCCGTGGCCAAAAGCGATTTCACCGGCACTTTTGGGAACAGCGGCACTATTCAATCGCCACTACTGGGACCCCCCGGCCCTGTATTTCGATTTCACCGGTACTATAGAGAGCAGTGGTACTATTCAACCGGCACCATTGCCGCCCCCCCCCTCTCCCCCCTGTATTTTTTCCTCAAAAAGTGGGCGCACATCTTAAAGTGGTTCAGACCGCCCTATACCTGCACGTTCGAGGAAAAAAAAAGTCCGGGACCAGTCTCCCATCCGAGCCAAAGAGTTTTTTTACAGGAAAAACATGTTATTAATACACATGTTACACATTTCCGCAACATCCGAGCTAAGAGGCTTGACATGGAAAATATGTCAACTCCGACCGTAACATCCTACCTCCGACATTTGACAGGGGAGCTACGTAAAAAACCCGTCGGGAACATCCGAGGTTTGGCAGAGAATACACGTCAAATACGTCAGTAAATACGTCGGTTCTCCTCCTTACCCTTGCGGTTGGCTCGTCGGCGAAGTCAAGGGCGGCCTGGCTCTCGGCCAACGCGTCCGCCGCCGACATTCCGTTCCTTACCAGCTCCTTGAAGCCTCGAACCCCCCCCGGCTGCCGTCATGGAGTGACCAAACCGGCGACAGAGCGGACGAGCGTCAAAATATTATCGAGACGTGGGTATGACGACGATTTCAAGCCACCGAGGAAAAATATATATACATATACACATATATTTAGAAGATAGCCAACTTCCACGTTGGCTGCTGATATATAGATCAGACAGTCGACTTTACGTCTGCGGCTGAGGGCACGCTTTCTTCATAAAAAGGGGTGGTGATATGTCGCGGTGGCATGATACAACAGAAAATAGGTATGAAAAACGGCTGAGCTTGACTTGATTTAGATAATAGTAGTTGGATAGTGGACTGAGCGCTTAAAAAGAAGAGTGTTTCTCGACATACATCACATTGCGAGCCACAAAGGCACAAGTCAGACACTAAAACGCAAAATTGACGCAAGGAACTAAGCACTGTTTTACTTAGCCAATCAGGAACAAGTCGGCAGCGACTTACAATCAACCAACCGGCAATACTAAACATAAGTAGTAATGGCACACTCGTGTCCGACACTCCCCCTTGAGAAACACAACACAAGAAAGGCAGAACGAAAAACAAAAAAAGGATGAAAAAAGAACGGACGACAAACCAAAATAAACCAAATAAAACAAAAACATAACCCTGGACCAGTCTACCATGCACGGCTATTGATGAACACAACCCCCGTCCCCCCCCCCTCCTCCTCACATCAGTGTCGAAACCCAAGGCCTCGAGCCTAGCTTGCCGGTCCGGGTACCCCTTGATAAACGTTCCCTGTAAATGCAAGTTGTTGTTTTTCGATTGTCCCGTCACCGCCACCGCCACGATCGCCAACGAAGTAAAAACAGCAGAAGGCGTGTACAGAAACGGGAAAGCGGGTTGATTGGAGAGGGGTGGGGTGTACTCAATTCATGCATATTCGGGGGGGGGGGGGGGGGGGGGGCGTACTCATTTGTTGCTTGCCCTAGTCATTTGACCATTGACCACGCATCTCTTTCGAGGCGGAGCACCGTTCTTATTCCTAATTGAGACACCTCCAACATTTGGGCGCTCCTTACGCTTCTTCCATATACTACATAGAAACTGATGGTTTGCTTATCTTATCCCCGTCTTGTTTCGCCGTCTGCGGGCACCATCTATCTCCTAGGATAGCGATCGTTTTCTCGCTACTAGCTTTAGTCTACCAAGCTCTTCCATGTCACCTACGTCTAATTTCCTCATCTCCTCTAACGCATCCCGTTCCTCCTTTTACATGTCACATTATTATAAAAATTAAAATACACTCCAGCTGTGAGATCGAATATTTAGTCGAAACTCATCTTTGCAAGTTGTGTGTGATACTCCGATCGCGCGTATTACGGGTTGTGTGTCCTCATTAAGGATATAGGTCGGCGACTCCCCTTGCAACTACAGTGTAGCTATCAGGGTCAACAGGGTGATGTTAGGCAGTCTGTGCGGGGAACGTATAAAACCCGTTTCTGAGGGGGACAAAATCTGACGGCTGTGGAAGGAAATGCATCAGTTTATCAAGTGAATACTGTAAGTCGAATATCCGGTGAGGGGAGGGCGGAGTTTTTAAGGACGTGGGGGCCTGATTTTGATCAAAAGGGGGGCGGGAGGGGGGGAGGGGGGGGAGGGGACGGGTGGGGCAGGTCAATTTGTGCGTGGAAACTATGAATCCTTCTTGTGGGGGAGGGGGGCGGGGGGGGGGGGGCTTTAGGTCGCATAGATGTAGGGGTTTGCTATACGCGTGGTGCTAGGTCTAGGCGATGGTGCGGGTGGTGGGGAAGGAGGGGGCGTTAGGGGCGGGGGTGGGTGGGAATTGCAGCAGCGGCATGGACGGCTCTAAAACGATAACGAGGCGATATCCAGGGCGTGGAAGTGTTTATTACTCAGGCGGATTTCGATAGTAGGTGGGGCGCTTAAGCAAGAGAAAGCGAGAAAAAAAAAGGGGGGGGGGGAGGGGGGGGGGGGTGTTCAAGAGGTTTAGGTCACATATAATATTAAAATACACTCCAGCTATGAGATCAAGGATTTGGTCGACACTGGTCTTCGCAACATTATGTGTAATCCTCCGATCGCGCGTATTAATCATATATGTAGGGGCTTGCTATACGCGCGGTGCTGGATCTGGGCGATCGTGCGGGGTGTGGGGAAGGAGGGGGCGTTGGAGGGGGGGAGGGGGGATGAATGAAAGCTACGTCATGGATGGCTAGGAAGATAATGACGTGATATCAATTGCTTAGAAGTGTTTATTACTCTGGCCGATTTCGATTGTAAGTGGGGCGTTTGAACGAACTGGGCGGGGAGCAAAAGGGGGGGGGGGGGGGCGGAGGGCGGAGATGAGTTGGAGCTACGGCATGGATGGCTAGATGGATTATGAGATGATATCAGCTGGCTGGTAGTGTTTACTACTCTGGTAGATATTGATTTCAGGTGGGGCGTTTGAACAAGATGTCACATTATATGTGAGTCCTATTCTCTATTGTGCCACACGGGCACATATTTGTAGCCACGTCCTCCTCCCGACTACTGGTATGTTTCTTTCTTCATTCTGGTAGGTCCAGGTCCCCGACACGAAATCGCGGTTCCAGCTTTTTTGCGTATAGCACCTTTGCACTGTTTCCAGTTGTTTTACGAACTTCGCGTTCCCTTTCATATTTCTCCTGCATATTCTAACTTTGGTACAATTACATTAATCAGAATACATATTGTAATCCTAATGTCAAGCTGCGGGTCTGTTGGGATCGCATCCATCTTGCCTACTTGTCATTTACCCTTTCCTATTACTTTCGCGATGTGTGCATCCCAAGAGCAGTCCTTTGAGACCTCTACGCCAAGGTACGTGTATTGGCCTACGATCGGTAGCTCATCTTCTCCCCACTTCCATTTGAAATTTACCGGATTCACCTTATTATTATCTTCGTTACATATAACTACTGCGCATTTTTTCACATTCGCTGTCACTCTCTATTTCCTGGGGAGGGGCAGAAAGAAGCAAGGTAATGTTCTACCATAGCTCTAAAATAGCTCTACAGTAGCGATATCAAAGCTCTAAATAATAAATAAGCTCCATTGGTAGGTCTACACCGTTGCAGCAATACTACCTGGTACAATTTCAACACAGCACGAAGCTTTATCAGTACAGTGAGGGGCTCTCAATAGTGGTGTACGCCAGGGGCACTGCTTGTTCACTTTTATATACGTGTACCACTTGCGGTTTGTTTTACTTTTTCCCTGGGGTATTGTTCATTCTTACATTACATTCTTACATTACACATGTCCAGAGTGACTGGAGCCCGTCCTGTGACCACGGACTTGACTATGCGAGTTAATGTCAGCACAACAACAGGCACTATTCAGGGCACCGGCGGTGTTGGTGAATAGGGTTACTGCGGAGAGTTCCAGTGGTGCCACGCGATTTCACCGCACTACAGAGAACAGTGGCACTATTCAACCGGCAATATAGAGAACAATGGCATTATTCTACTGGCACCATAGAGAGCAGTGGCATTTTCAACCGGCACTATAGAGAGCAGTGACAATATTCAACCGGCACTGTAGAGAACAGCGGAACTATTCAACCGGCACTATAGATGGCAGTGGCACCATTCAACCGGCACCATAGATGAAACTGGTACTATTCAACCAGCACAATAGAGAAGTGGCGCTCTTCAACCGGCACTATAGAGAGAAGTAGCGCTCTTCAACCGGCACTACACAGAAGAGTGGCACTATATGACCCGCACTATAGAGAGAAGTGGCACTGTTCAACCGGCACTCCTGAGAACTCCCCACTGAAGCTCTCGTCCTGTCTCTGTAGACGGCAGCGCATGATATCGTACCTTGGTCACAATGTTGGAGAGACTCATGCCAAGCTTAACGTTCCAAGTGGAGATTGGCCAAGGCTCATCCCGCGGCACCTCGAAGTTAATCGGCACTTGAGTGTGGCCGTACAGGTGGGCGAACGTCTCAAGGGCCTTGCACAACTTCAAATCGCACAGCCACAGCGAAGACGGCGGAGGGACAGCGTCAGCAGCAGCAGCAAAATCAGCGTTAGCATCACCACCAACAGCAGCAGTAACATCAACGTTAGCATCAACATCAATGACAGCAGCAGCAGCAGCCACAACAGCAACGTCAACAGCGACAGCATCAACAACGAAGAAGTATCAACGAGAACAGCATCAAACCACAAAAGCAACAACAACAGCAGCGCTACAACAACCAGAACGGCACCGACAGCATCAGCGGCAACAATACCATCAACCACATCAACAACACGAAAACATCAACAACCCCCCTATCCCTCCACCGTCAGTTAGTTCCACCTTATCGAAACGCGTCTCCGTGGGGCCTCCCCAACGGCCGCCGATCCTCTCGGTGGATACGATCGGGTTGATCGGCACACCTAGCGCTAGCAGGCGGTCGGCGTTCGCCTGGCTGTCCTTAGCGTATTTCTGAATTGGGCATTTTTGCACGGAGGAAAGAAGTGGGTCGAGGAGTAGATTGGATGGGATGAGACGGGATTATGCATATTGGCGGTAGTATAATACTGCATGGTGTGGTATGGCATGGCATGGTATACCGTACGGTATTGCATGGCGTGGTGCGGCATGGCATTGAATGGTATAGTATGGTATGGTATGGTATGGTAAGGCGTAATACGGTATGGTATGGTGCGGTATGGTATGGTGCGGTATGGGATGGGGGGCGGAACGGGGGCGAAATGGCGTAATAACAAAGTGACAAAATGGGTTGGATGAGATATAGGAGGGAGGAAGAACAACTGCAGAACAGCACAGAACAGTACAGTATACTGTAGCGAGATAAAGAGACATTTCAGCCATGATAAATACATTGGCATATTACACGATGCCAGGGAAAATGCTGCGAAAACAACGCACCCACTCCAACAAGGTCCCGGGCGTACAACATGTCTTTTGGTCAATTTCCGTTTCAAACATGTTTTTTGGGAAAGCGCGCAGTAGATCCAGGGAAAGGGCACAGAAAATTCTAAAGACGCGCTTCGAGTATTTCTCACCTGCCGAGATCGGACCACCCGCACTTGGCTCCCGAGCGGAAAGCCTCGGGTTCTGATTGGCCAGGGATCCGCGTTCGGAATGACGAAGGTCGCAGGCATGTTGGGGACTGATCCTCCCAACTCCTGGTAGACCTATCAAGCACGAAAAAAAAACAGAAAAAGAGGAGAACAAAAAAAATGAGCCTTGCCCCCCACACAGGCGTCAGTCAGCGCAAGGCAGCAAGCTGCACACCAAAACCACGGACGACTTCAAACCAGAATTACAACATCAAATACGGGTATCATTCACAATCCGTCACGATGACTTTGGTTCTCTCTTTTTACTTCCAGCCTCTTTTCGTCAATTATTTAATGCTGGGCTCTTTGCTACCTGTCCTTGTTTTACTGTCGTTGCTTTTCGGTATGTTTCGTTATTGTTATGACCTTTAGAAATAAGAAAAAAGACAAATTAGCTGGGAGATCATTGCCGTATGGTGAGGTATACTCCCACGTTGACACCGCACCTCCAATCCCTCGCAGAGAATGGAAAACTCCTCTACATTTCCGTCCCCTTCCGTGTCGTCGTCGTGCACCCTCAGCCGCCACTCGAAACCCAGCTTGTCGAGGATGTTTCTCCTCTCCTCCAGCGTTTCCTCAGTGTCTCCCAGCCACCGCCCTATCATACCATGCGGCCGCGCAAACAAAAAGCACAACGAAACCGGGACAAGGTTAATAGAAAATCGCCTCCGTCGAACTCCGCGAACGCGGACAAATATGTCAAGGTCATCCTTAACGAACTAAAAACACACACGAATCATGACAAAAAAAGCGTCATTTTTCGAATCGTGATATTTGACATTTGTCACGAACCGTGACTTTAGAATGTTTGCGATGTACCAAATTTGGTTGGGTAGGCGTTGGTTAAGAAAACATACTTCGTTATTACCGTAACTGACACAAGATAACACACCCCGGTGACAACATTTTGGGATTTAAAATATTATCACCGGGTGTGGTATCCTGTGGGGGGTGTGATATCTTGTGTACCCCGGGTGATAAAGTGCAGCTCACAGGGGGCCCAAGGGGGGTGTAATAAACCAGGGGGTGTAATAGTTCGTCCGAACACCCACAAGGTGTGTTTGGGGGTGTGATAAATGAGGGGGGGTTATAAAAAGGGGGTGTGATAGCACGTCCGAACACCCACAGGGTGTGTTTGGGGGTGTGATAAAAGCGGGTGTGATAACAGTTGAACCGCTGCTGCCGCACACTTGAAGGGGTGTGGTATGCCTGCACCACACTTGCAGCTGCCCCGCACTCCTGCTGTAGGTACCCACCTGTGATACCGGGTTGTGGTAAAACAAATGGGCCCAACCTAGGTGACGAAACTCCTTAGCGCATCACCTCGGCGATGACTCAACCCCCCTCAACGCCAAAGAAAGTTTCAAACAAAATACGGGCTTGGATTGGAGCATAAAAAAAAAAAAACTAAAACGAAGGTACCTCGCCCGATATGATACGAGGCCTTGGCTGCGCCATCCGTCCTGCCCCCACACAAAAGTGGGCTGCTGCTACCTACCTCGCTATCAGTACGACCAAAAAGGAGTTACGCAGAGACACCACGACCAAAAATCGAAGACACAAACCACAAATCTACACTACGATATCACCGGGGGGTGTTATCTTATGTACTCCACGTGATAAATCGATGGTTTGTCAGAAACGCCCAAAATTATCACCGGGGTGTCGTATCCTGTGGGGGCTGTTATTTATTATGTGTGTACGGGTGATATCTTGTGTCAGTTACGGTATACTACTAAAAGTATTGAAACCGTCGACCGTCACAATCAGAGGCCAACACTACCCACGATCAGTCAAAAAATTATTAAAAACACGTTTTCTTACCATTCTTTTCAGGTCTTGACCTAATTAATTCGTGGCTTGGTTGGCCTTTAGTTATGAATTTCGATGTAAACACCACAAAAATATTTGTCCAACCCACATAATTTGAAAATCGCAAACGCCCTCTTGTACCTTTTTCAATCAAATTTAATGTTACGATTCGAAAACCGCGACGGTTACACAAGACGCCTCCGTGGAACACCGAGACGGCGACAGAAATCGCACAACACTACATACAATACCGACGACAGTACAAGCAGTAACATGAACATAATTATTTTACGAAAACAGCGGAGACGACAAAAAATCACGAACGGCAACACCAACATGACAAAAATAATGGTCGAGAACGCCAACATCAAGCACATCGTCAACAATCAGTCGGCCCTATCAGAATGCTCAACATTGACACCAACGTTAACAACGTCCAGATCAACACCAACAACTCCAACATCCACCCTTAAAACATGACATAACGAAACACAAACGCCAACATAATTACCCCCACCCCCACCACCACCATCACCACCACCGCCGCCTCCACCACCACCACAATGTCTTCCCACCTCCCCGGCGACGAACTACATGTACCGAACCACCAACACCGTTCGCACCCCGCTCACTCTCTTTCTCACCCTCACACGTCCGTGTAACATCCCTGTATAGCCCCTGTGACGTCCCTCTCATCACGAAGGCTGCGAGTCCGTCGGACTTGACGGCTAGTAATTAGTTGGATGGCCAAGTGAGCCAACTAAACGGCTTCAGTCTTCGCATCAATATAAAACACATCGCGCGCAACAAAACGCGCAAGTCAAGACACCAAGAGACACAACTAACAAAAAAAATAGGCGCACAACTAACTGCGATACATGAACCAATGCCTAGTCGGCGGCTTACTACTAGTATACGAGTCACCTAACCCACAGCCCTCCTCGTGTCCCTCTCATGACCTATTATCCTTTCGTGCCATTTTGCTCACCAGTCATCCGCATCTGTGCAATGCGCGAGCCCAGCTTATGCCCCCAAATTTCCATTGGCCAAGGTTCCTCTGCCGGAATGACAAATCTTGTTGGCACTCGCGAGTGTCCATTGATATGGTAAAAGGTCTCGATCCCTGGAGGAGAGCGTGCGGGGGACGGAGAGGTGGGATTAAAAAGGGCGACACCAGGGGGAGAAACGCCGCGCAAAGTATTAGGCAAACGATTTCATAGAGTAAGAGGAAGCACAGAACTAGGAACAGGGTCAAGTTTTGTCCTCAGGGGGTGAGCAGTGAGCAGGGGCGCGCGGGAGGGGGAGGGGGGAGGGGGGGCGAATAGTCTGTTTCCCCCAGCCAACAAGGCCACCAGCGTACACCCCCAACTCTTTCGCGAAAGGTGACACCACACAAATAATGCAATCCTCCCAACACGACCACAACATACGAATTCCAGCACACACCGGAGATATCACCATCTAGACCCTACATATTTTGTATCTGTGGTCATGGCATGTTGGGCAGGATCTGTGTAGCACAAATCCAACCCAGGGAACACGTGCTAATAGTAGATAGATCATTCAGATCGTTCAGATCATACGGCAACATGATCTATAGATAATTCAGATCACGCAGATCAGGGATCTGTATTCCCTGCAAGCCACAGATCATTAGAGATTAACAGGGACCTGATCTGTCCGACGTGTGGGATACAGTAAGAACACTGCAACCGGGCTTGTCGGGGACAATCACGTCTCACGAAACCTACCGCAATCGGAGAACTGCAACCTAGGCGAAACGCGACAACGGCAGGACTGCTGCTGCCGCCGTCGCTGCCGCTGTCACCGCCGCCGCCGCCGCCGCCGCGCCACCTCTCGCCCTCATACATACACTCCGTGCCCCCATATTATCTACTCGCGCAATCCGGCGCTCCAAGGCAATACACAGCACCAACCCTTCGAGGGCAAGCCCATCGAGAAAAAAAGAAGAAAAAAAAAAAAATGATGCGAGCTCATCAACCGTCCAAAAATAGGAAGCGCGCGAAGTAGTGGGAGTACCAGCATGCGTGTGCTGTGTTGGATGCGTGTCGTACAACTGCTTACATCGTAGTCCCAAACACCCCCTGCTCCGACAGCATGGCCCATGCTGTTTGCATGGCCTATGCTGTTTGCATGGCCTGTGCTGTTTGCATGGCCTATGTTGTTTGCATGGCCTATGCTGTTTGCATGGCCTATGCTGTAATCGAAAAAAAAGCGACTTCTGTTCCTTCTCAAAGCTTCGAAGGGTTTCAAAAACGCAAATAATGTGATTAAGAAAATATATCGAAGCAGTACGAATCACAAACAGCTTACAAAGACGATTTTCGACAAAATCCGCGATCACAAAGCTCAAGCGTGTGTTCAAGTATAAAACCAAAAAAACTTACCAGTGATGATCTGATCCCACTCATCGGCCACCGCCGAGTGCTCCCATTCGAAGCCCATGTTCTTCAACAGCTGGATCCTCTCGGGGTACTGCCTCTTGTACACATCCTTTTCGTTTCTCAACTTGTATACCTTAAGTGTCATAGCACCGCAGTTATCGAGGGGGCGCAGAAGCGGACAGGGGTAGCAAATATTAATAGTGATGGTCATGGTAGTGATGGTGTTGTTGTTGTTGGTGGGGGGGGGGGGGGGGGGGGGGGGAACCGGCAAGGCAGGGGGACTATATATATCATTCAATCATCATCTTGATTCGGGGATACGGCCTACCGGCGGGCACGTTGCCAGCGTTAGTTAACAATTGCGGCTAACGTGACGGTCTCAAAGCGGTACCCAAACCAACGGATGCATTCCGGAGTAAAATAACCCCCACGCCTTTGTTACGTTTATTAACTTGCGAGATAAGCTCTGTCCCCTCGGTTTTGACATGCGCGAGTCCAAGAACTCGCACCAGGTCAGCTTCATTACACCTGCGCCCACGGGACGGGGCCAACAAACTTTTGGAGGAGTAAAGGGGGGAAGATACGAAACTGGATCGACAGGCCGGCCGCTGCGCCTGGAACCACCAAGACCTCAACCCTGCAGCAGTAGTACAAGACTATGTACCCTTGACTCTTTGGGGCTTGAGAGAGAAACAATCACATCTCGGACAGATCAGATCCCTATTAACTGTCAACGATCTGTGCCTCTCAGGGCAGATAGATCCCTGGTCTATACGATCTGCATAGCCTAAAGATTATGTTGCCGGGTGAAAACCAGATGATCTGAATGATCTAGCACATGTTTCCTGGATTGGGTGGTCTGTACGATACAGATCCTGCGCAACATACCATAAGTCAGATACACTATCTACATTATCTACATAGTCGTCTTTCCGAGGTGTGTGTCGAACATTATCGACGACTACAATGCATATGCATGGCTCCCAAAAGGGGTGAATTGGCTCTAGTCAGGTCTGTTGCTTTCATACCTCTACCAAACCATAACGGGGCGTGTTTCTCCGATTGGCACGCCAGTCTCAGACGAGGGTCATCTCGCGGTGGCAGACACTGCTGTCATCGCACATGCCAACCCTGAGCAAAATAAATAAATAGTAACACAAAAAATCGAGTCCATCCACAGGAATATCCCTCGACTATCCATCCCCCCGGAAACAAACGCCTCTCGGTCTCCATCCCCTTCCAAAATCTACTCTCCTACACCTCGACAGACAAAAAAACAACATATCCTGCCCCCTTCTCCCTCCCCATAGAAAGCCACCCTCCCCCCCCCGCCCTCTACTTTCCCTCCCTTCTCCATCATTTTCCCTCTCCCTCTCCGTCTCACCAACTTTCCGAGCTCCAGCCCCCACAAGTTCTCTGGCCAGGGCGCTGTCGCGGCGACCCTGAACGTGGGCAGCATCTTCAAGTGCCCGTGTATGCGCTTGTAGCACGATAACGCCTCCACAATCGCTGGGAAAACATCCACCGTCGTGGCAACCCTGTTCAGGAATCCCTCCTGCGTCGGCGGCTGCGCGAACGCGTGCGCCTCGCGGGTGCCCATACTAGTCGACTCAACCGAGCTCCGACCCGTCATCCTTCCAGCACCTCCGTTTCCCCTCCCCCGCACCCCTCCTACGCCAGCTACCCCTCCCTCGCCCCCCATCCCTCCTTTGCCCCCCCACGTTACTCCTCCCGAGCCCCCCGACGGGGTGGTGGCCTCGAGCCGGGCTTGTGGTCCGGGAGGAGCATCGGTTGAAGGCCAGCCCAGGCCCCACACGTACGGCACTCTTCTCGCCTACAAGGATTTCACGGGCGGAGGAGAGGGGGGAGGGGGGAGGGGGAGGGGAGCGTCGACAAAAAACGGTGGGAGTGTTTGAAAGAGACCAGAAGCGCATGAATAAGGGTGTATACGTGAGTGACAACACATCAATAGAGTACCTGGTACGTCGCTTTGATGCGCCTCTTAGTAGGCTATAATCACTACGTGCATCAATAGCGCTGACCTGTTGTAATGTACGCATCGGGAAGGCAGTAGGTGGCGCTCCAAAGGCGATAAGCACCGCTCACGTCTACCTACTCACTATTTACTGGGACTCGTATTAGACTTCGAACGAGTTTGCACATGTAAAGCCAGTGGCAGCAACCGTTAAAACACGAACGACAACAACGACAACTACAAGCCACTTGCAGAAGATAGGGCTGACGTCAACCCTAACACTAACCCTTACGCAGCACCAATACCGCCACCACTAGGGGTATGCTAGAAGAGCCTGTAGCACGCAACAAACCACCTACCAGGGATCAGATACATACGTGGTACTCGAAAAAACCGCTCGGCGTCGGAGAATAAAAACAGCAGAGACAAGGAATTAGATGCCCACAAGGATGGCGTGTTATGAAGCCATCGTCATCGTCACATTGACAGCAGCACCGCTGCTGCTACGGCGGCTGCCACCGCAAATATCAGCCAATAGCACCCCCGAACAAGCCACCCCGTGCTCACTCTCGGCTCCTCGAAATTTACAAAAACGTGCACTTCCGTGTACGGAATGGTTGACCATCAACTCTTACTCGTGCGTTGATTGCGACGCAATTTCACTGACAAATTAAATCACGTCATATGAGGTGACAGAGCAGCAGTTGTCGAGATATATACATAAGCGGAGGACGTGATGGGCAAAGACGAGGGACGACCAACGCAACTCTTCAATTATCAATTCAAGACTTCAATTCGAGAATCTATCGGCACTTTCGACGCAAGGCAGGGCAGAGGCGAGCAGCGAGAGACAGGGGCAAGGCAGACACGAACACGCCTGCCCCCGTTTCATCCATCCATCCCCGCATCCCATCCCTCACCTGGCGGCCAAGTCTGCCCGTGAAGCTCCCCTGCAGCAGGGGTCGCGACGCGTGCTCCCGGAAGGCGGCACCCGAACCCAAAGGATTTCGGGAGTCGGCCGAGCACTGGGCCTGGGCCGGCGGAGCCATAGGATGCTTCAAGTAAATTCACATGAAACAAGGCAGCGGCAGCAGGAGCGTTAGCAACAGCAGTAGCAGCGGCAGCAGCAGCAACAGCGGCAGCGGCGGCAGCGGCGGCGGCGGGGTTCGTTAGACTTGAGCGCAAGAGATTTAGGTGTGGTCAAGAAAGAGAGAGAGGGTACCTGCATGGGGGGCGAGGGCATACCCCCGATTGTTGCTGGTTAGGGTTCGTTGTGGACGCGGTCTTGTCCCAAGCTCTTAAGCCTTCCTTGAAGCGCCCTGCCTCCCCCCTCCCCGAGCGTGTCTTACAGACAGCAGGGCCAAAACAAACATGAGTGCAACAACAACCACATACTAAAAGCAAGTGATTTCGGGGGCAGCGGCGGACCCACCGCTTACATGTTCAACTTTGTATACAAAGCAATAGAGGGTCAACAACGGGAGGTGGGAAAAGCAAGCACTTTCTGCAACGTCGTGCAATGTGTGCCCCTGCCTGGCTCAGAGAAGATACCAGGGCACACATGAAGGGGGCTTTCCTTCAGCAACACCAGCGCAAGAGAGGGTCTCCGCACACCGCACGCTATGCCAAGCCACGCACCTGGAACGCCGTGGAAGGGTCGACGAGGGAGGCCAGCGCAGCCAAAGAGAGCGCCGCGAGAGGCAACGAGTTGGTGCCTAGGGGAAGCCTGCAACTCCATGCCGATCGCCTTCTTGCTCTCCCACAGTCATCAACCACCACCACTCCATTAGTCACCGTCAAGCCTCCACCGGCCGCTCCTTGGCCGCGCGTGTCGGCCGACCTTTCAGGAGTGCCTCCCCGTCGACGCCTCTGGGGATGGACATGTGAAGACCATCCCGCGGTCTCCGACGCCTCGCCGCCGAGGCGTCCTGCTGCGTCACCCCCCCGGGCAATCCCGGCAAGGGGAGACGGCTCGTGCCGTCGGCGGGGATGGGAGGGCGCTCGCATTCGTCTCTAGGTAGACGTATCTGACGTAGCAATGGCGGTCTCTGCTCTGGTGCTGGGACGCACGGAGGAGCCGCAGGCAAGAGAAGAAACCCAGCGTACGTGACACAGGTTTACGGGGCTGTCCCCTGTGAAGAAAAGCCTTCCACGTGAAGCAATTACTCTAAAATCAAAGTGGCGACATCGCTGCCTCTTTCGAAGATATCATGCGATCATGACGTATTTCTGATTATGACGCTCTTCTGTTAGAGGCACAGGTGCACCCTTACCTTGCCTAGATATATTGTGACTTGTCTCCCTCGACTCTTTACCCTCGGTTTGTGTTGGCCACGACAAAACCTGGCTCCATCCATGCCTGGAGGCTGGCGGCAAATTTTCGTGTGCTGCATATCATAGATGCGACAGCGACAGCCATTCGCCGTCCGTTACATTAAAACCAAAACTACTCTAGAAAAACCGTCGTCACTCTACCGCGCCCACACCAAAAAAAGGAACAAGCCCATATGGCAGATGGGTTCATGATAGTAACCAAACAGGTAGAAGGTGGCGCGCTACATGCGACAGCCGTCCGTTAAATTCAAACCTTGAAAAACCGTCGCTACCCTACCCCGCCCACACAGAAAAAAAAGGACCAAACGTATACGTCGTACCAGGTAGCAGATAGGGTCATGGCTGCAGATAGTAACAGGTACCCACACACAGGTAGCAGGTGGCCAACATGAGCCAAGCGCTTGCTTTTTCTTCCGTTGGTGAGCGCGAAGGGGTGCTCGTTGTGCACAGGAAGCCAGAGCGCAATACCGTAATCATCGTGCAAGCATGTATACCGGAGGCATCGTCCCCTTTGCATATTCTGCGATCAGTCAGGTTCACATAATCCAAACTGTCGCCTGGCTAGAAGGTGCTGCTGCTGTCGTGCGTTCTGGTACACTGACTGCTGTAACAACACGAGACCGGTCGCGTTTTGATCATGTTTTCGTCGAGTGAATGGCAGAGGGGATTATAGCCCGAAGGACTTCGCCCAAAAAATATTACCTCGTCCGAATGGACTTGTTTAGCGTACGACCAAAGCAACAACGTGAACCCAACACGACAGTCACGAAAACACCAAAAATCAGAGCCGTCGACGAGAAAACGCCAGCGTTTCAGGTAGGCGTGGAGTGTGGATTATATGTTTGAATTTGACCGGACTGGAGCCCCTATCGCGTGCACCTGCGGAGAGTTTTCGTGCCCAGAGCTGAAGGCAGATAAGAGCCTCAACAGCGACACGGCGCAACAATGCAAGACGCATTTTGTTATACTTTCTGATACGCGAAGGATGTTTTTTATAGCAGATAAATCCCATCCCAGGTTCACGCAACACACAGAGTGTACGCGCTGTGGATACCTGCCCGCAATTAACCATGGCCACCACAGCAGCGCCACAAACATGAGATGCGCTTCTTCCTCCCTAACCCCGTTCGCAGTCTTGCCTCGGTCATACGACGCACAGGAGGTGCGTAAATCGACCGAAATAACAACCACACTGCCAACAGAAGGGGAGAAGCGTGTGCCCCCCCCTTCCAGCATTATTGGCGGTACATACAGAGCTTCACAAGGTTTTGGGGGGCGGGCATTATCCGGCTAAACTTAGTAAAATACCCATCCCTCACACCATGAGGTTGAGCGCTAGAGCTACCAAAAATGGCGGCAACACCTGCCCCCGGCCAGACGTCACGTCACCGCTCTTGTCATACCACAGGAGCGTCAGAGCAGCACCCAAAACTCTACAAGTGTCTGCGCCTTACGCGTCCGCTTCCGCCGTTGCCTCCTCCCCTTCCTCTTTTTCCTCTTCTTTATCATCGTTCTGTTCTTGTTGTGATTCCTGTTTCCTCTCGGCGTCGGGCTCTATCTTGGCTTCCGCCGCACCCGCGGCCACGAGCTGAGTGTCAGCTTCTGCTGCATCTTCCCCGGTCTCGAGTGCCCCCCATCCCACGAAACCGAGCGTCGCTTTCTCGTCTGCAACCGGAAAATCCACCAAAACAAAAACAGCGGCAAATAGACGGGAGAAGGGTGAAAAAAGGCGTCCTAGAAAAAAAAAGGATTCCGATTCGCCATGATCAACATGGGAGACGTCTCGATGGTGCGTTGGGTTATGGTGTTCCAGTGTGTGCATTCCTAGAGACCGCCCCCCCCAATATTTCCGTGAGAGTACTTAATTGATGTATCGAATACGCGGGGATGGATAAAAAATAAGCGTGGTTAGTTTTCCCATGAAAACGGAACATGCCGCTCTTAGACGCACTCCCCTAATGTAAGCGAATCGAGGGGCTCCGCGTCAAGGGTAAACTCTCACAAAAAACCGTCCCTCACGCTTTTGACCAGAAGCCGCCGCTGCCAAAGAAGCAACACGTTCAAAGCCAGCGTGTAGCCCCAACGCGACCGCAGCCAACAAAGGAAGCGCAGGAACGTCGTTTGCACACTCCGCACGCGCGATTTACTTACCCACGCCAAAGCAAACCGTGCGACAAGACGAGCTCACTTTACGCCTGGAGAGGGAATCGCATTTGGAGAAGGCAAAAAGCAGCAGCAGCAACACTGCTGAAGCGTGTTACGTTAGGGGTAGCACTTTCTGGCAACAACGCTTCTGACTGAGGCAATGACCACATGTCGTTGGAATGCCAAACACAAAAAAAAAGCCTCCGGAAAAACTAGGGATTACCTCTAACGCAGCACGCGTCTTGTCGTCATCCGACGCGCCACCCGCCTAGTGCGACGTCGGCAACAAATTTCGGAGGGGAGGGGGCGTTCATCTCTCACCATCGGTGCCCTTCCTCCGGTTCCCTTCGACGCGCTCGATGCGCACGGTGATGACGTCGCCAGCCTTGGTCTTCTCGGCCAGGTCGATGAAAGCTCCGCCTCCTCCCTCTTCCGTCTCGCGGATCTTGGCCGCGCTCAGCACGGACAGCTGCGCGAACATCACGTCTACCAGGAGCGTCGTATCTCGCACCTGTGTAGGACACATACACCCCGCAGCGCGTATACAGCAAAAAAAAACGTCAGTCGTGAGTAAGCTTGCGACCTTCAACACTCTCGCCAGTCTGATGCCGACGAGTAGTCGTGAGTAAGCTTGCGCCTTCAATAATGTACGCTAGTCTCCCGGGCGAGCGATTTCAGCACAGCACAGCACAGTACAGCACAGCGCAGCACAACTCGGCACAGCACGTAACAGCAAAGCATATGACAGCAAAGCAACGCACAGTAGAGCACAGCACCGCAAGGTACAGCACAGCACACCAACGCCCCAATGGCTCACCCTGCGAACATAGCCGTGTACCACATCCCCGACCTTGGGCAGCTTCCCCTTCTCCTTGAGGCGCTCTCGCCGCTGGTTTCGAGATCGTTGCCGTTTGGAGTTGCGCTGCCTCAATACCTAGCCCACGCACCCACGCGAGAGCGCCGTTTTTCACACAGGAGAGGACATAAGCACTAAGCGAAAATGTGGTTGTTAATGAAACGCGGCGGTGGTGGCGGCAGAGAGCGTGAGAACAAGTTCTTGGTGAGAATGCTGTTGGGGCGGGGACGCGCACCATGACCGCATTTTCTGGTCTCTTTCAGGAGGAGTGCTGGTGTCTCGGCTTGCACTCAGAGAGGAATAGGCGTGCCGGATACTTCGGGGAGGGGGGGGCAAGAACCCCCCCCCCCCCCCCAGACTTGATAATGTCCAACACTCTGAAGTTTCTTGGGGTCGAAGCTTCCCATGGTGCCTGCTGTATGTGCCAGGCGTTGCAACTACTGATACCAACATGTATAAAAACTGTTGTAGTTGTCAGCAAGCTTTTTCCGCGTTGATTTCTCGGGGTACCACTCCACCGAAAAGTTACGCCACCCACGTCAGTAGTCCCTCAAAAGCGAACCCCGCTCTCTTATCTAAAATAGGCCACCATCCCCGGCATGACAACGGTGTTGATTATACAACACTTCCTACCCGCCTACCTAGTCACATGGCCGACTAGGCCAATGGGTAGTGCTGTACAGTCAACAAAACACACAGTTCGTGGGTTCGAATCGATTCTCGCTAGCGTTGATTTCCGTGGTTCTCCCCTCGCCACGTACCAGTATGTAGGAGTAAGCTACCATACCCGTTCTTACTCCTCTAACGCGCACACTCGTAGACTTACAAATCAAACCAACAGCAACGTCTGGCCCCATACCTTGTTCTTGTTCATGTCCGGGTCGAGCGACAAGGTCAATCGCCCCGCGTTGGGGAAGACGTCCTTGACGTAGGCCGTGAGATGGATGCCTTTCTTGACCTCAACTTCGCAGCTTTTCGCGCGACTGCTGCCCTCCAAGGCGTACGGGTTCCTGATTTCTGATTGGTGCAAGAAACCCGTTACCGGCATAACCTTGCCCTGTGAGACGAAAACGAGTGACGAGGTTTGCGTCAATCAAAATAGGCGTGTTTAGACAATGTCCTTGTGCGCCACAGGAAAGATGAAAGGCGGCACGATACCAATTGTTAAGCGCCAGGTCCTGAGTAGCCGAGAAACTTTGTCCCTGTTTATTTGTCGTGGTGCGAAAATGAAGCTGGTTGCCAAGCGTCACGCGCGGAGACTTGCCCACCCGCTGAAAAGCGTTCACGTACGAACGTCAGCGATGGCCTCTCGACCATCTCGATGGCAAAGTTCGCAAATATAAGCGCCGGCGTTCCAAGTATAACGACAGTATTGTTGCGTCTGCGACCCTAAAAGTAAGCTAGACGACACCAAGTGCTTTTTGAGTGCAACAGCCGGCACAGCAGGGTTGAGGTGACGCGCTTTTAGTGTTGTAGTCCAGGGGCAGCACCAGAGAGGAAACAGACCAAACGATACTTGGTAGGTCACTTTGTACGGAAGCATCTCGACGTCGAGGCCGAGGAGCAGAGATTTGATCTCTGATCTGATACGATTGGGTCGTTGTGCCACGCACCAGGAATATACTGGTGCCAAGTTCCTACAACACCAGGTGAATTCCCACAACATTTAAAAAATAAAAAAATACACGACAGCTGTGAGATCGACCAAAAAGGTTTTTGATCAAAACGCAGATTTTTGATCAAAACTCAGCTTTGCAAGCTGCGTGTGATACTTCGATCGAGCGTGTTACGAGGTGCGTATACCCTCGTGAAGGATCCAGGTCGGTGACTCCCCTGCTTTTGCCAGGGTCAATAGGACTAGAACGTTCAAGCTTGTTCTGCGCACGGAAACTGTATAACCCGCATTGAGTAGGACAAAACCAGACGTACGTGGAATTCAGTACGAGTCTATGCATGAAACAATCGTAGTATGTACTGGTTGTACCCTGGTGTACCTGCCGATAACAGAAGGACTGAAGCTGGTACGAAGTACCTGGTACATTGGCCCGCCGGACACTCATTCTGTCGAGAGTACACGACACAAAATTGTAACACTGTAAGGCAATCGTTCGGCCAGCACCATAATCCGCGCCCGACACTGCCGGGTAAGCAGGTCACGTCCTCTTCAGCCTTCGAGCCCTCATAACCCCACAAACACGAGATCAAATCAAAGTTGAACCTCCTCTGTGACACTGGGGGATGACCTGGTGACTGCTGCTGCGACTGCTGGTTGTTGTGGCCTACGTATACGTGACTCTTGAATTTCCCCTCACCTTCGACCCATGCCGCACGACCCCGACGTCCACAAACGCCGCGAAATCAGTCGTGTCTGAGACATAGCCAATCACTTTCTGCCCTGCCTTCATGTCCTTGATCCATCGTCGCTCAGTGTCGGCGTCGGCATCCCTCTCTTCACCTGAGCCCGAGGACGGAGCGGTGCTTGATCCGCCAGCCGCGGCGGAGGCAGTTTCGACCTCAGCAGCTAACGGTGGCGACAACGTCGACATTATGCACAAGTCGGCACCACGTGGTCGAGTATTACTGCTACTGCTGGTGGTGCTGCTACTTCTCACGAAGTGCGGCGTACATACAGCATGGCGCACGAGAAAAGCATTGCAGGGCGAGGCTCCCCAGAGAAGGGTCAGCGCCCCACCACTCGCAGCCCACCGTCCTGTGACGGTCATACTTGCCGCTGCGTGTGATAGGTTGTCGTGTGTTGAACTTTTTCTTGCGCGGTTTTGGAGCGTCTCCGCAAACTGCGAGCGCTAGCACGAGCGTCGACAGAGCGTAGCGGTAAGGCAGGCACGGAGCTGCCAAAGGAAATGGTTGTGTGCGTTGTTGGCCGCAGCGTTGAAGGTGTTTCCTGTTTTCGTGGGCCCTGGTAACATCCTTGGGAATCCCTTGGATAAAACGCCTTCTATACATTGAAACACCCTCCTAGCCCCTTTCTAAACGCAGGTTACCCTCTGCTTCACCTCTGCTACACTCACGACACGCCAGGCCCCAGCACCCCTTCCTGCTCTATCAGTGTGGAAGACGTTAGGATCGGCAGGACCCGCAACCCCATCTAGACAACTCAGCGTGCAGGAACACGCTACAGCAGTCAGTAGTAGTCAGACTCAGTAGTTGTCAGACGCAACACACAAGAAACATGACGTGCGTGAGCGTGTGCGTCCTCGGCTTGGCGATGGCAATGACGCCGCTGACCCAGGCGTTCGTTGCCCCCGGCAGCGGCTTCTCGGCGGTGCACGGGCGCGATGTTGTATCTCTCGCTTCGTCGAAGGTGGGTTTAGCGGGCAGTAGCGCACGTGGGTGTGGTGTCGAGAGCAGTTCTTACTCCTTTTATGGGGTGTCATGTTTTTTTCGACCTTTTCTGTCATGTTCGAGTTCGAACACTCGATCGAGTATAATGCAATCAAGTACAGAACTTACAGTCGTAAAAAGTAAATACGAGCCTCGTACAGCAGCAGTAGCGATGGATCCCCGAAGACGGAGATCGAGAAACAATCAACATGTCAGACAGATAACGATCTGCCTGACCTGCAGTAGATCGTGCAGATTAATGCACTGGGACACATAAATAGGTCATGCACATCCGACAGACCAAACGTGTACAGATCGCGGAGATCGTACCCTATCACAGTACAATGTGCTGACAAACGCGGGGACGCGCATGGCAACACGTCCACAGTCTGTTGATCGCTCGTACTGCGGAAACATGTGTAGATTATCGCGGGAACCGAAGGACACGCCAGTTAGCGCTGGATTGCCAATGCAATTGAGTTAAATCGACACACGTGTATGAAAATACGTGGAAGTGTGGTGAGCTTGGGTCATTTCTTATACAGTCGGATTTGCCAGTCGAAAACGGCCTTTTTCGACTGAAGCCCAAATCGGGCTTTCTTACACAGTCGAAAAAGGGCAGGGCTTTTTCGACTCAACTTTTTTCGACTGAGAATTCCGACTGGCGGATCCAGTCGAAAAACTCAGTCGAAAAAGTTTTACACGTGTTTTCTGAACCGATCGCATCGTTCATCCCACCACCAAACACACACCCACACGGCCACACGGCCACACACCCATACCAGGTACCACACTGCAGTATCCTACAAGGCGCTGACGCTGGCGTGGCTATCACTGCTGTTGCTTCTCGCAGCAAGTCAGCGTGGAGCATTCCTAGTTCCGCTCGCTAGCAGCGTGTATCATACGACGGCAGCAGCGCGCGGTATCGATCCCATGCTGCCAACAACGGCTGCGCCTGCTGTAGCTTTGGCGGCTCTCTGCTAAGTGCAACTCCACGAACGTAGCTTTGGCGGCTTTCGGCGAAGCCCAAAGCCACCAACTCGCTAGGACGAGGGTTCGTCGAGCCGTTGCTCGCGGAGAAAGCGCGAAGCACAGAGCTGCCAACCGATTTCGACTGTTGTACAGCAGTACTCCCTCACACCAACCGCCTCTAGGAAGAGCACAACACTATAAAATCGACTCGACTGACGATAAGAAGAAGGACCAGAAGATTCCAGTCGAAAAAAAATCCAATCGAAGAGGGCCGTTTTCGACTGAAGGAATCCGACTGTAAAAGAGATGGCCTTAAACTTTCGTATTCCCCATCTGCCGGAAGATAATAATAATAAAAAAAAGAGTGCAGATCATTCACATCCCGTAAGACCGGTGACAATGGAAGGCCAAAAGTTTGAAATTCCCGAAGGTCCCAGCCAAACTTTGCCTGAACGGTCGTCTATGGACCCAGTTTGGTAGAATTGTTTTTTGAAACATTCCAGAATTCCGGAAAAAACGATCTCTAGCGGCGATCTTGGCCAACATCGGCCTGAGAATTTCTCAAGCAGATCTTGGATTCGACGCGGCGCAATTTCGTGTTCTCCACACAAATCGTTCGACGAAATCAACGACAGCGTCGTGAACTCTGAACGTGGGGAGCTCGTTAGGGGCGCTCACTCTAAGGCCGGTGATTTGTGGCGGGCGCCGATCAGGCTTCTGTTAAAAACACATTTGGCGGCTGGTGTGTAGAAAACTGAGACAAAACTCTCTATCGTCTCCCAACGGGCGAACAACAGAATTTTGAGAGGATGTGACGGAAGACCACAGAACAACACAAGCAACCTCTCACGCCCTAGGGGATAGATCGAGATAAACTCTTCAGCGCTGTCACCTACACTCATGTGGCCTTTACCGGAACAAGGAGGAGTGACCATGGGTTGTCCCTATCTCGAGATCGAAGGTCAATCGTGTTTGGTGGACAGTATTAATCAAGGCTTGATGAAAAAGTAGACAAATGGACCTGTTGGGCCGCATGACCCAAAAAAGAGCCAGAAATTTTTATTTTATTTTTTTCCCCTTAGCGACGTTACCCGGAATATTTCAGCAAATAACCCCCAAAAAATGTTTGCAAACGTTAGGCCAAACTATCGGCTTTCCATTGTCATAGGTCTAAATCATCTCTGAGGAAACTTGCACATCTCGGACACATCAGGCTCTAGATCATCCAGATCATCTAGATCATCTGCAGTAGATCCCGTATTTGCCATTAAGATATGTTGTGCTGGATCTGTATATGTAGAGTACAGATCCAACGGCGGAAACATGCGCTACATCATGCAGATCGTACGGCTCTCACCGGGTAACATGAGCTAGACCATACAGATATTCCCTGGAATATCTAGATCATCAAGTAGGGATAGATCACCTGCCTGTCCGGGGTGTGGAGACATGTACCGATGATGCATATCCGTAAAAACGATATTTGTGATCTACCAGGTATGCGGTTAGTGAGGTGATCTGTCCGATGTGTGGACAATCCCGTACAGCAGGTAGTCTACCCCTTTTGGGAACGAGGTGTCTTCACCTAAACGCGTCAACTGCGGTCTTATCAACCTCAATCTTGCGAGGAGAACGTGTACGAGGTGCGACTATGTATGCATGATATTTACTAAAAATATTGTAACGACGTCAGCTGTGAGTTCGACGACTTCAGGGTCGAACCTCATCTTTGCATGCTGCGTACTAAATCGATCGCCCGTCTTTAGTAACTTTTATAAATCAAAACCTATGATATTCGCAGGCAGCATGTTGTGGGCGTGTCGTAAACCTGGTACCGGGTACGGTGCAGCTCCTATCGTTGCGCTTCGGATACATGACCATGCATGGGCTGTTCGTCGTGTAGTTTTGCTGAAATCGTTAGTTTGTTCACGATTCTTTGGTGTTTTGGTCCTATATGTATGGAGCCCCAGAGGAGTCAAACCCTTATAATGTCAAGCAAAATCGCGAGACCTTCGATCCTATCAACCGTAAGAGCGTGCCACGTATCTGGTACAGCAATGCTAGTATCAGGATGCATGCGTGTTGTTGTACGCGTGTCGTATACTTGGTAGCCCCCACCGCTGCGCTTCGAACACACTTCATAGTAAAAACACTACCAGGTACTGCACTGAGTAGTGAACACACCATTAATAGTGAACACGCCCTACCCAGCAGTAGAGGCTGCTTCGTGTGGCCGATTCTCTAGTCGAAACGTCAGATGTGTTTTTTTTTTCCGACATTCTATTCCCCTTGAAGTCCCCAGAGAGGTTTATATCGAGCTCGACATGGGCTTTCCGGCAGCTGTTGCTCGCTAACCCCAACCCTAACCCTGCTGAAGTATTTATTGCATGTAACGCAACCATTGATGCAATGGTTGCTGTTGTATACAAGCAGGTCGAATTGCCGCTTACAAACCCACCACGAGGAGAGCTTCCTCCTTGCTCCTCCCGGTGTCAACAGAGCGCGTGGGTTTATTAATACCTCTTTAGAGGCGTTTTTAGTTTTCCGGTGAACAGTTGGAAGTTGAAACGTTTTTAGTACGGCAGGCAAACTGTTTAAACTTCTTAAACTCCCGCTGCAGGCGACTCTGTGTGCCCGCGGCTGATGCCACGTTCTACATTATTTAAAATTGCGCGCAAGAGTGGCGTGGCATGGCTTGACTTGGCTTGACTTGGCTAACTGGCCTGATCTACCTTGCCTGTAGCGTATCACAACCCCTCACCCCCCCCCCTCCCCTCCTTTCCGCTCGTCTCACGCTCCCCTGCTTTGACCGGACACCGCGCTTTACAAATTCAGACGTCGCCGCGCACGAGCTGCAGGATGACAGCAGAGGGAGAGGAGCCGCCGGCGTCAGCGGAAGGAGAGAAGAAGGGGAAGACCAAGCCGCCGGCGTGGATGTTCAACGACCAGGGCGTCGCGTATGCGCCGTGGATGGTGGACGCCTTTGACCCTGAGGTGCGTGTATCACAGCATCTCATGCTAGCATTTTGCATTGTCTTATGATAGGGGTATCCTGCAATTGTATCTTACGATGCCATCTTGCAATGATACCTCACGTTCGAATTATTATTAGTAATTCACCGTGCAACCGAGTGCCAGGTATGTCACGACAGTACCAGGTATTTTCCAATACCATCTTACGTGATAGTATCACCTAGTGGTATATTACGATCTGTATACATGAGCCGGTTGTCCCCGGTGGTCTAGCAGGTTGACCTTGCAGTTGCTAAGGTCGATTTCGCGAGTTCGAGCCCCCCCAAGGACTTTTTTTTTGTGCCATACACGACATGCGGAAAGCGCCTAGCGTGTGCATGCGCAATTCAACACGAGTCGACGAGGGAATAAAAAGGATATCGACCGCAGGCCGGGGAAATTTTTTGTTGAGTCGGAAGGAAAGCCGCGGTGAAAAACGCCTCGCATTCTTTGCGTGTGCTATCGTGGTCACAACCCACCACAACCCATCACAATCTCCCTCAATACGGTGCACCACACCACCCTGTCGAAGGCGGCCGCGCACTATTACAAAAAGGGAAATGGCACGACGGAACATCTATCCTATCATTGTAATCGCGCGGGTCGTTTTTAAAAGCCTCACTCAACCCCTTTTAGAGCCTCGAAAACCCTCCCTATACTAATTTCAAGCGAATTGTGACCAAAAATGGCTTTCCAGCTGCAAAGGCGTTAAGGCGCTTTGAGAATTACGAATCCCCCCCAAGTTTTGGGAACTTGTTACTCAGATTGAGGAGGAGATACTCTTGTGCAGTGTGGCAATAAGGTGAAACCACCGCTTCCAAATATCTTGGAAATAGACTGAGACGGTGGTTGCGGTGGGAAAAGGGTTAGGCAACCCACCTCCCCCACCCCTCGCTCTCTCTCCTCCCGACACTGCCGTGCCCTGACATATCGTCAAAAATGGGTCACATTTGGTTGTTTTTCCCCCCCCCCCAGAACCTGGCGAAGGTGGCGGCTTCGATCGAAGCTCGTAAGGAGAAGGAGGCCAACACGGTACCGGAGGCGCTAGGGGCACTCGCCCGCGACCCTCAACAGGTTAGACTATATCACGCGCACAATGACACTGTGGATGCGCCAGATTGAGAGTGTGGTGGGGGGGGGAGGCACTCATTTGTTGCTTGCCTTGGTAATTCATCCATTGACCACGCATTACGAAGCACCGTCCCCACTCCTAATAGAGGCACCTCCATTATGTGGGCTCTCATTCCGTTTGTTCCATACCTGGTATATATATACAAAAAAATAGTCACAGGTATATTTTAGGGGGATGGGGAGAGGGAGAGGGACGGGAAGGGAGGGGAGAGGGAGAAGAGAGAGAGAGAGAGAGAGAGAAGGGAGAGAGGGAGAGGGTGCGTGTGAAAGAGGGCAAATGCACTGCACTTCGTGTGGAGCAAGCCCTGTCCCGAGTAATACTCTCAGGCCGGACCAGCGTCCCTGCTTAGGCGGGGCCAGCCTCACTCCTTCTTCCTAATAGTGGGCACCCTTTCCTGGACTGTCTCTGAATGGGGGATGCAGTGCCCATTTGATTGGGGTTTGACACATTGAAAAAAATCTTTAAACGGGCGACCGGTATATTACGCAGCTTGCAAAGATGAGGATCGACCCCAAATTTGTTAAACTCACAGCTGACGTTAGAATAATTGTATAAGATGGCGCCAAGGTGAAGCAGGCGCCGTCGCTCACGCTGTGTACAGACATTCACCCCCCCCACCCCCCCCCGCCCCGTTTTTTGCCGATTGCTCGCAGATGGAACTCTCCGGCGCAGGGCTGTACGCGAAGAGGGTCGAGAACGACATGGTTGAGCTGACGTGGAAAACCGGTAACGAGAAGGGCAACGTCGGGTTTATAGTGAGCAGGAGGGCGGCTAAGACGGACGAATGGGAAGAAATCGCGTCGTTCAGGGACTTCCCGCCGCTTAACTCCAAGGGGTGAGCGCCTCTCCCCTTTTGTTTCAGTTTCCATTTGCTTTCTATCGATGTTTGCTTTTAATATTTTTAGCTATTGACTATTAATAACGTTTTACTATTGTTTGCTTTGTTTTTCAATGTTTTTTTTCTTTTATTTTACCTATTTTTTTCATTCACTCGTTTTGTTGGGGGGGAGGGACTTTAAACGATTTGAACCTGTTTATGTTGTTTCTTAATGTTTTTTTTCATAGTTTGTTCTTTTACAAATTATATACGCGCTGTACGTACGTCGTATGCACGGTGTATGCGCGGTGTATGTGCGGTAAACGCTAGGGGTCGCTCCCCACTGTCCGTCCTGCTGTCGTCATCCGCCGTGGGAAAGGCTGTTTGCTCTCTTCTCCGCCCATTATTATGGTATCCCCCTGGGGGTAGAGAAACCTGCAAAGGACGGCCTGTGTCTGGAACAGCCCCTTAATATTATTATACCGTATACTGCCTGGCCGCATCGGTTTTGGCCCGTCGTTGTCCAACTCCGTGCGAAGCTTTGCTGGGTGGCGTGTGGCAGTCCTGTCCCCTATCCCTTCGTCGGCAGGCAGGAATGCGAAAATACTGTTTTTTTTTGTGCGTAGATGTTTTCTTGTTTGGCGGGTGTGTGCGACGTATTTGCGTGGCCTGTTCAAGTTTTCTCCAAAGGCGTTGACCCAGAGTGACCTATATGCAGAAGCTATGTTGTTGTTGTTGTTGTTGTTGTTGTTGTTGTTGTTGTTGTTGTTGTTGTTGTTGTTGTTGTTGTTGCTGCTGCTGCTGTTGCTGTTGCTGTTGCTGTTGCTGCCGCTATGTCTGACATGTGTCTGTGTAACCTTTTCCGCACTTCGTGGCGCTGCGTCAGGGAGGGAGGCGGGACTTACAACTACATGGACGAGGGCGTCGCGGAGGGCACGTGGGTCTACAGGGTGTCCGACATGAGCAAGTGAGATAAATCTTGCTCTGACCCCATTTCCTGCTTTATCCTTCTCCTTTTATGCTTCCTCCTGTGCTCGTTCCGTGTTTCCTCGTTGTCCTTTTCTCACCCCCTCCTTCTGTTCCTGCCGTTCCCATGCCATGCCCATGTTAAAGTTTGTTTTCCCTTCATACTGGCCTGTACAAGTGAGACTCTGCTTCCTCCTTCTCATTTTCGCCTTCAATTGCTATTTCCGTTTGATTCTGGCCTGATAAGCGAGACTCTGCTTCCTTGCGCCCATTTCCATCTTCTATTGTTATTTCCGTTTCATGCTGGCGTTGTCGTTTTTGTCTTCAATTGCTATACCCGCTTGATGCCGGCCTGAGACGCGAGACTCTGCTTCCTCCTTCTTATTTTCATGGTCGATTGTTGTTTCCGTTTGATGCTGCTCTGGATAGGCGAGAATTCTGCTTCCTCCTTTTCTCTTTTTCCTCTTATTTTCCTGTCATTTCCCTTGATGCTTTCCTGTATAGCTCAGGCCCTGCGTCTTCTTTCTCCTTTTTCCCCTCGACTTTGTTGTTTCCCATGCCTGGGTTAGTGAGACTCTGCTCCGTCCTTCTCCTCTTCCCCTTCTTTGATAGCATTTTTACTGATACCTTGGATAAGAGTTACTCTGCTTTCTCCTTTTTTTATTTTTCTGTTCAAGTTCTTCTTGGATGCTGGCCTGGTGTTTTTGTTTCCGCCAGTGACCCCAGTCCTCACCCAGAAACCCAGAGGCGTTCTATTATTTCGGGGGGCGGGGGCGGGTCGCTGTAACGGTATCGGTAGGAACAGGATAACTGACTGACTTCACGTCGAGATGAAAAATGGTGTCTCGAAACCAACGAAATATTAGATGGGCAGTAAGACGCTTGCCTTGTCGGACAAAACATCCCTGACCAACGGGGCACTATTTGGATAACTGAAGAACTACCGTACTACCCAATACCGCTTGGATTCCACATACATTTCATGGTGTTACAGTGGTGGTCTCCATAGACTATAGTGCTGGTGTGTGATAAGCAACAATACCGGCAGTATACCGGACACCTGCACTGTTGGGTATACATAGTATTACCGATGATTGGTACTTGTAGTATGCTGGTTCCAGTTGTTGCCCCATGCGTTCTCATCGGCACTGTACTGGCAGTAGGCACTATTTAACCGGCACCATGGGGGGATCCTCACAGTAGTCGTGTTAGACCTCGGCCATGGGATCGTTGATTGGACGGATGAGTGGGTGGATTTGATCCATGATTGATGGGATGGTTGGATGTTGTCGATGGAGCGAATGCTATGATGCCCGTGGTGCGCCTACGCTTTGACACTATTAATAGTGAGTTTCTTTCCCTGGTTCTCTTGTGTTTTTTTTTTGTCACCCGAAGGTCCGGAAACAAGAGCGACTTGTGTCAGACGCTGATCGAGTTGCAGAGCAGCTCCGACGCCTTGCAGGTGGGTTGGGTGGTCAGGGCCGGGGGTGGAGGGAGGGGTTAATCCAGCGCGTGGTAGAACGTTTTCAGGCCAACATGTAAGCTTGGAAACAGAGTTGGATACGAAGCGCATTCGTGCTTTTGGGGTAGTAAAATTACGATTAATCTTAATCTTATTGTTCTTATTTCCTTTGCCATCGTGAAATCAACATACAAAGGAAATCCAGAAATCCAAGACTTTAGGACAAGGAAGATGTTACGAATCCGACCTAAAATCCCAAAACGCTAGTAACACTAGTTGTTGCGAATCCGACCTACGTGCCATAGCTAATATTAGTAGATGTTCCGACCCAAATGCCAAATGCTAGTAAAACGATCGTCAGAGCGACAACCCCTCCATCAAGAGGAAACCGGGGTTTCGTCGCATCACTTACTCTCTCCCTGTGTACCCCTCCGCGCCCTCCTCCGCCCATCCGCCCTCCACCCCCCGCCCCCCTCTCCAATCGCTTTCGCGGATGCGCGGCTGTGTGTACCGCTTCTATTGTTCCCGCGTGGCCGTTGCAGACAAAGGTGGGGTTGGCTGGCCTCGTTATCGTCCTTGCTGCGGCCATTGCCGCCGGCACGTTAATCGACCCCTTCGCACAGTAACGCCGCTTTGGAGGACAGGAAACCCTGTTACCCGTATTTACCCGCCCAAGCCAGTAACGCTCGTTTTGGGACAGGAAACCGTATTTAGCCCTTTTTTTCTGGCTAGGGCCGGGTGCTGTAGGTACGTAGCTCGTTGTCGTTGTTATAATCAAACCCTTGAGAGCTGCACCCACGTTTTTCTTTTAGAAAACTACTTGGGTTTAGTGGGGATTTTTTTATTTTTGCAGCGGGAAAAGGGTTGAAACCCCTTTAAAAGTGATCATGGTACCATCCCCGGGAGGAGACGAATCGAGGTCTTCCTTGGGGTTTGCACTCACTGTTCGTCATCGCGATGTCACTGTGGAATGCTGCGCGTACAAAATGTTAAAAGTATGCGTCGCTTTTGTGCCCTCGTTTTCATTGTGCCCTGCCGGGATGGGGGGAGGGTGCGGAAGGCGAGTGACACGCCCGGTGTTCCTTGGATACAAGCCGCAGCGCAACCCGCAAAAACACTCGACAATTGCTATGGATATTTGGTCTCGCTTTTACTTCTCGGCTTGTGGGCTTGTTGGATTGACCCGATGGCTTTATTGGTGGTGGTCGGTAAGTTAAAAGGGGTTAAATGGCGGATTGACAAGCGTTACACTGTTTTACGGCAGTCGGCGAGTAGGTTAGGTTTGAAACAGGGGTTTCCTACGGCACGAGTTTTGCGTTTGTTTTTAAGGTGGGTCGTCTTGGTGACGATCCTGCTCTCAAGACTATCGTACCCCCGAGAACAAAATATCACAATCGTTTTTTTGGTTGCATCCGACACCTACTTTTTGAAGTATGAATATGTTGTGACACGTGAAGTCGCCTCTCGTGGCTTGATTCCCTCTGGTGACACCGATTGAAGGAGGTAATTAACTGCACAGAGCTGAAAGGCATGCCGAACTAGACGTGAGCCGGGAAGGGGGGGGGGGGGGGTTGTGGTGTCTTTTTTTGGTGTCAAGCACGCGCTGTTTCGGGGTCGAGTGTGAAAGGGAAGAACGAGCGGAAGATTTTGCTGGATCGGGCTAAGCCTAACGCGCGGAAATAACATACCGGTGCGCATGAAACGCGTGAGGGAGGGGTGTTGCGTGGATGTACAGGTTATTGCGCGGGCCATAAGGGGGGGGTAAAAGGGGGGTCTGCACAGTCAAACCAATATCCCCTGTTTGTTGTCGCGGTGTTAACCAAACGCCCACATGCAGGGTCGTTGCATTGTGATTGGTGGACGGTCCCGAGAGACAACGGGGCGACTCGCTATATTATTATGTAAGCAGACGAACGGGCGACCTTTAGGTGGGCACAGACAGGTGTTGTTGTAGTTCCATGTGCCGGTTAGGGCTGGGGCGGACTGTGAAATTGTGGCTCTCTTGGTACCAGTCCGCCGTTCGTGTGCACAGTATCGATCGCGCGCGTAGCTTCTTGGGATCATAGCGACTGCAGGCCGGGATTTCGTCTGCGTGTGGTATTATCGCCCATTCCTATCTGGATGGAAATATAGGTACCGTTAGAGTACTATACCAAACGGTCCTTATGTTTCCGCCAAGAGTGGTGCTTCGTATGGGAGTGCCTCGGTTGAAGGAGACCCACAACACATTTCTTTCTTAAAGGAGAATACTCGCGAATAATTAATTTGAAGCAGAGGAGATCGCTGGCAATACTAATTAACCGGGTTTTCTGCTGTCGTGTGGATGGCAGCTGGCACGGATGGTGCCCGGGGGGATACGGCAAACACCACCCACCAGCGTCGGGTGGTATCATATGCCGGCCCCGTGTATCGAGATACTTGTCACACATCAGTTATCCCGGGTACAGTACTTGGAACACGATTAACTTTTTTTTTATGTATATATCCTCCGGCGGATGGGGCAAAATAAAGCTCAAGCTCGCCACACTTCCACGTATTTTCATGCACGTCTATTGATGGCGTGTTTTTTGACGGTCACCCCACCAAGGTTAATGGATAGTACCTGTGCGCACGCACGCCTCCCGAGAGTTTCCGGCGAGGTTTGTATGTACGAGTGGTCACTAGGGACCCCAGTAGAGTTGCCCGGTTCGTCCGCCGACCACCAGCACACGCTACTAGTTGGCGACTGACACATACATAAAATCGTGCCGCGCGAGTTCATAGCGACGGATGTACGTATGACCTCATATATGAGGTATCAGGTACGTACCAGGTATCGATCGGTGCCGGCGTCGTCGTTAACTAAGCAAGCGCCGACGTGATTGCGGGCGCCGGACACAACCCGGGACTCTGTCCTCCGTACCTGGTAGATAGAAGGAATAGTCTATATATATTGCCCCTCCCCCCCCTCCCCCAAACAACTGTCGGTCGACGAACTGGGTTGACGGCACTCTTGTCCTTCAGTTGACGGCACTCTTGCCCCTTACCGAACGACAGCCGGCAAGGTACTCTCTATACTCGAAAAGTAGTACTAGAACTAGTGTACCAAGTCTAACAAAAAAAAGAGGCCTTGAAGGGGAAAAGTAGACCGTCAACCGACATTTTTTTTCTTTTTTTTTCACACTTCTACTTTGCAGCTTCTGGACAAGCCGTGGTCACAAGTGTCGTCCCTTCTCCCCCGCGGTTCTTGCCTTCAATTTTTAACGTGCATAGGGTTCAGCAATCCCGCTGCTCGTGCATTTTTCATCGAGTGTTGCTAACTCACGCTCTCGCGTTTTCCGCAAATCAATTTGTGCACAAGAAAAAGTGTCACGATTTTATATGAGTATGCACTTGGGGGGGTTCGAACTCACGAACGTGACCTATACCAGGCTCGAGGATAACCTGATACGCCACCGGGGCGACTATTTTCCCCCGAACCTGCATGCATCTCTCGACGAGCGATCCATCTAGGGGCTCCTCCACCCCTCAGTAAATGAAGGTGGGTTGGTTCCACCAATCACTGCTTCTCTCCAGCATGACCCCCTTATCCACCGTATGATGAGTGCGTAATTCAAAAGGACCCCCCGCCCCCCGCCCCCCCCGGCTCTTTTCTGGCTCCCGTGTTTACTCCGACCTTCGGCTTCTGTGTTAACCCCGATACAACAAGGTTTTACACCGTTACACACCAAAAACGTTATACCCAGGAGTCGTTCTACTGTATCCCCCTCTACTTTTCTTTAACGAAATCGCCGGTGTTGAAGCCAGCTCCCGGGCGTGTCTCCCGAATTACGGTGCCCCTTGCCACCCCGACGCCATCGTTCGATAGTCCTTTGCGCACAAAAAGGCATAGGAAGATGTTATTTTCATGTCACCCTTCCTCGTGTCGAGCAGCCATGAAACGTTCGTGAAAGAAAATCGCCGGTTCGGGGAGGGGGGGCTATCGTAGAATCAGTCCCACGGGTATGGGGTATGCTCTTGTGATGCATAACGCGGGAACATGCTGTAGGGTCGTTCCTAACGAACGCACACAAAATAAATCGCGAGTGAACCCCGACAAAATGTCACGGTTCCTGAGGTCCAGGTTTAAAAATCTGAACTACTGTCACGTGTTTTTGAACGAAAAAAACATGTTTGTGTCTGGAATTCTGACGTCGTTTTTTTTTTTCACGGCAAGTAAGTGTCAAAGCGATTCAGAGTCCGGATACTCCCGACAAGGATAAAACGGATACTCCCGACAAGTATACAACGGATACTACTCCCGACAAGAATTACAACGATTGGTTCGCGAAAATTTCACGCTTTGTTTGTCACTGACTCCTGACATTTTTTTGTGTTCGTTCAAAACGGCCCTTGCACAGCTTCCAGCCCAGTAGGCGGTGGTCCTGTGCCGCGAACACGCGCACGCGTTTGAAAAGGACAGGAGGAAAAACACGCACGAGAGAGAGAGAGAACTACGCACACCTTCTTCTCTACATGCGGTACAGGGGCGGCGTGCTGTTGCCCTTGCCTGCTGTCCGAAAACCGAAACCCCGTGCAAAACAACAAAGAAACGTAGCATCAGTCGCGAGCGAGCGCAAACGAGGCAGCCCCTACCGTCCCCCAGGCTTCTCGTAACGCTACCCTGAGGAAGGAGCCTTGCTGTTCCTGGGGAAAGGGGCAGCCCCTATATGAAGCGCGCGGCGCGGCACCTGCATTCATTCGTGCATCGAAACGTGGTCAAGTTCAATCTTGCTCGTCGGCCAGACCCAAACCAGCCCCAACCCTAACCCTAACCCTAACCCTGGCCGTTTCGGGTGCTTTTGAGAAGGGCAAGGGCGGTCGCGGTTCCGCCGTGTGTTGCGGTGGCGTAAAAAACCAAAAGCAACGATGGCTCAAAAACAAAAGGGTGAGTCTCGACCAATCAGGAGGTCAGGTTGCGCTACACGAATGTGGGTGCTGCGCCGCGCTGCACTTAGGGGCTCCCTGGGCAAAGACCTCCCTGCTTTTCTGCTGGAGGAAGGAGCCTTTTTACTTATCCCCTGAGGAAGAAGGCGTACCGCTATCCTGCTGTGCAAACCCACCTCCTGTAACCGCAACTGAGACCACAGTCATCACAGGTGGCGAAAAACAAGCCTTCTCCAGCTACAAATAGTAACAGCACTGATCCATCCCTCGGCAAGATACCTTGCTGGGGTTGGCGTGAGTTGGCAACCACGCTGTAAACCATGCTTTGAGCTAGACCACACAAGGGTACGAGTACTGTCTCTTTCCTTATGGTTCTTAAGTTGTGACGGTAGCCGACCTGGTGGTCGAGATAGGTCATTTTGTTGTGCGCAATGGAGAGCCCTAACGCCGCGCAAGGGGGGTGATGCCATGTAGTAGGGTAGCAGTATTGTTGTGTATATATTATATATGGTAAGGCACCCACAAAGTTTCACTGTATATCCCGATAATTGCTGTCTCTGGAAGTGGCCACACCAGAAGCAGAGTATTGCGAACCTTTCATCCACGCTGACTGGTACACGATGTAAGAAAGTGCGCGCAAGGTGCGGAAGTCCGCATCACTCATAAGTCGTGTATGGATCAATTGTGTGCAGTTGTGCCCAGCTATGACAAGTCCTAGGCAGACAGCAAATACCACAACTCAATTGAAAGTTGCTTAGGGGCGCTTCCTGATGTTCTCCTGAGCAGGATGTGGCTCACCCTCCATGCGACTCGCCGAACACTTCACGGCGCTTTGCGCTTGGTGCACGCGATGTACGCCTCCTTGTCGGTGAAAGCCCGATGTATTCCGTCCCGGCATTCATTGTAGGGAGACGAGGGTCATACCACTATGGTCTTCAGACTACGGCTGGCTATGCATGAAATGAGTACACCCCCCCCCCCGGCAAAAGATAGGTCACGGCAGTTATTTATAATGAAGTAGAATAAACAGTAGCAGCACTCGACATCCATGTTTTTTAGTTGTACTCGGACAAAAAAAAAACTCCAGTCCACAGCAGCGCAGCACATTTTCGCTCGCAAGTGGGCAGCCCCAGAGGTTGTGTGTCCTTCAACGCGTGCTAAAGATACACATACATGTTACGGCAACAGCAGGATTTCGTCCACCACAATCAACGGTTGACTATTATTAATATAGTCTAGTCTATAGACTACCCAGACTAGATATACATTTAATGGATATTTCAGCAGGATTTCCTCCACAGCCCCAACAGGCAACAATCAATCGATTTATTTAGTACCAAAGATAGGGATCATTTTTTAGAAAAAAAGGATTCCGCCACATAATAATATTCAACGACTGATTTGGTTCCGTGCTAATTAGATATTATGGATGCTTCGGCACGAAGGACTAGTCTTCGTCCAAAGCTCCGACCGTTTGACAGCAAGCGTGTGCTTGGGCGAGAGCAGCACCGCGCCGTCACACTGTTAATAGCGCTTTTAGAATAACAATAATATTATACATGGAACCTAAGAACAACAACAGGCAGGCGGCAGGCGGTAGGCGGTAGGCGGTAGGCGGTAGGTGCTACGGGTACAAAGATACGGACCTTTACCTTTCAGCAGGATGTCGTCCACAGCTCCTCCAACGGTTGATTGTCTTCCGTGATAAAGATACGGATATTTCAACAGGATTTCGTCCACAGCTCGGGCGTTGTCTGTCTTCCCAGCTAAAGATGCGGATCTTGGGCAGGATTCTGTCCACAACTAACTCCAAACATCATCCAGTCCAGCGGATGGATGGGGAAAAATAAAGCTTTAAGCTCACCACACTTCCACGTATTGTCACACAACACCACGTTGTTTGCCCCCAAAAAAGGTTGATTGGATCGTTCAGCAGGATTTCGACCACAGCGTCAACGGTTTTGATTGATTGCGTTCTGTGCGCCGAAGATACGGACATCATCAGCAGGATCGCGCACGCATGTTACTCAACGGCTGGTTTGTTCATGCCAAGATATTCATCATACAGCATGCTGCAGGACTCCATCCTCAAATACCTCCGAAGGTTTGGCAGCAAGCGCGTGCCTGGACGATCGAGCGGCACCCCGCCGTCAACCGATCAGTTTAACAATAATAATAGTCTAACAAACTGAAAACTGAAAAAGTAGGTTTTTAATAAATAATTTAAAAAAAACGTGCTCGGTCCGTGCCAAAGATGCGGATCTTTCGGTAGCAGGATTTCGTCAACAGCTCGAGCGATTGGTTGTATGCCGTGCTAAAGATACACCGATCTTTCAGCAGCAGGGCATTGTCCACGCACAGCTCCAACGGTTTGACAGGAGCAAGCGCGTGCCTGGACGAAGCCTGTACGACTAGAGTGGCACCTCGCCGTCAAAGTATTTAGTACCAGGTAGTAAATACGTAAACACCACTGTTATTATATAAATTATGAAGAAAAACGAGTAAAAAACTAGAAGTACCCCAGATGCCTCGGCAAAATACACACAAGCCGGGCAAAAGCTGTCGTCCTGGCTACCTATCGCCCCCATTGACTACGTACGTCTCGCCCGACTGTTGGTTGTGTGCTTCTAAGCGAAAAACGCACCCTATAAACCCCGTACGCAGGTGGGAAAATGGAAATAGAAATGGCGAATATACCAGTGCCGTATAACCCCAACCCACACGTGGGAAAATGGAAACTGTTTTCGAAGGATTTCCCGAGTAAAAAGCTATCTATGCCGCCGCGCGCGGTGCCCCCCTGAAAGCTGTTCAAGTCCGATGCATCTATTGAAAGCCGCCCATCAAATCTATGATAGCTTATGCTCATATACATTTCTTCGAAGTATAAAAATAAAAAAACACCAGGTATATTCGCATGCATCTCTTGTCGGCCAATCAATCTGTTGCCAGAGAATGGACCATGGCGCAATGCATCCATACTCCTTTGCGTTTCCAAAGAGAGGCCTCACCAAACGTGCTCTCTAGACAGCACACAGCAGGGGCCGGTAGGGCATGCATGCCTGGTCCCGAGAAACGCGATAAAAAAAAACTACGGAAATAAAACAACTGAAAATCTTGAAAAACAAACATAAACACAGGGGGGGGAAAAGAAGAAAAATCCGAAACATGAGAAAAAAAAAAATGGGAAAAAGAAAAGAAAAATATTAACCATAAAACTAAAAGAGGGGCGGGGTACAGAGATCTGACACAAACAAAACATTGCATATATTATACGTGCTGCTGTACAACACCAGACCTGGTGCCAAGCTTCCAAGTCCCTTCCTTACATCTCGTGCAACAACTACGTACGATACGTGCTGGGCGTCTCCTTCCCTATCGCACTGCTGAAAATCTGTTTACACCAACCTACCTACGTAACACCAAGCTACCTACAATTCTTTAAAAAAAAACAGCTACCAGTTACCGACACCTCACGCCCCCGCGGCGATAATGCCTGCCGCCAATACAAAACTAGATGGACAAACCACAACAAGCACGCGCACGCCGCCCCGCCTGGACTCCAAATGCGACGTGATCATAAGAATATCTCTTCGGAAGCAACCCCCTTCGGCGGGGGCACGCCGTCCCGCCGTGCCTCCTCAAAGCGGTGCGATCAGAATATTTTTGTCTGCGGAGGCGTCTCTCTCTTGCAGAGGGGGGGGCTTAGGACTTGGCGCGCTTGCTGCGGGTGACGGAAGGGGTAATGCCGATCTCCTGGCTTTTCGAAGACAAACTGTTCGCTCGAGTGCTTGCCGCGGCGCCTGTCTTTTGCTGAGCCTCGCGCCTGCAGCGACATATTTGGTGAGTCGGGTTGGGTTGGGTTGGGTTGGGTTGGGTTGGGTTGGGTTGGGTTGGGTTGGGTTGGGTTGGGTTGGGTTGGGTTGGGTTGGGTTGGGTTGGGTTGGGTTGGGTTGGGTTGGGTTGGGTTGGGTTGGGTTGGGTTGCGTTGGGTTAGGTTGGATTGGATTGGGTTCGGGTTGGAATAGGATGGCGTGCGGGATGGGGCGGGGTGGGGTGGGAGGAGGCCGTAACAATGACATGAACATGCTCGTCAGCGGCTGACAGTGTCGTGGCAAAATCCTCAAAAACAAAACAACACCCGCATGCAATCAACTCACCTGGCTATCTCGAGCAAGGAGGACGCGCCCCTCTTAGAAGGAGTGTTCTTCGGGGACGAGGCGCCCTTCCGCCCCCGCCCTCCCCCCACCGCCGCCGCCGTAGCGGCTCGCTTCTTCGGCGTTGACATAGGAGAACCCGGCGAAGGCGCCCTAGGATTCTTTCCGCGGGTGACCATGGGGGAGTCTGGCGTTGTAGGCTCCCCCTGCTTCGCCGCCTTCCCGACAGCCGCCACCGCCGCCACCTTCGACCCCGCGGTACGCTTAGCTTCAACACTACCGCCAGACTTGGGCGAAGGTGTCGGCCTGGTAGCGGGGCCACGTTTCATGGGGGTCTTCTTAGGAGACGTAGGAGCTTTCTTGGGCTTGGCCGAGGAAGCGCGTTTGGCGGGGAGCCTGGAGGCCAGCATTCTGGATGGGGATTGCGCTGACCCTCCCCTGCCCCCCTTTCCCCTCCCTGCGCTTTCCTTGCCGGCCTTGGGAGAGACAATCGAAGATCGCCCCCGCAGCGGAGAACCGGGAGAGTTAAGCTTGCCCTCCATGGTTTTGGCTTCTCGTGCCTGCTTGATGCTCCTGAACTGTCGTCGAATCTCGGCGGTCTGATTTTTTGGGGTGCGAAGAAAGTGCAGCAGCAGCGTAGCAGTACAGCGGGAGTGCCGGAGTGAGAGGGGAGTGTGGGAGTGCAACATATAGAAACAGTAGAACGACTGCTCGGCGGGAGGCGGGCACGTGTCGGTGTGGGGTAACGGGACACTGCGCCGACATTGCTACGGCTGCTGCTGTTTTTCTCTTCGCGAGCGAGCCAGTCGAACGTCTGGAATGCATCGTATGGGGTCGGAAGCCAGCCGGAGATTCTGGCATGTCCACTAACGCTTAGAAGAAAGACCTCCAACACTTAGCAGACCTCTAGACTGCTGGAAAAAAAACATATCGTCAGTATTTACGAAGAAAAAACTTCAGCCGTTGATTTGTAAATCAACATACCTGGTATATTAATATTATAAAAATTAAAGTACACTCCAGCTGTGAGATCGAATATTTAGTCGAAACTCATCTTTGCAAGCTGTGTGTGATACTCCGATCGCGCGTATTACGGCTTGTGTGTCCTCATCAAGGATATACGTCGGCGACTCCCCTTGCAACTACAGTGTAGCTATCAGGGTCAACAGGGTGATGTTAGGCAGTCTGTGCGCGGAAACTATAAAACCCGTTTCTGAGGGGGACAAAATCTGACAGCTGTGGAAGGAAGTGCATCAGTTTATCAAGTGAATCCTGTAAGTCGAATATCCGGTGAGGGGAGGGCGGAGTTTTGAAGGACGTGGGGGCCTGATTTTGATCAAAAGGGGGGCGGGAGGGGAGGAGGGGGGGGAGGGGACGGGTGGGGCAGGTCAATTTGTGCGTGGAAACTATAAATATTTCTTGTGGGGGAGGGGGGGGGAATTTGGCGGGGGGGGCCGGGGGCGGGGGGGAAGAGCTTTAGGTCGCATAGATGTAGGGGTTTGCTATATGCGTGGTGCTAGATCTAGGCGATGGTGCGGGTGGTGGGGAAGGAGGGGGCGTTGGGGGCGGGGGTGGGTGGGAATTGCAGCAGCGGCATGGACGGCTCTGAAACGATAACGAGGCGATATCCAGGGCGTGGAAGTGTTCATTACTCTGGCGGATTTCGATAGTAGGTGGGGCGTTTAAGCAAGAGAAAGCGAGGAAAAAATAAAATAAAAAAAAGAAGAAGGGGGGGGGTGGGGGGGGGCAAGGTGTTTTATTAATATATAATATTAATAGCAGTACTGTGATGGATTCTACCGTAAAAAAAATACTAGGAACGTTTGGATAGAGATCCTCTCATCTAGAGTCCTCTTAAAGCTTTGTTGCGGGTACGGTGGCAGAATAAGGAAGGGATCCAACCCCTGAACCATTGACGCCCACGATATTACCAAGGCATACTGCTGTACACATTAATAAAGAAAAGTACTGGCTGTTACCAGGTACGGGTATCTGGACCCCTACGATGGGGTGCGTGAGTCGGTAGCCCAGGCAGGGGTGCTCATGCGGCGGCGGCAAAGTACGTACACTGCGAGAAGCTATTCGTAAAGTTCTCAGTTATTTTTTTTTCGTGGAATCTACGTCAATGTCTCTTTTCGAAGGCTGCCCTTCTACCGTTATACAGCAACAGCAACACTAGCAAAACGGCAGTTTCTCTTTTCAAAGTCTGCCCTTCTAGCCTTACGCAGCAACAGCAACAGCAGCACAGTAAACGGCAGTGTCTCTTTTCGAAGACTGCCCTTCAATTTTATGAAATTGTTTCAATGCGCCAGCAGTGAGTTCGATCAATTGAAGGGTCGATGCTCATGTTTGCAAGCGGCGTCATACTCCGGTCGCTCGTTTTTACAGGTGTACCTATCAATAGCATTACTCTGTGAAGACATATGACTCCTCCGGATGTTGCCAGGGTGACTTGGATGGTTTTCGCCAAGGGCGCAATCGATCAAAAAAATCATGCTGCGCATTGCTAGCTGTTGAAGTGTATTTTAATTTTTATATATAATACCAGGGGGGCTTCGCCACGGCGGGCTGACGCCCGCCTGCGGCTCCGCGCATGCCCGTAAGACAGGTAGTAAACGAAGCGGAGAGGGACCGTTAGAAGCGACAGATTTTACTGCCAAGGGGTATGGCTGTGTGGTATTAAATCAGTTCAGAGTGGTGCAAGTATGAGGTGGAGCGGGTGAGGAGGGGGTTTCTATATTGAAGGGAGGAAGCAAAGGAACGGCCGGGAGCACGAGGAATCCATGACAATCGCATCATATGCCAGGTACATATACGAGTACCGGCGGGTAGTATGGCAGGACTACTACAACAGCAGCAGCAGTAATCGCCAAACCACCTCGTATCTCGAACGCACTGCTGCTGTATCCTCATTTCAGCAGTCCAGTCACATGTACCTGGACCTCTCCTCTCTCTTCTCCCCTGTATGCGAGTACTCGTATGTATGTATTGGCCATGAGACTCATGAATCACGCAGCTTACAACGTTGAATCTAGACTGCTTAACTGTTGGAACTCAGTATTGACCGCTCAACTGGGCGAACTCACAGCTGACGTATTTAAAATATTTCTGCGAAAAACGAGTCCAGGACACCCTGCCAGCCGGCCGCCCGGGCACGGTGCAAGCACGGGCCCGGCCTCCTCGGACACAGTCGGGGTCGGGGAGCAAGATGATGACGTTTCGGGCCGAGGGATGATCCTCATCGCAAGATAGCACGGCAAAAGCTAAAAAATACGTCCAAGAAACGCTGAGGAGCCTTCTCCGAGCAGCAGCTGCAATTTTGTACATATATTTACAATGGGTACCCCGATTTAAGAGACAAGCCAGAACAGGCGCTCCCAACTACACATCGCTCTGAGCTGTAGTGTGCAACATATGGCCTTTGGTATGGCGGTACACGCCGATTTGACCGATCTTAACGCCATTACAGCTGGAAACCCGTTTTCTTGGGAAAATCACTTGGACTTAGTATAGGGAGGGATTTTGGGGCTCTAAAGGGGTTGAGTCCCGAATGCTCTTATCATCGGTGCTCTCGAATCGGGGTACCCGCCATAACCCGTATGGAGAGAGACAAAAGCTGAAACTACTCATACTCGAATGTATATCATCCCATTTGAGACGGAGCACCGTTCTTCACCCATACAGACACTCCGTCATTTGGGTGATATTTTCGTTTTTTTATATAACATTATTTGTTTGTGCTTATCTTATCCCCTCCCTGTTTGGCCGTCTGTGTCCACCACCTATCTCCTAGGAAGGGGGTGGGGAGGGGAAGTGTCCACCTGGTACATTCGTTCAATGAAACTACAAGTACTTGTATCTATTATCTATTTGTCCAACCAAGCACCTAAAACTCACCTCTCTCCTCTGTCCAACCACGCACCTGAACCTCTCCTCTCCTCCCCATGACCTACAAACATATTTGGAGCTTGAGGCATGAACAGTCACTGCGCAGTAGGTTCTGTACCTGGTTGTACTGACTTGTACCAGAACATGAAAACAGCGACAACAAGCAGGTATCTTTTCGGAAGTCTGCCCTTCTCTGTTTTATTAAATAAATGCTTTAAATTCAAAAAAACTGATCTAGCCAGGTGTATAAAACAACCACAAATACCGCGATCAGGAGGTCAAAACCTCACAGGCGGCAGGAACACCCTCCCCTGTCGGTGGTCTACCACCGAATATCATACGGCATGACGAATATGGCGGGCGGGACTCCTGCCGCGGTGGCTACCTACCAAGTGCGCAACTGCAGCCACGAGGTTTGGTTGTTCAAAAACAGCAAAAAACCAAAAACCAAGTGCTGTCGGACCACACAGGTATCGTGCTCGCACAAACCCGTGGTCTTCGGGAGCTCGTTTTGGAAACACGGAAAGGGGACAGCCTTGAGCGCATGTAACGTACAGCAGCAGCACCCCTGCCATATACCGTTGCGGCATCAACCTGATCAGCCTGGTACTGCTCTTGTATTGATCATTCCAGCTCGATCATTCGCTCCCAAAGCGATTCACTCGGTAAAATTATCGTACGTACGTAGTCTCGGCTCAACGGCCAACAACCACCGCCACAACTCCGCCAGGGAAAAAGTCACGCCAACGCTCCCCTCACCTTCAGATCGCAGTCGCGAACCGCCCGGCTGTTGATACCCTGCGAGGGGACCACGCCACCGTAGACGTCGTACAGCACTTCGCACAGGGAAGCCTGCTCGGGGGTCATTATCATCACCTTGTTGGGTGTGCGAGGCTTGGCAGCCGGGGAAGGCGAGGCATTTTGGCCGGTGCGACCTCCGCGCGTGTTGTACCCTGCCCCCCCGACAGGGGAAGCTGTCTCCAAAGCGTTGACACCGCCGCCGACAGGTCTGACATGGCGATGAGCCCGCTTCCTGCTGGCCTTGCTGCAGCCCCACCACACCGACAGCAGAATGGCCACCACTGCTGCTACCAGCCCGCTGAGCACAGCCGGGTGGCGCGGATCAATATCCACAACCAGGCCAACCGCAGCAGCCTTGTTCAGGCTTCCGAATTCCCGCGCCTGGGCGAAAAAACCTCCGCCGACACCGCCGACGGCACCGACACCACCGCCGACATCTCCATCGGGCACAGAAGCAGTGGCGTCGAGGATCAATTCCGTGTCAGCGTCGCTGCTGCTGCTGCCTGTGGTGCCTGGCTGCATGCTGTCACTGGCTCCTGCCTGCTGGGTCTCCCCATCCCCTCCACTGCTGTGTTCACCCATGGCAGTTTTTGAATTTTCCTCAGCCGAAACTTTTTGTGTCTCAATCGCTCCCTCTTCCAGTTTTTCGGGCACCCGACCGGTATCGACCCCTCCTTCCTCTGTTCCCGGCATCTTGTCGTGTCTACAGCAGTCGGCACAGCCTGCCCACTCCTGTCTGCACCACGGGCACCACCCCAAAACAATGGCGCGAGAATATTTCCCGAATCCCTTTCTGTTATGGCCGTCGACGACTTTGAAACCCCACGATTTTGTAGTTTCCTCAACATCTTCGACAGCTCTCCTCAGGCGTGCCGCATCCTCAGAGCATCAGATCATCAGCACTGGTTGTCCTGCCAGAGGACCTGTTGACGCTGCCTGCCCAGGGTGATGCATCCTGCACGGCTTCGTTGGGGACCATGTCCAACAATCGCCACAGAGCTTACAGCTTTAAGAGACATCGCGATGCCTTGTACGCTATACTCGAATCCGCAGTCACAGGAGGACGAGGAGCAGAAGACGGTGGTGTTGGTGTCAGCAGCAGCAACAGCAGTAGCGGCAGCAGCAGCAACGGAGGTGTTCCGAGTATCGATAGTAGTCGGAGAAGGAAGCCGGCTGACACTGCGAGCAACGGTGATGAACAAGGGGCTGGCGAACCCAACAAGACGTACCCTTCCGACTTTCTTTGGTACGAAGAGATTACCCCTGCGGACATCCACGCTTATCATGCCGCCCACAGGGATACCCACGGCAGCAGTAGCTGTGGCGGCGCTCCCACCGCTGACCCTCTTCCCGTTGATGATCACGGAACACCAACAGCAGCGAAATCGTCGAGGCGTGACCACCGTGGTCATGTAGAACATGGTTGTTTTGAACCTAGCGATGGGCGCGGAAATGTTGCCGCCGGTAGAGGTGAAGTTGTTGTCGCCAAAGAAGGCCAAGCTCCCCCGCCTAGACCGAGCCTCCTCTCGACTCCTCCCCTTGTTTCTGCTACCCACACCTGCGGTACCACCGGGAAGGAGGGTAATAAGGTGTCGGAGCCCGAATTATCGTTGCAAGCAGCTCTTATTTCATCATCGGAAATGGTCCAGGCCCCGTTGATATATGGTGGCTCCTCCTCGAAGGAATGGCCCACTGCCGCAACATGCGAAGTGCCACGAAGCAGGGGGGAAGAGAAGACGAATCTTTTGCAGCAGCAGCTGCTGCTGACGTGTTGTCCGGATAGGTCAGTCGGCGAAATACGTCACGCATCCGGCAGTAAAGAGACGGCAACGACCACCGCGGAGGATCGCTTCCATATTGAACCGCCGAAGCGCCCCCGAGTATCGCCGCAACATGTGTACCCTCGTCTCGGCACGGCGGGTGGCCAGGAGCAACAGGGGGCGGCGGGGGCGGCAGCAGCAGCAGCAGCAACAACAACAACAACAACAACAACAACAACAACAACAACAACAACAACAACAACACTAGCAGCAGTAGCAACCGTGCTACCGATCACAGATTCACAGGCGCGCCATGTCGTCGGCAGGAGGTGGTCGGAAGCCCACGAAAAGACTCGGCCGGCGACAACATCAGCAGCGGCGATTACCCTGACGGCATCTGAACAATCCCAGGCCACGCAGTCGGTGTTCCTGCCCGGCTTGCCGTCGCAGTTGCTGGTGACGCAACAACAACAGGCCGATGGGGGGTGGGATCGCGTAGCTGACGAAGACTACCAGCAGCAGGAGGAGTGGGAGGACACGGCTGCTTCGGAGTACGCCCTTTCCTTGCCCGCACCCCACAACGAAAGCATCGACGACGCCCCAACCGGCAGCAGTGTAGCCGCCGAGTTACCTTCAGACCCGAGGGGGGGCTTCAAGTACGTCCATGATGCTATCTCTCAGTGCGAAGCAAGAAGCACTGAACGTGTGCCTGGTGGTGGTCGTGGCGGTAGCCGAGTGGGCGAAGACCCCGAGCGGCATTCCCGCGCTCGTCGAAACGATGGTTTCACCCGTATTTTGAGAAAATTAGCGGGAAGCGCACGGGAACAAAACGGGGTTGCGACGGGGCCGTCGGTGGAAAGCGATGAGAGAAACGACGGCCGAGGCGTGTGCACGAAGCAGCGGCTCGTTCTGGTGCCGACGCAGGAGGTGCTGCCACAGAGATGGTCCTCGGGGCAGGCCGGGATTGTTGGCGTCCTGGAGGACCACCTGATGCGCGCCCGGGAACGCTTTTCCGACAGCTACACCGTCCGCGCCCTCGAGCTTGCGTGTCAGGTGTTCCGCCATCCTTCAGTGTGCGTACGAACCGGGGGGGAGACCATCGGGGGCGCGCGGCGTGATGTATGTATGCCCTTTGGCGATCACGCCAAGGTTGTGGGTGTTGCCGGGCTCGTGTGGGAAATTTTGCGCAATGAGAGCGCCAAGCAACGCTTCGCGGAGTTGAGCTAATTATTTTATTACCTCTGGTGGTATTCGTGTATATCTGGTACTGTTTCTTCTGTGCTCGTTGTAGGGCCATTTGTGTTGCGTCCGACGTGCGCTCACGGCTTTACTGTTGCTGCTACTGCCGCTGTTGCTGCTACTGCTTTTGTTTTGTAATATATTGTGTGCGCGGCATGTTCGATCTTCCCTGTATGCTCCAGTGTCGCGTTATGTGTACTGTACGCGAAAAACGACTATTAATAATGACGCGTCGTAAGAGCATGGCCATACTTGTCTTTTTTCGCAGTGGCGCCATTCAGTGTCCGCCAGTGATGGTGGACGTGGTGAGCGTTGTGGCTGTTTCATCGGATGTGACAGCCGTGTTCTTGAGCAGGGCCGACGCGACACCTCCACCCCCATATTTTTCGAGTCATCGGTTCGTGTTCTTTCCTTCTTTCGCCGTAACGCAGATCCGGGTGTAACAACGGTATTTTTACAGTAGGAACGTTACTATTAATAGTCACGAAAAACTATGCGATCTGTGCACTGACAAAACTAAAGTAAGTAAAGGCAAAAACAGCACTTCAACAATACTGTACGAGCTCATCCAGCGTTATGCAAGCCGAACACCGTAACCGTTGCAAGGTGTTCGAAGGTACAACTCTTGTTCCTTTTCTGCACCGAAAGCCCAACCCCTCCCTCATTCGAATCGTGCGTCTGTCTGCATCCCTCCATCTTGAAAAAATTACGCTGCTACAAACTATGCAGCATACCAAGCAGCACGCGCTACAGCAAAACACCAAGTGTATCTCGTGCGCAATGTCGACGGGCGTCACCCAGGCGCGACCAAGTCTGCGCTCCGTAGTTCCTCTTTTCCGCCAAACAAATACAAAAGCACCCCTCGCAGCCGGGCAGCAAAAGTAACAGCAAAGAGTTAGGCCTGGGCCTTTATCGCAGCCATGTGCAGCTTAATGGCGTCCGTGAGCTTGGTGAGCATCGCCTGGCTGCTAACCTCAAACTTGTCATCCCATATGCGAACGAACACTTGGGCCTTGAAGGGGTCGGGGAAGATGTTTGGGTTGCACTCTATCTGTGAAGGAGCAAAGCGACAACAGGGCAGCAACAGCACAACATGGGGAATGTGTAAGCGCCCCACGAAGTCCCAGCAAGGTGCAAACCCCCTTTAGTAAGTTCATACACCATTTTGGGGGTAATGCACATGGATTTAGTGTGGAAAGTGTGGAATGGCGTTTGCAATAGTGAAAGGGCTTTTCTGGTTAAGGCGTTTTGGACGCCATACGGTGCTGCACCAGCGCTGGAATAAAAACTAGAGGTCGGGTAAAGAATCGAGCCTATACTGTAGGAATTTCGTGTACGTGCATAGCTCGCCTACTGTAGGAATTTCGTGTACGTGCATAGCTCGCCTACTCGCACAGCCCTGCCTGCGAGATGCAATGGCAGCGTGACATCAGACGACATTTAATGTCTTTGCGGGCTAGGTCATGACTAGGTGTGTGGAGTGCCCCACGAGGCACATGCTGCGGTAAAGGTGACATGACTATTTTTTTCTGCTGAGGTTCTTCACTTGGGAGGCATACGTCACCCAAACACCATACACCAACCACCAAACACTCAATTTGAGCAAACTGACAATGCAACCCGATGACGAAATCAATGGCCTAGGTATAAAGACATTCGTGTTGCAAAACAAGAATCTGACATTCGGAACAATATTGGCTTTTAAGGAGAGCCCGTCATTCAGAAAAACGTTTTTTGCCAAAAAGTGTCACTTTAGATATCGTAACACGCGTCACGAATGATGTCGGAAAATCAAAGGCCAGACAAGTCCAATCACACTACTGTACTCTAAATCTTCTACGCTCTTAATATATTCAATCCTGCTATTCTTCCCAAATTACAGGTTGTCACTGTCACTTCAATTAACCCCCCTTGGGTGGGCGGGAGGGAAATCTTCAAATCTTCCGCCTCCAATGTCCCATTTCACAACAGCCAGCGGTTCCGTACGTGCTAATCAAACACCTACCAGTTCCCTGTACCCTGCTTTATCCGCTTTGCTTTTGTGCTACCCGCTGTATCCTTCCTTCTCTCCTGAATAATCGAGCTCACCTCAACTAACTCGCTATATCGTACTAGAATATACCCTCATTAACACGCCTTCCAAATGCATTTAAGGTTCATTCCCGCTCCACAAAGTCCAGATTTCCTACGTTCAATCTTACACTTTGTTATGCTTCATCGTGCCAAGGGAAGGGTCCCGGTCGTCTTGTTCGCTTTGTGATCCTGCCCTCTTCACCCCGTCCTCCAATTATTGATTGAAGGTTGATCCTTTGCTCTATGTTGTGAGGCTTAGTTTGGGTAAGCTATTGGTTGAACTTTTGCAAGTGGTCAAACGGACTAATACCCCACTAATACCTTAATAAATGGCGTCTACGACAGACCATGTTTTCTTTGGGTCGTAGGTTCAAATCCCACCATCCACAAGAATAAACCCCTTCAGACTTTCCCCACGTCGAACTTGAAAAACGCTCTCCCCGGTATACCCAGGAAATGAAACCGCTTGGATATTGACAGGTCCGCCCGTATATCCGGCCGACCTGCTATCCCGCCGTTTCAGGGGGGGGGGAGTGTTACAAGGCGCTGAGCAGGGGGTTCGGCAGGACAAAAAGAAGAAAAAATGGAAAGAACCGCCCCAGAACCAGACCCAAGACTCTCAGAACACCACAAACAACCGAAAGACAAAGACTCAAAACTCATAACCCCCAAAAAATGGAGAACTATCGAGGCGCGGTTCTGAGAGTCTTGGTCTGGTTCTGGGGCGGTTCTTTCCACTTTTTTTCCTTTTTGTCCTGCCGAACCCCCTGCTCAGCATTCCGGATACCAGGTCGGCCGGATATACGGGCGGACTTGTCAATATCCAAGCGGTTTCATTTCCTGGGGATACCGGGGAGAGTATTTTTCAAGTTCGTCATGGGGAAAGTCTGAAGAAAAAATATCATTGTGGATGGTGGGATTTGAACCCACGACCCAAAAAAACATGGTCCTGCCGTCGACGCCATTTATTAAGGTACTAGTGGGGTGTTAGTCAGTTTGACCATTTGCAAAAGGTTAACCAATACGTAGCTTACCCAAACTAAGCCTTATACTGTAACATCTACATCCAATCACACCTACCATACTCTAAATCTTCTACGCTCTTAATATATTCAATCCTCCCATTATCAAGATAATGCTGAAAACTTGGAGATGCGTCATGTGCATATTAATAGCGTGGGTGCATCTCTCTGAATCTGTCGACGTGAGTTCGAACTCCGGAAAGCGCTCCAGTTTTCTTTTTTCGGTTTTGTTTTTTCCCCGTTTTTTTTTTGCATTGCTTGTGTCTACTCAACCTGATTGTTTGTTTCTGCTGGTTAAAGAGCGAGGGTATGATAATGATCGCTACGGGTAGTTCTTGACACCGTGTCATAAGGCTTAGTTTGGGTAAGCAATTGGTTAACCTTTTGCAAGTGGTCAAAACGACTAATACCCTCTAATTCCTTAACAAATGGCGTCGTCGACAGACCATGGGCTTTTGGGTCATGGGTTCGAATCCCACCATCCACCAATAATAAACTTTTACGAGTTTTCCCATGTCGAACTTGAAAAACAACTTCTCCGGTATACCCAGGAAATGAAACCGCTTGGATAGTGACACGTCCACCCGTATCTCCGGCCGACCTGCTATCTCGCCGTTTCAGGGGGGGCGAGTGTTATAAGTCTTACTGTGCGTAGGAAAATGGTTAACCTTTTGCAAGTGGTCAAACGGACTAATACCCTCCAATCCCTTCACGAAAAAAATGACGTCGTCGACAGAACATGAGTTTTTGGATCGTGTGTTCGAATCCCACCATTCGCCAAATGAACTTGTAGGGCTTTCCCCATGTCGAGATTTGAAAAATACTCTCCCCGGTATCCCCAGGAAATGAAACCGCTTACTTGGATATTGACACGTCCGCTCGTATATCCGGCCGACCTGCTATCCCGCCGTTTCAGGGGGGGGGGTGTTACAAGGCTTAGTTTGGGTAACAAATTGGTTGACCTTTTGCAAGTGGTAAAACGGACTAATACCCCACTAATACCTTAACAATGGCTAAAGGCCCAACAAAAGTATACATAGAGTAAAAAAAACACGCTAAAAGTCTCGATTTTTCTGTACGAGTTCGGTGAATCCCCCCAAAAAACACTTACTGGGAAATCACGCGAAACCCGCGGCATTCCCGGGGAGGGTGATATCTACAAATTCCCGGTCACCTTATGGATTTTTCAACCTCTAACCCTATCGGTATGATGATACGCTTATAAGCGATTCTTAGGTTTACGATAACCACGGCCCATGGCTTCAAGTACACAGAATACTTATACATCCGCATTTCCAAAAGCCGCCGCTATTCCTAGACAGACTTGAAGCAGCGTGGCATCCGATGAGGCCTGCAGGTTTTCTCTGGTTTGGGCGTGTCCAACAGTGATGCGCTACGTAGTGCTAGAAGAAAGCCAAATGCCAAGTAACCCATGCTATCACATCGTTCGCTTCGTAAGACCCGTCCTAATAAATCAAGAGTAGCTGTACTATGTAGCATTGCAGTGTCAGACGACAGACACGTTTATACTATGTATCGGAATACTGCAGGGTATCGGGTACTATCCGAGGAGGTTTATTCTATGGGTTATTCCTTGCGTTTGGGACTAGACAGCTTGGGTTCTCAGTTGACGTTTAGGAATCTAACACCGGTATCTGCAAATATGCAACGGAAGATATATGAATATATCGTTGCTGTTGGTGTAAGCAAGACCTGAAACAGGCAGGTGGGAGTGCGCATGGTGCTCTCCACGTATCAACTTCCTTCCATGTCCCGGCGAATCTAGTAAACACCAAAATGTATAGACTAGAGGCATGATGTGTGATGTATGCACGTCTTTGTGTCGCCCTGTGTGGTACCGTAACATGCTCGAGCATACGCCTGAGAGGCAGCAGCGCTGCATCCATCGATCACGATCACGACATACGCCACGGAAATTTGACACTGCTGTGCGGCGGTGAACGTATAATCCTTGTGTTCGGGGCTAGACAGCCGCTTGGGGCCTCAGTCGACGTTTAGGGGTCCAACGCTGGTATCTGTATAAATAAAGGACGTACAATACGTCGCTATTGGTGGTGTTCTCTTATAAACCTTGACGCAGGTAGGTGGGAGTGCAAATGGTGCTCTTCACGTTTCAACTTCCTTGCCTACCCGATTAACCGAAAAAACACCAAATTGTGTACCAGGTAAATGTATGACGTGTGATGTATTTATTTGTTCAATGACACCCTGCGCGGTACAGTGATTCGTCCGAGCCTATTCAGTCGAGGGGCAAAGCTTGCGTGCGTCGGCCATGCACGCCGAGGCACGCTAGCAAATAGTGGCGGTGATCAGCAACAGTCCATGACAGTGGGAAGTAAAATACGACAGTTTTCGCGTGTGGAAAGGCGTAGGCTTTAACAACAACAACAACAACGAAGGTACACATTGTACGTTGCTCATACACCCTGCAGGAGCCCTCGGCCGAAAAGCAATCAACATGGCGGAGGGGGAAAAGAAGGTGTGCATTCTGCGGTTGGCGGTGCGGTCTCGGACAAAAACGAAGTCTTGCCGCTGAAACGTGCGGACACGGAGCGAAGAAAAGATAAGCCACGGAATGAGCCGATGGTTCTGACCGTAACTTGTCGTTTGCTGTTGTTCTCTCTGTTTTCCTTTTTAGACCATCTGTCAGACCAAGGATTCGGGTACCCCAACCTACTCAGGCCCCCGCCTTCCACGGCGTAGTAAGCCGTTGGGTCCAGCCCCCCCTCTGTCCCTTAGCGTGCGTCAAAGGTGCCTACTCATGCGAAGCCCGATTTTAGGTCGACGTTTGCCGTGCTGCCATCCTCGACCCTTTGAGAACTGCATGACTTGCATCCTGGGGTGTAAATCACTTCAAATTAGTGTAGGATTATTGCTGCAGTTCTAAACGGGTCAAGAAACGGTCACCACGTACTTTACAGCAAGCTTAGTATTTCATTTCTGAAGAAAGGCGAACTCCGTATCGACCCATGTAGAGACTATGAACGGCGTCCACTAAAATGTTGCGGGCTGCTTCTTGAGTGTTTTATTTGAGCGCGATTCACGATTGATTTGATGACGGTTTCGTCGCCTCACGCCCTACATGCACCAGATTGTATTAATATTGAATGTATGATACGTGTGGCTGTCTGTATGGCTTGGCAGTGGGCACTTCGATTCGATTGACAGACAAAGGCACACCCTTCCGCAAGCTTACGTTAACACAGACGCTCTTCCGTTCGACCAAAGCAGTCTCGACCGATCAGCCGTACAGCTGCAAATATGGAGTTAAAAACTTACAAAGCCGTCCGTTTTCTGTCGTACCCGGTCTACTGTCTATATGTGTTAGTAATATACTGTAGCACCACCCACAAGGTATAGCACTACACACTAGCCTACATAGTCAAGTAACCAGCAATTGTCTGTACGCGAGTTTGTACGAATGCCTGTCTGGGTCTATCTGCCTGTATGATAGACGCCTCTCATCTAGCATAACTAAAAATGTCCTCGGCCGAGAGCACTCGAAACCATTCCAGCAACCAAGCCATGCTTGGCGCCTGCATCTATTGATCATCTATTAAGCTCACCACGATGTTGAGGCCGTCCACAACATCTTTGAACTCCACCGCCTCTTCCCTGTAGGGTTTCCCGCCCTCCGCGGCGTTGGCTTTCAGCCGCTTGAACGAGGCCAAAATGTTGTTCACCTGTGCAACACGCCAAAACACGCAACCGGTAGAAAAATAACAACACGTCGGGAAAAATACATGAACGCTGCCAGCAGCGGTTGAACAAATATCAGACAGCTGGCAACGTACTAGTTACCATATTACTCATTGTCTTAACTCTTTTAGAAAATAACCCATGCTTTTTGGGGACAAAACACTTGATATTAGTGTGCGATATTTTTGAAGTGGTAAAAGGATTACGAACTATTAATACCTGTTATTACATAGCTCTTGCCCAAGCAGTGCAGCGGGAGCTTTCGCTCAACTGCACCCCAGCATCACGAGGGACTGCAAGCAGCATGTGTAGCTGAGACTAGTACGGTACTGCGAGGGTGCACGGAGCGACATCTCTTAACAAATCTGTCATGTACGGTTTCTCTTTGTTGCTCTTTTTCTCCACTGCGAGGGAGAAGAAGAGGCCGCACTTCCGCTCAAGCTGGAAAATGATAGTGCTAACACGGTTCATCCCGAGACGCCTCTGTAACTCAACTGGTCAAAGTGTCGGTATTATGAGCCGAAAGTTGCGGGTTAAAGTCCCGCCAGAAGCATTTTACGAGGACCCACGCCCAAATGGGCAGGGTGGACCGTAACTGGACCAAGCCTGACGGAAGGCTGTTTTCTCATGGCCGGGGGCTTTGTTAGTGGGTGCACAAGTCCCGCGCTACCCGGAGGTGTGACTTTCCCGGTGGCTATCTCCACCGCACCCTACCCCCAGGGATCGAGTCAGGTCGACATACTCACGCATCCGATTACGACGGCAACTTGTGCTGCTGTAGTAGTAGTAGCAGCAGCAGCAGTAGTAGTAGTAGTAGTAGCAGCAGTAGTAGTAGTAGTAGTAGTAGTAGTAGCAGCAGCAGTAGTAGTAGTAGTAGTAGCAGCAGCAGTAGTAGTAGTAGTAGCAGTAGTAGCAGTAGTATCAATAGTAGCAGTAGCAGTAGCAGTAGTACTAGTAGTAGTGGTAGCGGTGGAAGCTCGCGCTATCGCTACCACGGAAACTGAAGGTTACGCCAGCTAGCGCTGGATTGCGAATACCATTGGGTTTAACTGACAGATGACATGTACGAAAACAAGCACGTGAAAGTGTGGCAAGCTCACGCTTTATTTTTTCCATCCGCCAGAGCGTTAAAAAAAAAAGTGCAGCCCGAGGACTTCGTCCGATAAGAACTGCACCTAAATGTTTGGGGACAAACCTATGGGCTTCGTATGTCAGTATAAACTGACCTTTTTACACTGCCAAGGCCATAAGAAAAGCTATTAACACCTGTATTTCGCATACAATCCTTTTTGCAGTAATGGAAGCGTCCAGATTCGTTACCATTCGGAGAGTGGTTTCTTGGATAGCTACACCTGGGACGGTGCCTTACACTTCTTTGATAAAGTGTTCGCTGGCTGTGTGGCCGACTCTCGATTTTCTCTTGCCGACGCTTGATGTGGTCGGCGTGGGATCAGGGAGCTTGGTGGGCCCTGCCGGCGGCTACGTATATACCCGAGGTCAGTTTGGAGGGCTCAGGTCCGGGTGGGGTCAGGGCTGGGTGGGATCAGGGTATATGTGTGTGTTTTGACTAATGACCCATCCCGAAATATGAGCAGTTGACCAAGGAAGGGGTTTCGCGAAAAAGTTGTAATCTCTACTGACCCCTGGAGTGTCTCGAAGAAAAAATACGTAGCGATCGTTGGCTCCTTTGCCGACACCGTTTAGACGCGCCGCAACAGAAGAACGGCTATGTATCACTGTTTTAACTTGTCAAAACGTAGGCGCAGGGGAAGGTACTATCGTCTTTTCGTATTATATTATTGTTTTCGTATTTTCATGTTTTCCATGTTCCCGACCCCCTTTCCCTCCGTCTCTAGTCATGCTCATAAGTTCATATTTCCAACGCAGCAGGGTGCTGCGTTCGTCTGTATGCATCGCTTCGAATACTGAAATTGTGTCCTGCCTCTACTGTAGGAAGTACTTGTTGCGCGACAAGTGAACCAAGAGAGTCCGAGCCTGAAAAAAACTGGCGCAGTATCATACAAAACTACACAAACATGCAACGTACCAGTATCATATTATGCGCACATCCGACGATACAACGAACTACTTGCTGTTATGTGTAACGACACGTGGTTTTAATACCATAGAAATATTAATAGCGTTTTTTGGAAAAACTTTTTTTCTGAATTTGGGGACTCCTTAGCCCAATATCGTTGGAACGTCATTATCTTTTGCTTTGCATTGTTTTCGTTTTACACCTACTGTATGTAGTACATGAGATTGTTCATCGAGTTGCACTTTCAGTTGACTCAAAATCAGTTCTTGTTTTTGGTCAAGAAAGGTATGGAGATCCTCAAGCGAGAACCCTCAAAAGGCAAAAAAAAATGTTCATGCACCCTGCCGTAGCGTGTACTCTTGTACGGTACATACGCACTTGTGGACCTTCTTTTGGGACTCGTGTGTTTCGACCAAAAAAGCGACGAGTACGATATATATCAAGCGTCTAAGAAGAACACCATGCAGCGCTACGGGTTATCACCATGCTGTAAGCATGACGTTCAGCTGCTCGCATGGACTGCACTCCGGACAATTCGCCTGCCCCAGCAGCCCGGGTTGCTTCGTGCGGTCGATGCCGCTGTAATCGTCTTCTATTATTTTCAACGTATTTTCCTTCTTAAGCTCCGGAGGGTTAAGGTTAGGTACTGCACCATGCTGTTGGTTATGCTGTTAGTTATGCACCACTGCCCACTGAGCTTGTGAGTCACTAGTGGCTCAGTGGGTAGTGCTATACAACTAACAAAATACATGTGTTCGATCTCGCCGACTTCGCAGCAGGGATCTCCGGTGCTCTCCCCTCGCCACGTACTACAGTAGCATTCAAGAACACACTATCATATCCATTCATGATGCCTCTAGCGCGCACGCTCGAAAATAACAAGCATGAAGTCGGCGACTCACAACACATCCTTTGTTGGTTCTAAAGCACTACGCACGGAGCTAGTTGGACGCACGACACATCCTTTGTTAGTTATATATTATAGCACTACCCACTGAGCTACTCAGTCAGTTACATAGCTCGACGCGAGTCGACGACTGAAGAAAATGCTGAATCATTCTCGCGATAAAAATGAAGGCACGCACCCCGTAGTGGGGGGGGGGGAGGAGGGCCCGCTATGTGACCCCGGATCTGTTACTGTTGAGAGGGAGGGCGAGAGTACTGCGAGGATAATAAATGGAACGAAGAAAAACACACACACACCAACCACTGAGCTACGTAGTCACGAGAGCCCGCTTTGTGACCCCGGATCCGAGTTACTACTGGGAGGGAGGACGAAAGTATTGCGAGCATAATAAATGGGACGAAGAAAAAAAAAAACACTAACCACTGAGCTACGTAGTCACGTGACTGAGTAGCTCCGTGGGTAGCGATATATATATATATATATATATATATATATATTGGTAACCAACAGGTACTGCAATAAACTTAAAAGTACTGCTGTACGCATACTGCTGTGATGTTGTGCGACACTGATATTGCAGTTATGGCTAAATAGCAGCTGTGCGACGAAATGCTCTGCCGCATCAGGTACACCGAATAACACGCAAAACACCACACCCCCTGGGAGTATTTTTCGAGGCGATTTTGTCCAACACAGCGGGGGCAAACACGACGAAAACAGTTGCCTCGGCAAGAACTCGTCGAAATATTTGCGAACGATTCGTAGACACGCACATTGCGTTTACGCTCTCCGCGTTGTCGAGAAAATCAACTTGGAACATCATACGTCTCATATCACACTGCAGTACCACTTCGGTGCAACTGAGTACTGAGCGTACGGCAGTTCCTGTGCCGTCCTCTACAGTGCCGGTATGTGCACTATAGAGGGAAATGCCAGCATTAAAGCGGCAACCTGCACTACTTCGCATACCGCTACTACTGGTTGTGTGCCAGGCAATTTTGCTGGCACTATAGCAGGCAACCGGCACTACTCAACCGGCACTATAGAGGGACCTCTACTGTGCTGCTGTACAATAGCGCGAATGGTAGGAATGACGTTCTCTCGCCGCATGGTCTGACCCACCACAGCACGCAATTTCTTCAAGGCAATCGGGGTTAACTTTCTTTTTTTTCACACTTCTACTTTCCAGCTTCTGGACAGGCCGTGGACACAGGTGTCGTCCCTTCTTCCCCCCGGTTCTTGCCTTCAATATTTATCACGCATAGGGTTCAGCAATTCCACTGCTCGTCGATTTTTCATCGAGTTTATGGTTCTATCGGTACAAATGGTAAGAGTGCTCGTATCATCCTCCCCGGCAAGCTTTTGAGGTTTTCCTTCTTCACGTCGAAAGTTACGCGGGTGTCGTCCATGAGGGAAACGCTGACACTCAATTTCCTCTAGGCAATCGGGGTTAGCTTAAGGTTCTATCAGTACAAATGGTAAGATTGCTCTATCATACCTCCCCGGCAAGCTTTTGGAGGCTTTCCTTCTTCATGTCGAAAGTTACGCGTGTGTCGTCCATGAGGGAAACGCTGAACTTGGGCAGCTCCGTCGCCGACATGCACAATCGATCCGGACCGGAGGGAGCCGCAGCTCGGGTTGTTGCCGGAGTTCGTGCCAACTGCAGCGACGTCCGCCCCTGTAGAGGCACCACGAAGCCCCTCGCTCCGTTCATTGCCGCCAAGGCGCAGCAAAGAGCCGAGATTCCCCTCATGGCTTGTACAGTACAGAACACCTGAGAAGACAAGGTACACAAGAAAGGCAAGTTGGAGTTCGAGAAATCCGAGAGCCGTTATATTGAAGAACCCTCTCGAAAATTTTGGTTGCTCAGTCGTAGGTGTACGGTACTAGCGCCGCACGCTTTTGTGAACTTGCCAAGAGGCGATTTTTAATATTCATGCGGTCTTAGCTGGATATATTCCCGAGGAGTATAATTGCCTGCGCATGTGTCGAGAGGAACGAGTTCGGATGGGATGAGCAGGCAAGCAGGGCGTGACGGCTGAGTTCGCAGCATTGCATGCCGTGTGGTGATGCGTGTGAGTGTCGGTGTGCAGAAGTAGCGCGAGTGCTGGTGCTGGCCTAGTTGTATCATAAGTCAAAGATGCTGCTCTACAGGGGGCGCGGCTAGAGTAGCACATGTCAAACACGTGTCTTTCTGTGTCTTTTGCACCCGGAACACGCATCCGAAGGCGCCAAAAAAAGACACCTAGGGCACCACGCAGATTTTCCCTACTAATTCATCTATGACTCACGTGCTTTACGTCGAAAACGGTGCTCTGGTCAAACAGGAATGAGCCGCGCCACAGGCGCACAGAGCACCCCCGGTGAGGCGACGGTATTATCTCCCTACTGTGAAACGCCTTTGCAACCCTATACTAACTCCATACTTGTTTGTTTGGCCAAAATGAGGGCACCCTAGGATAGGATAGGATCTAGGATTTGTTTCTTACGGCTCCCAATCATTTACGGAGAATAGTTTTTGCCGTCGGTATTGTTAACCTACCAAGTACAGAGAGTATCGTCGTCTAATCTCGAACATCGAGCTGGATACATCTCCGCTTCTCCTGCTCATTACCGACCGTTATTCTTGAAATTACGTCACTATGTAGCTCCACGGTCGTAGCGTTTTTCCATTCTCATCTCCAGCTCCGTATCGCACGTATCGCTGGTGCTGTGTGCCCGGCACCGAGTACCAACCTGGCGGCCTTCTGAGTGTTAAGCTACGCCCTACTGTTCTCCCAAGCAACCAACCTTCTGCTGCGCCGGTGTTGCTGAGAGCGTGGTGTGCGGGAGAGAGAGGAGAGAGGGGTCACACATTGTCACACCAAGGAATAGGAAGGAGGGACAATGCCAGCGCAAGAGCAGATGCAATCACCTCCAGACAGAGGGCTGTTGCTGCCAGGACCATCACCACCACCGCCTGTGGAGGTCACCCTGCCCTTCTGGAAGAACCTTGTCGCTGGCGGCGGCGCTGGGCTCCTGGAGATCGCGTGCATGTATCCTACGGATGTGAGTGTGATGTGTGTCATGTTGCGTGTTGACGTCATCCTGTGTGTGCGTCCTTTTATGAAGCATTTGATGCGCCGCCGCTGCTGCTGCTGCTGCTGCTGCTGCTGCTGCTGCTTCTGCCGCTGCTGCTGTTGCTTGCTGCGCTATGCATTTTCGCGTACTGCTGTCTCACGGCGACCACTCGATCCTCTTGCCTCCCTTTCTTTAGCTCTGTAGTGGGGGTGTTTTCTCGTCCAGAAGAAAAACTGCCCGCCCGCATCCATCCTGGAGTCTTCATGTAGCCGGTGCTCGAGTTTCTTCGTAGAACAGCAGTGCTAATCGCTACTTGGTACCTGGTACGTAGTTACTATCTGTTCTTGTAGTACGGCGTTCGGCGGTGCTTACGTCGCCGTCGCATATTCCAGATATTGACAAGGAGCAAGCAGCATCACACCAGCATCACACCACTGAGACGTCACATGCAACAAAGTGCCGACAGGCAGCATGGAATGTCTTCAGTTCAAAAGCCAATGTGTACCCTACCTGGTATGTACTGTATGTGAATTTCTGCCATGTATGGATGCCTTCGTTCAATCGACGCTGACATGCTTCGGCGAGCGGGTCACAGCCAGCCCTACGGGTAGCGTCAATCTGCAGGCTGTGCCCTGGTGCCAGGTGCATCGCTTTTGCGGTGCTAATTGAGGACAAGTACGTCAACGTACGTACCAGATGGGTGTTTTCGTAGTGTCCATGGGTAGATGACATCACACCAGGTGGTGTGAATACAAGTTACGCCCATTTATGATACACGATGTACCTGGTAGAAACTACTCGTACTCGTGTTTACTTACTATTCATATCGTACACGCTAACACGACCCGTGCAATCGTTTTGAACGACTTGCTCATAGAGTTGCAGACTTTGTACTCGTACCTGTTCTACATATTACTAGTGGAGCAAAATATGGAAAATTGCGGTGAGGACTTTTTCGCGTAATTGCGTACTTGCGTGGGTATGTGTTAGTACTGTTGCCTGGTAGGTATGCTCGCAGCATCATAACAAGGCGCTAGTCGTAGCCAGGCTACGCGACTTCTCATACCTGACTTTAGTCGGCAAGTCGGCTGTCTTCTCCAACTGGCGCCAGACACTTTCACACTGACGTCAGGTGAACAGCTCTCGTCGTTTTTTGGTCGCTGTACATGAATCCCCAGACTACCGGTAATTCTACTACCATGTACCAATCGGTACGTGTAGGCGCTAGGCGACTTGCTTGCACATTAACTCATCTTCACCATTGTGAATAGTCAAGTCCATGGTCACAGGAAATGCTCCGCTTTTTTGGTTGCTGCACAATGGGTCTCCAGACTACGGGTAATACTCTACCTTGGTAGTCAATTTCTCTATTTTTAGTACAGAGTAGCGGTTAGGCGGTTAGGCGACTTGATGTTCTCACATTGACTCATCATCGCCATCAAGTCCATGGTCGCAGTACAGGCTTCAGTCAGTCCGGAGTGGAAGCATACCCCCCGAGTGGAAAATAAAATAAAACAAATCAAAAGTGGGGTACCTGGCACGCGTACATATGTATCATGGCTGATGCAAGGCCAAAAATAAAAAATAAAGTGAAATCGGAAGTACGCACATATTTGGCCCATTCTGGTACATTATACCTTGGTACGTTGCAAGACTCGCTACTGAAACAGACTGCACCGCATACCAAGGAAGCCAGTTAATCTACCAATCCGAGGAGAAAGAGAAATAATGAACTATTAATAGTAATAGAATTTTGTCGGCAAGTCGGCTATCTTCGCCAGCTGACGTCAGCCGAATTGAAGACTACGCCAGGCGAGGGAAGCGAGCAAAATCAGTCGCCAGATGGCGCGTGGTTACTTGCCGACTATCATGTCGTCAGTAGAAGCTTGACGAAGCCAGCTCTCGTTGTTTTTCTGGTCGCTGCATACGGGCTCCAAGAGGGGCAGTAGCGGCAATCCCTACTCGTAAGCCGGGCCAGGGGGTTGTTTTAATGTTGACAGCTGACTTTTATTGCTTTAGTCGGCAAGTCAGCTGGGTTCGCCAGCTAACGCCGGCCGGCTTGCCGAACAACGTTAGGCTGGTGAAGCGAGCAGAACAAGCCCCGCCCCGGCCGAACGGGGGGCGCCGGAGCCCCCGGAGGCCCGCAAGGACCGCCTGAAGCGCTTCCGCGGGATTTTGCTGGAGGCGCCGCCGGGAGCAAAGTTTACGTTACACCACTAACTATGCACGTAAATATAATAACCTTATGCATACTAATAATAGCACAAAGCGTCGTTTATATTTACGTAGATAGTAGTTCGATGGGTTACCCTAACCCCAACCCTCGTACGAAGTACCTGGTATGACAATAAGATACCCCGCCCCTATTATAATAGCAGGATGGCCCTGCAAAACACCTCCTGCAGGACACCTTTGACCAATGTCAATCTTGCATTTCGGCCCAGACTAATCCGACCCAAGACCTAACCCTAACCCTATAACCCTAACCCTTACCCTCTAACAAACCCTAACCGCAGCCCTTTGGGGGGCTCGACGTCGGCAGGGGCGGTTTCACGTCTCCGCCGCGTCCTTTGGTGGCGTTTTTGGAAAAAAAAAACGTGCAACCGAATGGTCGGCCTCGACCAAGCGGACCAACGTCTTGCAGGAAGTCATCTGCAGGATCGTCATTTATGTCGAGTCGAATGTGGCTTCATTTTAAACAACAAGACATTTGTACTCCGCATTAGAAAGCCTTCCTGCGAATGAAGAAATGCACTGAGTTGCATGGCGCCCTCCAAGAGAACTGACGATTAGCTCGACTACCATGCCGGTATTAGCTAATTGGTGCCAACAGCTCTAGGTGGAAATAGAGGCTCGCTTTGTCCAGACACGTAACAAGATTGGCGTAGCAAACGTGATCACTGCTCCAAGGTACGAGGAGCATATCAAGATACCAGGCATGAAGTTTGTTCTAGAGGTACCCGGGTACCTACCCGAGTATGACCAAAACAAAAACAACCATGTCTGATACCCGAGTTCCGTAGACAACATACCCTACTAAACGCGCGTACCTGAGTGTCACCAAAACAACCAGGTCCGATATCCGTGTACCGCATAGAACATACCCTCCCCTTAACAAATCCACCCTTGGAGAGTTTCCCCCGACGCGTGCAGCACAGCACGGATGAGAAAGCAGTCATCGGGTTATGGGCGATGTTGGAAAGGTGAACGGTGTCGACGCGGGTCAGGGTCAGGGTTAGGGCTAGGGTTAAGAGGTCGGAACGGGGAACTGACGCCCAACGTTCGACACAGGGAACCTTCAGCACAGAATTTGAGCCATACTGAGAATAATGGACTGCTGTTGTACAATAGTATTGCACCGCCACCGCCACTGGTGCAGTGCATCGGAGAAGCAAAGTATATACCTGGTGCCTGGTACCAGACAAGAAACTGCATACAGAAGCACTGCTGGTTTGGGCACAGGTAATATGCTGTTGTGTCGTATTTTCTAAAACTATTATACAGATTTTGCAAAATTAAAAAACACGCCAGCTGTGAGATCGAAGATTTCGTCGAAACTCATCTTTGCAAGCTGTGTGTGATACTCCGATCGCGCGTGTTACCGGGTGTCTGTCCTCATTAAGGATATAGCTCGGTGTCTCTCCTTAGAACTACAGTGTAGCTTGTACCAGGGTCAACAGGGTGATGTTAGTCAACCTGTGCGCGGAAACTATAAAACCCGTTTTTTTATATCATTTGGTATTGTATGTGGACCAAAATAAGCGATTCAGATTGGAGAGCCCGTACTGTATCCTAGGCTGTATTATTCAGTGCGAGTAGAACGTGCTGAAAGCGAGTATTCAAAGCTGGAAAAGGCACCGGGTTCATTCGAGGTCGTTATTGAGCTGAACGAGTTGTTGTAACCTGACTCTTGGTACCAACTGGTACCCTGGAATATTCATGATGTTCCATAGGTGTGGTAGGGTATGTACGATGCAATGTACCACTGCTGTGGGGTGCCCGGATACCCTACCCGGGTATCGCCTACCAAAAGGTATGTATTACCCTGTTATTTCGCCCCCAATACCATGACCGTCTCCGTATTACGTAATATGATATTTTGGACAATACACCCCCTTGGTGTGTTCGGTTAATCGTGTGGACAAGCGAGACACTTGATACCTGGTATGGTGTTAAGTCGCTCTTTTGAGGATCCAGATGTATAGACCTTAAAAGCAAGGAGTGGCGGCGGTCTTATCAACCTTCCACACATCGAACAGCTCACGATTTACATAATCTACACCTCGGACTAATCATGATCTAGATCATCTGGATCCTTATATGGGTCGATATGCTATGCTGTGCTGAACCTGTGCAGTGCAGAACCAACGCAGGAAGCAAGGGCTAGATCATTCAGTTCATCGTTGTCTTCAACTCCGAGAATATTAGATGTAAGTCATGCAGATAGACCAGGGATTATGGCTGCCCTGAAATACACAGATCATTAACAGATCAATAGGGATAGGATGGATCTGTCGGACTTTTGCAAGCTTCTATTCTATAAATAGGGGTAGCGTCAGCATGCTGGCCGCGTGTCGTACGCCTCCTTACGTTGTGCTTCGGACATGTTTCCTTCCCCAGCAGCCCGCCATGCTTGTTGCGGCAAACGCTGGAATCGTTTTGTGTTTTGCAGAGGGTTTTCATGGGTCATCAGTAATGGGTGGGATGAAGAGTTTTTCAAAACCTCGCGGGTCGGTTCGGTTTGGGTCAGAGGGTGCTGGAAAATCTCACGGGTCGAATGGCGTCGGGTCAGGAGGTTTTTAAGTCTCACGGGCCGGGGCCGGGTCACCCTGACACGATCGGACCCTTTAGAAGCGATCTGACCCGTGAAAAGCGCTGGTAAATTTTTGTTCTTTAAGGCCAAAGGGCTTAAAAATCACGCTCGTGTTTCATCGATCGGCGCCCCGTACTACTGGCTGCTGCTTAACAGGTATGATGGAGTTCTTGATCGCAACCCGTCGTGCAATGCTGTATTTTAAACATGTGGGTATATACCTGTGGGTCGTTTATTGTTTTGTTGTGTAGTGCTTTTGCATGTATGTGAATATCATTAAATTGCTTGTTGATTATGGTGTTGATTATGCAGTGTCGTTGAAGCTTTTTTGTTGTTTTGTTGTTGTGTTGCGTGATGTGAGTGCATCGTGTTTGTTGCTTGTAGTGTTGTGCTTTTGTGAATGTTAAGTTTTTAGTTTGCTGTGTTGCATAATGTGAATGCATACATGGTGTTCGATAGCACCTGTCAGGAGTCGAAAAACACTTTTCATGTGCTAGAAAGTCGCAAACTATCTTGTTCTGCAGTACAGTATAAACATGTGAATGTATTGGTTGTTGTATTTTCACTGTATTTCCCCTCAATCCTGACAACTAGCATTTGTTTGGTTCAGATTCCCCCCGTTTATCAGTGACTAGCCGAGGAGGAGGTGTTGTGCATGTTTGCGTTTGAATACAGCAGTATGCGACACCAGTTCAGGATCTCTTTCTTTTGGCCAGACTGGAGTTCTTATGCAAGGCAGGCAGGGTGTGTCCTACACTGTTTTCAGTACAAAATAGGCCATGCTCTTATGCATTCTAAAATTCGAGCCTGAAATTCTGAACCTGCCTAATTATTAAGTGATGTCGCGCGCTGTATGCATGCAATTTGTTGTTTTTTGTGGCGTTTTTTTGGGAACAGGTGGCGAAAACACGACAGCAGCTGTCAGGCGGAAAAACGACTTCCATGCTTGGAATTTTCAAGGATATAATCAGGAGCGAGGGCCCGGCAAACCTGTACCGAGGCGTGTGGAGCCCGGTCATGGCGGAGGCGCCAAAGCGGGCCATCAAATTCAGTCTTAATGCGGTGAGTGCAGCAGTATTTATACTACATACGCGCAGTCAGTCCTGGTCCGTCAATAGTAGTGCGGTGCCTTGCCTGATGAAAAATAACCGCACCAAAGTGGGACTCCGCACTATCACCGGCTATTGGAGTGCTCTCTAGGACGAGGTCGTGGCAAGCGATTGTCACGGCACTAAAGGGTACCGCACTAACTTAGGACTCCGCACTAAAGGGTACCGCACTAACGCGGGACCACGAGCGCTGTTTTTAAATTCCGTCTGAAACACGGGGTGGGTGCAGCAGCATTTCCACCGATCAAATTGGGTCGAAGTACGGTAGGTGCACCAGCATGCCTGCAAGGGTTTGTTTAGCAGGGCAGTGTATGGTACACTAGTTTCATAGGGGGCCCGGGTAGTAGCATATACTCGCGTGTATACTCGGGTGGTTACCCGCCGAGTACATACCCGACTAAATTCACCCCTTCTTGCAGCATTGTATTTTATATAACATGCGGAGCGTAGGTAACACCTTTAGAATTGCACCCGCGTTTTTGGGGACAAACTACTTGGAGTTGTTGGAGGATCGTTTTTGCGGTGGTAAAGGGGAAGGATTCCCCAAAACCCCTTTAGAGCCCCAAAACCCTCCCGATACTAGTTCCAAGTAATTTCCCCCAAAGTGGGTTTCCAGTTATAAAGGCGTTAAGTATTGAGTCTGTGCGCGCCCCATGTATCTTTTTTTTTTTCACACACATCTGTTTTCCAACTTCTGGACAAGCCGTGGTCACAGGTGTCGTCCCTTCTCCCCCCCGGGTTCTTGCCTTCATTTTTTGTCGCGCATAGGGTTCAGCAATCCCACTGCTCGTCGAGTTTTCATCGAGTGTTGCTAACTCAAGCTCTCGCGCTTTCCGAACGTCAATTTGTGCACAAGAAAAAGTCCCCACGAATTTACACGAGTATGCAATCGGGGGGATTCGAACTCACGAAACTGACCTATACCAGGCTCGAGGTTAACCTGATACGCCACCCGGGCGACCGTCTAAGTAGGATACCAGGTACCTGGTACAGATTTTGAGCATCCTAGGTCGCCATTTTACGCGGCCTCTTTAGGGTCTAGGTCTATTAGTAATATATAGGAGTATTATGTTTTGTTATCTGTTAGCCCTGCGCACACGTATGAGTCAACGAGGGAAGAAAAGCTGAACCCTTCGCGCTTGGGGATAGAAGCGAAGGCAAGCCTTTTTTCCATTTCACGGGGGGGGGTGGCTGCTGTGTAACCCCGGATCTTGAGTTGTTTTTTTTTTACAAGAAATTGAAAAACGTCAGCTGTGAGTACGACCGACTGTATAGTTACAAAGCACGAGAAAAGCACGAGAAGTGTTGGAGCTTGGTGCAAATATACTTGATGGGATGGGGAAAAAATGGAAATAAAAGCGTTACACGTCTGTTGTCTCATTGGCCAACCGATGGCACCGACCGACGGCGCCGACGGACGACACCCCAGTAAAAACTGGCCACACACAGCTTGCAGGATACCCATGAAATCCTCGATCTCACGGCTGATGTGTAGTTTTAGTTTTTTTTCATTAAAACAGTTGCACGGTTCTGAGTCCCAATCCGGCATGCGAATCGATTGGACGACGCAAGAGCCGTGGTAGCGTAGTTACACAAAAATGTCGATACCTATTAAGAGTATTCGGGCAAGCGTATCATTGATTCAGCTGCTGGTCGTCTTGCGTTGCACCCTTTGAACACACAGGGGGAAAAGGGTCTAACTACTGTAGGTACAGCATAGCTACACAGCACCGCACGGTACCTGTGTGCAGGTGTGAAACTCAAACGTCAATGCTGCCATGTATTCAAAATCGAAAGGTCAAGATGCGTAGCCCGAATGGCAAGTTTTGGACGAGACTCGACACAAGTTAGAGTATTTGGGCAGCCACAGCAGCAGTCAGTATATAGCGTGTTCGCGTGTCTTCGGGCAACCTTTTTTTTTTGTGCAGGCGCTGATATCACGCCGCACATGTACTCCTAAAGCGTTGCTACTGGTACAGCACCAAATGTGCGTGCCTTTCGGTGGAATACCAGGTAGAAGGATTATTTGGAACTGGAAAAATGATGCCACCCTGCGATGTATTTCTTCCAAAAAACGTAAGTGCAGCTGCCCTGTGTAGAAATCAGCTACCGGATAGTTGCACTTACGACGTGCAAGTTTTTTTAAGATTTGCACGTAGATTCACTCGTTGCGATATATATATATGGCGGCTCTCTGTGTGCAGGTCCGCACGAAACGACGTTGGTGGTGCCCAGACCAACCCGACTCCAGCCCTGACCCCAACCCTAACCCTAGCCCTAGCCCTCCTTTGGCCCTTTGGGGGGCTCGAGGTCTGCTCCGTGTCGGCTCAAGGTCGGCAGGGGCAGTCCTGCCATACATACATCGACATTGAATTTGCATGCAAATCTGGAAAACCTTGCGCGTATATACATACGTGCAATTAACGGTACGTGGCTAGAAATATTTTGTGCAGTTGCTGCGTCGAGTCGGAGAGCAGAACTCTTCACAGAGTATCATCTCATGTGTATGTAGACTATGTATCTCATCATTGGAACGGCATGTCGTCATGCAGTTACTGCAAGTAGTACTGGCTGTGGCTGCACTTGCAGTAGTACAGCATTATCTCTCACGAGGCCACCAGTTCTTGTGGAAGATTTGCCTCGCTCCTCTGCAGCATCGGCAGTACCGTATAGCATCACTGCCGACAGTACCGTACTAGACTACAGCCATCAGCAGTACAGTGGTACTCGTCAGCTATTGGCGTCCGTTACTCGGTAAAATTTCGCGGGGGGAGGGGTATTCATTCGTTGCTTGCCGTACTTGTAGTTGTTTAACCATTGACCACGCATCCCCTTCTTTTTCTGTGTCGTCTGCGTATGGCAGCACACTAGGGGCTGAGCGGCTTACTTTGAAAAAAAAAACATCCACGGCCCTTTGATCGTATTGCGTGTCTATGACAACACATCTCGCACACCCGCGGTACATACAGAGAGCGCGCACGCATAAACATACGCGCAGAAACATCGCCTATGGCTGCCACAATGGAGAGAGCTCCCAGCACGGGTGCTGTTGTACAGTGGCACTGCCTAAAGTACAGAGCCTTGAGGGCCACATGTGATGCAGCAGGCCAGCAGCAGACCCAGAAAAAAGCAGAAACATACCGGCATAGGTTTCTTTGGGCTCGGCGAAACGAGGCAGGCGGCAGTATGGGCCTTGCTCCGTGGATCTTTCCCGGTGCGACTACCTCCCAGATGCGAGGGGCGCAACCACTCGAGAAATAATGGCTAGGTGCCGATCTCCCATGTAGATGGACGGAGGGAGGGCAGTTTTGTCGGGCGAGGTGTGTTACGTGGTCAGTGCGAGGTGTACAACAAAGGAGAACACAGGGCTAGCTAGGTGCAATAGTAAAAATACGTACGATGTTCGACAGATGTACTGCTCTTGCTGCTGGCTGTACAGTATGTAGCTGCGTCGTAGCAGACAGCAAACGGGGGGAAAACAATTGGACCAATGGGAGAGCGGAGCGGACAAAAAATGTGGTCTTTTCCATACACCTCCTCGTCTCAGCGAGGCAGAACGCAACCCCTTGGAAGAATAAGCCAGCTCGGCGATGTTGGATTATCAGAGCACCGCGACGGAGCTCGGCCGGGATCCAGACAAACGTCGCACTATACCGACGGCCCCGATGCTTGCCCCGTAGCGGAAAGTGTGAGAAAAAAAAAACTCGGCCGCCCCGGAGAACAGCATGCCAAAAAAAAGGCGCTTCATTTACGTAGACATGTATTTTTTGCTTGTCTTATCTCCTTCCTGTTCGACCGTCTGTGGTCACCGGTCACCATCTATCTCTTAGTGTAGGGAGGGGGCCTGGTGTAGCGAGGGGGGCGTCTTAGAACGAGTTACTCGTAGGTACGGGTTGGACGGAAAGGCCATCACATTGTCCCGTAGAAAAAACTGTTGGTCTTATTATTGTGTCGCCCCTTCGACACGGACTCTGGTTGTGCTGGATGTAGATGTGTGGAACAATAAGTTCAATGTGAAGAACGCTCACACCCCTTCATCGATAATAACCCTAGTAGCCTTTCTGTACGATCATACGGTACTGTATAGTAGTGCGTGCTAACTTCACAAGGTTACACAGATCGGGCAGATCACAGATCCCTCGTTGGTGATCTGGCTCGTTCAGGGATGATCTGAATGATCTAACCCGTGTTACCGGGTGGGAGCCGTACCATCTGCGTGATCTCGCAGATGTTTCCGGGCTTGGATCTGTACTCTTCACCTACAGATCCTGCACAACATCTTATAACGGCAGGTACAGGATCTACAGTAGATGATCTATATGATCTATGTGATATATATGATCTATATGGTCTATATGATGTGTATAATCTGTATGATCTGTATTATCTGTATGGTCGTGATATGCCTGAGGTGTGCATGTAACTACAACTTACGCGCACCGCTTTCGTACAGAGTGTTGATGTTTATGGCACTCGCCCTTTCGGCCCGATTCGTGTACGCATGTGGAGTGCTCATGTGTCTGAGAACCGTACTATATGTGTGCATGAGCTGTTGTAGCATATATTTACTATTTTTTATCTGTGCTGCACAGATCCTGCACAACGTACCGTAACGACAGATGTAGGATGTAAATGGTGTTAATGATCTATATGATCTACATCGTGATCTGTCTGAGAAGTGAAGCATTGCATTCATTGTAATATGCAGGATCGTGCTTTCCGTGGCGTGAAGCACATATGTTTCGGGGGCATCTCGCTTGAAATACGAGTCGCATAACGTTTACGGAGTAATTCGAGTAGTGAACCCGTATGATAGAACACATAAGGTTTAATGGGCACCAACGTAATATACCTGGTACGTATCAGGTCAATACTATTTACCAAACTATTAACCAGGACCTTACACGAATCATCACCCCCGACCTGCGAGTCGGACCAGGAGGTTCTATAAGCCTTATGGGTTGAGTTCGGCCTGCTCAGGAGGTTTTCGATTATCACGGGTCGGGTCGGGTTGGGTCACCCTCACCTTCACCCTCACCCTCACCCTCGCCCTCGCCCAACCCGACCCGACCCGACCCGACCCATAATAATTCTTGCTATTAACCCTGTTGGCACGCATAAATATCGACGAAACAACCATATCCACCAAAAAAACGCCCCCTAGTCCAACGTTTAGCGCGAGCGTGCAGCGGTACTAGTATCACTATGCTGCTCGGGTATGACGCAACTCCTCGAATATTGGTTGGGACACTTGGCGAAGGCCAGTAGCCCCGGCTGCTTCGTATGGCCGATGCTCGAAGTGCTACTATTTATGCTATAAAATAAATTGTTTTAATGGACTTCTATGCTACATATGGAATTTTGTTTTGGACGTACATGCTGTAGTCACAGCTCGTTATGCATAGCACGCTCACCCGAAATATCGCCGTCCTCTGCCCCCCTCCCCTCCCCCTCTCGCGACCGCCTCCATCTCCCCCTTCCCTCGCTTCGCCTTCGCTTCTATCTCTTAGACAAACCCTTGCTTTCCGAGCTTTTTTTCTTACTTTTAATAATGTCGCGTTCACTTTCCAGCTCATTGCGCAGGAGATTGCATACCCATTGGACAAAGCCGCGGTCACATGTGTCTTCCCTTTCTCCCCCCCCGGTGCATGCATGCTTTCATATTTATCTCGCGTGTATGTGTAAGGTTCAGCTTTCCCACTTTTTTTCGATCTTCATCGACTTTAGATTTTAGCCAACTCGCGTTTTCGCACTACTGCTGCGTTACAGTTGCCTTCCCGTCTCCCCACTTTTTTTTTTTGCTCACAGGCAACAGTTGCCTTCCCTTCTCCCCATTTTTTTTGCTCATAGGCAACAGTTGCCTTCCCCCCTCCCCATATTCATTTTTTTGCTCATCCCTTCTATTTTCTAGTCATTTTTCTCTCTCGTTCTCCCTCCCTGCTCGTAACTCAGACCCGGGGTCACGAAGCAGGCTCTTCTCCCCCCTCCCCTCTACAGCATGCGCCTTCGGTTTGATCGTGAGAAGACGTCAGCCCTTTCTTCCCTCGTGGATTCGCATCGAATTGCGTATATTTCGCACCTTCATTTTTGTCGCGATGTAGGGTTCGTTCAGCATTCCCCGCTGCTCGTTGGTTTTCCCCAAAAGTGGCTATCGCCCACTTCCGCACTAGAGTACTGCTGCTGTGCCGTTACGGGTGCGAAAGCGAACGTGCCTGGTCGCAGGTGTCTGCCCTTGTCACCCCCCCACACTACATGCTTTCGTTTTTATCCCGTATATATACAGTTAGTACGTACCAAGTAGGATTCAGCGTTTTCCGCTGCACTCGATTTTGATCGCTGTTTGCTAACTCGCGATTTCGCAATACTGCTGCTGTGCCTTTGCGACTGCCAATGTTGCAGACGTATAAGGATAAGCTCCGAAACGAGGATGGTTCTCTTCCGGCGATACGAGCGGCGGCAGCGGGTGCGATGGCGGGGATGACCGAGTGTTCCGTGAACACCCCTTTCGAGGTACAGTGGGGAGTCTCCCTACAGTGCCGGTTGCGTAGTGCCTACTGCCGGTATAGTGCCGGTATAGTGCCATTCGTGTGGCACAACTGGAACCCGCCATACTAGTGTCAAGTATCGGTACTGTACCCTGTAGTGTCGGTGTTCGGTATAGTGCCAAATATTCCGCCTATAGTGCCGGTTGCATAGTGCCTACTGCCGGTATGGTGCCGGCGAAATCGTTTGGCCCGACTGGAACCCGCCATACTAGTGTCAAGTATCGGTGTTATACCCAATAGTGTCGGTGTCCGGCATATTTCGCATATTGTGCCGGTTGCATAGTGCCTACTGCCGATATAGTGCCGGCGAAATCGCTCGGCCCGACTGGAACCCGCCGTACTGGTATCAAGTATCGGTGATTAGTGCCGGTGTCCGGTGTAGTGCCGATATTCGGTGGCTGGCACATGCCGGCACTATATAGGGACACCACCATTGTATGTACAGTACTAGTTTTGTACTGCTGACGTGTGCAACGGCAGGGGTAGCCTAGTTTTGCCTTCCAGGGTTAATGCAGGGATTTGCATGGGTCAGGAGGCATTCGAAACTCACGGGGCGAGTCGGGTCGGGTCAGGAGGTGTTCCAAATCTCATGGGACGGGTCAGGTGTTTTTGTTAGAACGTTCAGGGCCGAGTCGGGGGGCTACCCTGACCCTATCCGACCCGCGAGAAGTGATCCATCCGATCCGTCAGAAGCCCTGGGTAACTTCTTGAGAGTTGACGGACGTCGTGAAGTGAAGTGAGGAGTGAGGTGTGTACCCAGTGTGTAGCCCAACATGGTTGGGATGCCATTATCATTTTTGCATCATTTTTCGTTTTTTTTGTGCCTCTTGACCATTTTGGGAGCTTCAAACAACAACAAAAAAATGGCGAACGAAAATGGATGATTACAGCATCATCGGCCACGTGTCTGAACGCGACCGGCCTGGGTAGGATGATGACAGGGTGTTGTGTCTTGAGCCACGCACGGTTGAAGGGATGCACGACGGAAATCGTACTGCGTCCGCGCTTGTACTGAACTTCGGCGGTTGGCAAGACCGATCTCCCAGTGTTCGTGTTGTGACTAAGGCTACGTTACGGGGGTCACTTTTTTTTTTTTTTTTTTTGCAATGACTCGGGATCGCTCGCACGGGTGACCGACCCCCCTGTTCTTTCGTGCTGTTTTTTTTGTTGCGATGTGAACCAGCAATGGAATGGTTAGCTGCACTGCGCCAAGCAAATCGCTTAGAGGCTTGTGTCGGTGAGGTGCAGAGTCACTCGTGTGAGTGGCTCAAACCCCGTATGATTGTGAAAAAGGGGTATATCATAACATCATCAAAACATGATAGTAACATCGTAACATCGTCATAACATCATAACATCATCATAGCATCGTCATAACATCACCATAACATCATCATAACATCACCATAACATCGTCATACCATCATCATAACACAATCATAACATCATCATAACATCATCATAACATCACCATAACATAATCATAACATTCCCCCTACCCCCCCCATGCCCTTGGTGTTGTGCTATATGTACCTACTGCAAGCCAAGGGGCTAAATATAAATAGGCCATGGTATCGCTCGTTCGGGCTGTTTTTTTTGTTTTTTTTTTGTCGAGCTCCTGTAGTGGGACGCCTCAGAAAAAAACGGTGCACCCGCTTGTGAGTAGCATGCGTCAAAAGCGCCTAGACTCCCCTAGGTCCCCTCGACCACTTCTTCTTGACGCGTTCTCTGCTGTTGTCTTTGTGCAGTAGTAGTCCCTCTATAGTGCCGGTTTGCGCCAGCCCAACGTACCCGTGAATCGGCACTACTGCCCCGACTGGTTGTTCCCATCTGTGCCAAGCGATTCCACACGCATGCAGCGGGCAACCGGCACTTTACGCAGCCGGCACGACAGAAGGATCTTTACTGTTCTGTAAGCCAAGACTGCCGCCAGCGCGGGATCGCGGTGTGGCAAGCAATGCGGTGTTTAGCGCTCGGCCGTAAACTGTAAATGCTCTCCGATAAGCGGCCCTGCCTTTGTCGTTTATGTGCCGGCGCTAGCGCTCGGCCGTAAACCGTAAATGCATATATACTCTCCGTTAGACAGCCCTGCTGCTTTTGTCGTTTATGTGCCGGCGCTCCCGGTGCTCCAGAATGGTCAAACCTCGCAACTCTTAAGGTCAATTTCGCCAGTTCTAATCCGCCCAAGGAGTGTTTTTTTTATTGTGCAAAACGACCTGCAGATAACGCCTAGCGTGTGTATATACACGTTTCGACGCGTGTCGACGAGGGAAGCAGATGTTGAACTCTCGCGATAAAAACACAGGCACGTACCTAAGTGGGATGAGAGGGAGGGGCGCGGGGGGGGGGGGCAGTGACCGATATATGAAACCCGGAGTTGAGCTTCGAAAGGGAGGGAGCTGTAGAAGTAGCGCAAAGATCATAAATGGCATGGGAAAAATAAAGGTTCAACTTTTGTCGCCTTTTTCATTTCTGTCATTCTTGTCATGTTTGCCATTTTTTCTCTTTTTAAACAAGCAAACTCTCGTATGTGACTTGAGGGAAGATGCTGACCTCCTCCCGCGATAAAGACGAAGGCACATACATATCTGCGTGTCATTTATTTTTGTAATATTTGCCTTTTTTGTCGTATTAAACAAACCCTCGTATATAACTTTCGTTTTTTTTTCTTCTTTTCTTTGACGTTTTAAAAAAAACAAATCAGGTGGTGAAAGTGCAGATGCAGGCGAAGGAGAACCTAGGGCGATACACGGGCGTGATCAACTGCGCGTCGAGCCTGGTCCAGACGGAGGGACCCTTCGCCCTGTACAAGGGGCTTGAGTCACACCTCTGGAGAAACGCGGTGTGGAACGGTGAGCTAGCTAATCCTTTTTCCGCATCGAATACATGACGACCTGCTTGATGCTTTTTTTTGTGTGCTCTACTCCAGAAGAATATATTTTTGAAAGTCCGGTGTTGAGTGAGGCAAGGACCTATTAATAGTCTAAATTTGGTATTCATAGTGGAAATGGGGATATTATGAATCCAATTTCACTGCAGCCGTGAGGTCGAAGATTTTGTGGAAACTAATCCTTGCAAGAGCTGCGTGCGATACCCCGATCGCGCGTGTTACCGGGTGTGTGCCCTCTTTAAGATATATAGATCGGCGACCCCCCTTAGAACTAGCTTGTACCAGGATCAGCAGGGTCACGTTAATTGATCTGTGCACGGAAACTATAACACCCGTTTTTCGAGTTTTTTTAGGGGGGTGTTATGCTTTAGTACCGTACCTTAGTATCTGCTTGGTACTGATTACAGTATCTCACCCTTTTGGAGCCGGGTGTAGCGACCAAATACATGACAAGGGCGATGGTATCCACCGTATCCACCGTCTCCGTCGGTGCGCAAGCAGTACGAAGGGGATCGATCATGCCGTGCGTCTCGTTGTGTTTGCTGCAGTTCGGACGCGAAATGTATTTCACTACTGTCCCAGCAAGCCCGCGTTGATTCGAAATTGCCGATGCTGTAAACGCCGTTTTTGTTGGTCAATGTTTTCCCTCTGCAAATTTCAAAGGGATAAAAGCCTGCCATTGCGCAGCCCTTCTAACTCGTGTGACCTTTTCGAGCTCACTCATGTATCGGCGATACAAATAAATGAGGAGCACGTTTTATGCGGTTTTACGATACTGTGTGAGGGTGTACAATACGGCATGCTACGCACGTCTCGTAGAACTCCTTTATCGGGGTGTTGCTGGTGCGCCCTTGGCAGGTGTTAGGTAGCACAGGCTTTGCGCTGGAAGTGGTTATAACGAGCCGATCGCCCCGGTGGCGTATCAGGTTATCCTCGAGCCTGGTATAGGTCAGTTTCGTGAGTTCGAATCCCCCCGAGTGCGTGCTCGTATAAATTCGTGGGGACTTTTTCTTGCGCACAAATTGACTTGCGGAAAGCGCGAGAGCGTGAGTTGGCAACACTCGATGAAAAATCGACGAGCAGTGAGATTGCTGAACCCTATGCGCGATAAAAATTGAAGGCAAGAACCGGGGGGGAGAAGAGACGACACCTGTGACCACGGCTTGTCCAGAAGCTGGAAAGTAGATGTGTGTACTATTAATACGATGCCTGGCTGGTGATTGAATACAGAAGGTGTTTGATGTAAAAACAAGATTGTTGACTCCAGGAGCCGATCCGAGAATAGGCTGTTGCTTGCTATGAAAAACGTTCACGTATATACCTGGGCCTTTTGGTTCAGATTATGTGGTTGAACGCCTGACGTTGATTGCAGCAGCGTGGCAGCGTTTGGTCGATCGCGTGAGTGGCAATACCAGGTGGATACAGCACGGGACGATGCTGACGGACTAATATAATATGCGAACAGAAAGATTGCTGATGCTAGTAATAGCTAGTATCATAACTGGCCAGCAGCTGCTGGTGCTTGAATACAGAATAAGATGGTTGGTATTTGAAAGTGCGGCTTTAGGGCCGGAGAGGCAACGATAGAAAGACGAAAAAGAGCGAAGAACGGGTGAAAAGATGTGTGTTGTATGCAACGATGTTTATCGCCCGGGACGTTGTATGCTGGAGTATACCACACCCGGTGATAATTTCTTTAAAGCCCAAAATGTCATCACCGGCGTGGGCGTGGTATACACGGTCGTATACGGGTATGCTCGTGACGTCTGTCAGATCTCGGTGAGATGCGAGCTCTACGGATAGATGTGCCCAACGGACCGTGGTACTGACGGACCTGCGGCAATGTTCCTTGGCATTTGCTGGTGGAAGCTTAGCTACCTCGTAGAGGTAGGTCCCTTTTGTAGTGCCGTTTGAGTAGTGCCGGTTGCCCGGTATAATGCCTGTGAAATCGATTGACGCAGATGGGAACAACCAGTAGTGGCAGTATGCATAGTAGCGCCGGCTGCCGCTTTAGTGCCGGTATTTCCCTCTATAATGCACAGCACTTCTGTATTGCAGCATCCCGACGACCGACCCAAAGCCCTCTTCTCGTAACTTGCTTGTACGTATACATACGTATTCTGAACAGTCACTGCTGATGTGTCAACCCCTTCGAGACTAGAGACGGGAGAACGTGGCGACGAAAATTTGACGGTTACGGCATCGGCCACTGGCAGGGGCGATGATAACATTGGTGTCCGAGCGACGACGCCAACAATTCAAAGACTCTTTGTACGGGACGGGCGCAGCATTGTCCTCTACTGGTACTGCTGCGCGCTCGCGCTACTGACAAGACGCTTGAAAACATCGCAATCGTCGTTTTCTCGGTCGCTATACGCGGGCCCCGAATGGGCTTTAATTGCGCCGCATATCTACTTGTGTACGTGTTCTTTTCAAGTTGTACGTCGATCGATCACATGACTCCATACTACTGAGTGAGCATTGACTAGATACCGTATAACTCACCAAGGGGCAAGCAAGTTACGCACCCCTCAGGCCAATTTCAGAGCCGGTTTTGCACAAGACAAGCGGGGCGCACATAAAACGAAAATGGTCGCTTTCGGAAGATCTCGTCGAGCTTTTTCAATAGGCGCATCGCTCGGCTTTTAGTTTTACGCTTTCCCCGTTGTCGACGAAAACTGGCATCGAAAATCGTCCGAACGGTGTGTGTGTTATCTGTCTTAACCCTTTGGAGACTTCAGAGGTCAAAATTGACGAAAATTGGCGATTTCGGCATCGGCCACATGAAGCACACCCGAGCTGACGGTGTATGGTGTAGTATTAGTATCAGATGTCTTCGAAGTGCAACGCAGAGTCACGCCTCACGCTTTTTTTTTCCTCACAGCTTCCTGCGTTGCAGTTCGAAGACTTTTGCTACTAATACTACACCATACACCGTCAGCTCGGGTGTGTTTCTTGTGGCCGATGCCGAAAAAAGCTGTGAGGAAAAACAAGCGTGAGGCGTGACGATACCCCCTCCCCCCCCGGCTGACTCAAGCTTCTCCTATTAATAGACGCTTGATTAAGATGGCGCTCGTCGCCTTTTGGTCTGTATGCTGTAATCAAAACGTAATCAAGTTCGTGAAGGATCACGTGTTATTTTCCGTATATACGAGGCTGCTTGCTTCACTGGAGTCGCTCCTAAAAAGGGACAACAGCATCGTGCTGCGGAAAAAAGTGCACCGTTTTTTTCTTTCTGGGGCTCTTAGCCTCTTTACAACTGGAAACCTGTTTTTTTTTACAACATGACTTGGATTTAGTGTGGGGAGGGATTCGGGGGCTCTAAAAGGGTTAACATGATAAGGAGCTGTACACCTTATGGGGAGGGGTTCGGGGCCTCTAAAGGGCTTAACATGATGAGGAGCTGTACACCTCATCAAAAATACGTTATTGGGGTAAAACTGAAAAGTGCAACCTGCTGGCCGAAACCATGGCCGAGCTTCAACAATTTTTTTTTTGGAGGAAACAAGAATGAAAATTCCGACGGTTTTTGGGTCGAGGAAAAAAAAAAACGTCCATTAGGAACTGTTTTCACCTAAAAGTGGTGTACCTTAGTGCATCTATCGTAGCAGGCGCCAAGACATTTTTTCGACAACAGGCTGCTGTTGCCTGTTTCTCAGCATCTTGTATTGGAGTCGAACGTGACAAGCAGCATTCAGTAATGTGTTCAATAGCAGCCTGCATTGCTGTACTATGTATGGCCTATGTCGCAAACTTCGTTTAGCCGTAACTGCTGTAAGGTCCCGTGGCGATTCCAATGATACATCGTACCAGAGGTGTGATTAATCCTGGTAAGGCCTTCCGTTCATACTGAAACCCTTCGAAAGCATTATTTAATAGGTCCCGTGGCGATTCCAGTGATGTACCTGGTATATCGTACCAGAGGCATGATTCATCCTGATAAGGCCTCCCGTTCCTACTGAAACCCTTCGAAAGCGTAAGGTCCCGTGGCGATTCCAGTGATATCACACCGGAGGTATGACTCGTCCTGATAATGCCTTCCTTTCCCACCGAAACCTTTCGAAAGCGTCGTCCTCGAATGTGGAAATTAATGGATGATTCTACCCCCGCACTAAATGCTAAATGCCATCTATGTTCTCATCTCGAAGAAATCCCGTGCTATGTGTTTTCATCCTTAGTAACACCTTCCTCTCCTACTGAAGTCTCAAAAAAATCCCGTGCTATGTGTTTTCATCAGGGCGCTTCACGGTTCGGAACAGTTCTAAAGGGTCGGATCGGATCAGGGTGATCCGGCCCGACCCCGCGATGTTCGAAGACCTTCCGACCCGACCCGTGAGACTTCGAACACCTCCTGACCCGACCCGACTCAATCCGCGATGTTTTTTTCTACGTTTTGACCCTACCCACGGGCCGGGTCATGACCCGTGAAAAGCCCTGGTTTCCATCCTTAGTAACACTTTCCTCTCCTACCGAAGTCTTTCGAAATCCAATCTCAAAGCAATCCCGTCTGGATTTTCTGCCCGTAGTAATGCCTTCCTTTTCTACTAAAACCGTTCGAAACCCGATCTAAAATTAATTCCGTGGTGTATTTTTCCGTCGTTGGTGTTGTACGGTGGTGTGAGCAGGGGTGTACTTCGGCATGATAGGGTGGATCAAGAACTCCGTGTTGGCTGCGCCTGCCAGCGCAGACACTACGACGAAGAGGGCGTACGACTTCGTAGGGGGGGTGGTGGGGGGAACGCTGGCCACGCTGGCAAACACGCCTTTTGATGTGGTGAGTTCAAATTTGCTTTGTTTATGGCGATGGTGATGATGATGATGATGATGGTGAGGATGATGGTGGTGGTGGTGGTGGTGGTGGTGGTGGTGGTGGTGGTGGTGGTGGTGGTGGTGATGGTGGTGGTGGTGGTGGTGGTGGTGGTGATGGTGGTGGTGATGGCAATGATGGTGATGTTGAGGTTGAAGTTGGCCCTGAAGTTAACGGGCACTTCGCGGTGCAACTCCCCGACCCGCTCAATACACAAAAGCAAAATCACCTTCTTCCGTCTGGCGGGCACCGAGTCTAGTGCAGCACGGCACGGCACGGCACGGCACACGGCGTGTTCAACAGCACGCTGTCGCCTCGACAAGAAGCGTCTCGATTTTCCCACGTTGCCATTTGACGTTGCCATTTGCGGGGAGTCTTTGGACACAAATTAATCCCGACAGGGCTGCTGGTTAGATTAACCTTTGCCGCGCGGCAGCGACCATGAACGCCTCACCGCATGGGACATCCCCCCTGTTTTGTGTTATGTACCCCTTTTAGGGTACTGTCGAAAAATTTGGACGGTTATGGCATCGGCAGCATTTAGCAGCCCGGGCTGAGCTAGGGTAAGGGTTGCCTTCGATCTTGCAATGGACGGAGCTGCACCACGCGCTCGCAGCATGATGCTATGTAGTGCCACTGCACGCTTTCCCGAGAAGTTCGATAATATCACAATAGTATCGAACTTGTCGCTTTTTGGACGCTTTTATGGGGGTTCCGAATGGAGGTTCCGAATGGGTTTATAGCAAGGCTTTTTACGGAGCGGGCCAAGTCTCGCGGATCGGATCGGGCCGGGGTGCCCCAATTCGACCCGTCATGTTAGAAAGAGACCCGACCCGACCCGTGGTTTCCAAACACCTCCCGACCCGACCCGACCTGAACCGCGAGGATTTTCAAAGCGTTTTTGACCCGACCCGCGGGGTAGGTTATGGCCCGTGAGAAGTCATGGTTAGTAGCTCCGGCGAAAACGCTGCTCTTGAGAAACGGCCGTCACCTCCTTCCTCCCACCCCCCCTCCCTTGTTCTATTCCTCGCCCCCTGTGCCCCCCCTTCTTTTTGTTCTCCCAATCGCCCCCTCCACAACCCCCCTCGTTCTGCTCCTCATGTCCCCCTTCCCCCCTCCTTGTTCTGTTCCTCACTACCCACTCCCCCGCTCCCCCCGTCATGTTCTCACTACCCACTCCCCCGCTCCCCCCGTCATGTTCTTCTCCCCCCCCCTTCATTCTGCTCCTCATTGCCCCCCCCCCCCTTCCCCCTTGTTATGTGTACCTCATCGCCCCCCCCCCCCCCAACGTCTTCCCCTCGTTCTGTTTGGGCTGGCGTGAGCAGGTGAAGTCGCGCATGCAGAACCAACTCAAGGTTAAGGGCCAAGAGCTGAAGTACAGGCATACGATCCCGTCGCTGTTCACGGTCACGCGCGAGGAAGGGTTCAAGGCCGTATACAAGTGAGAGAGCCGACGCAGGCGTGCATGCCGGTGTAGTACCGGCAGGCCGCCGCGGGAGCGGGGAGCTTGTTTTCTGTTGCGTACGTGCCTGTTTGCTTGTTTTTCTTGTGCATGCCGCCGACACATGCTGCAGTAGAGGTGCAATCTTTTTTTTTTCTGAGCCTCCTCGCGTGATGAGCTCTATGCTTGTCAGTTTACCCAAAAACTGATTTTGAGTAAACTGAAGAGCAAAACTCGATGAACCGGCCTCATGGCGTAGGTATAAAAAACGTTCATATTGGAAAAAAAAAGGTATCCTGACGGTTCTGGGTTAAGGAGCCCCGTCATTCACAAAATATTTTTGCCAAAAAATGGTATACCTCTATCTCAGCACGAGTCTGCCGTGCATGTCTTACGGGGGCTTGTTTTTCTTCCGCAGGCTTGTTTCCTCTTTTAGTCTGTGAAGGCCGCGACCCGGGCGTGCGAGCCGTAGCGGCGGGCTACATTGAGAGTGGTTGTTTTTCTTTTGCGAGCGCTTGTTTGCTTGCTTTTCTTAAGAAGGCGTATTTTCTTCTGGCGGCATGTTTTTCATCTGAACGCTTTCACCGCCGAGTGATATCACGCTCGGGGCGCAGCATATTCTGAGAAGTTTCCGAGCTCCTGACAGGATGACAGGAGGAGCTCAATATCTCACCCGAGACATGATGATTTCGATGGTAACATTCGTTCGCGCAACCCGATCAATATTTGTATGCCGTATTAATAGTCCTATACAGTCCTATAACAAAAACTCACAGCTGACGTCGTTAGAATACTTTCGTGAAATATTCTCGTGGCACCAACCGATGTTTCCCCGCTTGAGGAACTCAACCACGCTATAGAGGTCAGACTAGTCACAAACGTTTGACCCAACAAGTGTAATGTAGCCCCTTCCGCGGGATGATTCCGGCCGTCGCTCGGCGTTTCCTCTGCTCGACCGCCTATCCCCGCCGTGCGCTTGCTGTATTTGGAGTTGGTAGTCGTAGTTGCGTCGATATTTTTTGTGCGAAATGTTTGGACATTTTGATGTTCTTTGTAATTGAACGCTTTTTGGATATTTTCTACACTACCCGGAAAGATGACATTCCGGGTGGCTATCTCCACCGAAACTGACCCTCAGGGGACAGGCCGGGTCGACATACACACGCATCCGTATACAACGGCAGCTTGCGCTGCCGGGGTTGTAACGAAGACCACTGATAGGGACAGCTTACGCTATACCTACAATGGGACCCGAAGGGTGCGCCAGCTAGCGTTGGGCTGCGAAAGCAACTGAGTTAAATGGACACACGACGCGTATGAAAATACGTGGAAGTGTGGTGAGCTAAAGCTTTATTTTTCCCCATCCGCCGGAGGATAAAAAAATAAAAAAATAAATAAAAATCATGTTTCGACGTTATCTCGTAATGGTATTATGTGATTCGAGATTTTTTTATTGTTTTGATACTTTGGCATTTTGATATGTTGTCATTTCGATATCCCGATATTTATGTGGTGACTTATCCTGTTTTTTTTTGCGTTTGCTTAAATGTCGTTCTTGCGCGCCGTACCAGGGGCATCGGGCCGCGTTTGGTAAGGCTAGGGCCGGGAGGTGGCATCATGCTGGTGGCTTTTAACACCATACTGGACCTTATCAAGGACTTTTAGGAGGGCGCACTATAGGGCACGATTTTGATATTATTGTGACGGCGTGCAGAAGTAGCACGCAGGATGACACTACCTAATTAGTTTCAGGTGACGCTAACTGTCGCCGGCTTAAGGGGGGGGGGGTGGGGTGAGAAGTGTTTCATTTTTTTTTCGTTTTTCGTTTTTCGTTTTTACCGGCAGTTAGCGTAGGTGACGTTGATCGTCACCGACTTGGGAAGGAGGAGGGAGGGGTTGCGGGAGTGCGGAGGTGTGTGTATGTGTGTGTTCTTTTTTTCGTTTTGTCAACCTGTTCGGTTTTATGGTGTTGTCGTGGGTGTGTACCGGGTTCGGCATAAGCAGCGATTGGCGTTACCTGTTGGGAGTTCCGCGCGGTCCGCTTTGGGGGGAGGATTTAATCGGCGTGACTGATCGGGGTTGCCAGAACTTGCTCACGTAGCCCTGCCTGCCTGCCTGCCTGCCTGCCTGCCTGCCGGCTAGAATGTTGCAGTGAAAGCCATTCAGTCAGTCAATGAGTTACGGTACCACCGTGCGCTAAATGCCATACATTGCTTTTTGGAAGCCGCGTTCGGCGCTTGCATCCCCGAGAGAGGCGTCCGTCCGTGTTTTTCAGGTGCCAGTATGTGGGTGCCAGTGTTTTCATATGCCCGTGTTTTGGGCACACCAGTGTTTCTGGGTGCCTATATTTCGGCACCTGTTTGAGCGTGGTGCCAGTGTTTTTTACTATTTCGGCACCAGTTGAGCGTGGTGCCAGCATTTTTACTATTTCAGCACCAGTTTGAGCATGGTGCCAGTGAGCATGGTGCCAGTATTTTTTTGGTCGGTTTTCTTCTGCGGCTGGCGCGGTGTATAACCCGCTGCCGCTGCAGAAAAAGGTTTTGCTAATTTGTTTATACACCTGTTAAGTGGCAGACACGTGAGAGAGGTGCGAATGCAAGGGTCGGGGGAATTCAGGATGCTAAAATGATACCACCATACTCTGGAGATAGTTGGAAACCTTTCTAAGATTTCTTCGGTAGGGGATATGCAAGTCGGTTACCAGAGTCATGCCGGAGTATCGCCAATAGCAATCAGTTGTGGTAAACTTGTACCCCAGGGTGTATACTGCCGGTAGCGGAAACTCGCAGAGGTCTTGGTGAAGAAGCTGCGGCAGACGAGGCTCGCCTCTTTTGAATCAAATATCCTCTTTTTTTTTCCGTCTGTCTGTTCGTTCCTTCGTTTGTCCGTCCGTGTGTTTGTCCGTCCAACCAATTATGTTGCTGCGGTGGGGAGTTTCGTCTGCCATGGTTGGGCTCATTTTTTCCGATGTATCGCTTCATCTAGACCTTGCACGTGTCCTCGTGGGGTCATTAATAATTATCGTAGTCCGTCCTCCGTTCGCATTTTTGTTTTTTGTTGTAGCTGGCCGTGACTGGTGTTCGTGTGCTTTTGTATCCGCTAGTTTTTCGTTTTTGCGCTCTTTGGACAGCGTAGCTGGTACCACTAGAGACGGAAATGCACAGACCGTTTGGATATTCGTTTCAATACCCAACAGCCCTTATATTTCCGTCAAGAGTGGGTGATATCTGGTACTTTTTTGTGTGGTACGATAAGGCACTTCATGCTTTTCTTTTAGCGTGCGCGATTGGTGCATTTTGTATGGTAGTCGTAGTGACCACGCGTAGTTTTTTTGTGCCTTCTACCTCCCTAAACGCGCCGCAGGAAGAAAAGCTACCGTAGTTCGAGTAAGTAAGAAATCAAACTGCTGTACGAGTCTGTCGTAGGGAGAAAAAACTACTATATGACTTTGTAGGAGGAAAACATACTGTAGTACGAGTCCTTACGGCCTTGGTGGAAGCCGTCGGTTGGGTAGAAACAACGGTGCCATGAGTTGCTGCTAGGAAAAAAACACCGGGAAAGTCAGCCCCCTTTGGCGGAGTGGGGCGGGGGCGGGGGCGGTTCAACTTACCAGTACACTTTTTTCTTTTTTTGATTTGATTGACCGGGGAGCGGGAGCGCGCGGCTTCCGGCCTTTTAATACAACACCCGATGGGGCCCGCGCTTTGCGTGTACTTGGTAAATTATAATCACAATAAACAGTGCATGTAGATGCATACAGGCACCTGGTAATATTCACAGGAAGCAGTACATGTAAATGTACACAGGAAGCTGGTAATGATATGGTGCGCCCTTCGTCTCGCTGGTGGCGGGGTTCTCTCTAAAGGGGGAAGGGCAAGCCGGTTTGCGTTATGAACTCCTACGTGTATAGTCTGTGTGAATCGACGCGCTCGAGCGGTGGCCGCGCCCAGCAAGCCCGGGTGATTGTATAATTGCAGCTAAACTAATAAAACATGGCGCTTTGTTACCCCCCTGCCCGACGCATCACGATCATCGGTGCAAATCGGGCATCCCGGTCACCGACCGAAAACAGCGTGTGCGCCTTCGAGATGACGCATACCCCGTCCCTTCCCGGCGCTGCAACAGCTCGTGGGGATGCAAAGCCAACGGTTGTTTTTAGATGCTATTATGTTGATATAGAAGCATCTGGGGTAGGTAGCCCCAGCCTCGATCAAATCTCCAATATTTTCCCCCCCTGGGCAGTGGCGACGGGTACGAGCGCGTTGTTGTTGATCGGGACGCTTTGCTCGCACCGTTCAGGGTATTTGAGAACAATTCCCCCAATGGTAATAGCATGACAGCGTAGAGGTCGACATGCCATGGTAAAAACCTATTGACAAGGCATGAACTGTCAGTTGATATAACAGCCAGCATAACATGTGGGAGCATCTTGATGAATTGGTACTCCCTTTTATTAGTTCGTACTCTGCTTTTCTTTCTTCCTTGCAAGTAGTCTGGTGTGCTGGCTTGCATATATATGTCCAGCCCTCGCATTCATTGCGGTTGGCATTGCATGGCCAAATCACCTTGCTGTAGTTGCAATGCGTATCTCTTTGTTGTAGGCTATGAGCACAGAGCTCGTCTAAGAGGAGGCATGAGCACGGACACTAAGTGTGCTGGATGTAGATGAATGGAAATATCAGTTTAATGTGAAGAACACACACATTTCTCATGTTTTTTCAGTTTTTCAGGCTGAGCTTCTTGTAAGTTTTTCTTTGAGCAAGTTATGTCAACTTTTTGGGACCTTTTCCGGGATTGCTCGCACGATCACAGCAAGCAGTGCATGCAGATGTATACAAGCACCTGGTAATATTCACAGGAAGCAGTACATTATGTCATGTAGATGTATACGTAGGCACCTGGTGATGATATGGTGCGCCCTTCGTCTCACTGATGGTGGGGGTTCTCTCTACAGGGGGAAGGGCAAGCCGGTTTGCGTTATGAACTCCTTCCTGTATAGTCTAAGTGAATCGACGCGCGAGTGGTGGCCGCGCCCAGCAAGCCCGGGTGGTTTCATGGTTGCAGATAAAATAATATAATATGGCGCTCTGTTACCCCCCTGCCCGACGCATCACGATCATCGGTGCAAATCGGGCATCCCGGTCACCGACCGGAAACAGCGTGTGCGCCATCGAGATGACGCATACCCCGTCTCTTCCCGGCGCTGCAACAGCTCGTGGGGATACAAAGCCAACGGTTGTTTTTTGATGTTATTATGAGTCGTTCTACGGTAGCCCCCCAAAATTTTCTTTAACGAAATCGCCGGTTTTGAAACCAGCTCCCGACCGTATCTCATGAAATACAGTGCTCATTGACACCCCGATGTCATTGTTCGATAGCCCTTTGCAAACAAGAAAATATCTGAAGACATTGTTTTTGTAGCATTCTTCCTCGTGTCGAGCAGCCATGATGATGATGAAACGTTCGTCAAAGAAAAACGTTGGTTTTGTGCGGGAGGTATCGTAGAATCTGTCTTATGTTGATATGGAATCGTCTGGGGTAGGTAGCCCCAGCCTCGACAATCTCCAACCTTTCCCCCCCTCACGGCGCTTCGCGATTGGTGCAAGCAATGTCTGCCTGGTTGGTGAAAACCCGACGTGCTCCGTCCTGGCATAGTAGGGATGCGAGGGCCTATGGTCATACGACTACGGCCATGCACAAACTGAACACACCCGCCCCCCTCCCCCCCCCTTCCCCCCCTCGGGCAGTGGCGGCGGGCATGAACGCGTTGTTATTGATCGGGATGCTTTGCTCGCACCGTTCGGAGTGGTTTCAAAACGATTTGCCCCAATGGTGACAGCGTGACAGCATAGGGATCGACGTGCCATGGTATATAAACTATTGACAGGCATGAATAGTCAGTTGATCATGACAGCATAACAAGTGGGAGAACATTGACTGGACAACCCCAATTTGATGAATTGGTGCCCCATTTCATTAGTTCGTGCTCTTCTTTTCTTTCTTCCTTGCAAGTAGTCTGGTGTGCTGGCTTGCATATATATGTCCAGCCCTCGCATTCATTGCGGTCGGCATTGCACGGCCAAATCCCCTTGCTGGCTTGCAATGCGTATCTCTTTGTTGTAGGTTGTGAGCGCCAAGCTCCTCTCTCTAAGAGGAGGCATGAGCACGGACACTGAGTGTGCTGGATGTAGATGAGTGGGTATATCAGTTTAACGTAAAGAACTCACATATGCGTTTCTTATTTTTTTCAGCTTTTCAGGCTGAGCTTAATGTGAGTTTTTCTTTGAGCATGTGATGCCAACTTTATGAGGCTTTTTCCGGGATTGCTCGCCAAACTCAGCGAGCAGGACCGCGAGACTTCCCAGATGGCAGCGGGTGGCGAGTACGGAGGCACCGTCGCTTTTATGTTCAAGTCACCTTGCTGTAATTACAATGTGTATCTCTGTCTTGTAGGTTGCGACCACAGAGAGAGCTCGTATCTCTGAGAGAAGGTATCAGCACGGACACTGGGTGTGCTTTGTGAGAAGTGGACTCGACTCACTCGGTCTGGTGAATCTCACTCGCGAGAAGTTGTTGCGTGCTCGATAGCTGTCCAAACCCATGATGCAACATATCTGCTGGTTCTTTCGCCTGATGAAATAATGTGGTCTCGAGAACTGATCAAGAAACATTATGGATTCTGTGCGTAATAGAGTGTCAGCATATAGCTGGCAATAGATTCGGTAAGATAGTCCGCAGAGTTCTGGTCATTCGGTCACAAGAATATTCTCTTAAACGGAATAATGTGGTCTCGAGAACTGGTCAAGAAACATTATGGATCCTGTGCGTAATAGAGTGTCAGTGTATAGCTGGCAATAGATTCGGTAAGGTAGTCCGCAGAGTTCTGGTCATTCGGTCACAAGAATATTCATTTAAACGGAATAGTCTGAGTGGAGAAGACAACCCGTAGAATCTAGCTAGCTTATACCACAAGAGTGTTCTCGGTAATACAACGTTCTTCCTCTGGACAAAATAGATAAATGAATGCGCCTAAAGCGCCCTTAGAAATGTAGAACACCTAGGAGAACGTTCCTTGTACGTTCCATAGAAAAAGGTCCAGAAGAGAGCACAGCAGCAACGCTGGGGAGAATCGAACTCTGTGAACCTCACCCCCCCCATGGTATCACTACTCCTTTCCTGTCTCCTCGAGCTTCTCATAGCTCAATGCCAGTAATAATAAATCTACCAAGCAGAATCGGTGCTGTCTCCAAGCGAAGCTGATACCCCTGCGTCCCTTCCCTCACAACTTCCCAGCACCACGACTTATTACAATTGGCGTCGTCGTCAGGACCGGAAGACGGGGCAGGGGGCTCAGGGCATATCTTGGTCAGCTATGATCGCGTGTCTTCCGTCGTCATGACAGGACTGTCCCTCGAGCTCAGGGGCAGCGGTGCTGTCAACACCGTGGCAGCAAGTGGGAACCCGTCGTTCGCGGGCCCACCGCTGGCACTTGAAAAAGGCGTATGTCCTGGGACGAGCGCGGGTGGAACCGCCGATAAGTAGGCAAGGCAGGCTCAGGGTGCGATGGCCCGTGTGAAGCAAAGTTTCGCACTGTAGTCCGGAACCGCTGGTGGCCGTAGTCTTCGGAAAGTAGCGTTGCTCGTCGGTGGAAAACGTCGAGTTGAGCATCCTAGTTGGGCTCGGCGTCTTGGTCTCCTCTCTTCTCCACCTTTACCATTCCACCGCTCCCCTTTTTCCGAGTTTGTTGAAAAAAAATTGGGCTCTTGAACCTCCCGAGCCTGGTACGTATGGGACCTTTTCAGCCAGAAATCGGGCCACCCCACGGCCTCTTTTTCGTAGGCCGATTGCTACTTGTATACCGTAGGTACATACCCTTTCTCGAGCTCTTACGGTTGTGAGCTCCATCATGGGGTTGTATATCTTGCAATGAGGCAATTAAGCCTCATTATTACGAGGGGTGGGGGAATCTATAGCCTCATATCTTTGTTTCGAATAACCGCATCTTCAACCCCCTCTCCCAGTCTTCTAGGATGAACTTTGTCCCCACCCTTCGACCATCTTGAGGTCTTCACACTACTCAGGGTGGGCTAATGTAATAGAGTGTCAGTGTATAGCTGGCAATAGATTCGGTAAAATATTCCGCAGGGTTCTGTTCATTCGGTGACAAGAATATTCTCTTAAACGGAATAGTCTGAGTGGAGAAGATATCCCGTAGAATCTAGCTAGCTTATACCACAAGAGTGTTCTCGGTAGTAGAACGTTCTTCCTCTGGACAAGATAGTTTGATGAATGCGCCTTAAGCGCCCTCGGAAATATAGAACACCTAGGAGAACGTTCCATAGAGAAAGGTAAGGCACAGCAGCAACGCTGGGGGGAAGCGAACTCTGTGAGCCTCACCCCCCCCATGGTATCACTCTTCCACTCCTGTCTCCTCGAGCTTCTCACAGCTCAATGCCAGTAATAATAAATCTACCAAGCAGAATCGGTGTTGTCTCCAAGCGGCTGATACCCCTGCGTCCCTTCCCTCACACCTTCCCGGCACCACGACTTATCACATGTGTAATTGAGATTTCTCTATCCTTCTCCTTCACTGTTCGCTTACCACTCCGTCACATGCTGACTGCATTCGCCTTATACTCGCTTACATCAGTCTCACCCGACCCCAGTGGGTTGCCATTTCGTGCTTCGACTCGAGACGGCTCCAAGCGACACCCAGCAAGTTTTTGACATGAAAAGGCGACCACGACAATTCCCAGGACATCTGCTCTCCAAACGATATTTCCGATCCAACAACTACTAGCTGAGAATCAGTTCTACCCCACGACATTCATATCATTCTCCACTCTTTCCTGGAAACAGTGCTGACGTAGTATCCAATGACGACCTTTCCACCTCCTACAACAACCCGTGTATATTTCATCAACCCAGATAGGTCCATAGCCTAATCCAAGATCTGCTGGCGACGACGAGCGAAGATCAACTCCAACACCAGGTACTACAAATAGTCTGTAGGTTTCTTAACCTCTTCCTTGGATCTATTCTACCCTCAATTCTCAACATACGTTCTGACCTTTTGGCTCATATTTATCAAGTTTAGTAACGAACCAAATAGTCTGCTACTCAAGAGCAATTACGGCAAGGTAAGAAGTCATCACAGTAATCCCACGCAGTTGTTTCGATGGCAACCAGAAGCGTGCGTCACTGAGGCGTTTAATAAACTCATCGCAACCCGAACAAAAACTTGACTGACAACCTTGGTTCTCCCATCTAGTCAGGAGGCAACAACACATACCTCCTCCATACCGTATCGCGTTTAATGTATACCACTCATACTGAACGATCGAAAAAGACAGAAACAACACAACAGTCTTACTCTGAGTGCTAGCCGAAGTACAAGTGTGAAGGAGTCGGTGACGAACGTACTACAACAGGAGTACGGTGACACGAAAGCGTCCAGGAGACATCCCGTACCGTAGGACTTGTACGTACTGATAATGTACTACACGTTTGGTGCGAAAGCAAAGGGAAGAAAGGAGATCGTTTGTAGCACAATACCGGTGCTATACCTACCTACGAGTGGGGAAAGGTTTGAAAGAGAGAAGAGACGACTGCCTACAGCACTCAACTGCTTGTACTCGATTCTATACTATATGACCTATCTATGAGCTGTCAGGTGCAGCTCGTATGTGGTTGACACACGGAGGTTCGATATAAAAGGGAGGCAAAAGAAAGGACAAAGAACACAAAACAAAATAAAATAAAATGACCCCTATCTATCCTATCTCTCGCCATATATGTGTTGGCTCACATTATAGGATAACAAGAAACCGAGAAGAGGCGGGGCTGCCGTTCCAAGCTTGAAGCTCACACGTCGTCCTGCCGACGACGCCAAATTGTGGAGGAGTCGTGATGCCGGATGGTGGGAGGGAAAGGACGCAGGGGTATCAGCTTCGCTTGGAGACAGCACCGGTTCTTCTTTGTTGATTTCTTATTACTGGCGTTGAGCTATGAGGAGCTCGAGGAGACAGGAAAGGAGGAGGAGTGAGAGCATGGGGGTGGGGTGAGGCTCACAGAGTTCGCTTCACCCTCCAGCATTGCTGCTGTGCTCTCTTCTGGACCTTTACCTATGGAACGTACAAGGAACGCTCTCCTAGGTGTTCTATATTCCCATGAGCGCTTAACGCGCTTACTTCTACCTATCTTGTCCAGAGGCGGAACGTTCCATTACCGAGAACGTTCTTGTGGTATAAGCTAGCTAGATTATACGGGTTGTTCGCTCCACTCAGAACCTTCCGTTTCAAGAGAATCTTCTTGTGGCCAATAGACCGTAACTCTGCGGACTATCTTACCGAATCTATTGCCAGCTATACTGACACTCTATTACACAAGGCATAATCCAAGTTTTGCCCTACTCACCCATGCCCCTCAAAGTAACGTGGGGTGGCCACCTGATATTTTTCCTCGATACTCGGACATAGTCAATCGCTCAAATCAATAATGAAACCCGAATGCAACTCCATACCCCTTTCCCAAACGGCAGCCTCAACAGGGGGCGTTGGTACAAGCGGTTCCAATTGCCTAATCTTTCCCCGAATAGCAGCCTCAACGCAATCGTAGGGCGTTGGTGAAAGCGGTTGAATTTCCCCAATTCTTCCCCGAACGGCGATCTCAATGAAAGCCCGAGGGTATTGATGCAACCGTTTTAATACTATCGTTACCAGGCAACCGGCCCACCCAAAATGCAACCCATCTTTGCAATCAAACTAACTTCTTGCAGTCCCACCCAAGCACAAACCAGTCCCTCTTCGAAAGAAAAACGTGTCTGTCTGCACCTTGCTCTACCAAAGGAATCTCCTTATATCTGGCAATCTCGCAACGACGGCGCTGCGTCCATGGCTGTCTACCATACACTTTTTAACTCGCCATGCCCCATGAGAACACAACGCCAAACAAAACAATACAAGGCAAAAATTGGCGTACGGTGATCTGGTGTCCCCTTCCGTTGAGGCTCTGGGGATGTGTCCGAGCCGTTATCACTCCAGTATCCACCATGAAATAAGTGTGAGCTCCTTCACACCTTTCGTCAACGTGTCTTGCCGGTTTCTGATGCTCTATTATAGAGTAAAAACATAACCTGCCAGAAAACAGTGCCCCGCCAGCGATGTTCCGCGCGCTGTGCGGCGAGGCTTTGGTGTATGTTCGGACGCGACGTTCAATGAACATTATTTTGCGATTGACGTTCATTGTCGAGATATGATACAAGCAACCCAAGGCGAACCTGCATGGCTCCGGACCAGGCCACACGACTTTAGATTAAATCATCGAAGAATCTAGGACGATCCATGCTCACGGGGGCGAGAAGTTGCCCGAGTTGTGGTTTGACCTTCTCTTGAAATGCTTTGAGGCTTTAGGTGGGAGCTTCGAAGATTTTACCTGGTAGGATATCGTAGGATATCAAAGAGGGGTAACATAGTCAAGTTTTTTCATTTTAGGGGACCTCTGAGGCCCGACGCGCTATATTATCTATACAAGGAACCTTCGGGGGCCGACACACGATGGTTCCTTAAACCGGGCCCACTACTACTGTAGTACTGGCCATTTTGGCGTTTCCGTGTACTTAACTGGGGTTATTTGATTATAATTAAGTTGTTGATTAATCACAACCAGATGCGTAATCGCGTAATCAGTGAGTAGGGCTGGGCACTGACTGACTCAGTCAGTATCGATTATACTATGGTAAAAAGCAATCAGTATATTGGACTGCAGCAGTATACTGGCCGAGCGCAGCTCGGGCAATAGCCCCCCCGGCTCGTGAGGGGACCCCGCTGGAGGCGCCGCCGGAGGCCCCAATAATGCGCATTTTCGCTTCATTTCCCATCACAATCGGGGCTCAAAACTGTGTTGGCCGGGGTGTGTGGTTGCGGTCATATACACAGAAACAATCGAGAGAAAGCCAAGGGATATGCATGCAACGTGTGCCGATGATGTGACATTCTTTACTGTTGTTGGTGTTCGCGTCAGTGCAGTATAAGTCGTTCTGACGTATCATATCATATTCAATGCTTAATATTGTTACTCTACCATCGCTCCTATACGTACCCTCGGGGCATATTGTTATAAAGGCTTAGTTTGGGTAAGCTATTGGTTAACCTTTTGCAAGTGGTCAAACGGACTAATACCCCACTAATACCTTAAAAAATGGCGTCGTCGACAGACCATGGGCTTTTGGGTCGTGGGCTCGATCCCCACATCCACCATAATAAACTTTTTCAGATTTTCCCATGGCGAACTTGAAAAATACTCTCCCCGGTATACCCAGGAAATGAAACGGCTTGGATATATTGACAGGTCCGCCCGTATATCCGGCCGACCTGCTATCCCGCCGTTTCAGGGGGGGAGAGTGTTATAAGGCTTAGTTTGGGTAAGCTATTGGATAACCTTTTGCAAGTGGTCAAACGGACTAATACCCCACATTTCCTTAACAAATGGCATCGTCGACAGACCATGGGTTTTTGGGTCGTGGGTTCGATCCCCACCATCCACAATAATAAACTTTTCGGATTTTCCCCATGTCGAACTTGAAAAATACTCTCCCTGGTATCCCTAGGAAATGAAACGACTTGGATATTGACAGAGGTCCGCCGTATATCCGGCCGGCCTGGTATCCCGCCGTTTCAGGGGGGGAGAGTGTTATAAAGGCTTAGTTTGGGTAAGCTATTGGTTAACCTTTTGCAAGTGGTCAAACGGACTAATACCCCACTAATACCTTAACAATATGGTAGTAGGCTCTCACCAGCAAACAAAACACAGAAAAACACAGACGAACGAAAACACGAAAAACTAAGGAAACACAAAACTTAAAAACGAAGGAACGCTACTCGTACATGTAGTAACCGGTATCAGGCAATCATGTACTCAACGCAGAGAAAGATCCAAACATTAAAATAGTGGAAGGAAGGAACGCGTGAAAAAACTCAACAGCCGGGGGTAGTGGAGATCTCTTGGCGTACAAGCAGGAAACAGGCGAGAGGAAGGAACGCGTGAAAAGGAGCAACAGCGGGGGGGGGGGCGGAGATCTTTCAGCGAACAAAAAAAACTATACCCCCAAAAAGTTGCGAGTGAACAACGAAGGAAGGAAAGAAATCAGAGTTGACAAAAAGACAACACGGCAATATAGACGAGCACATGTTATGGTATTCCCCTGGGAGTCTAACAAGGCATAGGATATGATGGAATACGGCTGGATATAAAAGGGTTTCACATGCCTTTGAAGGCATGTGCGTATGAGAAAAAGGGGATGATGCTTTTGCCTCGCGGAATTGAACGCTATTCAATTCGTCCGTGTCGTGTGTGGAACTAATACAAGAGCTTATATAGTACATGTGAGTGACCAACGTGGAACCTGCCTAGTAGAGAGACCTGCAAAGGGTGGCCTGTGTCTGTAACAGCCCCGTAATCTTATTATACATGGCGCCGTCGGCAGGACTTAGATACACCACAACAACTCCGTTCTTGTATCATATACCAGGTACCAGATACCTGCAACAATAAAAATACACGAAAGTCTGTAAAAAAAGAGAACAACACCCAGAGAAGGAGGAAGAGAGGGGAGGGTGTGGGGGGGGGGGGGAGTCGGAGATGAACTCTGTAACTCATACGCCAGCATTGGGCGGGTACCCGTAATATAATATGGCGCGTGCAGTGGACGTACGTCAAATAAAAACTATTAACGAGTACATTGGCCGGGCCAATCAGTAGATTGATACAGCCAGTAGATTACTACCGCCAGTACATGCTGAGCCGGTGCCCAGCCCTAGTAATCACACAACCCTTTCCTCGATGATTTTACAATCAATCGCAGAAGTTAATGAACTTGTACGTTGGCTATCTTTGTTGATTGCCATCACTAGACTAAAGTGTCCTAGGTGTTGATTATTTTCGACCTTAAGAAATAGACTTGGTCGAGCGGTCAGAACACTGGATCGATCAGTATTGTTTTTACTTGACATTAGACAACAACCACCAGTGCTTACGGGACTGCATCGATATGCTGGGCACGTTTTTGTCTTGAATACAGGGACTTCAGGATTCGAGCAAGTGACGTGAACGTTTTGATATTTTTTTCCGGGATTGCTCGCTGAGCTCAGCGGGCAGGTTCGCGAGACTTCCCACATGGCGGCGGGTGACACGTGCGGAGGCACCACCTCGAGCGCGTGGCCGTCGGGGTCCTGAGACGGAAGTTATCAGCCGTATTAGTGGGGCATTAGTCCGTTTGACCATTTGCAAAAGATTAACCGATAGCTTACCCAAACTAAGCCTTATAACACTCCTCCCCCCTGAAACGGCGGGACAGCAGGTCGGCCGGATATACGGGTGGGCCTTTCAATATCCAAGTGGTTTCATTTCCTGGGCATACCAGGGAGAGTATTTTTCAAGTTCGACATGGAGAAAGTCTGGAATATTTTAGTACTGTGGATGGTGGGATTTGAACCCACGACCCAAAAGACCCAGTCTGTAGACGACGCCATTTTTTAAGGTAATAGTGGGGTATTAGTCCGTTTGACCACTTGTAAAAGGTTAACCGATAGCTTACCCAAACTAAGCCTTATAACACCGCGGTAAAAAAAAAAAAACGCATTGAAAACCCGCTTTAGAAGAAGATAGCGGTCTGCGGAATGACCAAAACAGAGAGTAAACCCTAAAGAGGTTTGGAGCGTTGTCTTTTCGACGGAATTGCACGTCGACTATTAACAGTGTAGCATCATGCGTGCCATTTAGAGTGTCGGTTCTTTGTTACATATGTCATGTAGCTGCCGACAAAGTGGAGGTGGCATTCTGAACGAGGGAGGACAACCAGAGAGATAAATTGCCATGGATGAGTGTATTATTACGGAGGACGATAGCAAATAGGACCAAATATTGTCAGTAAAAGTAGATGAATATATAGGTTTTTGTGTTCACCGTTGGTCCTATTTACTAGGGTCCCCCGTAATAATATTATCTAAATTAAAACACACTCATAGTGTATCATCGACGGGTATGGGTCGTGCGTCAACAACTAACTCCCATGCACCGGTCCGTTCTGTGGCCGGAAGCTTCTCCAGCTTTTCGGACATAATATGTATTGTGTCAGACGTGGCCACACTTTGCCACATTAGCAGGGTGTTCGCTCTCACACATTGCCAATGCACATCTTGCAGCATACCTTGGCAAGGGTAAACATAGTGTAAAGTGCTGGGTTTTCGAAGACACTGCACAGTGCTTAGCTGCGATACATTGCCAGTGTGCGTTCAGACGGATTATTGCGTTCTTCACGTTAAGCTGTTATTTCAACACATGAACTTCACACTGTTAATGGAAAGATATAAGCTCTGTGGACACCAGCTTCGTACGAGGCAAAGATGGTCCATTGCACATACAATAAGGAGATGCTTTCCCGTTCGGGACGATGTCCTGTTACTGCTGTAAGGTAGACCACTAGGAATAAACGAAAGTCGGGTTTACGGGACGGTGACATGTTACTGCTGTACCAGGCTTTACATCTCCAAACACGGAGAAACTGATACGGTTCACACGATTCCGACTTCATCAGAACTACAACAACTACACAGGTGGCGCTGAATGAGCTGAAACTTCGTCAGGTTCAGCCAGGTGATGCTATATGGCCAATGGTGGGGTGGGCGCTTGCGTCGCGGCGTGGCCAAGATCGAGCATCCCGAGGATAACCAAGTCGACACGGTTGGTTCTTCGAGTGATCCAAACGGACACGAACGAACGAACGAACACTGTTGAAAATTGGTCTGGATGATACCTTTTTCGGGCTATGCCCCTCTAAAGGATTTCGGTTGTCGCGATTAAACTGTTGTTTTTTTTTGTCGCCGCCTGTGTCCCAGAGAATCTCGAGCGCAAAACAAATAAAGCTAGGGAGATCCCCTCACGAGTGAAATACGCGGACACGAAGGCACGAACACATTTATTTTTGGACTATTGATCTGGGTGATACCTTTGTCGGAGCTAGGTCAGGCCCTTCAAAGGATTTTGGTTTTCGCCATAAAACTGTTTTTTTTTTTCTCCACCTCTCTGGGTCCCAAAAAGGGCTAAATAAACAAGAAGCGTAGCAAGTGAGTGAGGCCAGCTAACTCGCGACTCCGAAGTCACCACAACAACTCGATACAGGCGGCGCTAAAGGGGCTGAAAACTTCGCTAGGGTCGGTTAGGTGCTGATGAAACATGGCCGACGGAGTGGGCGCTTTCGTCGGAGGGTGACCAAGATCGAGCATCCCGAGGATAGAAAAATCGAGGAGGTTCCTCTTCGAGTGACCTAACTAAGCGGACGCAAAAGAACGAACGAACAATTATGGAATGTGGAATATTGGTCCATCCAGATGATGCCTTTGGCCCAAGCCGCTCTATCGGACTCCGGTTCTCGCGATAACACTGAAGGCTCTTTTGGTCGCTATCTCTGGGCTCCAAAAAGGATAAACAAACTAAAAGCGTGGTAAGTGCAGTCAGCTAACTGCAGAAGGCTTTCTCGCCGCTTTTTTTGCCTGCAGTAAAAAGTGTCCAGTAGAGAGCGAGTATCATAGTGGCATTCAGCTCAGCGATGACAGCAAAATACGTGACAAAACAAACAGGCAACATGGTGTGCGCTCCTGCACACAATCGACGAAACGAAAACGCCTCGCTTCATGATAGAAACGCCTGTTGTCGAAGAAAACATCTCTTTATTGAAGAAACGCGACTTTTCATAGAGGAAGGAATTCAACATATTATAGAGGCATATATTTCAATATAGAAACGCCTCTACATTATAGAAACGCCTATTACGTTGTATAATAAATAGGGCTTAACAGTACCACCAGTAAATATATAAAAAAAAGGACGAGCGCATGACCGTGACGTCAAAAACAGCATCGCTCGTGGAAGAACGTGGGCAGCAAAGCGGCCGCTACGCTACCTTCATCTCCGTCAATCAATACTTATTACGAATCAATCCAGAAACAAGGAAGTATAAAAAGGAAAAAAAACTATTATGGCTATTGCACGACAAAAAAGGGCGAGACATTGAAATTCGTTCCTACGGCAGCAGAGTACCTGCACACCACCCGCGATTATTTCTTCTGTATGGGGTTGGTGCAGCACTCGCTACAATTACACTATTTTACAAATCGTAGCGCTAGCTGCCCTACCTTACAGAACGGAGTGAGCTCCCTCGCATCAGGCATTTTTCTCAATTGAGCAGCTATTTTGCCGACACGGCGGCCCTTCTCCGTATACCTGATGTAGATTATTTAAGCTATAACTTTCTGCTCACACAACAAACAAATTAACCAACCTCACGTACAAATCCTGAAATTCGTCGAATTCACGGCTGACGTCCTTGAAAATTAGTTATAAAATCCTTCTTTCAAGTGGTGCCCGGAAATAATGCGGAAAAAAAGCAGGTCGTCTTATCCTTCGCGGCGAAGCGGCGGCCCTGTCTCCGAACGACCACCAGCAATCTCGACTGAAACGGTTATATATGGTCATGTAGTCTTTCCCCTCCCCCTTTCCCCCGTCCCCCCCCCCCCCCCCCGCGACGTTCCATTAGTAACAAACCCATTCTGAAAATAGACATGTAAACGCAACCACGAGCGAAGCTAATCCATCGCCATACCGTGATAGCCGCAGATGCCGCAAGCCAACCCGAAGGTTTTTTCGCTACACGAGATTTAAGACACCTTTGGCAGCCCCAAACCGCCCCACGGCCTTTCAATATCATGGAACCCAAGACATCAACGAAACTCCCTAGAGGACAGCCCCCCCCCCCCCCCCACCCCCCCCCCCTCCCCCTCCTCATTCCGCTCGCACGAAGCGAAGCAAAATCTTTTATCCATTCCGCCCCGACAGTCCCGTTTGTCGAGTGTCATGTCGTCCCCAAGGCAATCAACGGCAAAACCAAGACAATATTACCATACCACACTCTCACTCTTCACCCTTTTATCAATTGCAAACAAAAATCACATCCCACACTAATTCCAAGTAGTGTTCCCAGAAACATGGGTGGAGTTCTAAAAACGTTCAAGAGACGTTACCAGGCATGTCGCAGGGAAACAAAAAAGCGAGAGTGTGGGCGAGTGGGTGGGCACAACAAGCGAACAAAATACGATTAAAAGAAGAAGACGACCCATAGCGATGGGACGCGCGCGCGTTCCCTTGGCAACACCGACTGCAGCAGCAGCAGCCGTTGCTGCGGCTACAAGACGGTTTGAAGGGGAACCAAAAGCCTACCTCACAGAGCGTTGTCGTCACCATCTCCACGTGCCGTGCGCGCCCTCTCTCTCTCTCCATCGCTCGCGCCAAAAGAAAAAGCACCACGTATGCCCGCCGGCCAACAGGTTAAATAAAACTCTATCGACTCCACCACTCCCACTCCTACTCTGACGCAGACCGTACACGCGACTTAACGAATGTTTGCCAACTCGGCCCCCCAAAAAAACGCATAGCCAAAAAAGAGGACACACCGAAGCCATCCCCCCACACAAACAAATCTCCCCTCAAGATGGTCAATCAAATCGCAGACGTAGCCTCTTCCACGCCCTCCAGCGGCTCCTCGTCTCCATCCCATGATTCGTCGTTGGCCGTGTCGACGGCTGCGATGGCGTGCATCAGGACATACACAGACGCGCGCTGCCTGTTCCCTTTGCGGGTGAGAGCCGCCGCTTCTCCGTCCTCGCCCTCGTCGTCCTCCTTCCCCTCGTCCGACTTAAGCTGCTCCAACGCTCGGTCGATGGAAAAGTTAGTCACAACGTCTGTGATGGCCCTGCTGCGGCGACGCATGGGCGGCTGCTGCTGTTGCTGTTGCTGGGTAGCCGAAGCCACCGCCCTCGCCACCGCCGCCGCCGACTCCCCCTCTTCGTGCTTAACTGCGGAAGGCTCGAGACCCCCCCTGTGAGAAGAGGCCTCCGTCTTAACAACGCAACCAGTGGCAACTCCGCCGCCACTACCGCCGCCCGTGCCGTCGCCTTGCGGGCCAGCAGAAGCCAACGCAGACGACACCTCACGCGCCCCCTCTCGGCCGCCGCGGCCGCTACCTCTCCCGCTCCCGTCCAAAGGATCCTCCATGTTATCCTCGGAGTCGCTGATACCCGGAAGGGCGCTGGCGAGACATGTGAGAGCTTGCACAACCGTCGAGCTAGCGGCCACCTTGGAATTCATCCGGGCCTCCGACAATCTCCTGTTGCTACTCCTGCGCGGCGCACCCCCCCCTCCAACCCCCGCCCCTCCGCGCCCGTGCCCCCCCCCGTCCTCACCGCCCTCCTCCGCGACCGGCAGACCCATAGAACCAGACAGAGGCGCCGGAGTTCCCCTAGCCCGTTTAGGATTCGTCTTTTGGGAATCCTCGTTTTCCTCCCCTGGACCACCGCTCCTGCTGCTTTCGGTCCAACCCGCCGACCCCGAAGCGGAACCATTTCCTCCGCCTTCGCCGCGCCCGTCGATGCCATAGTCGGGATAGGGGCCAAAGTTGTCAGGGTGGGAGCGCTTAAAGGTGACGCGGTTACCGCTACCGCCGCTGCTGCCACCGCTGTTACCGTTACCATTTCCGTTACTCCCGCCCCCCTGGTTCTCTCTAGAAAAGGCGTTTCCCGAGCCTTGAGTTAGGGGGGGCGGTAGGGTCCACCCCGGCGTGTTTGCGATCATGCGGCTGGACTGCCCGTCCTCGAGCATGTCGTGGAGGTAGGCGGCCAGTTCGCTTACGGACGACCGTCGCTTCTGGGCTAGGTAGGCATACTTGCTGTTTCTAGGGTCCTCGAGACCCTGTCGGGAGGAAGGGGGGGAGGGAGGAAGGGAGGGAGGGAGGAAGGGGGAGGGGAAAAAAGAGACGGTTGGGGACAAGATCAATCGGGATAATCTGTTGTAAAAGCACGACAAAGCAGTCTCCGACGTTACGCCAGCGGACAGGCGGCTTACGAGTCCTAAACAGAAGTGGTACCACTAGCTTTCGCTCTCGTAATACTCTTCCCTTCCCTTCCCCCTCCTCCTCCCCTTGCGACTCGGCGAAGGCTTTAATGCAGCGACACCCCACACCCGCATCGCTTCTGGGGGGGGGGGGGGAGGGGGGGGGGGGTAACTTAAGCGCACGCCTGCAAAACATTGCTGTATTACTCGTACCTGCATGGATGGGTCATCTTCGAGCACTTGAGCGATGTTGACCATTTGTGCGCAGAAGGAGTTACGCTTGTCGATGGGAGTGAACAACTGTCCAAGGCGGATCAGTATGTCGATGTTGCGTCCAAAGCGTGAGGCGGGAGGAGGGGAGGGGGGAGGGCAAGGGATGAGTACTTGCGTGCGGAGGGAATTCAGATGCGAGAGCTACCTATACCAGATCGTCAGCAGTCCACGTACCGCTTTTATTATTTACTCTTTTATCCGCCAGCATGGGCATTCCCGAAGGCTCTTTCGACAAGTCGAAAAGGGAGGGAACGATCATCAACACGCCCACCGACGAAGGCCCGGAAATAGCAAAGCGAGAACAGGAACATAGTGCTTATATACGAACTGTTGGTGTGACGATGCAATTGTGATACCGAAGGTATTACACATGTCGGCATCTTGGAAGGACGCGTGGCGCGCGGATGGCAGGGGAATAAGCATGAGCCTTGCTCATGATCGACAGTATTTATAAACAGCTCGGTTCGGCAGATTCAACTCGCTCGTATTGGCCTGGCCGTCTTATTCTCTTCACTGCTGCCGAAATTCCTCCTACACGGACTCCAAGTGGTTTCTTCCCAGAATGTGGGTGCAGTTCTACATAATTTTCTTCACTCGTCTCGGCAGTCTTTGCTATTAACAGGACTTCAGAGGGGAAAAATTGCCGGAAAAAAGTTACTTTATTACAGAATCAGCCACACGAGGCAATCATTCCAAGCTGCTGAGGTAGGAGATGAGTCCGAACCGAGTCGCCGGAAGCTGAAACACACCCGTGGAGCATCGCAATGCTCCCTCCTACTGCTGCACGCCCCTCCTTTTACCAGACGCTGGATACGGTCGCTCTCGTCGCTGTCTTGCTCGGTACACTAAAATCAATATAAATCAATCCCCCAAAGGGTTGCTATTACTAAAGTCTTTTGGCGCCCCATGGATGGCGAACAACAAAAAAAACCCGACGAACGCTTCATTATCAAACGTCCAGGCAACACGTGCGGAGGTACGAGTACCACCATGCTCTGCCTGCGCGCATGTTGTACAGGTCCTCCAATTGTATGTTCGAAAACATGGCGCATATCCCAGCAGGCCCCGGCTCATCTCGTGTAGCCGACGCTGTAACGATCAGTTCTAATAACCATTTACATATCCACATGTTTTCAATACATACGGAGACCCAAATGGGTAAAATCGCTCGATTCTGCCAGCTTAACTCTCGATTGGTTCGGCGTTCTCTACTCGCCGATTTCGACGTACTTAACCCACTCGTTTTGACGGCGGTTTTCCTCGCCCGTTTTAGCGGTGTTATTAATCGTTTTACCACACGCATTGATTCCAAGTAGTTTGTCCCCAAAAGCTTGGGTACAGTTCCAGGGGGGCTAGTTAATTCGGGGTTTTTGGCCGTATTAATTTGCTAGATTGTTGCAGTCTCAACCAAATCGTTTCGTACGTTTCAGCGGCCTGAATCCGCTTGTTTTGACGTCTTAACTCGCTGGTGTCGGCGGCCCTTATACCCCTACGCCGATCGCCCCGGTGGCGTATCAGTTTATCCTCGAGTCTGGTATAGGTCAGTTTCGTGAGTTCGAATCCCCCCGAGTGAATACTCGTATAAATTCGTGGGGAGTTTTTCTTGTGCACAAATTGACTTGCGGAAAGCGCGAGTAAGCAACACTCGATGAAAAATCGACAAGCAGTGGGATTGCTGAACCCTATGCGCGATAAAAATTGAAGGCAAGAACCGGGGGGGGAAAAGGGACGACACCTATGACCACGGCTTGTCCCGAAGCTGCAAAGTAGATGTGTGTGAAAAAAAAAAAAAAACTTTGGGACTTCAGACGAAAAAATTGACGAAAAAAGTAACGCGATTACAGCAACGGCCCCCTGAAACAATCCGAGCTGCTGGTGGTGTAGCACACGTGTTCGAACTGCAACACAGGAAGCTCCGAGGCAAGCGGGAGGCATGAGAATACTCGGATTGCCTCTCGTCGCTTTTTGGTCTCAATGAATGGTGTAAACGAATGGCGTGAATGAATGGTGTGAATGTGATCGTTTTGACGGCCTTAACTCACTCGTTTCGGCGGTCTGAACTCGCTAGATTCGACGGTCTTCACTTGCTTGTCTAACCGGTCCTAACTTGTTCGTTTCAGCTTCGCGTCGGCAGTCCTAACACACTCATTTTAGCCGTCTTTTGACGATCTTAACTCGCTCGTTTCAACTATCTGAAATCGCTCAATTTCAACAATCAAAACTCGTTCCGGCGGTCATATCTCGCTCATTTTAACGGTCTACACACGCGTTTTTCGGCGATCCTAGTACGCTCGTTAGGCACCCTTTAGTCACTCGATACGCAGTCTTGATTCATTTGTAAGCAGCCTTAACTCGCTCGTTTTAGAGGTCGTAAAGCTCGCTTTCGGTCGTTCGGACGATACAATCATTGCCCATTTCAGCGGGGTTCGACCCGCTCGTTTGCGCAGTCCTAATGCGTTGCTTTCGGCGGTCCTGACTTGCTCGTTTCAATGTTTTTGAGTGGTTTGTTTAAGCTCTCTTAGCGCGCTGGTTTCGGCAGTCTTAACTCGTTTGGGAGGCAGGTCCAACGACAAGAAAAAAAAACGAGAAATGCGGCATTCAACATCCATCTAGGATGAAAGCGCACCGGTGCAAGTGTCAAGCATTGCTGCCTGCGCGCCTGTCGCACCCTTCTCTACGCTGAAAATCGGACACATCGCCTACACTCGCAACCCAGGTCACTTCGCGCGGCCGATGCCGCAACATGGTATATAATCGCCATATCACCATTTCACACCTAGGACAGGCACATCATCTTTCATCTACGATTATCTGTCATGATCTATCATGATCTAGCCCGCCCTTGGCGATCTAGATCTTCTAGGGAAGATCTGTGTGGCCCAGCTCATGTTAGCAGGTAAGAGCCGTACGATCTGTATGATCTAGCACATGTTTCCGCCGTTGCATCTGTACTCTACATATCCAGATCCAGCAAAACGTCTCGCGACGGCAGAAATGGGGTGTACTGTAGATATCTGTAAATGATCTAATATATCATGATCTGTGGGCGGTGTTCACCATTTCAACCTTTTCCCCCTCCCGAGTCCAAAAAGGGCCAACTCGCTAGTTTTGGCGGTCTTAGCTCGGGGGTGTTTCAGCAGGCTCGGCACACTTGTTTCTACGGTGTACACGAGGTTGTTTTGGCAGTCTCGACGCTCGCTAGGTTGGACGGGTACACACGTAAGTGTTAGAAGGTCGTGGAGTGTTCGAATCCGCAACATCTACGTGCGAGTTAGTTTTTGACCGTTAGTCTCATGTGTATTCCGCTCGTTTCGGCAGTCTTGGTTGATTTGCTCGTTTCGGCTGCCTGAAATTGTTCGATTCTTTCGACGGCCTAATATTAATATCTTCACTGCTGCCAACCAAACCATAGTACCAAATACAAGTAGTTCGCCCACAACACCGTGGTTGCCGCACTTGATAGGGTTAAATCGCTTGTTTCGACCGGTCTTAAACTCGCTCGTTTCAGCAATCTCAACGAGCGCTTTTCGACGATCGCGACTCACTCGTTTCGATAGCCACCAAAAACCTGTCTCGCTCAGTCAGTCTTTGACCCTTCCACAACTGCTGTACCCCACGTTTTGGCAACAAGTTACTTGGAGTGTGTGTGGGATATTTTTTTGTAGCGCTGAAAGTGTCAGTTTCGGCTGTAGCTCGTTTCGACCGTCTCCCGAACAGCAACCAGCAATTCCGCAGGCTTGACCTTTACCTCTGCGGGTTCATTGTCACCAAAGACGACTCGTCACTAACAAGCCGCCTTATTTCTCGCCAGCGTTTCCTATGCGCTGTAAACGTTACCATACGCTTTTTTTCCCGTGGAGCTATGATATATTGTTCTCACACCAACACGACGCGATATCAAGTCCGTGGTCACAGGACAGACACGCTCGTCACTCAAGAAAGGAAGAATACCTCAAGAAAAAAAAAAAAAAAAAAAAAAAAAAGGACACTACCACTAACATCCCTGTTCGATGTTCACCGAACGATGAAAAACCATCACGAAACTCACCTCAGCATCCAAAGGAGAGTCGAGAGTATGCTCCAGACCTTCCAACAGGCGGCTTAGGGACAACACCGTTGGTGTCTGCCCAGGTCTAAGCGGCGCTCCTCCTTCACCAAGGTTCCTAGCACCAGCACCGCTTGCGCCACTCCCCATCCCCATCGCTCCCTCTTTCCCGTTAACACCGAGCGGCGGCAAAAACACCTGACCCGAGCCCATCGGCCCGCGCGCATCCCCCTGCGGCTCAGGCATACCAGAGTCGCCGAAACGGTTCTGGATCTGATGTTGCTGGAGTTGTTGACGCTGCTGTTGCTGCTGTTGCTGTTGCTGTTGCTGCTGCTGCTGCTGCTGCTGTTGCTGCTGCTGCTGCAGCTGCTGCCGCCGCCTGGCTTCGTGGCTGCTTGCCGCCGCCGCCGGGGAACCCGCCATGCCCCTCGCAAACGGCGACGACGACGGCGAGGACCCCGCCCCCCCCTGCGCCTGGCGGCTAGACCCAAACATCTTAGACAGGCCAGTGCGGGGTCTCCCTCGCCCGCTGTCCCCCATACCGGGGGCAGGACCGACCCGCCCCCCTTCCCCCCCCCCGCCTCCGCCTCCACTAAACCTGCCCCCTCCACCGCCTAAACTGGACACCACCTGCTGCTGCGGAGGCCCCATCCTTGTCGCGTCAATGCCACCCCCTCCCCCCTGCTGCTGCTGTTGCGGGGGCGGCGGACCTAACCTTGACGCAGGGTCCATGGATTGCTGCACCGCTCGGGAGTCCCCGGGAACGCCGTGCATGTGCGCCTGCGCTACCTGGAGGTGGTGGACTGCTGCAGCTGCTGCCGCGGCCGTGTGGCTGCTATTCATGCCGGGTGCGTCGCCCTGGATTTGTGCGCGGGCGGCGGCGAAGGCGGCCGCTGACATGTGCATCTCACCGAGCCTCATGTGAGTGGCGACGTCGGTCGGCTGCACCGTCACGTGAACATGATGACGACAGGAAGAGGATAGGGAGAAGGACAGGACAAGGACAAGGACGGGACAATGACGAGACAGGTCAGGGCAGGGCAGGGCAGGACAGGACAGGGCAAGGGAACGTGACAAGGAAGCAGAACAAAGGGGCAGGACAGGACAGGCCGGTACAGGCCAGGACAAACAGAGGAAAAAAGAAAGGGAGAAACACAGCACACACGCAAACAAAGCGAAAGAGGGATAGAGAGCGAGCGAGCGGGAGAGGGAGAGATAGGGAGGGATAGAGCAGCGCGAACGCAGCGGTTAGCGGGAGGGCGTGTACCGCTAGCCGGGAGTGCTGCTTGACCCCGGAAATTCCGGGGCCTGTGGGGAGAACCACGTTTCGGAAACCCGTCACGGCGTGAGAACCGAAACGATGTAACGACATACAACGATGCTTGCGTTCGGCGACGAAAAATACCGCCAGCACTAAAACGTAGAAAGCTTGAAAACATCCAAAATGGTGAAGCACCCTAAAAAAAAAAACCATCGCCACCGGGCAACTCCTTCGGGGACGCGGTCAGCGATGCGGTTGTTTTAGAGCAGGAATGCCCTGTGGTGGCCGAAGCAACAACAACTACATTTCAGCTTCCACCGTATACTAACGTACAGCTGCAGATCGCTTATGTACAGCAAAACACGCTGCTGCACCTTCAACCTGAACCCCTTTACCACGCTGCAAAAACCATCAAAGTAATTCCAAGTAAAAGTGTCTCCAAAAACGTTGGTACAGTGCTAACCGCTTTCCCAAAGGGTTCACCCTGCAAAAAAATCCCGTCCAGATTCCAAATGGATTGTCTCCAAAGCGTGGGCGCAATGCTAAAAGGGTCAATTCTGTACAAAGAACGCACCCCAAGGTTCTTTTCCCAGTGCCCCTTGGACTGGACCACCAGCTCCGGCTCTGAGTCGCTGCCGTCGTCCTGGCTCATGAACCTCGGCCCGCTACCGTAAATTTTCCGGCTGTAGGACGCCGGGCAGGGCGGAACGACCCCTCGCTTTACCTGTGAGTTGAAAGGCGTGTATTGCACGGGGGTGAGGACGATCGTCTGTTTCGATGCCGCTATGATACCTCAATAATACAACGGTATCCGGTTCCCCACGCATATGTGCCGCACAAGATGCTACTCGCGAATCTGTCTTGACCTCAACCCTCGACTTCCTGTACGTCCCGGGGTAAGCGCAACCGCAAAGCCAGAGAGGGCATCCGCCAAACCGACAGCACCCTCGCCCCGTCCGCTTTCTCCCCTCTCTCCCTGCGCGCCACGTGGCAACTGCAAAAAAAACAGTGATGAACACTCAATGTCAGCTACGATCTAATGAAACAAACACCCCACATACCTGAGCGTCAAACACAACATACAATTGGAGACCCCGTTACAGCGCAAGAATACCCGCAAACCTACCCATCAATCCATCTGTGCCCATGAATATGTTCGTCCATATCTCCACATGCCAACCCGCCACGCATCCACCCGACATGCATCCATCCGTCCATGTATCCATCCACTAATCCATGCACCCAACTGTATCCATCCCGTCATGGAGATGGATCATCCGGCGAAGCGTCCACAACACATCAATCCACCGAGACGAATCGTCCCATCACTGGTCGATGAAGCGTCCTATCGAGACCAATCCCTCTAGATCAATCGCCTGATCAATCAATCGTCCTACTATTTAGTCTTAAAACCCGCTGCCCTCTCAAGAAAAAAACGAAAATGCAACCCCATCAACAGTTCCGTCGTATACTATACTAAAACTACTATTAATAATAACAATACACCTATTTAGTAAGAGAACGCCATCGTAAACCACAGCCGGTCCAAACGATATTTGATACAGTTAGTATGATACTTGAGGAGCCCCGTCACTCCGCTTTTTTTGGGCCAGAAAGTGCTACGAACCCCTATCGTATCCCTACCGTACAAAGCGCTATGCACCACAATACCACACCTCCGTGAGCTTCTCGGGGTTATCCCTCAGGAAGGAAGGGTGCATGTAGCACCCCGACTCACGGCCCTTCACCACCTTCCGGAATCCGTAGAGGTTGAGCTGGCGCTGGAAGCTGCTGAACTTGTTGTCTGCGGGCGGAGTGGAGAGCAACGATGACGCGTTGACGATGACGGACGTTAGTGATAGTGATGGCGCTAACGATAGCGACAGTGACAACGTCAACGGGAGCGAATACGGCAAAGTTGACGATAGCGACAAAAAAGTCGAAAACAGCGCGAGCGACGAAGGTTAGCGACATAGTCAGCGACGACGATAACGCCGACCATGGCGAGCACGACAACGCCAACGACAGCGACAACGCCAACGATGACGATAACGACAATGATGACGACGACGCCACCTATATATAGCTGTAGCGTCAATGACAACGTTGACGATAGCAATGACAGCGGTGTTGACGATGGCGACAACGACAACGTCGACGACAGTGGCAAACGACAACGATCACGTCGACAATCGCTGAAAATGAGGACATCGGCATTGACATGCACAACAAAACAACAACGACATTGGCACAACACTATAACACTACAGTAGCAGTACCGAAAACGACCCAAACATGTTTCAGCAACTAACTGGAGCACAATGAATTCTCCAACATGTCACGCGCGGCGGAAGCGCGATGGCTGACCAAAAATGATGCCGACATTAATAATCATGTAAACACGCAACACACACAGAAGCGCTTCTACGAATGTGGTCCCTCTCGAATCACGGAAGGGTAGAGTAACGAAACGCTTGACTTCCAAAGGAACACCGCGAAACCGCGCCTTAGGAAACAACTTTTACGATGCCATAAACCGTGATATATTGAACGTACACGCATAAAACGGCAATTTTTGTCATTGTTAAAACGTCAAAGATCAGCACCTTAAAAACAGAGGTGTAGCCTCAGGCCATTTTCTCCAAATTCGTCCCTTTTTGGGGAAGAAACGCGAGTAACTAATGCCTCTTTTCCAGATGAGCTCCGCGAACCCGCGCCTTAGTGACACCGGGGCACCGCAGCAGCAGCGCGTTCTGCAGTGTCTAACCAACCCAGTTGCCAATCGAGCCGCAAGGCGGTGACGTAGGTTTGTGAGCGAATTCAAGTGTGGTGCGTCCCCGAAAACAACTTGACCGCCGTATCATACCAAACACATCATGGTTAGAGTTAAGCATGTACTGTTAGGGTCCAAACAAGTACTGGTACTTGTTATCGGTACGTCGCACACTTCACTCAATACCACCTGTTGCTGTATTCGGCTGCATACATGACAGCAGAACGACGCTGGGAGCGCCGCATCTCTCTTCGAGCAATAAATCAAAGTGAACGTTCACCTGGTGGTACCTCCTATTTCACGCTATTAATAGTAGCTGCTGCTGCCGCCGCCACCTCTTCGCTACAGAGTGCCGCACAGGAGTGGCAAAACGTTTCGGAGGGATCACTTTCCGGGTGGCTATCTCCACCGCACCTGGTCCCAAGGGATCACGTAGGGTCGACATACTCACACATGCGTGTACCACGGCAGCTCGCGCTGCTGCAGTAGTACCGGCGAACGCCGATAGGGACAGCTCGTGCCGCCGCTACCGCGGGAACCGAAGGACGCGCCAGCTACTACTGGATTGCGAAGGCAATTGAGTTAAAATTGACACAAGACATGTCCGAAAATACGTAGAAGTGTGGTGAGTTTTGTTTTTCCCCATCCGCCGGAGGTTTAAAAGGAAAAAGAAAGGGACAAAACAGACAAACACAGCAAGGTAAAGAGAGGGGTCACAGGCGTCCCTGTCCCGTGTGTGGAGCACGTCTTGGCAGCTTACTCACGCTTGAAGTAACAGGTCAACACGTCTTGGCGGAAGGAAGCCATGTCGCGGATGCCGAACGCCGTTCCCGTGCTGGTCCACATCACGATCGAAGAGGACTCTTTCTGAAAACGACAAAATAGAGGGGAAACAAGTACAACAAAAAAGCACCAAGCAAAAAGCAAAAACATCATAAAACAACTAAAAAAGGTATGTTTGAGAGGTAGGGGCATTCAGGCGTTTGCGTTGTGGTAGGTATCAGCGGCACGCGAGTATGGGCCATTACGGTAAACCATCACGGTGACAAAAAGGATGATCCCACAAATAGGCACGCGACGGGGTCTACCTAACGACAGGGACGGATGGCGGTGGCGTGGTGGCCTGGAAACAAGAACTCCGTATTGAACAAATCGGCGATTGCAACACTTATTCGTACGACGAGGACCAACGCCCGAATGGGTAGGATGGACCGTAACTGGACCAAGTCCGGCGGAAGGCCATCTCCCATGGCCAGGGGTTTTGTTAGTGGGTGAGCTTGCGCAAGTCCCACACTACCCGGAAAGATGACATTCCGGGTGGCTATCTCCACCGAAACTGACCCTCAGGGGACAGGCCGGGTCGACATACACACTCACCCGTATACAACGGCAGCTTGCGCTGCCGGGGTTGTAACGAAGACCACTGATAGGGAGAGCTTACGCTATACCTACAATGGGACCCGAAGGGTGCGCCAGCTAGCGTTGGGCTGCGAAAGCAACTGAGTTAAATCGACACACGACGCGTATGAAAATACGTGGAAGTGTGGTGAGCTAAAGCTTTATTTTTCCCCATCCGCCGGAGGATGAAAAAAAAAAAAAAAAATCGTACCGTATGATACTTCATGACAGACTATGATGTTGATAGATGTTATTACATAAACAGCAGTGAATACTTTCATATTTTTGTTGCAACTAGTCTGGTGTGCTGGCTTGCATATATTTTGCTCGCGTGTTCATTGCGGTTGGCATATGCATGGCCAAATCACCTCGCTGATTTTCGCAATGTGTATCTTTGTCTCGACGTGGGTGACCACAGAGCTCGTCTCCCTAACCCTGCTCTAGAAGGCAACGGCACGGACACTGATTGTGCTGGATGTAGATAGATAGAAAGATCAGTCTAATGTGAAGGACACACACCGGGGAACAAAACGTCGAGCACTTGGACACAATAGCGGCTGCTTCCGAAACATATCCCGCCCGTACAACCGCCAAACACGCAATATGACACTCCACCCTCGGATAATATTTCCAACCCTCCTCTCTCCAAACCAAGGAGAGGGCCGCGCGCGGCGACATGGCGGCCTCGGAAAGAGTTCGTCGGCAGAGTTCCCTACATGCATCGCTCGGCGGTTGCACCCTCCCCGTCACACATGCTACGCTAGAGGTCAACCCGTTTCTTTCTGGAGCTACCTCGCTTGAAGAGGGAGCTCCAAACCCCACCCGAAAAACGATCTAGAGCACAAACTGAAAGCGCAATCCGATGAACGAACCCGTGGCCCAGGTATAGAAAACAATCGTTTTGCACGACAAGAATGTCAGATTCAGACCATTTTGGGTTAGAAGCCTCGTCGTTCAGAAATTATTTTCCCCAAAAGAGCTACAAACACCTCTACCGTAGCACTGCACTCTCCCCCTCGGCGAGAAAATTGTCTCGGAAAATCGGCTGAGGGGGCACACACCTGTTATCTTGCATGGAACACCTAAACCTGTAGGGTAGGTGAGTGTCATTTTGCGTGGAACCTGGTATACCTGTACGGTAAGGGACCGACACAAATTCCAAGTAGTTCGCGCTCCAAGAGCCTAGGTGCAGCACCACAAGGGGTTAGAAAACCGATCGGACAAACAAACACTGCAGCATCGTCTCGGCCACACAAGGCAGTCAGGGCTGCTGGGTTAAGCGGGCGTGTCCGAAACATAAAACGATACATATGAGGGGCTGTAGAAACGCAGGGCACGCACACAGCATGCTGACATGCTGAATCCCGTGGTGCCGCACGCTCTTCCCATTAATAGCTATTAATAGAGGCATGATAAGATCCCACTCGTCGTTGGGTCGTCGCGGTACTTGGGTTCCAAAACGGCGTGCGAAACGTGTTAAGCACTCTACCCACGTTTCAAGGGACAAATTGCTTGGAAATAGTGTGGGAAGATTTGTGCGGCCGGTAAAGCGCAAGGGAACGAGTAGGATGAAGTACCCGTGTGTTTTTGTCCACTACAGCAGGGAGGCATTAGGGAGGGGGGTTCACTTCGGTCATTTCCTTCCTTCGACGTCGTCGAAAATTGTGCCTGATAGGTTGTGTCGGTCCAGAAAACCAACGATTTCATCTCCATCAATCGAAAGCTTGTAACACGTCCGACAGGTCACATCCCGGTTATGATCTGTGTGTTTCAGGGCAGACACATCCCTGGCCTACATGATCTGCATGTCTTACAGATCTTGTTGCCGGGTGAAAGCGGGATGATCTGCACTATATATCTACATATTCCTGGGCTGGACTTGTGCTACGCAGATCCTGCACAACATATCATAACCACATGAAACAAGATCTAGATGATCTGCATGATCTAGATCGTGATCTGTCGGATGTATGTAATATCTGGATCGTGATCTATCCGAGGTGTGTGCGATTTCATCTCCACCAATCGAAAGCTTTCATCCTGCGCGGTTCGGTGGCACCGAATGAAAGACAGAATCGATATATCGTTTCTTCCGATCGAACGTGCACCACTGCTGTGCGCCGCGTTTTATCCTTCCTTTTCCGACCATCCACACATCCACAGACACCCTCAAACCGTCCTTATTTCACGTTCAGTACTCGTGCATATATGTTACACGCGAGATATCGACCCACAGACGTGTCAGTACCCGCCCCATTCCTATAAACGTACAGTACGACTACTGCTGCAGCACCGATAAACGGGAACCAAAGAGGAATCCGGAAAACTCTGTAGGCCTGACGCAGAAATGCCAACATGCCCTTCGTATCGTGTGTTAGAATTTGCAATTTGGGTACACACTCGTTTAGAACTAAACGTACGTTTTTTCAGCTGCACTTTTTGGAGTGGCGCTCAACTCAGCTCAGCGCGTTCGGTTGGTTGCGCATGGGCCCCATAGTAACGATACCGGTAGGAGATTGCGACATGCTTCGCGCCGGGGTTTTGGGTTGTACAGCCAACGTGCGTTCCTATTTGTACAGCCTGCTTTCTCGCGCCCTGGGGGGGGGGTAAAAATGTCATGGGATCATACACCCTCTCACCCCCCCCCCCCCAGGGATCATACACCCTCTACACCTACACTGCCAAAGACGGAGCACGTCGGGTTTCCACCTCGATCAGGCAGACAACGCTTGACCCAACCGCGAAGCGCCCTGAGGGGTTCGGCGAGTCGCATGAGGAATGAGCTGCACCCTACCAACACCTAACAACCGCATGTGAGGCGCGCTGGGGGGGGTGTACTCAGTGCATGGCCGTAGTCGTACGACCGTAGACCCTCGCATCCCTACCCATGCCGGGACGGAGCACGTCGGGTTTTTACCAACCAGGCAGGGGGAAAGGCTATCGCATACCAGGCAGCACGCAAGAGAACACCCCCCCCCCCTCCAACACATGCCCAAGGTGATTTCTCGACCACGGGGAGGGTGCAAACGCCGAGCGACCCGTCTCTGAAAATATCTCGGTGATATCTCCTGCAAAGCCGGCATTTTCGTTGTGTGCGTGCCCTCCTGGTTACTGCTAATAGGAAAAACTCGGCTCTGAACGTTATCCGAGGGGTATCTTGCGTCCAACCAGGTACCTGGTATATGGCATGCTCAGCAGGCAGCGTGTTGGGCCACTCTACTCCTGAACACAGCGCCGACACGGTACATCCGCCGACAGACGGCAAACTAACTCTGATACTGCTGCCGTCAAAAATCGACACACGAAGTGTTTGAAAATACGCGGAAGTGTGGTGAGCTCAAGCTTCATTTTCCCCCATCCGCCGGAGGATATAAACCAGCCGTATCGCCTGTGGTGCAGTAGGTCAATCTCGTCCGTACTACTACAGCAGTCAATACTGCGGGTTCTAGTCCTCCCGAGTGGATGCATACTCGTGCTCGTAGCGACTTTTTCATAGGTAAAAAAAATCATGACCGGAAAGCGCGTGAAAGCTCGAGTTAGCAAAAACTCGACAGAAATGTACGAGCATAAAAAGCTGATGAGTGGGAATGCTGAACCCTACCTGGTATGCGCGAAAAAAATGAAGGCATGTACCACCGGGGAGGAGGCAAGACCACGGCCAGTCCAGAAGGTCGCTGAGGGTAAAAAACTCCTCACGAGTTGAGCTGGAGAGCACAAGTGATGATCAAAAAGATGGAAAAAGAAAGCATCCCGTAACATTATCCCATAACATCATACATCATCACTGCTGCGTGCTTATAGTCCCACTGGTTCTGAGTGTAGACTACACCAGATATAACACCTAGTACAAAATAATCTGGTACTGGTACAACGAACGACACTACGGGGGCTTTCTTAACAAAAAATGGCCTAAAAAGCTACGGGGAAATAAGAAATTGGACAGCTGTCGTACTGAAGCTAGTGTGGGACACGCCCTTTCCTAAATAATAAATCTAGCCTGAAACCAAATTATCGGTTGATTATGAGAGGCCAGGTACTGCATCGTAGGCATATAGAAAACCCTTTATGCCCCTATCTCACGCTTGATCGTAGCTTAGACGACGAAAGTAACGAAGACAAACAAGGGACAATGATACTATCGGTCAAAATGCAGCATCGGCAACAACACGCCTCGCGGGCTGCCTGCCTGCCTTGAGGGGCGACAACTGCTGTCGAGTGTCCGAAACTGAACAAGCAGCTCCGCGAGGCGCGTGAAAAGCATCGCTACTACTTGCGTTGCTGCCATCCACACGTTCATACAGCAGTATGATTGATATGATACGAAGACACTCCTCATTTGTGTGGTTGCTGTACTTTGTTGGTCCAGTACTTTTCACGTTTTTACAACTCGTTTGTTCCCTACACGAGTGCTGAGCAGTAAAAGGAGGTGTGCTTGTGTTGCTAAATGTGTCATTGTAGATTAACAAACATCACGACGTTTGGCATTGCATGCCCCATCAACCGTCCTGCTGGACTTGCGATGTAGATCTCCGTCTCTTGGACCACACAAACTTCTCTCTCTATTATTAGGATGAAAAATCGGCACGGACACTGAGTGTGCTGGATGCAGATGACAGGAAATAACACAACACATAAAACAGTACCGCTGTGTACCAGGTACCTGGTATGCACGAAGCTCTAAAGGATTCCTCGCCGCATATTAACGTGGTCTGCGGGGCCAAAAACGCATGGAGAATACGACCGATTCGAACGGATAGCGACGCTCAAGAGCACCATTGCACCTTGTATCTAAAGCTGGCAAGGTAACCTCGAAATACTAATTAGTACCAGATCGCAACCATTAAACATTAAACACCCTCAAGAAAAAGCAAGCCGCACATATCGTCGAAACCCTATCGACTCCTCCTGTTTCCCATGTCCCAAAAACTTGCTAGGAGGGTGCATAAATGGTGGCCCTTCAAGACAAGAAGAAACGAAAACCAATAAACGACCCGCCCAGCCGCCATCCTCCACAGTACCGAAAACTATCTGGCCTACAAAGCCACCCACCCGCAGTCCTTTGACTAGCTGCTGCCTCTCCCCCTTTGCTTTCCTTGTTTTTGAAGCATCACTTTTACTCTCCCGCTCAACCCGCAATAAGTTTTACCTCTGCGTATCTTCTATTACTAGTCAACGTTACTGGGTAGCGGGAGTACCTCCTTTTCCCTACCCGGCTTGAGGGTTTTGAGACACTCACACCACAGTGTACGGTACCTCACTGACCAAAGCCTCTAAGCGATTGGTTTGCCGTAGCGTAGCTAACCATTCTTTCACGCATTCATATCGCAAAATCAAAACAGCACGGAAGCCTAACACGGCGAAGGAACAGGGGGGCCACTCTCGTGAGTGACGCCGAGCCACTGCGAAGGTCCCAAAACAACATAACCCCCCGACCGTACGTAGCTTGGTCTTCTGGACAAGACGCGGTCACAGGTCTCTTTCCTTCTCCCGCCCGGGTGCATGCCTTCGTTTTTATCGCGCGTAAGGTTCAGCTTTTCCACTTCTCAGCTTTGTGCTTGAATGCTACCAGGTATTCGATTTCCCCCTCATTCTGCAAACTCGCGCTCTGGCGCTTTCCGCTCGTCAATTTTAACGCAAGAAAAAGTATTTACGAGCACCAGCATGCACTCGGTGAGACTTGAACCCATGACTTTCGCGATTGGAGGAACCAGATTCACCTATCAACACTACTCAGGACGCCCCCTAGATACTAGCGACAAAACGATCGCTATCCTGGGAGATATGGTGACCACAGACGGCGAACCAAGAGGGGGATAAATAATAGAGCCCAAAAGTTGGAGGTGCCTCTGCGATGACAGCAATAGGAACGGTGCTCCGTCTCGACAGGGATGCGTGCGTGGTGAACGAACAAATGACCAACGCTAGAAACGAATCAATAACCTCCCTCCCCCCATCTATCGTTTATCCATCTACCGGATGACAAGTTCCAGGCAACTTCAAAGGCATCTTCGAAATGTTGTCGAGGATGGCTACAAGTACGAAGCGAGGAATGTTTTGGGACCCCTTCTATAGCAAACAAAAAAAAATGACGAACGAATGCAGCCTCATTATCATCCGACTCGTCAAGAGCGTGCAACAGCAGCAGCAGCAGCAGCAGCGCAAGTATCGCCATCATGCTGCCCGCGTGTGGTATACCGCCTTACCAGGTACATAGCAGGACACCCACCCTTTCATACGTGCACACACCGGCAGCTCGGGCTGCCTCTCGTATCACCGCGCGGTAACACGCAAAATAACCCCCCCCCCTGACGCGACGCGAATTTCGGAGCCGATTTTGTCGAAAACAAGTGGGGGCACAAACAACCAAAATTCGGAAGATCTCGCCGAGACTCTTCCAAAGACGCGCCGTTCGGCTTTTGCGCGCTCTATAATACTCGTTGCCGAAAAAAACAGCTTCGAAAGTCGATGGGGGGGGGGGGGGGGGGTCTTGCGTGGTACCAAGTCCGGCGATGCAGTATATACGGCAATCGTCATTAGTTTTCGACTTGCTTTTGCTCTGGGGAGTCCGAAAGGTAGGTATGCGAGATATAAAACGTATCAACCGCGGAAGCGAACCTATACTGACTGCACTGGCAGCTGCAGGTGCTCTTGTTTTGCGAGTGTCTAAGCACGCTTACGCCACACCCCAGCCGTCCTGGACGAGAGGGAATGAGCCATAAATGCATAAATACTCGCGGGAAAATACTCGTGGGATGTATCATACAGAAGATCATAAAAACGTGAGGACCAAACGATATGATATGCTCCCATTTTTTTTTTTTCCATGTATACATACAGCAGGAGCAGTGGGATCAACTTCATTCCCATCAACACTTCACTTTCAGCTCTAGCCAAAATGAGACACGTGCAGCAACAGCAGCAGCAACAGGCAGCAGGAGCAGAGCCACACTGCCACAGACAGAGAGAGGCAACAAGTAGCCCAGCAGCTGTGATGCTATAAAAAAAACAGACTTGGTCTGTATACCACACACCGCCCCAAAGTGCCTGCCGTACATACCGTACCGGAAGGAGTCAAAAACAAAAATTACAAGTTTCCGGGCGAACTGTGTAAATCCCATTGATGATCCGCCTCGCGCGTGTCCAAGCTCACGTCTAGTCAGATAGATGGCTGGTGCCACAGAGCACCACACCATACCACACCACCACAGCCACGCCGGCCTGCTACACCAGCAGACGGATGATCCGTAGAAGGTGCTAGCAGATCTGATCGGTCTACAGTCTACAGCCGCAGTACGTATCCTCGTGGTGTGGACTATCGCAATGAAGTTTACGTCACGTATACCAACCAGGTACATGCTGCTTCATTTCTTTACGCGTACGTACAAATCACTAGCTTGCGAACTTGAGTACAGTATGGACCATTCAATCGGTGGAACTCAGAGATGACGTATTCAAAATAAAATAAAAAATAATGCTGCTTCAGAGTCTACGCACAAGTAACAAGTAAAATACGTACTTGTACCAGGGTATTGATAGTTGCGGAAGGCGTTAGCAACACTCGATGAAAAAAGGACGAGCGGTGGGATTACTGAACCCTATGAGCGATAAAAAATGAAGGCAAGAAACTGGGGGGAGAAGGGACGACACCTGTGACCACGGCTTGTCCAGAAGCTGGAAAGTGGAAGTGTGGGAAGGGGAAAAAGAAATAGTACCCCGAGTACCCCCCCATTCATGATTGCACTTTATTGTTGGACCATGGCTGGGGTGGAGGCTGCTATTACGGTACACATATTTGTGTTTCTTTCCTGGGGTATTCCTCAGCTCCAGAGTGACTGGAGCCTGTCCCGTGATCTGATTATGCGAGTTAATGTGAGAACAACAACAACAACAACAATTGCACACAACATAATGAAGAGCGCAAGTGAGAGCTCTTCCTTCGGGGGACGACCGGCCCAAACACGACCCAAACACGACAACATCGCATCAAACCAGTGTTCATTTTCATGAGGAATGATCATCAAAACTCGAAGGGCTTGCTCGTTTCTGTTGCGTCGGCTGTTTGTGATGGGCGTTTGTGATCGCGAATGTAGGAGAAGGATTGATTGACTATGAAAATATATGTGCGGGTAACGAGCAGTCTACCACCATCTACCAATCTACCGGTAGACTCAAGTACAGCAGAGCAGTATTATTGTTGTGTTATTTCCTATCCTGGCATATCCCCTTTGATATCCTCGGGACGATTAATGGTTTGGTGGTTATTGTTGTCTCACATACGGTTTGGTAGTACATAAGTAGTGCTGACACAGGCATCGCTGAGCATCACACGTAGCTAATCACACGGCTGCCACACATATGCTGTACTGCTGGCATGCTGTTTTGTTGTGCTTGTTGCTGTTAGGCAGGCCATCGTTTGTTGTAGGTAAGTAGGTGTGACTGATGCTGCTCCAATACTGTTGTACTTCTGTTCTGCTACAGGATGGTGTTTTGCCGAGAGAAAAGACACCGCGAGAGAAAAACGGAGCAAAACACGAACTAATTTGCACGCGACTGCTCGATCGGCAACCGCTGCTGTACTGGTCTGGTTTGCATGACTAGGACACGGGCAAGACAGACATACTCGAACACAACAGCAGCAATATCTCGGGTAGATGTCACATTGAATGGGAACGCTATCGGTCCAAAGGGTCACTGTACTTTTGGCGCCGGCTGCTGCTGCTGCTGCTGCTGCCGTTGGCTTGTGAGGCATGGCTGATGCGATGGAAGCAGAGCCAGCTCAACCCATTAATAGCATGTTCGGGTGTTTTTTCTCAACTCCACTCTGTAGCTATCTGTGGAACCTTTTCACGTGGAAACTAATCAAGTCGAGCACGACGAGGGTGGGTGCGCCAACCCCCGTCCCTCGCCAGATGCAACTGTTAGTTGTACTGGCGCTGCGCTGGCCGGGCGGGCTGCTGTTGTTGCGGTGATGATGTAAGAAAGGGAAGAAGACTGTGGTTGGCGGTGGCTGCGGTGGATGCAAGTTTGCACGGTGTCTCGAGCACGGCAAGTGTTGCCCTTGAAGACTCTTGGCTGTTGGTCGCGACGACGAGGGGGCATCATGCATGTCGCGCGCCAAGAACAATCAATGAATGTGATACACTAGCTCTCAAAATGAGGGAGGACCAGAGTAACGACAAAAATGCAACGTTGCTCACCTTCAGCAAGTCGAACAAAATGTACGGGAACCCTGTCCCAGCTGCCATGGTAGCTAGCTCCTGCTGCTCCTGGCTAGCCTAGCTCCAAGCTTTCCCAAAAGGGATTCCCTCTCCGATCGCCAAAAATGGCACGTCCACAAAACCTCCGCGCACACGCAGGCGAACACGGGACACAAAAGCACAACTCGGGATGACAACCGAATTTGAAGCTGCTCGGGAGGATAGGCCGCCTACCGCAGAAGAGTGCTGCTTGCTTCCGAGATGGTGGTGGATGGTGATGCTACGTATTTCTGCATACCCTGCTTTGTGGCAAGAGGAGCGAACAAAGAACAAGCACATTCTGTCACTACAACTCAGAACGCCTGTCCGCGCCTGTTTAAAAAAATGAGAAATCCATTCTACCTTTGTATAGAACTCGGGTTAGAACAGAAAATATACCCAGGTTTATCGCAACGCTAAAGACACCTGAGGGATGAGAAATAATAGACTACCACGGGAAGGAAGGCTCACCAAGAAGACTCCCGGCAGGCCCTGTCACGAGCGGTGGCGCACCCCGGCGTGCTTAGTGCGCCCTCGACCACCCCCGGTCGGCACCCCCGAGTTGTTTGGAAAGCAACTACTGCTGTAATAATCCGGCTATAGAATTTCGGTAAATCTGATTTGTTTTTAATTTGTCAATTTTAAAAGAGGACGGAAACTGACCAATCAAATGGAGTCCATGTTTTTGTTTGGTTGGAAGTGCGAGTATTCTATTTCTGGTATGATAACGTCGACCTTGTTTCATAATTCAAGTCGCGGTGGTTTGGTTTTACGGCAGATTACGTACGTATTTACTGGTCCCAGGGTGGCCATCACTCGTAGATTTCAATGGGTAGATTGGCGCTGCGGTATCTAACAGTTAACCGTTTGGTAGTGTGCAGACTGTTGTATGATATGCACGCGGTGGGCGGTGTGCCTGCCTCTCTCTGGCTGTGTCTCCCCTGCTGTAAGCGTATCACAGAACCATCAACACACGTGACCGCGTGTTTTTCGTATCCTTATGAGTCTACATAACGTCGTGGTATTTAATAGAGATTTGTTTTGGGATCTTTGAAAATATCTTGGTTATAAAACCCCCCCCAAAAAAGCTGCGACTCCCGAGCTCCACTCGGCCTCCAGCGGCCTCGCGGTGCCGCCACGTCCCATCCGCACAGCAGCACTACGACGTGCCGGCGAAAGAACGCTCGCCGATGCCCCACCTCGGCGAGGGGGGAGCGTGGAAATCGCCCTCCCGGGGACGGCTCGCTTGGCCCCCGGCGTGGCGAGGAACGGTAAACAATTGCAAATCCCGGCCAGCCCGAGAGCATTGGGCACTTGGCACCAGCGAATCGGCTGCTGCTCGCCTGTCAGGTGTATTGCTCTACGTGCTGCTGCATTGCTGTACTGCAGTACTGGGTAGGTCCGTGGGTGGTGGGTGGGTGGTGGATGGCGGCTCGCTCGCTCCCCGAGATGGCTGAGTATCGTCAAAAATGAAACTTTCCCCCTTTGTTTCCTGTTTCATACAAGGTCCTCAAGAACCAACCAACTGCTCCCCGCGTACCAGGTGTACTGCTGCTGCACGTACTGCTGCACTGCTGTACTGCTGTATGTAGTAAAGGTGTGGTCGGTGGGTGAGTGGAGGGTGCACTGCGTCGTCCGTGGTGAGTGGATGGCCTGTTATTATTTTGTTTTTTCACCTACACACATCAGACGATGATACAGGACCAATTTGTTTGTTTTTTTGGGTGCAGGTGTACTGCTGTAGTGGTGGATGTGGGATTTGAACCTACGACCCAAAAACCCAATGTTTGTCGACGACGCCATTTGTTAAGGTATGCTCCTCCGATGCCTTGGATGGCGGAAACGGGAGCGCGACGACTACACCCTATCGTACGCCGCCGCGCTTGCCGAGACAGATTCCGAGAGCATTGAGGCGATAGTGCGCCAAGGGAGGATTTTGTTGGCGGGATTTGTGGCACGTATGGGGGAGGAGCGTCTGCCACAGAGGGTGATGTTTGGGGAGTTTGTTGGGGGTAAGGGCTACTCAGGGGGGCAAGAGAAAGACTGGATGGATCATTTGAAGGAGGATATGTCGGTCTTTGGAATGAAATTCGAAGGATGGCGAAAGACTGCTCAGAAGGCTGGCAGATGGTTTCGAAGAGTAGAGGAGGGAGCCGAGTTGTTCATGCGGAATTGGCATGAAACGGAGAAACGCAAAGCTGCAGAGCGACGCGCAAAGGCTGCGGCAGCGCCATCCATCGGTGGCATCTCTAAGCGGCCGGGGGGAGGGGGAAGGGGGAGGGGCGGGGAGAGGACTGGGGGAGGGGGGGGAGGGGGAAAGGGAGGAAGAGGGGAGGGGGGGAGGGGGGAGCGTCATGCCCAAGAGACTGAAGTCTGGGTTTGGCCACCATCGTACTGAAAGTTAGTTGTGGCCTTCTAATGGCCGTCACAAGATAGCATAAGATCGCCCTGACCTCTTCGCCATGTTGCGCTCTTTCCCAGGTGCCATTGATGATAGACCTGATACCCTCTGTTAGCCCAATCAATGCCATCCTTAGCCAGTACTAGCAGAAAATTTTCTTATTTTTTCTTGTTCTCTTTTTCTTTTGTTCACTTCTTTTTTCCTTACTTTCTTGTCTTGTCTTTTCTTGCTTTTTTCTTGTCTTTTTCTTCCCTTTGCTTGTCTTTTTCGTTTTGTTTCGTTTTTTTTCTCTTTTCTTTCCTTTCCTTTATCTTCTTTTCTTTTCTTTGTTTCTTTTTCTCCAATTGACTTCCGCCTGTCGTGCGTATGCTATCAAGCTTTATTTTTCCCCATCCGCCGGAGGATAAAAAAAAAAAAAAAAAAAAAAAAGCGTAGTGATAGATACTACGTGTAATATATACGTGGTAGTCTTCCTTGGGTAGCAATCGGAATATTTGGTTTCTCCAGGCGTGAGTAGTGAGACGTATGCACCGGCCTGGACCTGGCACATCGTAGACTGACTCCCAATTCCACTTTTATATGTTTCTGGTGGAGGCATGAATTGCGTCAGCTGTGATATATGCGTGTACCACCTTGGGTTGTGTGTGTGTTTTTCCTTGGGGTATTCCTCAGCTCCAAAGTGACTGGAGCCTGTCCTGTGACCACGGACTTGATTATGCGAGTTAAAGTGAGAACAACAACAACAGCAACAACAAGAAGTATTAGTGGGGTATTATTAATAGTCCGTTTGACCACTTGCAATAATAGGTTAACCAACGGCTTACCCAAACTAAGCGTTATGCCACCACCCACCCACCACGGACGACGCAGTGCACCCTCCACCCACCCACCTACCAAACATTTACTACATACCACAGGTGCAGCAGTACAGGAGTGCAGCTGTACGTTACAAAAACAAACTTTTTCAGATTTCCCCATGTCGAACTTGATTTTTTTTTTTTTTTTTATCCTCCGGCGGATGGGGAAAAATAAAGCTTTAAATACTTTCTCCGGAAGTGTGGTGAGCTTTATTTTTCCCCATCCGCCGGAGGATGAAGAAAAGAAAAAAAGAAAAAACTCTCCCCGGTACGAATCCCCAGGAAAATGATACGACCGCTTGGATATTGACAGGTCCGCCCGTGTATCCGGCCAACCTGCTATCCCGCCGTTTCAGGGGGGAAGAGTGTTATAAGGCTCAGTTTGGGTACGTAAGCTATTGGTTAACCTTTTGCAAGTGGTCAAACAAACTAATTCCCCACTAATTCCTTTACAGTGGGCCGTTCCGTACGTTGGAGTCTTTTTTTTCGTCCTGTGTGGGAGATGAACCTTTTTTTTTGTTTCTAAAATACCGGCCTCCCACTAGTGCTTGGGAGTACCACCGTCCCCACTGCTGCACTCCTCTGTCCTTCACCACCGTACGTACTGCTGCACTGCCGTACTGCTTCCCAGTTACATACAGAGAGGATGATTCATCACCAACTAGTTTTTTCCCGCCATACCGGCCGGCAACTAGCAAACTTCGTGTATTTCGCAGACTCGTTCGTCATTTTGTAGGATTGTAGGATTTTATACGGGAAGGGCGGTGGGGGATCGGGGATTGGGGATGGGATAGATACCAACATTGGTTGCTGCTGCTGCTGGTTGCATGGTTGCGACTTCGGCTGGGCAGCTTTCACGCTTGCACGCTTTGACAGATGGCGACGACGTGCTCTACGACCTGCGACGATTCAAACCATTTTTTTCATCTTTAAACAGAATGTTTTTCACAACATTTATTTATTTCGTAGAATGAATGAGTGTGTATTATAAAAATTAAATTACACTCCAGCTATGAGATCGCATATTTTGTCGAAACTCATCTTTGCAAGCTGTGTGATACTCCGATCGCGCGTATTACGGGTTGTGTGTCCTCATTAAGGATATAGGTCGGCGACTCCCCTTGCAACTACAGTGTAGCTACCAGGGTCAACAGGGTGATGTTAGGCAGTCTGTGCGCGGAAACTATAAAACCTGTTTCTGAGGGGGACAAAATCTGACAGCTGTGGAAGGAAATGCATCATTCAGTTTATCAAGTGAATCCTGTAAGTCGAATATCCGGTGAGGGGAGGGCGAAGTTTTCAAGGACGCGGGGGCCTGATTTTGATCAAAAGGGGGGCGGGAGGGGGGGGAAGGGGGTAAGGGCACGGGTGGGGCAGGTCTACTTGTGCGTGGAAACTATAAATATTTCTTTTGGGGGAGGGGGAATGTGGCGGGGGGAGGGCCGGGGGCGGGGGGGGAGGGCTTTAGGTCGCATAGATGTAGGGGTTGGCTATACGCGGGGTGCTAGGTCTAGGCGATAGTGCGGGTGTTCGGTGAAGAAGGGGGCGTTGGGGACGGGGGTGGGTGGGAATTGCAGCAGCGGCATGGACGGCTCTGAAACGATAACGAGGCAATATCCAGGGCGTGGAAGTGTTTATTACTCTGGCGGATTTCGATAGTAGGTGGGGCTTTTATGCAGGAGGAAACGATGTATATATGGTACCTACCTCATGTTACTACTGTGTGTGCATGTTATTATATTACTACGCTCTGGTGTATAGATAATAGGTATGTATACTACTCCATCCAGCTGTTTGTTGTATATACAGTAGATAGACGCGCTGCTATTATGGTGTTATTGCCCATGAGATGGAGAGGCAAGGAAGCTCACATGGACGCTTTATTTTTTATTACTCACCATGACATCATAATAATATCGATATCACGCACACAGCTGAAGTGAATTTTTTCATTTTCCAAATATTAGACTATAATCATAGGAATACCCCGTAGATAGGTACGCACGTGCCACGTGCCAGACGTTGTTAAAATCGTCGTAGTTTTGGTAATACTGTTGTTGCTGAAATAGTATGTATACACTGGAGGTTGTGTGCGTGTACGTGCGAGACTCGAGTGTGTACGTTTCTTGCTTCACCCTTTCCCCCCCCAGTCCGCCCTACCTTCTCCACCCCCAGCCCCCTCCCCCTCCTCCCCCTCCCACTCCTCACCCCCCCCCCCCCGACTCAATCCCCCCCCTCCCCGCCGCTCCGTCTCGAAAGGGATGATGCGTGGTCAATGATGGCCGAATGACTAAGGCAAGCAACAAGTAGGTACGCCCCTCCCCCGCCGCCGCCGCCGCCGCCGCCGCCGCGGGTACGCACATACACGTTGCTATTGTAGCTGTCGACTGCCTGTTGTTTCGCGGGTCGTGGGCTCACCGATACGGATATACCATATACCGGTATTATACCTCTTTCTTGTACCTGGTGCAATTAGTTGTGATAAACAAAAGAAGGCGTCGATCCGATCTACATGCAATGTGATGAAAACATACTAATACTTGCAGATAGACCCCTTACGAGGTACCGTCATATGTGCCGGGCATAATATACTACAGCAGTACCATTTATTCATCTTTTGTCAAGCTAGTAGCGCGCTGCTGCAGTAATTGCTGAGTGTCACTACTGCTATTATAGCAGGTTTTTATAATCACATATGATACATGTAGCCCTCCAGGTAGATACATAGTCTAGATACGTAGATACCTGGTAGATAGATGGGTATTTTAGCATATTGCATAATATATGCACCATGTAAAAAAAGTAGAAGAGCGTCACAATATACATCCGGAACACAGATACTACCGAATTGCGTAAACGCCAGCGAGCCGAGCTAGTGCAGCTAAAGCAGCCAAAGAGGTTCACATTCAGCCACACGAAGAGTGGGTATGAATGTTTTAGGAAAAATTGTCCGTCCGAGAAGGAGGGTAAACCGAAACACTTCACATCATCAATCATCGAGCTACAGCAGGTGCGCAAGAGACTCGACGTTTGCGTGTGACCTGCATGACATACCGGTACATACATAAAGCATATGATGTGATACCAGGTATCATACTATATAACTACTGAACTGTTAGTTGTTACTATATACCAGGTACACACTAGGGGCCGAAGGGAATCGTCGTTTGCCACCGCGCCTCATGCCACTACCCCTCCTGCTGACGATGCCGTGAATCAAATCTTCAGTAGAGTTAGCCCAAGAAAGAGCAGTGCACTGCTGTTTTGCATGCATTAAAAGTACTAAAAAACTGCTGTGACGGCAATACGTGTGCATCGAGTTAACACTCTCGAACTACGAAGGACCTCCCTAGCCCGAAAATACGGGTGACTTGGCCACCATGGTGTTTAATGCCCGCACGGGATGTCCCAACAAGAACAGGCATGGATGCCCCATCGACAACAGGTATGATATGCCCCAACGAGCAAAGAAAGGTATGAAATAGTGTGTTGTGTATTGTCGTCGCCTCTGCAAACCCTGAGCGGCGAATCACTGCATGCAGTCCGCAGTCTTACAGTATCAGAGGCATTGTAGCGACAATGTATTCCAGAAACCAGAAAGTACCAGGTTATATTAGTACAGTAGTAAGACCTGATTTATAGCGACCAGTCAATTCACTCGAACGATATCGCAACGAGGTTATGAGGTTAGTCTGACTCGTCGTCTTCAGACACCACACATACAACGTACATGCGGTACGTATGTGTTTCCTACGGCTGGGCCAAGCGTGCTGCTACTGCAGCAAGGAATATACAACCTCCCGGTTGCCAGCTATGGTATTGAGTTGTTTTAGGAACAGCATATCGTGCATAAAACATTCAGAGAGGAAGCCCTTTTGCAAATTGTCTCATCCCGCACACGCACGGCAGCATCACGGTGGACAGCCAGTGAATGCCCCCGAACAAACATCGCGCAGTCAGTAGAAAGCCACCCCATGAAAGGCCAAGCCAAAGAAAGCTCACGCAAAGGCTGCAAAGCTCTTGCGGCATTTTTTAGGTGCAACGCTACATCGCTCCATCTTCCCATCTTCCTAGCTCAACGCGCGCACTCATAGCTCGGGGAGGTTCGAGGCGAACACACCACCAAAAATACCATAGTCCATCAGCACCAAAAGGCCAAGACACCATCTACAGCGTTCGAATTACGTAAAACTGCCGGAGAAACCGCGTGTAACGCACCACAGACGGACTGTCTACCCCCTGGTATGTGCCTACCTGAAATACGCAAATAGGCAAGCCCTCGGCCAATCAACCGCCGCCGTGTATTAAGTACATCGAAGACCACGGAAGTCACGACTAGTCACGAGGAAAGAGCATACTGAAGAGAGTTCCCTCCAGGGCATTTATTTTCGGCGATTCACAGCGCCACTCCCGCGAATGGCGAGCGCTGCTGTTGTTGTGCTTTTCCGCTTGGCGATATATGCACCGCCCTGGAACTGTTTGTTTTGCTCCGCAAAAAACACACATCTCACCCTTTCACTACGTAGCACAGCATGTTTTATACCATATTACTTCCAAGCCGTTTGTTCCCTAAACAATGGGTGCAGTTCTTAACCCTTTTACAACTGGAAACCCATTTTTGGGGACAAAATTACTTGGATTTAGTATGGGGAGGGGTTCGGGGGCTCTAAAGGGGTTAAGGGCTCAAGTTCATTTCCGAATGGCCTAAACCCTCTACTGAAAATAGGGGGCCCTCCCTACCGTACCCTTGCGAGTCGAAAGGCGAAGGGGTTGGGTTGGGAAACCCCGCCGGCTTGCCCTAACAGTCAACAACTGATTGTTAGATGTGCAGCATAACCACTCAACCACAGTCAGCCCTGACTATGGTTTAGTGCTCATAATTGACGTTTAACAAAAGCCCAATCCGGGGTCTAGGCTTACGGCGCACATTTAACACTATTTTTTGCCACCGATGTCTCGTTCGATGTCGGCCTGTGCTTTACGCAGGCTCTCCTCCGCCTTCTCGAGCAAGATTCGATCAACCTCTTCCGCGGAAGCCCCGGGTGCCGGATTTTTCGCCTTGCTCGCCTGGTTGCACAAATCATTTTGCAAGAACATTCAGATGACGTAGAAGTATAACGTGCGGACAGGACCATGCAGAAGTGTTACGATATTAACCACAACCACTGAGCTAGCAGTCAGCGCTGACTATGTACTTGCAGTGCTATATAACTAGAGGGATTGCAACCCTTGGGTAAAATCTCAAGTCCAGGCTTAACAGACAAATGGACCCCGAAATGTATTTTTGTCAGGTACAGCAGGATATAATGAAACAAACGTTCTGAAGCGTTCATTGTTTTTTGCATCCTCTTTTTGGTTTAAGGCTAACTTGCATTAGTTTAAGGCTGTTTTTTAAGGTGTTTTTTAAGGCCATTCTTCCAAAAATGAGCACAATAGGTGCCAGTCTTTCGAGCTGGGGCCTCCTGATACACCATACCCACTAAGCGCTAACGAAGCGCGTTCGCGTTCATAGTTGGCGTTATGTCCTTTTGTGCAGATCGTTTGCCACTGAGCTAGCAGTCACGTGATAATAGGCCAGTGGGTAGTGCTATACTTCACATAACAATCAAGAAGCGTTCATATCAACCTGCCTTGGTCGACTTAAGAGCATATCAACCCGCCAAGGACAAGAGCATGCCCACTTCGTGTCCAAGTTTGGGGGGGGGAACGTCGAAGAGCCTTCTTGTTCACATCCCTGAAGGTTTAAGAAAGAACTGCAGCAATGCGTATTTGGCTCTATGTCCACAGTTAGCCATACTGTAGACTTGCGTCTAGCGGGCTCACAAAAAAAAATCTCGCGAAACCGTAGGAGTAGTTACTTGCAACAACAAGGGTCAGTCATTCCTAAATCTGAAAATGGCCAGAGGCCTGCTTCTTTACCAAGACCCCTCCATGTAAGTACTATTAATAGTACGGGGCTAAGGATCCTCGCATACTTGTACTACAAGTAGTACGGGGAGGGTATCGACTGATGCATTGACGGCAGCGGAGATGGAGGAGTAGATAAAAATTGGCAGTTCTGGCAAAGCTAACGCCGAGATCGACAAAACCCGGCCACACCATATGTACTGTACTTCAGAGCAAAAGGGCATTCACAGTCGAGCGCCGCGTGTGACCAACTTATCATGCCCCTTTGGGACGTCGGTTCAAAATACCGAGAGAATCAACAATACGACACACAAAAAATCTTCTCCACCTCTTCTATCAACACTTGAGTCGGAACGGTAAGCGCGAGCACGTGATCAACATGCCGTCAAACCATATTCGTATAATATTCGAGCTCAATGTACTGCTGGGGCGTTTTCCTGCAAAACACGCACCTCTGGGGAAGGGTCCAGCTCACCCTTGGCCACGCCAACCGCAACAATGCCCGCCATGATCCCCATCCCCAAAGCCGTCACGCCAAAAATACCACTGCCCAGCGCAAACAATCCCACCACCGCCTGCGAGGATGGCGGTATGGGTAAAAAGGACGCCACAGACGAAAATAAACAGGCACGTGTTCGGCGAATCGCTCCGGTCAGGTGTTGCAGCCGTTCAATCGGGCACCACGAACAGTACGAACTGATAACAAGCGAGATTTCAACACGTATGATGCACTCGTACGAGACGTTGTTATGCGCGACATTCAGGAGCCGATAACAGGCAAGATTTCGAGACGTATGATACTACGTATGCACTCGTACCAAACGTTGTTATGAAATATGCGCGACACTCAGGAGCCGAAAAAATAGGGTGCGCTTCATGAAAAAGGAAGATCAACGATGATCGCGAACAAGTGCGTGAGTCGAAGAGGAAAAGCAACGGGGGTACCCCCGAGGATATACGACTAGTAAAAGCAAACTTTGTTCAAGCCGCAACAAGCTGACGACGCCCCCGTATATAGAGTTCAACACGGACACAAATCGATTTCGGGCGGCTGCGCAGCAGTGTGAGGATACCAGGTATACTTTTGGGGCCGAGGGTTGCGTCCCTGCAAAACGCGTAGGATGAGCAGAGTGAAGAACGTCAATTCGGTCTTATTTTTCGCTGGGTAATGTTGATTCGCTAAAAGCGACCCCGTGAGAGTCACAGCCACGAGAAAAACGCGATTCGGGCACAGATGCGTTTCCACATGCCATCAGCCCTCTTATCGCACAAGCTGCACGCTGCTGTAAAACCTCCAACCCATACAAGGCTACGCACTACCAGTGTTTCATGCCCGCGGCGTCTGCTGGTTCCCTTGCCTGCTTGATGAAGGATGTCATGCGAGCCACAGCCAGGATGTCACTATCCTGCGCTGGTTTGCTGTAATATGCCTGGGCGAACCAGAGCGTAGCCTGGCACGGAACACAAACAGGAAAACAGGGAAATAAACAAGCTCGTGATTCCTCTCCGGCTGCTAGATGTGCACCATAACCAATGAGCTAGCATTACGCAACCACAAAAAACACTGAGCAAGCAGTCAGCGCTGACTGCTAACTCGTTGGCTATAGTGAATCTCTAACGTCGGCGTCTCAGATTGAGGATAAAAACGTCGAGCCAGATGGAGTCAATCCCAAACGTTTGCTACATTGTCCATCGACCTTCGCTGCGAAAATTATACACCAAAGCATACCTGGTAAAATGGTACGCAGATATGTGATATAAATGCAGTCGACGGGTGCATGTAGCTCTGATGAAACCAGTGAGTCCATCGCCATCCTGCGACTGCTCACCATACCTCTGCATGGGCGAGAAAACGTACACCCAACACAGCTCAGGTTTCACAATGCCTGCTTGGTAAGGGTCTTGGGGGTACAACATTTTGACCCACAATGTGCGCTACAACCTGCACCCCGACAATAGACTAAGCGTCTGCTGTAACTACGCTAACCGCCGCAATCAGGATGGCCGTAACGAGTGGCACCAGGCCGCGTAGGCTCCCGTCGCACCTTCCACGAGCCGAACGACATGGCCGCCGCACCCCCGGCACCCAGTATCGCGTACAGCGGGTTGACCCCGTTCAGGTCTTCCTCTCGCCGCATAATCGTCTTGCTCTCCTCCGTTGGGATAACAATATCTTTGCCCTGCGCGTCCACACAGTGAAGCAGAGCCGGGACTACATGTTCAAGGTGTGATAACAACTTGTTTCAGCTATGATGTGTGTATTCAACCATTTTTAGCTTGATTCATTTTTTTCTGAGGCATTCTTTCACTACAGAGTAACTGGAGCCTATCCTGTGACCACGGCTTTGACTCTATGGCGAAGATGAGTTCGTGTGAGAACGAGTTCATGTGAGAACAACAACAGCAGCTGTACAGACTAGTTTGAGTTGGTTTGGATACGGGCGTGCTGTCGCCTGCCTTTATATTGTTTGGACTTCAGCTTATGTCCGGGGGTATCGTTCGAATTTGAACCGTTTTCGAGGGCTGGGACCGGTGTCGCACACGCACAAAAAAGCGCGATGGCACCGGATTAAAGGCGAATGTAAAAATCGACCAACGATCGAAGAAAACTCCACGTGTTGACCGCGGAAACTGCCATCAGGAGGAGGGCGGCGGCGTGCGCTACGGCGAATTGTAGCCACCTGACCGCCTTGGTGCTTCGGCTATGTCAACGTCTGTATGTATGCCTGGCATGCATGCCGTGTTTGTCACGCGTCTCCTGCCGCTACGGCCATCTACTTCACAAGCCAGGCCGCTTTGTCGAAAACGGCCTCACATCTATACTATCGAAACCCAAGATCACTGAGTCCTACGCTGAATCCCGGTACCCCTGGAGCGGATGCAAAGAAAGCGTCACTCCTCCGAGTGCTGCTCGACGCGGCTCGTACTTGTCGAAGCAGCGAGGCCACGCCGACACCATGATCCCGTATTTCGTACCCTAGGCTACGAGCAACAACTAGGAGGAGTCTGGGCGGTTTTTGTGGAAGTAACAGACGTTCCACTATACTTGGAAAAATATATAGTACTCTCCTACGCCAACACATATAACACCTGCGCTGCAATCTGGGCAAGCAGACGTTGGTTGACCGTCTGAGGCACGACCCGCTCCTCCTCTTCCGACCCTTCCTCCTCCTGCGTCGAAGACAGCAAAATGCGTGCAACGTTAGACGAGGACGACTCTCGTGTCAGTGGTACAAGAGGATTGTCACGATTTCTCATGCAGAAGCATGGTATTACATTACAGTATACGAAGCTTGTTGGTTATGTGTGTAGCACTAGCCATCAGCCGCTAGCCCACTAAGTCACGTGACTGAGTAGGCTACCGGTAACGGCGCATTTCGACATGCAGTCCAGTGGGAAAGCGCTGCGCCAATACCTTCCACCCCCGCCGGCTCAATTCGTTGAGGGCCGACGCCCAGGGCAGGTGTATTTGGTGTTCCAGGAACTTTGGTCACAAAAAGTCCGTAAATATTCACACAGCATGACAGCCTGTTTAGGTGCTGCATCATGTCATACTCATACGTATCTCCAAACTGAAGGTGTTGCGTAATTATTCACCAGGTATGATACGAATCATGTTGGTTGTTCTCATGAACATGACAGTTATGATGTTATGTTCCATCTCATATAAGGGAGTTCCATATGTTGGTAAGGGATTCATGTATAAGGTGTAAGGGGACTGTTTGGCCGGTGGTTTCCCGGCATGATTTGCCACGAGCTGTCACTCGTAGTTTTGCTTCATATGAGACCGAGTCAGGCTCGACGGCTGGATAATATAAAAGAGAGTTCTCTGTCGCCGTCTTGAGTTATCACCACGCCTTCCCGCGCCAGCTACGTGTACACCTTTAGAGATCTATCAACATAGCAATAAGTGCAACCGCCGTACACATGGCAGAATTGACAGTTGCTATCAATGGCCGAAGATATGGCAAAGTCACTTTCTGCCAGGTTACCAACCGTACAGCAACCTCGACTGCTGTGTCGTAGGTGGGGCATGCAGCTGTATAAGAACAGAGCCAGCAGTGATTTAAGAGCAGCAACAAGCTCTGCTCCCAGCCTAACTCGTACACCGTGCGTGCACGGCATCAGACCTGGCGCAGTGTCTAACCAGGTACCTGGTACGACATCATACTTGTACAATTATACCTCGTTTTCTCCAGCGCCTGATGTGACGAACCCCACACGTTTCGCCTCGCCCAGGCCATCTGGAGGGCTCGCCGCGAGTTGCAGAACACCACTGCGTGGCGTGGACCAACACAGGCGGTTCATCCCCGTTGCAGATCTTGCGACATTGAGTCCAACTGGAGTAAGACCAAGAGGGGACCGGAGGAGGGAGGAGAGGGGAGACGTGGACGGGACACTCCAGAGGCTAACCGGCGAACAATGAATGGCATGATGCCTACCTGGTACAACCTACAACACGTAGCACCAGGTGCGCATAATAGAGCTGCACACTCTCTACAGCTTTCGGGAAATTTTTGCGCACCTGGAACAAACGATTGCGTCTCCCGGCGCGCAATGACCACTAGGATGCCGATGATGGCTCGCAAGGCACCCATCGCGAGGTACAAGCACGTCAGCACGTCCTAGAAGCAAGCAGGCAGCTGCTGAAAAACAGCAAGATGGTCGTCGTTTACGGGTAAAACTTCCCGTTTTGTGAGCGCCTATATATCGTTACAAAACCTTCGGTGATCGACGCCCAATACTCGACACGTAAAACTCGGCACTCGACACTTTTAGAGAATCATCTCGCTACCAGTCATCAGCATGATCTTGGATGGCTCGCCATCGGATCTGAAGAGACAGGTGAGTGTGGTTCGTCTGCGTATCGTGTATTCTGCTGTGTTGTTGGTACACGATGCGCTTTGGTAGGCAGCATTACAGCTATTGTTGTGAGATCGATCCAGCTGCTGAAAAACAGCAGGAGGGCATGATGGTCGTCGTTTACGGTGCTAAAACCTCCCGTTTTGTGAAAGCCTATATATCGTTACGAAACCTTCGGTGATCGACGCCCAATACTCGACACTCAACACTCGGCACTCGACACTTGTAGAGAATCATCTCGCTACCAGTCATCAGTATGATCTTGGATGGCTCACCATCGGATCTGAAGAGACAGGTCAGTGCGGTTCGTCTGCGTATCGTGTATTCTGCTGTGTTGGTGGTACACGATGCGCTTTGGTAGGCAGCAGTACAGCTATTGTTGTGAGATCGATCTCGAATCTCGAAACATTTTCAATTCAATCGGATTGCACCTCGCGCGGCTGTTGCTGCATGCGGCAGTCTACCAGCGACTGCTGCTGTAACTCAGAGTAGTATGGCTCTTACGGCTGACGGCTTCGTCATTTGCCATATACAAATGCAGCGTACAGAGCTTTAACAAGGTTCTACGAGGTGACCAAATAAACCCAACCACGCAAACACAAGCACAAACAGTACAAGTAGACGAACACAAACCAAAACTCTACCAAGCATCACCCATATGTGGAACTACGAAGCTGCCTCAGCCATACGTACGTACTTCGATATGATACGTGCGGGTACAAGCCATGCCTTCGGTCGTTGGCAAATCGCTACAACTCACAGCTGACGTTTTTCAATGTTTCACAGAAACAGCGTGTACGATCGGATATCACGTCATACCGGTATATAGACTGCAGCAGCAGTACGTGCCTGGTATAGATTACACAACGCCCTGACTTCTTCGCCTTGTTGCGTTCTCTCCCCAGTGCCATTGACGATGCACTTGATACCCTCCATGAGCCCAATGCCATCCTTGGCCAGTTCCTAGGGTCTGCTAGTATGACATTTTTCTTTCTTGTAAAAAAAGGCTTGCCTTCGCTTTTATCCCCAAGCGCGAAGGGTTCAGCTTTTCTTCCCTCGTTGACTCATACTTCTACGCACGGCTAACAGATAACAAAACATAATACTCCTATATACTTAGTAGTACTAATAGACCTAGACCCTAAAGAGGCCGCGTAAAATGGCGACCTAGGATGCTCAAAATCTGTACCAGGTACCTGGTATCCTACTTAGACGGTCGCCCGGGTGGTGTATCAGGTTAACCTCGCCTGGTATAGGTCAGTTTCGTTAGTTCAAATCCCCGCGAGTGCATACTCGTATAAATTCCTGGGGACTTTTTCTTGTGCACAAATTGACTTGCGGAAAGCGCAAGGGCGTGAGTTAGCAACACTCGATGAAAAATCGACCAGCAATGGGATTGCTGAACCCTATGCGCGATAAAACTTGAAGGCAAGAACCGGGGAGGAGAAGGGACGAAGCCTGTGACCACGGCTTGTCCCGAAGCTGGAAAGTAGATGTGTGTGAAGAGAAAAAAAAACTATTAATATTACTGCTGTGCTGTACTTCTCTGTTCGTCCGGAGGCCACCTCGGCAGGTCTCTGGCTTTTCAGACTACTCTGTACTGTCAGCTCTGCTCTTGCCGACGATAAAAATATATCATCCTTTCCCTGAAATGTTTTGTTGTTTCCTGTTTTTCCTTTTTTCCGTTTTGTTTGTTTTTGAGCCCGCTTTTTTTCTGCGCACGCCATGAAGTGAAGGCACGAACCAAGCTCCAAGCAGCCATAGCCGTTGCTGTTCGTGTTATCACATAAACTCGCATGATCAGGTCCTGGTCACAGGACAGCTAAGCTCCAGCCAGCTCCAGTCATTTTTTTTTTGCTTTCATCCCATTTATTATCCTGGGACTACTCTCGCCTTCCCTCCCAGTAGTAACTCAGACCCGGGGTCACATAGCGGGCCCTCCTCCCCCCTCCCCACCACAGTACGTGCCTTCATTTTTATCGCGAGAATAATTCAGCATTTTCTTCCTTCGTCGACCCGCGTCGAATTGTGCCTGCCCACGCTGCTGTTGATATGATAGGCGCTCTCAACAGCTGATCCAATGTTTTGCATTTTTGCAAATATATTTCAAATCTCACCACGGTGGGAATCGAACTCAAGGACCAACGCTAGTAAGTAATATTCGAGGGTAACCACTTGACAACTGGGACGACCGGCTATATGAGGGCATTGAATATGATTCAACAATGATGTAGTACGAACAAACCTCATGTGGTGTGGTGTACCTCGGTACTGCTGGATGATACTTGGTCGAATGAGGCCTGGCATGCACGAAAGAGTAAGTACAGCACAGCACGCAGCACGGCACAGCACGGTACAGCACCGCACAGTACCGCACCGCACCGCACGGCAGGGCACGGCGCTGCTCTGCTGAGCTAGCGCTGCGGTGCGCTACTGAGCTGAGTGTTATGATCGTAACAAGAAAAAAAGAATCCAGGTTTCAACGTGCAAAACACGGCGTCTTTCAGGTGGAAACGCACTGAGAAGCTCTGTTTCAGGCACCCGAGCCGCCCATTGGTCCGGAAAGGACGATGTCTCAAAGTTAGTGTGTGAAAGGAAATTGATGGGTGAAAGGAAATTAATGGAGGCCCTTCAGGAAATCGATATTTATAAGTAATTATATTGCTGAAGCACACCATACGTCCACCCAAAAAATAAGAGTGGAATCGGCAGTCAACGTACGCACGCGCCAGGCCCATATTGGTACATACGTTTCAAGACTCGAAGCTAAAACTTACTACACCACATGCCACCCAGGAAACCAAACCAGAATGTACCAATCCGAGGACAAAAAAACTAAGTACAAGAAAGGGTATTCCATTTACATCGGAACGGCATCTACGCTATATTGTCGGAGGGCAAAAATAATAGTAATAAGGAAGAAACGAGAAAAACAGAAAACAAAGCAACGAAAATAGCACGTACGTAATAAGCTACGTAGACTCGCCAGCAGGCGGGATGTAGCGAGGTAAGGCAAGTTACACAGCGCTACGAAAACCAAAACCAAAAATTAAGCGTCGGATCTAAGCCGACGAAAATGGGATAAGACAACCACGTATACATTACACGTATTAAGTGAATATATACTTCGGCTCGCCTGCAGTGGAGAGGTTAGCAAAAAATGTAAAAAATGTCATCCAACCAACCAGCCAATGTTATCAAAACGCAGGCGTACGAAAGGCCCAAGTCAATTGGAAAAGAAAGAAAAAAATTGAAAAGAAAAGAAGGGGAAGCAACGAAAGGAAAGGAAAAAACACCATCATTCGTAGCAGATCCTGGAAACTGACTTGAGAACGGCACTGGGCACATAGAGATCATCAAGTGCATAAAGGGCACCGTAGAGAGAACACAGCGAGGCGAAGAAATCCGGGCGGCCTTACGCTAGCTACTTACGGCCATGGGAAGGTACACAAACGTCAGGACGGCAATGTCCAGACCCAGACTTCAGTCTCCTGGGAAGGACGCCCCCTCCCCCCCTCCCCCCCTTCTCTTCCCCCCACCGCGTAGAAATATGGCGCTGCCGCGGCCTGCGCGTGCCCTCCTGCATATCTACAGCTCTCCGTATGATGCTGTTTGCGCACGAATGCCTCTGCTTCCTCCTTACTCGTCGAAACCATTGCCGGTCTTCTGTGCAGCCTTCCCTCACTATTCGAACACCAGACCAAATACCGTCATATCTTCTTCCAGGCGCAGCACCATCCAATCCTTCTCTTGCCCCCCTGAGTAGCCCTTACCCCCAACCAGTCCCCAAACATCACCCTCTGTGACAGACGCTCATCCCCCATACGTGCCACGAATCCCACGAACAATACCCTCCGTTTCCGCACTGACATCTCTATGCTCTGGGAGTCTGTCTTGGCAAGCGCGTCGGCGTTACGAGAGGGTGTGGTCGTCGCGCTTCTGCGTCCGCCAGCCGAGCAATCGGAGGAGTATGGAGTGATGAACCTGTCGTAGCCTGTTGTAACCTGTCGTAGTTGGGCTTGTCGAGCTCCACGTCACGCACCAGTAGAGAAGTGTCTCGATCACCTCGGCTTTCAGCATCCGCACCTTCAACCGTAAGCGCACATGGTCATAGATTTCCATCTTGTACCGCTGGAAGCACGCCCAGGCCCCCTGAAGACGCCGTATTATCTCGACGCTGAGCTCTCTATCTGCGCTGAAAGCCCTGCCCAACTTCTCAAATTCGACCGTTTATTTGTATACCTGGCCGGCCGCAGTGATGGTGAACACCTTCCCCCCATAGTTTGTTTGCAGACACATTATCTCCATTTTGGCCTCGGCGACCGTAAGCCCGAACGCCGAACAAGCAGCCCCGATCACCGCCATCATCCTCTCCAATCCTCCTGGTGAACGCGATACGAACGACGCCTGCATCGTCAGCGTATAGCACACCCCACAATATCTGCTCCTCTTGCTCCTCCCGCTCCCCCTCTTCCTTCCCCACCCCGTCCGTCGACTCTGCCCGCTCGTGGTTTGCCTTTCCTTCTCCCCCTTCTCCTTATTTCGTTGGAACTGCACCATGTTGTCCTTGATGGCTGCTTCGGCGAGGAAGCGCTTCTCGGCCACACGCAGTACCGCCGTGAAAAACAGGTTGCACATGCCCTTGCCGAAGACCTTGCCCCACGTCGAACATATCCGAGCACTCCCCATCATCCAACCGCACGCATGCTTGCATGCCGTCGTGGAATTCGCGGATGACGGCGAGAATTCTCGTTGGCACGCCAAAACAAACTAGGACAGCCCACAGAATGGTTCAGTCGACGGAGTCATATGCTGTGGTGAGGTCGATACAGCACAAGTACAGGGGGATGTTCTTCTTCCGCTCCAGTTCCTGCAGTCGTCGTACTACGACCATCATGTCAACCGTCGAGCGTTGGGGTCTGAACCCACACTGTTTCTCCGGCAAATGCTCTCGCGTTTGCAGTAGTCACTATTAAATAAGGCGACCCGCGATGACTTTGAGGAGTAATTTGCTAGCGTGAGTCACGAGGGAGATGCGACGATAGTTGCCACACTCCGTCTGATCTTTCTTCTTGTGCCGCATCATGATTGTTGCATCTTTCCATTGTTGCGGCACGCAACCTCCCCTCCACGCAGCGACGATGATCTCGTGGAACTTTCCTAGCATGTCCGATTCTCCTTCGTCGGCCAAGTATCTACGTACCGCTGACATCGCAGAACAGCCTGCAATCGGCCCTGCACAGAGCAGCAAAGTACATACAGCAGTACGTTCTTGTCGATCAGACAGCAAAGTGCGACAACGCAAGCACAAGCAGACGAAAGCAAGTGTGACCGAGAGAGAAATCCACCATGAAGGAGTATTTTATGTTGGAGAGTGATAAACGCTCCCCCTGAGGCATTTAATGCCGGTCGCCCCGGTTGCGTATCAGGTTAACCTCGAGCCTGGTATAGGTCAATTTCGTGAGTTCGAGCTCCGCCGAGTGCATACTCGTATAAGATCGTGGGGAATTTCTCTCGTGCACAAACTGACTTGCGGAAAGCGCGAGAGCGTGAGTTAGCAACACTCGATGAATAATCGACGAGCAGTGGGATTGCTGAACCCTTTGCGCGATAAAACTTGAAGGCAAGAACCGGGGGAGAAAAAGGACGACGCCTGTGACCACGGCTTGTCCCGAAGCTGGAAAGTAGACGTGTGTGACAAGAAAGAAAAAAAAATGTTCACGACACCCGGGGCACATCACCCTAGTGCGCCTACAGATATATGTAAAGAGTTTTACCACGGGCAACCGCGCCCATCCTAAGATATCAGAACTGCTTGACGATTGCCGTGATAAGTATTTCCGTCGGTCATCGCTCCTCTTTCGACAAACAGGCGTCGTTGTGTTCTCTGGAATGTTGATTTCGGGGGCCCATTAGGCTAACAGCGCCTTCGAACACTGGGAATATGAAGAACGCTACCATGCTCAGTGACGGCAACCGCAGGGTGCTAGACCTTTTTGAGGTTGACTACGGCATCTACTGCCGAGGTGGGTGGAGTAGTTCCGTCGGCCATTGTTCGATTACAGGTGTGGTCGTGTTCTTTCTCAATTAGTCTTGAAATCTCAGAGCGGTTTTTGCGAGACACAATAGGCTTAACCCTTTTAGCACCGCACTCCCGACATGGGCACAAGACACTTGAAGTTAGACTAGGATATTGTGTGTGAGTTGGAAATGGGGTTAATTAAAATGCCCCCGAAGACAGGAAATGGTAAGCGCGCTTAACACGCTCGATGGCGGCCGCCGTAGGATGCTAGACCTGCGGCAGTAGATGTTGTACACAGCCCCCAGACAGGTGCAGTGTCCTACGGTGGACGGCATCGCTCGTGCTAGCGCGCATGATATGTTCTATTTTGGGGGGCGTTTTGGCGTAAATGTGCCTTCAAAAAATGCTCTTGAGATATCAAGATTAAAGATCATACACTCATGCCTGTAGTTCGAGCTGAGAGCGATGATCGATGGACCCAGTGCACCCATGGCGGCAGTCAATGCTGTGGGCAACTCTCAGGCGAGTACAGTACCATGCGGTAGCCGGCATCGCCCGTACTAGCGCCATCATATTCGCTATTTTGGAGGCGCATTAGCGTAAATGTGCCTCCAAAACATGCTCTTGACATATCAAGATTTGGGATGAAATAACCACGTCTGGATATGGAGCGGAGAGCAATGACCGACGGAACAAGTGTGCCCTCGATGGCAGTAGATGCTTTAGATCACCCTCAAAGCTGGTACAGAGTACCCTACGGTTGCCGTCATCGCACGTGGAAGCGTGCATTATTGGCCCAAAGATTTTCCCCAAAAATGCCATGAGATAGCCGTCAAGACCTTAGACAACATAACCACGCCTATATATCGAGCGAGAGGCGATAGACGACGGAACCAGCGCACTCACGGCGGCAGCAGATGCCGCAGATAACCCTCAAGCGGTTCCAGTATCCTAGGATGGCCGTGATCGCTCATGGTAGCATGTTTCATACGTGGTATATTTTTGGGGGCGCATTAGGCTAAAGTGCCCCGCGGGAGTCGTTTACAGAAGTTTCCACGGGGGCGCTTTTATCACTACCCTTTTATGGTTCCAGTTTTCCTCTTTGGTGTTTTTATTTGAATCGTGCGCTGGTTATAAAGCCGCCACCAGCTCCATTTTTCCAGGTACCGCTGACACTCACAGTCCTGCGACGGGCTGCCGTATAGACGTAATATACCGTTTTTTATATGGATGATCGTAAGGTGGGACTGACGTGACCAAAAACAGCCGTCTCTTCGCTACCACTTCAACCACATGTTCCACGTCGCTGTGTGGATGTGTTTTATGTCACTGCTTTTTCCACCCATCGACCTCCAGCACGCCCAGTGTCCGTGCCGATTCGTCACATCGTAGAGAGAGATTTTAAAAGCTCTGTTGTTACAAACTTCGAGACAGACATGTACATCACAAGTACAGCAAGAATACGGGTACACACGGTTCATTCATCAGTGTGGCGTCTGAATTGTTTTCCTGAAGCTTGGTGGCGGGACTCTTGACATTTTCAAGTCGCCAGTTTGCAGCTACAATCAGTCATGGACTTCTGTTCGCCCGCGGAGCGAAGCGACCTACCGGATCTCGTGTTACAGTCTGTCGAAAAGATGTCGTGAGACAACACGTTCACCCCTTGAGACAGACATTATTTTTCGCCTGATTTTGTCACGCCACTGTATATTATACCAGGTGTTGGATGTTTTTGGTGTACAATAATCGGCCCCACACCCTTGGGTGCGAGCGTTTTCGTCTCATGACACAGTTGGTCTACGACAGCAGCATCGTTATCCGTATCGAAGCAAGTCAATGATCCCAGGTTCCATATTCGTAACCCCTGAAGAAGACAGGAGTGGTGCTGTGAGGATTCTTCCCGCCTCCGTCAAGAACTATTATTATGAAAAAAGAGTAACATGACCCGTCGACGCTGTAGTCAACTAAATCTGAGGGAGGGGCTATTTTTATCTTCGGATCGCCCACAATAGGTAACGTCATCAAAGCTTGGTAGTGCGTAGGGTTAGTCAAGAGCTATTCTCACATCTGACACAGATCAGATCCTTTTTTCTTTTGCCATGATCTAGCTAGTTCGGGGCAAATAGATCCATGATTACGGGTACAAATTGTGGTCCCTCCGTAGTGCCGGTTGGCTGCGATAGTGCGGGTTGCCCGCTATAGTGCCTGTGAAATCGCTTGGCACAGATGGAAACAACCAAAAGTGGCAGTATGCAGAGTAGTGCCGATTGCTGCTTGAGTGCCGGTATTTCCCTTTATAGTGCAGATACCCTGTGGGGTCTGAATGGCGTGGTTCTTGCGCATACGCTTGCAGGGTGGGATCTCTAAGTTACCGCTGTCCTTGAACAACATATCCTAATGGCAAACGTAGAATGTAGGTGATCTAGATGTCATCTAAATCGTCATTTGTCCAATGTGGAAGCCTCAGAATTCGACACATTAATGGTCGATTTATGGCCTGAAGGCTACATTATACAGGTTTTACTATAGACCGCAAAAACCCTTATTCAGCGACACCTGCCCACAAGTAAAACGAACCAATTCCCATATCTCGCGAACTGCAGCTCCAACGCCAAAGCTACTCGTAGCTTCACCGATGTGCTCCTCGTCACGTGCATATGGTTAGTGTTGCAAGTTGTCAGTGTATCGATCGTGTTGTAGAAGCGTGTTACTTGTGCCTCTATCGTATAGTGCGATATATATATTTTTTATTTTATTTTTTCATCCTCCGGCGAATGAGGCAAAATACAGCTTAAGCTCACCACGCTTCCACGTATTTTCATACGCGTCGTGCGTCGATTTAGCTCAGTTGCTTTCGCAACCCAGCGCTAGCTGGCGCGTCCTTCGGATAGTACTATCGTATAGTACGATAGTACGAATAGAGGTAGCACTTTTTGTCCAAAGTATCGTCTTTCTGAATGACGGGGGCCCTTAACGCCTTCACACTACTGGAAAGCCTTTCTGGGGACAAATTTACATGAATCCAGTGTAGGGAGGGATTTTTGGGGCTCTAAATGGGTTATTAACCCGAAATCGTCAGTGTCGTTCTTTTGTATTTCAGTTTTATTTTTATTTTTCATCCTCCGGCGGGTGAGGAGAAAAACAAAGGCTAAGCTCACCACACTTGCACGTATTTTCATACACGTCGTGTGTCAATTCAACTCAACCGCTTTCGCAATCCAGCTGGTTTTCTGGCGTGTCCTTCGGTTCCCGTGATAGCGATAGCGCGAGCTGTCCCTACCGGCGGTCCCCGTTAGTACTCCGGCAGCGCAAGCTGCCGTTGTGTACGGATGCGTGAGTATGCCGAGCCGAGCAGTATTTGTTAAGTATTAGTATTAGTATTTCTATTATTAATAGTACGGGTGTTTTCGTGGGGTTGCACTCTTCAATTTGCTCAAAAACTGTTTTGGTGTGAGGTGGAAGTGATAAGTGGTGGTAGAGCTCCTAGAGCGAGTAGCCTCGGAAAGTACATACGTTGGTGCGACGACAACAACAACAACAACACCGATGGACTTTGTTTTTTTTGTTTGTCGCTGGAACCAGCTCGTACCCCTCTTCATCCGAGAAGAGGCTGGCAGTCGCGAAAGGGCGGGATGGACACCGGACTAAACCTGCGGTAGAGGTTTGCCAGTTTCTTTCTGAGGGCCCTCACTTCTGGAGCTCCGCACCTTCTTTAACCAAAATCTCTGCCTTGGAAGCCGAAACTGAAAGCGCGACAAACACCCATAGCCCGGCAGGTGTGAACACGTTTGACCAAACCCATAGCCCAGCAGGAGGTATGAAACATGTTCATACATGTTCATACCTGCAAAACACAAGAATGACCTTCCGACGATTTTGGGTTAGCCCCTATCCCCTTTAGAGCTCCCAAATCCCTCCGTGTACTAACTACAAGGAAGTTGTAAAAAAAAAAAGGATTTCCAGCTGTGAAGGCGTTAACGAGCCTTTTACCATTTAGAAACGAAGAAAAAGGGCAAAAAACGATACGTCTACATATCGTAGCACGCTGCACCGCTGAGAGGCTGGTATGGGATACCGGTATTAAATAGAAACAACAACAAAAGTCCGCGCGTTCTTGTCTCTTTCTGCGGTGTGATCGACGATCGACGTATATATGTATGTACCTGGTATAGCTTCGATCCAACTGCGCTGTTGGTGGCGTTAAACAATTCCCCTTCCCACCAGGTGTCTACTAAAAAGTGAACCCCTTTTTTAATATACTGCACCTACGTGTTGAGTACAAGTTGCTTGGAGTTTGACTTGGCTCTCGTGGTGGCAGTGGATGCGCGCATGATATCGGCGTGACCTCTGGAATCATTTTCCAATCAATGTTATCATATTACTGTGCGGCCCCTTTTTACTTCTTGGATGCATCTCAATTTGCGATTAATACCCCTTGTTTCGTAGTTTTTTTTTTCAACACGACAGTTGTCTAGAGCTTGTATATGTAATAGGAAGAAACAGAGTACGGACCCTGAGTGTGCTGGGTGTCGCTGGTTAGGGATGAAGAAATCACGGGTTAAATGTGGAGACAACAGCATCAATGAGGCACTTGTTCTGACATGGACGTCGTGCTTTTGATGAACACGGTGTTTGTTTTTGCAGCGGCAGGCGGTTTGCGCCGTTGGTGAAGACAGTCCCATCACCATGACCAGCGTCAACGGAGGAGCTGGAGTGCTCCCGTCGAAGGAAGCGGTTGCATCAAAGGGACTCGAAGCGAAGGTGCTGTACTTTTGGGGGGGGACAGACGTATTGACTGCTCCTGTCGAATAATGACTCATCCCGCGCTATAGGGGTGTAGCAGATTCTAAGGCATTTCTAAAAAGTTTCCGAGCTCCGAACATGAGGAGCTCAGTATCAACATCATCCATCATCCATCATCATCACCATCACCATCATCACCCGAAACATGACTTCGAAGAAGGCATTCAATCGCGCAACCCAACCAACATTTTCTATGCGCTGGTCCTAAGACTAATGTTGTTATACTAACTGATAGTTCCATACTTGGAGGTCAAGCGGTCAAAACCGTGTGGCCGAACAAGTGCAACTCCTACGGTGGGATAGGTCTTAACTCGTAGAACGATTTTTTTACTGTGGCCTGCGGTGCAGGTGGTGCAACCATGCATTCAGTGTTGAGGCGTTTTTGCGGTTTCCAACTTGTGTTGGGTTAGAAAACATGTAATAAATTATGTCATACCTTGGAATGAAGCTAAAATTTCTTACGTTATCGTTATTATCATACAATCTGCTGTTGGTGTCAACCCTGCCAACATCCGTACGACACACGGGCGTCCGGTGTATCACGCAACTTGGAAAGATGAGTATCGACCCTACATTTATCGAACTCACAGCTGACGTGTTTGGAGGAATTTTGTTAAATAGAAAGTATTGAAACCGACGAGCATCATACCATCTTGTAACCCCAAGACCAATCAACCCACGAACAAAACAGGTTCAGAAAGAAAAAAAAATGTCAGGAAAACACCTTCCTAACCTAATTTGTCACTGACTTTTTGTGGGTTGGGTTGGCCTTGGATTGAGACGTTCGACGGCTTCAATACTATGAATAGTATAATATGTTTCTCTACCCAACTCCTGCCCAAACAAAGTTGGCACCAGGTACAATACATCGCAAACACCCGATTGGTGCGTTGTGCTCAGTGCTCAGTGTCCATGGTACGGTATTCGGTAAGATTTTAGTCGACGCTATCATACGTGTCTCCAAGAGACGCGACGCTTGCGCGAGGTATTCGTGCACTGCCTCCGGTCACCCCGGTGGTGTATTGTGGATTGTGGTTTCCCTGGAATGCTACTATTAATAGGGTTGGTTCAGGCGTCCAAATCCCACGGGGGTTGGACTTTTGAACATAGTTTCTTCAAGAATAATAGTCTAAGGAATAAACTGCTTAGAACGCCTAGCAGCGTGGGTAGGCGCGATTCGAGGCGAGTCGGTGAGGGAAGACACAGCTGGAGTGAGTGTTGTCGCGATAAAAATGGAGGCGCGTACCGTAGGGGTGAGGAGAGGGAAGAGCCCGCTGAGTAACCCCGGGTCTGAGTCGTGTCTCTTATTAGTGACAGACCAGGACAAAGAAAAGTGCCAAGATAATAGAACGGGTAACAAAATATATACCAGTGTACCGGTGTGTATTGCCGAACACGGCAAAAGCCGTCCGTGTCTCCCCACACGTGCTTGTACAATGGATAGTGGATAGATAGGAGCATATACCTCCCTTTCCTTTTATGGTACGATGGCGTGCCATAGATTCTAAACTTCCAAATTTCTCGAACTCACAGCTGACGTGTTTAGGATATATTATTCAAATACTAAAGTGGTAGTGGGTAAGCTTGGGTAACTACAGGCAAAAACAGGTGAGTTTAGACACGTATAAGTAGTTTCAGGTAAATAATAGCAAATATCAGTACATGTGCCAGGTATAGTTTAGTTTTTGTTCACGTACCCCCACCACGAGTTGGGTGCAACCGTACCCTCTAGCAACATGCAAGATGCAACATGTCATGGCGGTTTTATTCCGGGCCATCCTACAATAAACCCTTGAGTTCGTTGACTTTGTGTCGACGGCTGATGCCCTATTTTTTTCATGATGGATGCTGCTAGTCATCAATGCCGCCGGGGAAAAGCTCTTTGCGAACTCTACGTCTCCAGACTTGAACTTTCTGCCGCCGCCGCCGCCGCCGCTGCTGCTGCTGCTGCTGCTGCTGCTGCTGCTGCTGCTGCTGCCAAGCAAACCTTGATTACTGAGAAGACAGTTGGAAGGCGTGTGTGGCCCCTCGGAGGCCCAGTGGCACGCTGTGTGCCATGCTCGGCTTGTGCGTATACTTACTATGTACGTTGTCAGCGTTTTTTTGCTTGTACATGCTATAAGCTATGTACATCGTTTGCGCGATTAGTAAGGCGAACGATTGGCGTCATGTTTACGCCGCACGCATGCAGCCGCGTGCGTTATTTCTTTGCTCGGCTCGATCGCGCCCGGCGCCTCGCTATTTCCCGGACGCGGAACTGCGGTGGCTTCAGGCGCGACACGTTATGTAGGCGACGTAAACCGTTAAGCGAAGAGAAGGACATGCACAATGCCAGGGTAAAAGATAACCCTACCCTTTTACAACGGAATTGCAATTTGAGCGGTTTTCGGGAGACCACCTACTACTCGAAGGGTTGTTTTTACCAGGGCTTTGCACGGGTCGGGTCACCCCCCTCAGGTCGGGTCGGGCCGGGTCGGGTCGGGTCGGGTCAGGGTGACCCGAACCGACCCGTGAGATTGGAAAACCTCCTGGCCTGACCCGGTCAGACCTGTGAGAGTCCAAACTATCTCCTGACCCCAACCGACTCGACCCCCGAGATTTTGGGAACCTCCTGACCCGACGACGGGTCATGACCCGTGAAAAGCCCTACTTTTTGCAGTAGAAAAAGGGTTTAACCCTATTTCCAACGCCATTTTTTTCCTAGTCTAACTCCAAGTGATTTGTCCCCATATCGGGAGTGCAGTGCTAAAAGGTTGAACACCGTTTGTTGTCGTTTGCAACAGAGCATATGGCTCTGGTCAATGGTCAATGTCAAATGCTTTCTCGGCAAGCCTGTACGTGAAAGTCCTGTGTTTTATAGTACGCATGTCTGTTGCTGTAGATATGATGTAAAACGCCAACCTGCCTGTATACGATGTAGGTCCCCTTAGCCTCAGGCCTCGATGACTCTTTTTAAGTCTGCTCGTTGATGGTGCAACCATTTCTCTTGCCGGGCCTTGGCGTATCAGGTCGTTGGTGTTGCAACCATTTTTCTCACGGGGCTTGACGTATCATGTGTATTTCCATGAGCAGTTTATCCCAAAGCAGCCCAAATATCAAATTCCTCGTACAGTACGAGCAGTACCTCGTGGGGACTTGGGACGGGCTCCTTGTACAGCAGTGTACAGCGAAGATGTCAGGAGACAGTCAGTCAAGGGAAAACGTCTAGCGGTCAATGGTGCCATACCTATCGTGCCAGTCTAAAACCTAGTAGCTTGGCGTCAGTTAAGGTACATCATTGGAAAATTGCTGTCTGTCAAAGGGGTGGAAGTTGGAGAACATCAAGCGGTCAAGGGTGTCAAACAGATCGTTCCAGTCTAAACCCTACCTGGAAGTAGTTTGGCGTCAGTCAAGGTAAATTATTGGAAAATTTCCGTCTGTCAAGGGGTGAAAGTGGGAGAACGTCAAGCGGTCAAGGGTGTCAAACCCATCGTTCCAATCTAGAACCTAGTAGTTTAGCGTCAGTCAAGGTGAATCATTGGAAAATTGCCGTCTGTTAAGGGGTGAAAGTGGGAGAACGTCAAGCGGTCAAGGGTGTCAAACCGGTCGTTCCACTCTTGGAAAAACTAGTAGTTTGGCGTCAGTACAGGGAAATCATTGGAAAATTGCCGTCTGTTAAGGGGTGAAAGTGGGAGAAGGTCAAGCGGTCAAGGGTGTCAAACCGGTCGTTCCACTCTTGAAAAACTAGTAGTTTGGCGTCAGTACAGGGAAATTGTTAAATTATTGGAAAATTGCCGTTGGTCAACGGATCAAAGTGCCGCCTCCTGGTATGTTTGGTGTACAAAACAGTACCGAAAACGTTAGGGGCACCAACGTTGGTGCGCATTTTTGTGCACCAACAGACATCGTTTAAGATAGATGCGGCCTAACAAAATACTGGTAACCAGTAAGTTGACCGACAACCCGACTAACATGTGGGATAAAGGTTCGCGGTTCGCACTCACGGCCTCCGGTGGTTGCTGATTGTATTTCTGTACCACTAAGTGGGATCGCGGGGAGAGCATTGTTTACCAGGTACAGTATATCATTGGTGCACAAAAACGCGCACCAATGGTGCACAAAAACGCGCACCAATGTTGGTGTCCCGAACATGTTTCGCACCAAAGATACCGGTTGACGGTCTAGCTTTGTCCCGTCAAGGCCTCGTTAGACGTAATATACTGGTGTTAGTATGAAGCTGTCCTTGACGTTTGTTCGTCGAAAGTCAAGAGTGCCGTCAACCGTGTACCTCTTCCTTCCTTCCCACACTGCTAACGACCATCACAGGAAAATTGACATTGTTTGTAGTTACGAGTCTCTCTTATTCTGCAACTAGTCTGGTGTGCTGGCTTGAATATTTTTTGTTTCGCCCGCGATCTCATTGTGGTGTGGCATTGCGTGGCCCGATCACCTTGCTGTATTTGCATTGTATATCTCTGTCTCGTAGTTTGTGACCAAATGCCTCGTCTCTCTGTCAGGCATCAGCACTGTCGCTGGTTGTGCTGAATGTAGACAAGTGGAAACATGATCGATTTAATGCGAAGTACACACACTAGTATTAGTATTAGTAAAAATCGTGGTCGCTCGTTACTGGGGTGCGTTGCCAGACGACGATACCCGGACTAAATGTGGCATAGTATTGCTTCTCTGCAGGTCGAGGTCGTAACGAGCGATTTTCGCCGCACTGAATTGGGGGCGGCCCGATGTATCCCAGGATTATGGTAGTGTTGGTGTTCTGTAGGTCGAGTCGTGACAAGCGATATTCACCGCATTGGATCCCCCCCCGCATTACTATATGTATATATAATAGTTGGCCTCGGTTGGCACCGACGCTGTAGAACATTATGGTCATATTGGGGTTGGCGTTGGTTGGCAACGACGCTGTAAAACATGCCAATCGCTTAATGAGCCAGACAACAAGGGTATTCTTTTTTTTTGTGCAGATGAGCTACCGCTTACAGCTCGAGCCGGGGGAAACGTGTGTAGTTCATGTAGGTATTGTGACTCATCCCGGGACAAATGAGCTGCTGTAGCTCATGCACGTAGCTCATTGTACGTAGCCCATTGTACTTTCCGAGGGCCAAACATGCATACGCTTAGATGTGTAGCTGAACACACCTGGCCTCCGGAACCAGTGCGAATGTAGGTTATACAGCTCACAGTCCGCGTGAACTTCAACGTCGGTACGTGCGACAGCATAATATTCCATTTCAATGTGAAAAAAGGTATGCTTGGTGCAGGGTAAACTGTAGCCATATAAAAATGTTGAAATTTACACCGTATTTCGTATGCATTTCATATTATTTATTTTAATTGAATACATAACAACTTAGTCTCTGCGGCAATACTGACATCCCCGTCCCTCGAACACTACTTCGCGTAGCCTACCACAACACAAACATAAACCAGAGGCAGAAAGAAAAACCCATCTGCATCTCTCTAAAAATAAGCGGGCAAGAGACGAACAATCAGATACATTACGAAGTCACAGAAGGTCTGCCGCTGCCCCTATCCACCACCAAGGCTTTTGGTCCGGGCCTTCCCCCGCGGACTCGCCGCAGCCGGTGTTAACGCCCTCTTCGCCCCCAGACCCCGCCTCCCCTGCGTACTCGTCGTAGGCGGCGTCCACGCCCGCTTCGCCCGCAGCCCCCGTCTCGCCCGCAGAAAGGGCGGTCCAGAGAAGCCTTACCGCCGCCTACGCGCAGATGGTGATACTCCTGAACGGAAGCCAAGACCATACTCCCATTGAAGTTGAAGTGCCGGCCCTGTCACCGGAGCAGGCGCTCCAGGCGGTACCTTGCAGGCTTTCTAACCCCAAGGCAGCCAGCAGGAGTTCGACCGCTTCCATGTCAGCTTCAAGGGCGCGCACCTGGACGACTACCCGGTTGGGGACCTGCTCTCGTTTGGGGCCAACGAGGGGCAGCCCATCTACTCGAACGTGGCGCGCGAGGCTCGAGTTCTGCGCTCTGTGCCGGCGTCTTCTGCCATCCTTGAGGGGGATTTCAGCACGGCCGGGCGTCTTACCACGGGGTCCAGGCGAAGCTTCACCGCCGCCTACGCGGAGATGGGCATGTTCCTCAACGGAAACCAAGACCATAGCCCCATTGAAGTGCTGGCCCTGCCACCTGAGCAGACGCCCCAGGCGGTACCTCGAAGCGGCTTCGAGGTACCGCCTGGGGCGTCTGCTCAGGTGGCAGGGCCAGCACTTCAATGGGGGTATGGTCTTGGTTTCCGTTGAGGAACATGACCATCTCCAAAAGCCTTCGAGGTACCGCCTGGGGCGTCTGCTCAGGTTGCAGGGCCAGCACTTCAATGGGGGTATGGTCTTGGTTTCCGTTGAGGAACATGACCATCTCCGCGTAGCCGGCGGTAAAGCTTCTCCTGGACCCCGTGGTAAGACGCCCGGCCGTGCTGAAATCCCTCTCGAGGACGGCAGAAGACGCCGGCACAGAGCGCAGAACTCGAGTCACGCGCGCCATGTTCGAGTGGATGGGCTGCCCCTCGTTGGCCCCAAACGAGAGCAGGTCCCCAACCGGGTAGTGGTCCAGGTGCGCGCCCTTGAAGCTGACTTGGAAGCGGTCGAACTCCTGCCGGCAAACCGGCCGTATGGTCGGGATGAACGACTCCTTCTCCTTGACGTTGTTGTCGCTCGAGCTCCCACCGAAAAAGCCGCTGGCGAGCAGTCGCTGCGTCATCTCGCTCTTCTTGGCGTTGCTCGAGGTGCTCACACCGGCGGTGGTGAACGGCCCGACCTTGCGCTTCAAGGGCAGTTCGGCAGACTTGCCGATGCGCTGTCGTCCTCGCCCCGGGACTTTTACGCAGCCTTACCGCTCATTCCCTCAGCCGTGCGCACCATGAGATTAACCACCTTGTCCTTGATGACTGTGTGGACGCGCCTCGCTTCCGGTTCATTGCTACACACCGCCGGCAGCAACTGCAGTTGGACGAAGCAGGGGCTATTGCACGCCGCCATCTCGAAGACGTAGCCCGGCGGCGGGTTCTCCGCCCCCCCCCCTCGTCGTATAATAGCGCTTGCCGAAGAAGCGCACGCTTAGACCGGTGAACAGTTTGTCGCGCGTGAATGTGGTCACCCGCTGCAGACTGGCGGCCGGGCGTTTAATGCTCGTGGTCGTCGTCGTGCCGTCTCTTCCCCTGCAAGCATTTTGCGAGGCACCGTGATGGTGAGCGGTTTCGTTGTGTCCATGGTGGTGCAGCTAAGCATGACGAGAGAGAGGAAAGTATTCAGGCCCATCGGCATATTTTTCTGCTGGCTCGCCTTCGTCAGATCGGCAATCGGCTTCATCAAGCTGTAGAGTTCCTCTTTTTTTCGTCTTGTGTGCTGCCGGAAGCTCCCCTCTGCTTCATTATCTATGTATTTATCTTCAAATGCCGCCCAGCTACCGACAATCTCCTCCAGGACGTTGCGGGTAGAGCTCCGGCGGTGAGGGACTGCACTGACCAGCGTTGTCGCCTTGCCGTACATGAGGTGCTGCTGTAGGTCTTCGTACGTGACCTAGTCAAGAGATCGCAAGGTGGGGGCCAAGGAGCAGGAACGGCAACATGAACGCTGTAATACACCGCGTATAGTTGCGACGAAACTACTGTAGGGCTCAAACGCGAGGAACACTCTAAAACTATGTTTAAATTTCGATGATACGTGGCAAAGGTGCAGCAGTACGTTAGGAAGAGCGAAAAAATCAGTCAATAGTGCTTGCGCAATGGCAACGATACATACGCGATGAATAATTCACCCATTGGACGGACCAGACCCTGCACAACATACCATAACGACTAGGGCTGTGAGTTGGCTGGAAGTCCCGCCTAGTTATTAGTTGGCTGGCGAAGCCATCCAACCAACTAGTCGACTGAAGTCAGCCAAAAAGCCCCCCCCGGTTGAGGGGGCCCCGCTGGAGGCGCCCTCGGAGGGCCCGCCTGAGGCGCCTCCGGAAGATCCCGCTGAAGGCGCCGCTTGAGGCAAAAATTGCGCTATTTTGCGTCATTTTATTTTTTTCTGGTCTCATTGTTTGTACGCAAAAAGTATATGAGAAAACGGCCTAGTTTTTAGCACTGGTTTATATATGTAAGAAACAGGTGAATTAAAAATATCGTCGTGTTGGTCTGTGGAGGCATACCAGGTACCTGGTAGATCGATGTGCCTTAAAAAATGGATACGCCGACCCGGTTTGGGGATCCCTCATTGTCGTCGTACCTGTACATACTCGTGCGGCAGGTAAAAACATACCAGTCATTATATTTGTTCTGCGCCACAATCGTGTCCGTGGGTACTGAGGAGCTGGTTCCAACAACTTTGCAGTGGAAGAATACCTCAGGAACAGTAAGACAAAACTAATACCACGCACACAAGGAAATACAACTGAAATCAGAAGTCAGAGATCATCGTGCAGACGTACCAGATACCTATAAATTATGAGTTGAACGAGTTGCACTAGAACCCCATGGGAAGGCATAGTCTACTATAATATCAAGATCAAAATACAGTGGAACACATCGAAAAGAGAATGAGGAACAACGCAAGTAGAGAAAAGATCAGCACAACACCAAACATGCGAGAGAGTACTCCAGAAAATAAATACTTGTAATAAGTTGCACCAGCACCGTCGATGGCGATGGGTCGATGCGCCATGAGCTGCCTCTCTGTTCGCAGCGAGTTTGAGCTCCTGTCGTGGGGGAAAGCATGCCCCGTACGAAACAAGCCTTCCTACAAACAAGAAAATCCAAACACACGAAGCAGTTGGATAGTTGGCACCGCCGCAGTTAACTTACATATATAACCAGCTAATAACTAGCTGGCAACTTCTAGTCAGCCATCTCACGGTCATAATAACGACATACACAACTTGCAAGAATACTGCCGCGCGAATGATCATCGATGCAGTGAAACAGATCGTGGAGCATCTCAACAAGAGCTATATCGCGAAGGTCTGTGGTGTTTGATCTGGCGTTTTATCAAACACCACAGACCTTGGCGATATTGCTCTTGTTGAGATGCTCCACGATCTGTTTCACTGCATCGATGATCGCTCGCGTGGCAGTGTGCTTGCAAGCTGTCCTTGATGCGCTAGTGCCGAACGCCTGATCAAGCATCAAAGAAGACGAATGCAAGCACCAAAAGCGTGTACCTATGAACGTGGTGTGCGTGAGTACAGGTACATTTTCGACCCTGGCAAACTAACACCTCAGCTAGGGGAAATAGAAAATTGCTTGCAGTATCTGTTTCGGTACCGAACCCGACCGAATACGAGCGGCAGCAATACAGAACACCGTACGTACACTGCGTAGTCCCGACAGATGCAGTTTTGCTGCGGTGATCGTGTTCATTGTTGTCGCCTCAGCAAGGACGCAGTTGAGCATGTGGGGGGAGCACCACTCCCACTCCGAGGACAGGACCTTCAAGCAGAGGCGCTTTAACGTCATACCCAGCGTCGGTGGCGGTGCTGAACAAGTGACTGTTGGCTTGAGCACCAGCCACTTGTTCAGCGCCGTCACCGACGCTGGGCATGACGTTAAGCGCCTCTGCTTGAAGGTCCTGTCCTCGGAGTGGGAGTGGTGGTTTCTCCACATGCTCAACTGCGCCCTTTTTTAGGTGATAGCAATGAATAAGAGTGTTGAGGCGAAAATATAAACATGGCGTTTTTATATCGGTATGAAAACGTGGTTGTTATTGTTGTTGTTCTCCGATGGGGTAGCGGTGACGTACCTCCAGCACAGTAGCAGTAACGACATGAAAACAGCAACAGCGCAACAGCAGTGCATTTTACACCGACAAACCACATGATAACACTTGCACGTACCAGGTAGTAGCCTAGGCTATATAATTACCTTGTGTTTTTATATTGTGAGCATAACCTACGAAGCGGAGAAGAAAAACAACACCCCTAGCGATACATACATGCACTCGAGCTGCTGACGTCGGTGTAGACTCGCCTATGTACTTCTCGTTCGGCGTCTTGCTGGTCCAGAGGTCGAAGTTGGCGTGCGGGACAGGACCTCCTGCTCCAGCGACCGCTTGCTGCAGACAGTGCCAAAACCTTGAAACGGTGGCTTTGCAGGTCTCCACGAGGTGTTTTGCCATCTTGGGGTGTAGCGATGTCCTCGGGAATAAGTCGTTGCCGCACACCGCGAGAAGCATGCGGACGTCCTTGCTGTCGGACAGGCTGAACGCGAACAAATGCGCCACGATGAATACGCGGACGAACAGCAGCATCATCAGCCGGGCGGGGTTGTGGCTGACCTTGACCGCCGCCTTGTGCCTGTGTAAGCCGGTGGTGTGGGCGACTTGTGTCGCTCTTCGCACTGTTTTTTTTACCGGATTCGATACCTGCAGCAAAGCTTTTGGCAACCGATCTTGAACCATGAAATGAGCGGGCAGCAGGAACATCTTCGCCAACAAGCGCAGCACAGAGCTATCAGCTATGCGCAAGTAGCTTTTGGCATTATCAAACATCTAGTTTAACCAAATCATGCGCCCCTGCTTTCTGCCCCCGTCACATTTAGTTGTATTCTTCCTTGAGCGAGCGCTGCGGGCGGCTGACGCCGCCCGCGTAGAGGAGCCCTTGTAGATCATACTTGTAGTTTGATTTTCCCACACCCACACCATCGATTTCGGTTTCATACTGCTATAACGGCGCGGGCACTCACCGTGTTGGGGCAAATAGCGCGTGATGTTGCCCGTCTGTTTCGCCTGGCAGAGGATACCTCCTTGTCCCTTCGCGGATGCTGATTGGCAGGAACTCGAACAGGCGCAAAACCAAATCCACTCCTTGTCGTCCGGCTTTGAACAATATTACAGGAGGCTAAGGCGGCAGCCATGCGTGACGTGCAACCGCCAAGTGGGTTCAGGCGGTGTAACATGCCCGCGAAGCCTACTAACCGGTCGATCGTGTACGACCACGACCACGGCGTACGGCGTACACGATCGACCGGTTAGTAGGCTTCGCGGGCATGTTACACCGCCTGAACCCACTTGGCGGTTGCACGTCACGCATGGCTGCCGCCTTAGCCTCCTGTTTGTGGGTGCACCGTGATAACGTGCTAAGCACGTGTAAGAGCGCGGAACAAGCGACGCTTCTCGTACCCACACCAACATGACGTACGCCGTATCATGAAAGAAAAAAAAAACTGTTACATCAGCCTGCGACGAAAGATCAACGCGTTGTTTTGCCGACTGTCAATACGACCCGAGCTACAACCACAAAACACTAAACACATGCGAGGCGTGAAAACGTAAACGTACACAAGCTCGCCATATAGTCTACATGTTCATCCTTCAATCACTGCTGTAGAGACGTTCAGAATGAATCACCAATGAGCAGCTCGAACAGGAGATTAATTACTCCACATATGACCTCTACAACACCAGAGATGACACCTTGTTTTCAAGCATGGGTTTGGTTGTTGTCTTCATTACCATCCACATCGATTGCCTCCGGCGTGGGATCGACATCCATGGAAACGTCCGCTTCTTGCTTGCTGCCGGCAGTTGAAGCACCATCGGAGCTACTGCCCCGGGTGGTGAGCATGCTAGGCGTGTTGTGTGGTGTTGTGATGTGTATGTGTGCGTGCGAGCTCTTGTTTGTGCGTAGCAGCTGCCTCGGTTGATTTGTGCTTGGTCGGGCGCTTGGCTGTTCTAAAACAAATCCACCGGTGCTGCCTGTGTCTATCTATCTGGCATATTAAGAACAGAAAAAGGTCCGAGCTCGCATACAAAAAATGCATGGATGTTTTTTGTTGATGTCGTTCAGGCACGTGTTGTCATGGTGTTTCGTTTGTGTGCAGGTAACTGACATTGTATGCAGCTCGTGAGCGAGCTCATGTATCGTTTATAGCTCATGCCTTCAAATAATGTGCAGATGAGCTATCCTTTACAGCTCAAGCTTTGAAAACATGTGCAGATGAGCTATCGTCTATAGCTCAAGTTTTAAAAACATACGCAGATGACTCTATGGACTATAGCTCGATGAGCTACGCTTCTGTAGCTCAAGCCGGGAAAACATGTGCAGCTCATATAGCTCTTGTAACTCATCCCGGGACAAATGAGCTAGCTCATGTTGCTCCTATAGCTCACCGGTGAGGTACCGTCGAAAAGAGCTAGCGCGGCTACGGTGAGCTGATCCGTCCGGGTTGTGAATGTGTGCAGCGTTCCTCTTTGAAGACCCTAGAGGGTTCATACGCTAACGGTAAATGCTTGTGTGATTTGGGACAGGTCGATATGGCAACCTACGGGCAATCTTCTTGGGCGCTGACAAGCCTTGCTGCGTGGCGAAATAACTCCCTGAATTCGGACAAATCCGCGCAGTTTGTCAGAGGCCGACAACGCGAGGCTAGGAGGGCGATGCTAGGAGGAGCTGCGAACGTTTCAGCTGGCGGGGGTGGGGGTACAGGTCCTGAGATGACAGCAGCAGCAGCAGCAGTGCCTGCAACGGCAATGACTTCAGGACGGGACTGTTGCGAGATGACTGTCGAGGAAACATGCTAACCCGTCTGAAACTCAACGATTAAGGACATATTACTTGGAAATAGTGCGGGTCCTGAGATGACAGCAGCAGCAGCAGCAGTGCCTGCAACGGCAATGACTTCAGGACGGGACTGTTGCGAGATGACTGTCGAGGAAACATGCTAACCCGTCTGAAACTCAACGATTAAGGACATATTACTTGGAAATAGTGCGGGATATCAATTTTGTTTCTTGATTTTTTGAGCTGTATTGAAAAAAAGGTTTGAGTCCGCCGTGGGGCGGACCAGAGATTTTGCAGCAGACGGCAGACGCTGCTGTAGTTTAGAGAGGTTCTTGTATTATTGTAGATTTCCTTCACGTTGGTACGCCTCAAACCACGTTAGCTAGCTACACACGACTTGGACGTAAGAAGCCCTTTATCAGGTGTAAGTATCCGTGTCGATGAGATTATTTACGCGTTCCGATCCGAGGATTTTTTTGTATTTTTTCCCCGTCCTTATAGCCCTTTCGGCCCCGGCCTTGCTCTTCTTCCGCTGTAGTGCTGTAATGCTGACCCAAGGTCTCATAGCAACCCCCCCCCGCTCCTTCCCCGCTCGTGCCTTGGATGTTTATCTCGCGGGTCGACGCGGGTCGACGAGGAAAGAAAATGCTGAATTCTCCTCGCGATAAAAAATGAAGGCACGTAGCGTATTGGGGAGGGGGGAGGAGGGCCCGCTATGTGACCCCGGATCTGAGTGGCAAACCGGATCTGAGTTATCTCTGGGAGGGAGCGCGAGAGTGGTGCGAGGATAATGCATGGGATAAAGAAAAAAGATGAAAAAAAATGGTGGGGGCGGCGTGTGTTTCCTTCGCTCGTCGACTTGCGCTATCGTAGTGTGTTAGTCTACCTCAACTGTGACCTGATTTTCACATCATGAGTGGAGTTCTATTTGGTTGAAGGTTGGGCCCAGATAGTGCCCGGTGGCGTATCAGGTTATCCTCGAGCCTGGTATGGGTCAGTTTCGTGAGTTCGAGCCCCGCCGAGTGCATACTCGTATAAATTCGTTGGGACTTTTTCTTGTGGACAAATTGACTTGCGGAAAGCGCGAGAGCGTGAGTTGGCAACACTCGATGAACAATCGACGAGCAGTGGGATTGCTGAACCCTATGCGCGATAAAAATTGAAGGCAAGAACCGGGGAGGAGAAGGGATGACACCTGTGACCACGGCTTGTCCAGAAGCTAGAAAGCGAAAGTGTGCAAAAAAAAAAAAAAAAAAAAGTGAAATAGACGATTTTGTTCCGGAGTTGGCACCGATAGCCACCTCTGCGTGCCGGTGAAAGTTGCATTTGGGAGCGCCATTCGTTTGCTGCTGTATGTAGTCGCTGGTGTGTTGTGTTGGATGGCATTGGGCCGTGTTGGGTCGGGTTGCGCTTCGAAGCGAACTGCTATATTGCATTGGATTGCATTGGACACCTGTAGTGTTCGTTTATTGCCATGTTTTCAGCACCAACTATTACATGGGTTGGTATGCTGCTCTCCAGTGTACTGCTTCATTCATTAGGTCGGACGAGAAAGTTAACAACTTCAGCAACATTCGAAACTAATAAATGTTGCGTGTTGCACAAGTTGCGAGTGAGCGCGAAATACTCTGGACGTAGGTGGAGGAGGAAGTGCTGGAAAGGCCAGGCGGACCAGGGAGGAAAGGGTTTCCACTTTTTTATACAACACCAAAATATTCGTTACATTAGGTGTGCTCTATTATTAACAAGTACGTCCTACGTGTGAGGGCCCTTTTCGCAGGGTACCACCGTATAAAAGTGCTGATTGATCTGTTGTTCTCATATTACTCGCATTATAAGTCCGTGGTCACAGCACAGGCTCCAGGACAGGCTCCAGTCACTGGAGTGGAGGAATACCCCGGTCAAAAACACAAAACCAAAAGGGGTACACGCATATATCATAGCTGACGCAATCATTCCTCCGCCAGAAATTTATAAAAGTGAAATCGGGAGTCAGCCTACGATGTGCCAGATCCATACCGATCATACGTCGCACTACTTGCTCCTGAAAGAAACGACTACACCGCTTGCCACTCATAAAAGACTACCACGTACCAGGTATATATTACACGTGGTACCTATCAGCATACGCACGTCAGACTCAAGTCAATTGGAAAACAGAACAGAAGAGGGAAAGAAGAGAAAAGACAAGAGGAAGCAAGGAAAGGAAAGGAAACAAAACTATACTGTTGTTATTCTCACATTAACTCGCATAATCAAGTCCGTGATCACAGGACAGGCTCCAAGTGACTCTGGAGCTGAGGAATACCCCAGGGAAAAAACACAAACCAAAGGTGGTACACGCATATATCACAGCTGACGCAATTCGTGCCTCCACCAGAAACATATAAAGTGAATTCGGGAGTCAGCCTACGATGTGCCAGGTCCATACTGATGCATGCGTCTCAATACTCGCGCCTGGAAAAACAGACTATACCGCTTGCCACCCAAGAAAGACTGCCACGTATATGTTGCACGTATTATAGTACCCATCACTACGCATACATACGCACACGATAGACGTAAGTTCATTGAAAAAAAGAAACACAAAAAAGAACAAACAAGGAAGCGGAAAAAACGAAAAATAAATAAAAAGAAAAGGAAAGACAAGAAGAGAAGAGACAAGGCAAGAAGAGGAAGCAAGGAAAGGAAAAGGGAAGAAAACATGTTATACTAGCAGACTCTAGGAACTGACTAAAGACGGCATTTGGCTCATAGAGGGTATCAATTGCATCATCAATGGCATTGGGGAGAGAACGCAACATGGCGAAGAAGTCAGGACGGTCTTACGCTATCTTGTGACGGCCATTGGAAGGTCCACAAATTTCAGGACGATGATGGCCAGACCCATACTTCAGTCTCTTGGGCATGAGCCCCCCCCTTCCTCCCTCCCCCCCTCCCCCCTCCCCCCAGCCGCTTAGCGATGCCGACGGTGGATGGCGCTGCCGCAGCCTTTGCGCGTCGCTCTGCAGCTTTGCGTCTCTCCTTTTCATTTCAATTCCGCATGAACAACTCGGCTCCCTCCTCTACATGTCGAATCCATCTGCCGGCCTTCTGAGCAGCCTTTCGCCACCCTTCGAACTTCATTCCAAAGACCGACATATCCTCCTTCAAATGAGCCATCCAGTCTTTCTCTTGCCCCCCTGAGTAATCCTTACCCCCAACAAGCTCCCCAAACATCTCCCCCTGTGGCAGACGCCCCTCCTCCATACGTGCTACGAGTCCCGCGAACAATATTCTCCGTTTGTTTGCGCACTATCGCCTCAATGCTCTCGGAAGCTGTCTTGGCAAGCGCGTAGGCGTACGATAGGGTGTGGTCGTCGCGCTTCCGTTTCCGCCATCCGAGGCATCGGAGGACCATGCAGTGGTGAACCCGTCGTAGCCTGTCATAGTCAGGCTTGTTCGGGCTCCACGTCATGCAACCGTATAGCAGTGTCTCGACCACCTCGGCTTTCAGCAACCGCACCTTCAACCGTAAGCACACACCCGGGCGATCATAGATTTCCATCTTGTACCGCTGGAAGTACGCCCAGGTCCTCTGAAGACGCCGCGTTATTTCAATGCTAAGGTCTCTGTCTGCGCTGATAGCCCCGCCCGAGTACACAAACTTGATTGTTTGTTTGTATACCTGGCCGGCTGCATTGAGTGTGAAGGACACCTTTCCCCGCCTTTGGTTTCCAGGCACATTATCTCTGTTTTTGCCTCGGAGATCGTAAGCCCGAACGCCGAGCATGCAGTCACGATCACCATCATCATCCTCTCCAACTCTTCTGATGATCGCGATACGATGCCCGCATCGCCCGCGTACAGCATACCCCACAATCTCTGCCCCTTCTCCCCCTCCTCCCCCCCGCGCCCGTCGACTTTGCCTGTGCGTGGTGTGCCCTTCTTCTCGCCTTTCTCCTTCTCTCGTTGGAGCTGAACCATGTTGACCGTGATGGCTGCATCAGAGATGAAGCGTTTCTCGGTCACACGCAGTACCGCCGTGGAAAGCATGTTGATCAGCAGTGGCGCGAGCACGCATCCTTGCCTGAGACCTTGCCCCACGTCGAACTTATCTGAGCACTCCCCATCATCCAACCGCAACACGCTTGCATGCCGTCGTGGAATTGGCGGATGACGGCCAGCATTCTCGGTGGCACGCCCAAACGAGCAAGGACAGCCCACAGAAGGGTTCGGTCGACGGAGTCATGGTCGATGAAGCACAAGTACAAGGGGATGTCCTTCCGCGCCAGTTCCTGCAGTCGTCGTACTACGAACTGTTAAATAGTAGGATTCACAAGGAATCCACCAGTTAAAGTTAGATGTTCATTACATAGTCAAATGAGTGTATGCAGAGTACTGGGTGAGCTGTCGAACCATGTGATAGAAGTTGTTTTCTTTAGTATGGAAGAGGACACATATATGGTACTGCGTTCCACCAAGTAATAACGCGTTGATGGGTTACGTGCGTAAGATCAAAGCGTTGACTAGGCCACGTGCCTAAGATCGAAGTGTTTACTACGTCACGTGCGTAAGATTGACCTGGGTGTCGTATGTAGTGGATACCACCATACGAGATAATTTGTTAGAGTACAAAGGACGAGACACGAGTACTTGCACATCGAGTTCACTCCTCACATCTGCATCTGGACTTGGACAGTTCATAGTGACATAAGTTTTTGTTGGCCCAACGAGAGCCCATTTAAGGTAATCCACCATCGTCTAAACCATCATCAGTCAGGCTCGAGCTCGTCTCGCCGCGACTCTGTGTTAGCCTCTGAAGACCGTCATCGGTCAGGCACCACCACATTTCTAACAGGTTATGAGCCTCGTTAGCGTGTAACACACAGCGCATTAACATCCCCTGCGGTGGAGCACAAGACTGGTGTTTTTTTGCTGAAACACTACGCAAGAAACTTGGAACCAAACGTGAGTCGAGTCGAACGGCACTGGAACAACGTGCACGAAGAAAAAGGGAGCCCGGCGGACAGACCGGCAAGCTTCAGGCGATCTGCGTACAGGATCGAGCTGAACGAGAAAGAGAAGCCCGGCGGACGGACCGGCACGCTTCAGGCGATCTGCGTACAGGATCGAGCTGAACGGGAATAGGAAGCCCGGCGGACGGACCGGCACGCTTCAGGCGATCTGCGTACAAGAACGAGCTGAACGAGAAAAGGAAGCCCGGTGGACAGACCGGCACGCTTCAAGCGATCTGCGTACAAGATCGAGCTGAAAAAAAAGGGGAAGAGGAAAGCCCGGCGAGCGGGTCGGCACGCCTCAGGCGTCCCACGGACAGGATCGAGCTACAAGCGCGAGAATAAACACTACAGAGCCAGCGCAAGCAACGCACTTAGAGCAGTCATGGAGGAGCCCGGTAACGTCGTGACATCGACCATAAGGAATATTCCCAGATTTGATGGGACCAAACCGGAGAACTATCGCGAATGGAGCTCAAAGACCCGCGTAGTTTTGTCTATGTCAAACAAAGACGTGTTTGATGTTCTGAACGGATCGATTGAACCGGTACCAGCAGTCACAGACAGTGACACCCCGGACACTCCGACGAATCTGGTGGAAATTCAACGCTGGAAGCGAGCGTGCGAGACCCTCTTCTCCGTACTTTACCTTGTCACGAGTGGCCCTGCAGCTACACTAGTTCGACAATATGAAGACAGGACTTCGGCGGGGGTCTGGGACACGGACAGAAGGCGTGGAAAGCTTTGTATACCAAGTACAACAGCAACAGCAAGGAAGCACGTCGAGCCTGCTACGAGAAGCTTGTGAGCTTCCGGATGGAGGAAGGGCAAGATCCTGATGACTATACCATCAAGTTATTGGAGATTCGAGGGCGGCTGCATGAAATGGGAGAAAAAAGCTCGGACGAGAGATTTGAAGACATTCTATTGCAAGGCCTGACCGACGACTACGAGTTCGTAAAGATGACGAGCTTTCACAGCCCGAACTTTGGCATTAACGAGATTCAATCAATGATGAGAAACTTGTACATCGACCGACTCTCGAGACCAGGACATGTAAGCAAGCTAGCCGGTAGAGGAGCGGCAATGACAACCACCAAAGGATCACGGAAGGTACGATGCTACAACTGCCAAGAATTCGGACACATGCAGCGAGACTGCACAAACAGCAAGAAGAAGCGATCTGATACACCAAAATGGTGCTCGCTACACAACTCTACGACACACAGCGATGCCGAGTGCAACGCTCAGAAAGAGAAGCACAATGCGGAGAATCAACCACAGGGAGAAGTACAAAGTGCTCACACAGCGACTGAGTCGACGGCGACGGAAGAAGAAGACGAATTTGGGTATGCCTTCGTGACGGCAGGGTGGACCCCATCAGCAGAGTTTCAGGAAACTGCGCAACCAACCGAGAGAAGGGAGACTAGTGCTGACACACCCAAACTTGCTCCGAAAACCTTGACCATGGTGATGGATAGTGGAACATCCGGGCACTACTTTGATGATGAACTTCACCCGGGTCTGAAGGACAAGCTGCTAAACTACAAGCCACTCGAGAAACCCCACAAGATACTGACCGCAGGACGACACGTTCTACCGGGAACAGCGACCGGTACGATTTCGGGAAAAATCATCGACACGGACGGCAACAAGCATCCGGTAGAACATGCAGGCTTGGTCACACCTGGGAGACATAATCGTTTCTTAGCACTGCTGCTGCTGCTGTTGCTGCTGCTGCCCAAACTCGAGGACAAGACCTGCGAAGGGGTACTCTGTGGGTACAGCTTGAACAGCACAGCATACCAGATATATAGAAACAAGACGACGCGAGTGATACAGAGCCGCAACGTCGCCTTCATCGAGACCTCAGCATCGACACTGGCTGATTCCACAGGGGGCAACACCACTGGCGACGCCGTCAGTACTCACGAAGACAGCTCGCTGGGAGAAAACACCCAAGACATCTGTATTACGTACAGCGAAGAGATAGACAGCCTCCTGAAGAAAGTGTCGAAGCTCACGAGCAGAAATTTGGACCACTCAACATCAGCTGGCGAGGAGGAGCCGGTAGCCGAAGGCGCCGGCAGTGACGAGACGCTCGAAACGATCAGGACAGGAGCATGGCCGACAGACCACGAACTCGGAGGCGCAACATGGTTGGGCACACGCGCAAATTATGCCGTAAGTCCGGTCTCACGCAAAAGACTCTACCTTCACCAGCAGCGAGAACTGCGTAACCTGGGATTGCTCACTAGCCCAATGGTAAGTGACGCAGAGGTAGCGCACGAGAAAGAAAGCACGATGGAATACGCGCTGGTAGGTGAAACAGAACACAGATCAGATGGGGCACAAGAGCACAGGATGGAAGTATACCTTGACTACGCCCTAGATACTGGAAACCCCGTCTGTGAACACAGTTCGGATGGGGAGGTCATTACGATCCCGAACACGTTCAAGGAGGCGATGGAATCGCCACAGACGACCAAGTGGAAAGAAGCCACAAACGAGGAAGTGGACAGCCTCCAGAAACACGCAGTCTTCGACCTGGTATCTCCAGACTCAATACCACCGGAGCAAAAGGTGGTCGGGACCAAATGGGTCTTTAAGGTCAAAGCCGATCACTCGCTGAAAGGTAGAGTTGTGGTTCAGGGCTGGGGACAAGTACCGGGAATCGACTTTGGCTGCACATATGCACCAGTATGCCGTATCCAGAGCATTCGCATGGCACTTGCCATAGCTGCGAGCGAGGACTGGAAAATATTCCAGCTTGATGTACAGACGGCGTTTCTAAACGCCGAAGTGCAGAAGGAGGTGTATGTGAAGACTACTCCAGGCTACGAATCGCTTGAAGCTACAATTGGACGTCCCAACGTGATGAAACTCAAGAAGAGCCTGTACGGACGATGCTGCTAGACTCTAGGGCATCCAACTTTACCAGGCCATCACGGGGTCTCTGATGTACCTGAGCCAATGCACGCGCTACGATATCACCTACGCCGTCAACCAACTGGCCCGAGCCATGAGCAAACCATCCAAACTACACATGACAGCAGCAAAGTATCTTCTCCGCTACCTAAAGGGAGATATGGGCCTGGCAATCACGTACAAGACAGGGTGTTTCGTAAATGACGGGATATTGCGATGCGAGCTGGGGAAACAATCCTGAAAACGGCAAGTCAACCTCCGGCTACTTGTTCATGCTGAAGGACCACTGAGCTTCAAGACTGCGCTGCAGAACGTGACGGCGCAGTCGACTCTTGAGGTGGAACTCATCTCAATGGCACACGCAAGCAAGGAGGCGGTGTACCTATCCAACATGATGGCCGAGCTGGGATTTAGAAAGCTGTTTGAAAGTGTACCGCTCTTTGGCGACAACACCGGAGCCCTATACATAGCAGCAAACAGCACCTACAGCTCTCGCACGAAACACATCGCTCTGCGCTTCTTTTGCTTGAAGGAGCTAATCGAGAACGGCGAAATCAACATCCACCACGTGGCAACACAGAAAAAACTGGCAGACGTAGGGACTAAGTTCCTCACGAAGAACACGCATCGGCACCTACTGAACCTTATCGAGGCATACACCACAAGAATCGAGATCTAAGGAGGAAACGAGCAACTCAAGATCGACCCAAAGGAAGAGATTCCACAATGAAGACGACAATAAGTGCACGTCAAGAACCGACAAAGAAAAAGGGAATAATCCAAGATCGACCTGAACGGATACCAAGTTGTGACGACAATGTTCCTATTTTTTACAAATACAGGAATTCGACAGCAAGATGGATCGAGATCAGGAGGAGCCATTTGGACAAAGCCACAGGTAGTCATCACACATAACTTTATCAACATCTACACCATGTCCGACAACCAGGAACGCGAGGAGGCTCACACCGGGGATATTTCCGACGACAGTATAGCTACGGGACAAGAGCGGCGAACACGCTTGTACGGCAGGTTTCGTTTCTTCGAAGAAAACTATAGAGAAGAGGCAGCGGCGGAGATCGCCAACTGGACCGTCAAGCAAGGCGTCGAAGACTACTCCGATAAGTCACTTATAGCGGTATGTATGGAATTTTATTTTTTCGGGGTTTGGTACTTTGTGCATTACGGTTTTCGAGGATAACGAGGGAGCGAAGAACCTAGCGCGAAACCTAGTGTGCACGTCGAACTCGAAGCACATTGATGTACGACACCACGTTTTGCGGGAACATATTTCTGAGGGGGAGTTTGTTATTACGCATGTCGAGTCGGATGATCAGCATGCAGACGTCTTGACAAAGATGCTTGACTACACAGTTTTTTGCTATCACCGGGATTTCTGATGAATATTTTATGCGTTTTCTTTTTCCAGATTGAGGATAGTTATATATTGATTTCAGGGTACGGACTTTGATCGGCACTTTTTTCGGAGAGCAGTTTGGTTATACGAAATTGAGTTTTTGAGTAGAGGAAAAGGTCCAGCCGCTCCGTGTGGCTCGTCGTGCAGCGTACGGAGTACAACTAGATCAGGTTTATTTGAGGATGTGAAAGCTGAGTTATACCATATCGCTAGATAGAGAGAACCTACCGGCCAACGGGGGGGGACGGTGAAATGGTCTTCGGAGGACCTTAAACATAGCATACACAGGCTGAGCAGAAATAGGAGGATACACTCTGACACGATCCTGTTTCTGCAAATAATGCCTCAGACAAGGAAAATAGATTAAAGCTGAGCAGAGAAAGATGCCACACTCTGGCACGGTATTTTCGCAAACTACGGTTCAAACCAGGATACTGTAAGGGTGATTATGGCCTAACATATTTGGTATGATAATTTCATCTGAGGAGGAGTGTTAAATAGTAGGATTCACAAGGAATCCACCAGTTAAAGTTAGATGTTCATTACATAGTCAAATGAGTGTATGCAGAGTACTGGGTGAGCTGTCGAACCATGTGATAGAAGTTGTTTTCTTTAGTATGGAAGAGGACACATATATGGTACTGCGTTCCACCAAGTAATAACGCGTTGACGGGGTCACGTGCGTAAGATCAAAGCGTTGACTAGGCCACGTGCCTAAGATCGAAGTGTTTACTACGTCACGTGCGTAAGATTGACCTGGGTGTCGTATGTAGTGGATACCACCATACGAGATAATTTGTTAGAGTACAAAGGACGAGACACGAGTACTTGCACATCGAGTTCACTCCTCACATCTGCATCTGGACTTGGACAGTTCATAGTGACATAAGTTTTTGTTGGCCCAACGAGAGCCCATTTAAGGTAATCCACCATCGTCTAAACCATCATCAGTCAGGCTCGAGCTCGTCTCGCCGCGACTCTGTGTTAGCCTCTGAAGACCGTCATCGGTCAGGCACCACCACATTTCTAACACGAACATCATGCCAACCGTCGAGCGTTTGGGTCTGAACCCACACTGTTCCTCCGGCAGAATGTTCTCGCGCTCGCAATAGTCACTAAGGCGACCCGCGATGACTTTGAGGAGTACTTTGCCGGCGTAAGCCACGAGGGAGATGCCACGAAAATTGCTACACTCTGTCCGATCTTTCTTCTTGTGAAGCGCCTTAATCGTTGCATCTCTAGCAGACCCTAGGAACTGACTAGACACGGCATTGGGCTCATATAGGGTATCAAGTCATGTGCATCAATGGCACTGGGGGGAGAACGAAACAAGGCGAAGAAGTCAGGGCGCCGTTACGCTAACTTGTGACGGCCATTGGAAGGCCCACAAGCTCCATGATGGTCAGACTCAGACTTCAGTCTCTTAGGCAGGACGCCCCCCCCTTCCCCGCCTCCCTCCCGCCGGCCGCCTAGAGATGCCGAAGGTGGATGGCGCTGCCGCGGCCTTTGCGCGTCGCTGCATCTCTCCGTGTCATGCCATTTCCGCATGAATGACTATTCTCCCTCCTCTATACGTCGAAACCATCTGCCGGCCTTCTGTGCATCCTTTTGCCACCCTTCGAACTTCATTCCAAAGGCCGGCATATCCTCCTTCAGATGAGCCATCCAGTCCTTCTCTTGCCCCCCTGAGTAATCCTTACCCCCAACAAGCTCCCCAAACATCTCCCTCTGTGGCAGACGCCCCTCCTCCATACGTGCTACGAGTCCCGCGAACAATATTCTCCGTTTGTTTGCGCACTATCGCCTCAATGCTCTCGGAAGCTGTCTTGGCAAGCGCGTAGGCGTACGATAGGGTGTGGTCGTCGCGCTTCCGTTTCCGCCATCCGAGGCATCGGAGGACCATGCAGTGGTGAACCCGTCGTAGCCTGTCATAGTCAGGCTTGTTCGGGCTCCACGTCATGCAACCGTATAGCAGTGTCTCGACCACCTCGGCTTTCAGCAACCGCACCTTCAACCGTAAGCACACACCCGGGCGATCATAGATTTCCATCTTGTACCGCTGGAAGTACGCCCAGGTCCTCTGAAGACGCCGCGTTATTTCAATGCTAAGGTCTCTGTCTGCGCTGATAGCCCCGCCCGAGTACACAAACTTGATTGTTTGTTTGTATACCTGGCCGGCTGCATTGAGTGTGAAGGACACCTTTCCCCGCCTTTGGTTTCCAGGCACATTATCTCTGTTTTCGCCTCGGAGATCGTAAGCCCGAACGCCGAGCATGCAGTCACGATCACCATCATCATCCTCTCCAACTCTTCTGATGATCGCGATACGATGCCCGCATCGCCCGCGTACAGCATACCCCACAATCTCTGCCCCTTCTCCCCCTCCTCCCCCCCGCGCCCGTCGACTTTGCCTGTGCGTGGTGTGCCCTTCTTCTCGCCTTTCTCCTTCTCTCGTTGGAGCTGCACCATGTTGTCCGTGATGGCTGCATCGGCGAGGAAGCGTTTCTCGGCCACACGCAGTACCGCCGTGGAAAACATGTTGAACGGCAGTGGCGCGAGCACGCATCCTTGCCTGAGACCTTGCCCCACGTCGAACTTATCCGAGCACTCCCCATCATCCAACCGCACACACGCTTGCATGCCGTCGTGGAATTGGCGGAACGGCAAGCATTCTCGGTGGCACGCCAAAACGAGCAAGGACAATCCACAGAAGGGTTCGGTCGACGGAGTCATACGCTTTGGTGAGGTCGATAAAGCACAAGTACAAGGGGGTGTCCTTCTTCCGCGCCAGTTCGTCGTACTACGAACATCATGTCAACCGTCGAGCGTTGGGGTCTGAACCCACACTATTTCTCCGGCAAATGTTCTCGCGTTCGCAGTAGTCACTAAGGCGACCCGAGATGACTTTAAGGAGAAATTTGCTGGAGTGAGCCACGAGGGAGATGCCACGATAGTTGTCACACTCTGTCCGATCTTTCTTCTTGGGCAGCACCTGAATCGTTGCATCTTTCCATTGTTGCGGCACGCTACCTCCCCTCTACACAGCGACGATGATATCGTGGAACGTTCCGAGCGTGTCCTATCCTCCTTCGTCGGCCAAGACCTTCAGGAGCTCGGCCGGGAGGCCATCAGGCCCTACCGCCTTTCGGTTCGCTAACGCACGAATCACCTCCTCTGCTTTGTACCTAGACGGGACGTCGCCCAGTGGTCTGCACGAGGGGCACTGCTTAAGCTCGTCCACAATGCTCGGATCAAGGGTCGGCGACTTGGTGTTAAGCTGATCTGGCGACTTATGACCGCAATGGTGTGCTTTTGTTTCATGGCGCTTCTCCAGCCATGCTGTGGAGGCGAAACATTTAGGGATTTTCATGGGTCATGAGTCATGAACCGACCCGCTCCGACACCACTTGGGTCAGGTCAGGAGCTTTTCAAATCTCGCACGGTCGAGTCGGGTCGGGGCAGGCTATGGTTCAAAACTCTCCGGTGGCATAGTGTAGGGCCAGGAGGCTTTCAAATCTCACGGGTCGGGTCGGATCACCCTGAGTTGGTCCGACCCGCGAGAAGTGGCTGACCCGTGAAAGGCCGAGTCCGTTGCGCTGACCTGCCACACCTACAGTAGAGGGTACAACGACAACGTGTCTTGTAATTAGGTTTGCAGCGATGGCGGGTATGCTTAAGCGCCCCTCGTACTACAGCGGTAGACGCGATCTGTCATGGGTGTTTGCGATTTCCAACCTCAGAGTGTTTACAAGTACTGTACCTGATATGTTGGAAAAATGTAAAGAATATTATTGAAACCGACGAACATCACAGCCTAAAGGTCGACCGAAACCCACAAAAAGAGTAGGTTAGAAATAAAAACAAATGGTAGGAAAAAGTATTATTTATGACCATTTTTTTCGCTGCTTTTTCGTGGGTTGGGTTGGCCTTGGGTTGAGACGTTTGACGGTTTCAATACTATTAATAGCATTAAATGTTTTCTTAGCCAACATCTACCCAAACAAAGTTGGTACCAGGTACATCGTAAACACCCACTGTGTTGTACTCGAGCCCTCTTGGGAATTCACGCGGGGAAAAAATCCGAAAAAGGCTAACGTAACTATTACATCATCGGCCACGCGAAGAAGTTCTAGCTATTGGGGTAAGGAGGGTGCCCGAAGTGCAACGGAAGGTGATGGCACCACGCGCGCGCAGCACGACGATGAAATTATCTACCGTTTGCGCGCTGTTCCAATAACACGTTTTGAGAAAACCGCACCCACTTTTCGCTGTTTCCGTCGCTATTCAGTAACCGGTAATTACATTTGTGTACCGTGTACCGGTAACATACATCTCGGATTAAAAGTGCACTGAGGAACAACAGGGTAAAGCTTATCGCTAATTGCATTACGGTACTATTAATAGTACTATTACTACAATCAAGTCCCATAAGGGTTCATACCACAGCGGCAGACGCAAGCGAGCCACGAGGCGCTGCTCTGCGATCGAACGCCAGTTGAGCCGGGTTACGAGGCACTGCTCTGCGGTCGAACGACAGTTGAGCCGGGTTGCGGGATTTGCCCGTGTCGGGGTCGCACGAAACGAAACGCCACCGAGCACACCAGGTTGCTTACCTTAAAAGCTGCTGTGTATAGTGTTATAGTCTATACGAGCAGTCACGGCGGGTACATGAACGACTTGCACCCTCTCACGCGTTACTCGTTCTTAAACGACAAAGAGCAGTACCAGATACGCCTGACCAATGAGCAAACCGCTTCTGCTACATGCAGCTGCTCTGTACCGCGCAACCAAAAAAAGAAAGCCTTCCTATTACTAGGACAATAAGACGGTACCTAGTACAATCGACCGACCTGCAACAAATGCTGCTTCGAATTATTACGGAAACTATTTCACTACTTGCGTCCTTGTGCGCGGAGCCTACTCAGCACCATGCGGTGGCAGGTGTTAAAGCGTCATGAGCAGGCGCGCCAAAATCACCGTTCCTTGCACTCCAGACACCGGACGGAAGATAGGTGTCAGTCCGAGGTATACCGTACACGTACAGTACCCGTGCCGGGTACTCGCCTCGTTCGCATATAACACCCCTACATGCGCTGTTCTACGCGCCAGAGACCAATAATCGCGACGCTATTTCGCAAGCTCGACAGCGGAAAACGCTCGGCGTTACTTCTCTCTCCCTTTTGCCAGGCATTTGGTGTTCGACACCACCACTTAGTTCCCGAACCCCCCCTCCCTATTGAGACACCCCCTCACGGGTAAACGGGTAAAACGCGCACGAAAAAGCAGGCTACGAGAACATGCTGGGAGACTGGCAACCGTTACTACAGAACACGCCCTTGACTACTGGAAAAAAAAGACCCCACACTAATTTCAAGAGTTTAGTCCCAAAAGTCGTGGGCGCAGTAGTTGAAAGGCGATTTTTCGGGCAAGGCTCAATTTTTCACGTGAAGCAGGGTAAGCCCGGCACAAATTTCACTATAAATACATGAAAAATAGTTTTTCGCTCAAAAGGTCGGGCAAAAAAATAGCATCACTCCAAATTTCTAAAGTGTTGCCGCGTACTGAATTATACCTGGTACTACAGCAGTAGACTTATAAACATCCACTAAAACTGTTGTATCTGCAGTGCGGAGTGCACCGAGAGACAAATTAATGGAACTACAACAGAGTACAACAATCACGTTTTCCCTCCCCGTCCAAGCAAGACAATGTCAGAATATACGACAAGACTCTTGTGAAAACACCAGGGTTTTGTCTTTCTGAAAAACAAAACTTGCGTTAGACCAGAAAACTGAAAAAACAAAACAAAAGACAACAGGCGCGTGCCAGAACGAAAAACCCGACCAACACCGCTTCCGCCAAGGCGCGTAAAGAAACTGGCCACTCCTACAGCAGCAGTCCCGGAATATAGCAGTACAAACCGATCGGCTTGATTGATTGCTACAAGGGCTGACGGACCTTCGATTTTTCCTGGATATTTCTTATCACCCAAGGGCCCACACCTCACTCTCTGAAAAAAACAAAACATTTCGAGGGCCCACACCTTAATTTTCTGCAGCGGTGGCCATCACCCACCCGTACGACGAGCGCGCCAACAGAACAATACCAATTTCCTTATACAAACACAACACAAAACACGCAGAGAATTATCATACCAGGCAATACACATACACATGACAAAATGGACGGGGGGCTTATTTGCCCCTCGCTCTCAGAGCGTACGCTGTTGGGCCTTTTTGCTCTGCTTCCACACCCAAAAGGCAGCTGCGCACACCAACACCGGAAACGCCACTACCATCACCAGTGCGCCTTGTCCTAACGAGCCCCCTTTAAAGGCCACGCCTGTGAGCTGCTGCTGGTTCGCCCGCGCGGGGCGCATCATGTGCTGGGAACCCCATTGCTCCATCCCATTACCTCCAGCTACCGAAGTATCCGCAGATGCAGATGCAGATGATGCATATCTTGGATCCTCGTCGACAGCTTCCGCCACCACCTGGCACCCTTTAAAGTACGAGATAAGCGGAAAACTTTCCCTACACAACACAGTACAGGACGAACGGAAACCGTAGAAGGAGGACGAAAGGAAATCGCAAAAAGGGGAAGATAGGTTAATACATAACACAGCACAGAACGAAAGGAGGCGGTGATAAGGGGACGGAGACGGAGACGGGGGGAGGTAAGACCTTTAGCGCAGACGAAACGGAACGGTAAAGAGGGGGCCGGCGGGGGGGGGGGGTAGGACAGGTTGAAAGCGCGCAGCTTCGGGGGCCACCTGACGCCCTTCCAAGTATTGCATCAGCCGGAAACTCTCCCTATATGAAAATGAAGAAGGTATAGCATCAGCCGTCGACGCCAAGTGCACCATATATATATTAATATGCCAGGGTAAAGGTGCCCTATACTGGCATAAGGGGAGTCTCCTCACTTGGGGAGCTCCGTGCCTTGTTAACGCCTTTACAGCTGGAAACCCGTTTTTGGGACAAAACCACATGGAATTAGTATAGGGAAGGGTTTTAGGGCTCTAAAGGGGGGTTATAATTAACCCAAAAAACTGATGTGGACGAGAACGAACGTGCAACCCAACGATCGAGCCCACCGCCTAGGTATATCAGCATTGTTCAATGTCGGAAAACAAGCATGTCATACCGAACAGCTCGAGTTAACGCCTTTACAGCTGGAAACTCGTTTTGGGACAAAATTACTTGGAATTAGTATAGGGATGGGCTTTGGGGTTCTAAAGGGGTTAAGGAACCCCGCCATTCGGACATATTTTGGGCAACAAGTGCTATCTTTATAGTAGCACGCATACTGTAGCCAAGTAACAGGGATTATTTTTCTTCTTGTATGGCCCGCAATAAAGACGCCATGAGATAATCAAATATTGCATATTGCATATTGCTAGTGGCTTTCATAGGGTTGAACCTAACTCGTGATGAGGGTACATATACTAACACAGCACACAACGCAAGAAACCGGTAACAAGGGGCCGGGGGGGGGGGGGGGGGGGGGGGGGGTAGAGGACTAGGCTAATAGTGGTATAACACAGGACGGGATGACAGAAAAAGGTGAAAAGGGGGGAGGCGGAGGGGTACAGTACATCACGGCACAGGACGAAAGGAAAGGGTACAGGGGGGCGGGGTGGGGGAGGTTGGAGGGGTTCGGTAAAAGCGGGTGGGTGTGGGGGGTAAGACAGGTTCTATGAACTGCCAAGGTCGGTGGTATAAAAAAGTTCATGTTCCCGGTACCAAAAAGAAACGTTCGAGTATGCTTCTGCCAACGCGCTCCCCGGTGATCTATCCGCGTGTCCGCAGTGCGAAGCTTAACCCTGGCGCTGAGTGACTTTCTAATGTACACGGCGCCAAAAACAAGGAAAACCTTTTGAGATCGCTGAAGCCGGATTATTCGCCTGCCATCGCCGACCGGAAACAACAAAGCCAAGACCGGAGGCTGTTTTTTTCGACTAATCACGCCAACGTACACAAGTTGACGACATTTTTTGCATGTATTGGCATGTTATGAATACTGATGCAGTACTATTAATAGCAGAAGAGCTTAGCACCCTCGATGCGGGTTGCGGGCTGCGCGGTAGTTGCATTGAACGAAACACCAGGTGAGTACATTAGTTTCAGTTTTGGTACCTCTCCATTCGAGTTATATACATGGTAGCATCTTCATTGCGCAGAATGATTATGGACCCAAACCGCCCTTGACAAAACCTAGATGATTCATATATCTCCAGAGTGTAAAAACGCGCGACTGGAGTATCTTGCAAAGATGAGTGTCGACCCTTAAATGGATCGAACGTATATCTGACGTAGTCGAAACTTTAAAATATATATATATATATATATATATTTATATATCCGAAATCATGCCAATAGCTATCATCGCCCTGTTGATCCTGGTAGCACGCGTCCCGAGGGGTCACTCGCCGATACTCTTCACGACGAATGCTGAAAGCGCGCAACGGCTTGTATCACACGGCTTGCGACCTAGTTTTTTTCTGTTTTTCTTGTCTTATCCCATCTAATATCTTCGCACTTTGTCTTTCCCCTTCTCCCTTCGTAACTCAGATCCGAGGTCACTGCGCAGGCTCTTCTCCCCCCTCATCCCCACCACGGTTCGCGTTTCATTTTATCGCGAGAAGACTTCAGCTTCAGCCCTTTCTTCCCTCGTCGTGCGTCCATGGTATGGCCTTTCAACCGGCCGGATTCATAGCTAACGCATTTGAAATTGATATTTGAAACAGAACCGCCTGGGGTAGCCCCAGCTTTCATCTACATGCCCACCTATTCCCTGGGTAATGTGCTGCTCGCGGTGGTCTGGTGCTCCCGTGTGCTCGATGGGTTGCCGAGGCCCATCTCTTCAGCGCACGGTATGATCTTGTTTGCGTGCGATATTGGTATGTGTTAATAGTGGAAATATACAAACTGCCGGCGCAGCTCTTCACATTACACAGAGATGCGTGGTGAGGGCATGCAATGCACGACGACAGCAAGCACGAAGTGCTGCCCTCTCGGTTGGCTGCAAGAGAACCGCGCAGCTGTTGTTGCTGCTGTCTATAGCAGAAGTGACAATCATCTGGGTTCAAAGTGTCTCATTCATATTCTCCATTGGCTAGCTGCTTGGACCCAAGGCTGGCAATATCATACTCTTTTTTTCTTTTGTTTTTTTTCAACACACTTCTTCTTTCCAGCTTTTGGACAAGCCGTGGTCACAGGTGTCGTCCCTTCTCCTTCTCCCCCCCGGTTCTTGCCTTCAATTTTTATCGCGCATAGGGTTCAGCAGTCCCACTGCTCGTCACTTTTTTATCGAGTGTTGCCAACTCACGCTCTCGCGCTTCCCGCAAGCCGATTTGTGCACAAGAAAAGTCCCCACGAATTTATTGCACTCGGGGAGATTCGAACTCACGAAATTAACCTATACCAGGCTCGAGGATAACCCGATACGCCACCGGGCCGACCAAATCTCTATGGAACAGTGGACCGATGGGCGACGAGAAGTTCCCTTCTTATTAATAGGAGCATCAGTGCTGTCACTTACCTCGTATATCCTCACCCATCTATCGGATGGCCTTCACGTGACTGTGACATCTACGATCACCTGGTCTCACCCCAACCATCCCATGCTTTCACGTGGAATCTATAGACTATTCATCTACATAGAGCAACCTGTGACAAGCGCGCGGTATTTTTCCAGCAGTGAGATGACTTGTTGGGGTCCGTCACGAAGTTAACTCCAAGTCCCTAGATCCCCTGCCTTTCAATGCTGTTTTGCTTAGATTTTCGTTCTTGACTTGGTCAGAAACAAGAAGGTCGTCGAATGGTTGGATGTATATACCAGGTATGGAGATCGTCTTTTCCAAGAGTATCCCAAAACACAAGACAGATCGAAATCTTGTGTTCGTTGCTTCATTACGTATTGGCGGCTGTTCTAGCGGTACGTGAGATTACGAGTATAACCAAGTACTGCTACTGTAGCTGTAATTAAATAGGATTATTCACGGGTATCACGACCAATTGCACAGCAGCAGCAGCCATGATCGTACTCATTTTTTTGTTTTACATGCACAACCTGGCACAACCCATAGAAGGATGCACCACACCACAGCAGTACTGATCCCTCGATAGTGCCGGTAAGTGCCAGCCGGAAATGCGGGCACTATAACGGCAACCAGCACTACAACTTCACGATACGATACGGCGGTAGTTATAAATAGTATCACGCAGTTTGCAAAGATGAATACCGACCCTTAAACTGATCAAACTCACAGTCGACGTATTCGAAACCGTTTTATACCTGGTAGGAATCGGCACGGACACCGGTTGTGCTGGATGTAGATGGGTGCAAATATCAGTTCATGGTGAAGAACACACATACCGAGAGTTGACCATTATTGTCACGATTGACCTTCGACCTCGAGATACAAGCAACCCAACGCCAGCCTGCATGGCTCTGGACAAGGCCACATAGCTTTAGATGACAGCGTCGAAGATTTTAGGATGGTCCATGCTCACGGGGGGTGGAAGTTACCCCAGTTGTGGTTGGGTCTTCCCTCGAACTGCTGCTGACGAGAGGCGGACTTTCTTATCATACATCATACTGCAGGACACTTCATTGTTGGCTCGATTTCTTATGATGCCAGGTGCCAGGTACGCGATGCTGGGTACGAAATGCCCATGCTGGGTACGAAATGCCCATGCTGGGTACGAAATGCCCATGCTGGTGACCGTCAAAAGTTACACCTCTCAGTTAACGATCGACCCGCGATCTCAAGACATAAGCACACCACGGCGCACTGGCACTGGTCCGGACAAGGCCAAATGAACGTGGATGACACCGTCCAAGCTTGAGGGTTGATATCCACGTTCTGGAGGGGAAAAGCTTGCCGGCGTTGCTGTCGTGGGTCTTGTCTGGAGAAGCGCTGCAGGTGCGAGCTTCCCCCCCAAAAAAATCGTTGATTCTCAGCTTTTCAATGTCGTCATGTACTGATGGCTAGGATTACCTTATTATAATCAGGTAGCCATTGATTAGTAGCTGTTGATTGGCCACGACTAGTTGCATATTCGCGTACTGTAATCAAATAACCACGCCCGTTTAATAGGTGATTATGATTAGTATGACTACAAACAATCACTCGCATTATTTAATCAACTTGTACGTTGATTACGTATCGTGATAGCCACCATTGGTGTCATATATCTCGACTATTTCGGCATAAAAATAGAGACGTTTTCGAGTGGTCAGTACACTGGTTTGACCAGTATACCTTTGGCTCGAGATTAGTCAACAGCCACCAGTATATACTGTACTGCATCAGTATATTGGGGGCAATTATCTTGAGTGCAGAGGCTTTAGGCTTTCAGCAAGCGATGTCAAATGTTTAATACTTTTTCCGGGATTGCTCGCCGACCTCAGCGTGCAGGACCGCTGGACTTCCCAGATAGCGGCGGGTGATATGTGTGGAGGCACCGCCGCGTGCGAGTGGCAGTCGGGGCCCTGAGGCGGAAGCTATCAGCCGCGGTAGAAAAATTGCCATCAATAGTAGCAAAAAAAATCTACTGGGGGCAAGAAAAGATAGCCGTCTGAGGAAGACAGCAGCCGAAACAGAAACTACACCCTAAAGGAACGGCGAACGTCGTTGCTGCGCTGAGTGTCGACCACTCAACCCGGTCGAGCTCACAACTGACGTACTTGAAAGAATTTGATCAAAATATCCCGCTGCGCGAGCTGCTAGCGACGTCTGCTGCAACATCTTACCTTATATACGCGTTCCCGCGATTTTGGAAGATGCTCTGATCGATGCCCTTCTTGTTGAACGGCTTTTGGTCTCCGTAACCTGTGAAGAGTTTATCCACCACGGTATCCATCCCCTCTGTCACCATGCCGAGAGGGGTTTCCCAAGGGGCTTTCGGGCTACCCAAGTGGGGCAAATCTGCGAACGTGATGAAGAGCTTGGGGGGGGAGTTGGAACATCGCAGGGGGGGGGGGCGGGGGGGGGAGGTGTCGGTGTCAGACTTGTGTGGTAATGCCGCCTTGCAAGCTTGAAAAGTTTGGATCCAAGAGCCACCGAGGGACGATAGTTCGTACACCATTGAGTACGTACATATACTATAATAACATCCAATATCCAATATCTGGGGGGTCGACATTTCCTCCCTCAAGACCCTCACAAGCGGCTCTTGGTAGGACGCAGCTCGCCCTTCCCCCGACTCGCCGAACACCTCACGGAACTTCGCCCTTGGCGCAAGCTTGTCTGCCTGGTTGGCGAAAACCCGGCCTACTTCGTCCTGGCAATGTAGGAATGCCTGGGTCTATGATCCGAAGACTACGGGCATACACGGCATGAGTACACCGCCCCCCCGCATATCTCGCCCCCCAACCCACCCCCGGTAAAATATACGTAAAATATTTTGCCTCGGTTGGCACCGACGCTGTGAAACATTTTATGTATATTGGGGTTGGCGTTGGTTGGCCACGACGATGTAAAGCATGCCAATCACTGCGTGAGCTATACAACCAGGGTACCGTTTTCTTTTTCGTTTTTTTTTTGCGGTTACCATGATGGTTATCGAGTATATCATATTGTGCGGGGTGGGGAACCCTAACTACGCACAAGGAGAATGATCGCACCACGTGGTGTGAATATGGTCAGGCACCCACGAGGCAGGACATAGTGATACCCATTGCTGTCTCTGGAGTGGCCACACCAGAAAACAAAGTAACTCATTAGGGCTGTCATCCACAGGCAAGAAAGTAGGCACGAAATGCCGAAGTACGTCTTATGAGCGGTTCTTGGAAGGATGCAGTTCACCCTTCATGCGACTCGCCGAACACCTCACGGCGCTTCGCGCTTGGTGCAAGCAATGTCTGACTGGTTGGTGAAAACCCGACGTGCTCCGTCCCGGCATAGTAGGGATGCGAGGGTCTATGGTCATACGACTACGGCCATGCACAAACTGAGTACCGGCACCCCCCCCCCCCCAACCCCCCCCCCCTCTTCGAATGAGGACAATTCAAACAGAGGAATCAAACGCAGGACTCATAGGCAGATGCCGCCTTCACCTGAGCTCCGCGTGAGTTGGGCCCGCTCCCAGCGAAGCTCAGCGTCCCTCTGTTGCGATTAGGTTGGGAAGCACGTAATACACAAGGGCAGTAGGAAGCGCAAAAGGAGGGCGGCATGCTCACGAATGCATCGATCACAATACTGGAACCAAAAGGGGGATTACACGAAATTCCCCGAATCCCATACTGGGACACCCTAGCGCTGGGTTGCGAAAGCAACTGAGTTAAATCGACACACGACGCGCATGAAAATACGTGGAAGTGTGGTGAGCTTGAGCTTTATTTTTCATTTTGCCCCGTTCGCCGGAGGATGGAAAAAAAAAAGTAACCCTATACCCTACACCTTCTACGAAGTACACGGTATTAGGGAGAAGGCAGCTGCTTGTATACCACTCGGCTTAGGTTTCGAGACAACGGCTGAACGACGTTATTGTCAATTGATGCTTTGGTCGAGCCGGTCCAACTTAGCCCTAGCGCAATATAATTCTTATTCCGACTCGTTACACAAGGACACAATGACAGCAAAATGTAAGATGGCATTTTCACTGCGGGGGATCCCAAAATCAATCCCCAGCTAGTTTACTATGCGTCGACGGTTCATGCTATACCTTCTTCATGAAAACAGAAAAATAACGCTTTCACGCCATCTCTGTGAGTCCGACGTACTCCGGACCTATGGCCCATGACGGTATGGAAAACTTATTTGTTGTTTTGTATGCAGCAGGAGTCATAGCCCATACATAGGTCCGCAGTACAGGGTGTACAATAAAAACATGAATGATATCACGCGTTTCGCCGATCACGATCTAGATTATTTAGATCGTACATCTGCCGTTCTGATAGCTTGTGCAGGATCTGCGTGGTACAGATCCAACGCAGGACGCATGTGCTACACCGTGAACATCATCCGGCTTCCACCCGGCAACACAAGCCGGTCGCCCCGGTGGTCTAGTGGCTACCCTCGAATACTTCTAGCGTTGGCCCTTGAGTTAGATTCCCACCGTGGTGACATTTTTGCTTTATTTGCAAAAATGGAAAAAAACAGGATCAGCTAACTGCTGAGGGCGCCTAGCAGCGTGGGTAGGTACAATTCGACGCGAGTCGACGAGGGAAGCAGATGCTGAGATATTCTCGCGATCAAAAGGAAGGCACGTACCGTTGTGGGGAGGGGGGAGAAGGGCCCGCTATGTGACCCCGGATCTGAGCTACTACTGGGAGGGAGCACGAGAGTAGTAGTGCGAGGATAATAAATGGGATGAAGGAAAAAAAAAAGGAAAAAAAAGAAGAAAAATGGTCCATAGGCCACGCAGATCATATACAGACCAGGGGTTTATCTGCCCTAAAAGACACAAATCATTAAATGGGATTGATCTGATCTGTGGATGCATCTTTCTGATATGTCCCAATTATATATCTGATCTGTTCGATGTATCTATCTGATCTGTCCGAAGCATTCATCTGATCTGTCGATGCATCTATCTGATCTGTCCGATGCATGAATAATTCCTCCCACCTTTTGAACGGAATTCCCAGAGTGGGATCATCCAGGATTTTGCCCTTTGCTCGCCAGTAAGCTTTCTTCGGCGAAGATGCATCCGGCAGAATGCCGAACTGTACGAGGAAGTTCTTCACGCACCGAAAGAAGGCCACGTCCGTAAAATAGTCGTCCTTCACCAGCTCCACAAACCTCTCCGCGCCAAGAGGAGACCAGGAGTGATAAACCTATACCAGGTACAACGCAATGTTCGGGGTCGTTTCATGGGTCGTGCGTGCTTAGTGTTGGTGCAAGGAGTGGAGCGCCGGGGCGCAACTTTCGTTAACAGCTGTTAGGGTGAACTGCCTTGAAAGGCCGGCAATTACCTCAGCATCGGCATTGGGACGTATTGGTACGATTTGGAAGGCGTGTTGTAGATGGGAAACGCAAGGGACAGGAGGACTTGTCGCCAGATGAACATCGCAACCTTTTGTGCGATGTGAATAGTAAACAGATTGCACACAGCTAATCGGAGAATATGACATCATAGCGACATATCGTACGAAGATTTCGTCGCTGTCCATTGGCCCACAGGCATTGGCCGTTGGCCTCCAACCCGAAGATCAAGGATACGAGTATATAACGCGAGCTTCGAGCTTTAGCTTCCTCGCCTGACAAACGCCCTACCCATGGCATATACGGGAAGCTGATAGTTGCGACTACGTAGGCGGGCGATATATAAACCGTGACTACGGGGGCATACAGGACCCATCCCTGGGTGTCAGGCCTTGCAATTCGGATTGGGGTTCGGGGGCGGGTAATGTGGCGGTATCGAGGGCTGTGAGAGCGAAACCAACGGATTTGACGGGTCTATGGCGTGATATATACCCAGAGTTAGGGCTTGCACACCACAAGAGACTCTGCTGCAGGGCTTCGCTGTCAATGCACGCTGGTCTGTGGGAACAGGCTGGTGTGCTGGAGAGGACGGACGCGGCGGGAATAAAAGAAACGCAACGACTGAAACCCGGGGGCGGCTCTCAAATTCCCCCGTAACCGTGACTTGCATAACGCCTAGGTAGTCATGAAAGTTGACGCACATTACATGCAACTTCCGCTTGCCCATATCTTTGGACAACTGGCGGCGCGTATCAGGCGATCGCAGCCCCCCTTGTAGCATGTTCGTTCGGGGTCTATCAAATGTAAGCAATCAGATGTATCTTACGACGGTGTAATTGGGACGGTGGGTGTTGTTCTCATGCATATACCTGGTATACCGTTAGCAATTAGCGGCAGACTCTGCTTTCCGAGTGCCTGTGCTGTGTGGTTGTGCGGTGGTCTGATGTCTAATGTGTCGGTCGGCATCTGGCTGGCTTTTGCTGTCTGGTGGCGGTCGCCTATTGTGTTGCTTTGTGCGTGTGTGTATCGTGGGTATAGTCATGAATATTGTCAGGTTCCTGTTAGCAGTTCCAGGGACCAGCAGGTACAAGCCACAAAAAAGCAGCAAGCATGACAGGACGACATGAGCTACCAAGCGGCCATTTAGGAACAAGGAAGGACAAAAGGCATCGATGTGCCGCTCGGACGTATGGTCCCGCGTTTCCTTGCCGACATGCCGGCATTCTTGTTGGTGCAAAGCTAGCTTAGACTTTGCAAGAATCGAGATCGAGTTTGACCAACTCGCACGAGGCATGGTTGACGACCTCCTCGTTTTTCGATCCACCGAATCCAGGGAACACTCCCCATTGCTGTGAGGTTGAAACCGTGCTGTGGGTCCATGAGGCAAAGAAGACGGACAAGTGGTGCCTAGATGTCCTCGAAGCAGCCGAACGGCCCATGGCCAGGTGGCACGAGGAGGTGAAGAAGAGCTCGGAGCAAAAGGTGTGTGGGGGGGGACGGAAATCCGCGGCCAAGAAAACCGAGGAAGGGACGGCAGACAGGGTAGAAAGGCACCAGGCCAACTAGTAGGTAGAACCTGTCTAAACGCAACTGCAACTGCTGCGATTGCCTCGACACCCGTCTCTTTTTTATATTTTGATTTGAGAGCCTGCGACCTGTCCGTGATGTTTGGTGTTGCTTGTCTCGTCCCCCTCGGGGAGGGTGCCAGCCGAAACGGCGATTTCACAAACCGCTGGTGAGTTGATTTAACGATGTTCTCTGGTATAATTTCCCCGAATCCTCCTTCCATTTTCTGTCCCCCTTTTGAGTGTCCTTGGGAAAGATGGAGGCGATTACTGCGGTGTGGACACCGCTGTCGTCAGATGCAGTATGCAGAGGGCACACCATGCGGCAAGCCCTTTGCCTCTATTCTTAAAATAGTTGCAGTCGGACCCCAGTCTGTGGGTGGTGTTATCTGCTTTGTTGCTGTCTGTCTGCTTGGGTATGGAGGCGGTGATGGCGGTATGGCAACCGCTGTCGTCAGAAGCAGCAAGTAGGTTACGGACCATGCGGCAATGCTCCTATTCCTACGAGTAGTTACATTCGGATCCTGCATATGGGTGCTGCCCCCGACGCTGGTTGGGTGGTATTACCTGCTTCGTAGTTTTACGTTTTGGTCTTGCCTTATTTTATTTCACTCAAAAAAAAAAATCCTGGGCATATCCCTTCCCCTCCCCGCTGCGTTCCTTTCGTTTTTTTTCGCATCTTACCTTTCCCTTTTCTTGCAACTTGTCTGGTGTTTTCGGCCTGATTTATGTGAGGTGGCTTTACCGGTCTCACCACCCCAAACATACCAGACATAGTACCAAAATACTACGCTGTATCATTATTGCCCTCCGACAACAAAACGTACCTGTGGTACGTAGCGTTTTACAGAGTTCTATTAATAGTATTTTTTAGGCATGTTTTTTTGTTTTGGGGGGCTTTCGTTACAGATACCACGAAGGCGTAAACCCAACCCAACTCTAACCCTATAAACCCTAACCCTAACCCAGACCTTGACCCAGGCCAAGCCTACGGCCTTTAGCGCGGCTTCCCCGCGCGACTTGGATGTTCTGAAGAATGTGCGGACCACTTCAACAAAGCATAACATTTTTGGTACAGTATGTTATCTGGTATGCTTGGGGTGGTGAGGGTGAAGTCTACTGCCGTGGTTTACGTTCCGCTTTCGTACAAAACGTTTGGGCATTGCATTCGGCATTGCATGGCCGACTCCCCTTGCATCTGCATTTGCGACGTACATCACATTTCTGTTTCATAGGTCGTGACCACAGCAGAGCTTGTATCGTACTCGCATCTTCTCTCTCGTATTAGGATAAGACAGTGGCAACGACACAAGGGTGTGCTGGATGTCGATGACCGGAAAGAACAGCAGAGTTCCACGTGAAGAATGCACACTTCATTAGTTCGGGGGGTCGGAGTCGGGGAGACAGGAGCAAAACGATCTATGTTACGTTGTTACGTTTGTTTGTTGCACCCACGGGTTCTCGGGTTGTTGTCATATTCTTCGTCATTCGAACGTTGGTTGGGATTTGGATTCGGAATGCTGCTCGCCGTATGATTGCAATCACATCGTACGGACAGCCTTTTGTTGGCTGTGTCGGTGCGCCCGTGCATTACTCTTTTCGGCTAAAAATCAAGGTTGTACCTTCATGCACATCGAACTGCACGACTAGTACTGCTATCATACTACTCCGCAATGATATTGTTGCCCCTCGCTTAATGGATGCTGCTCCTACCTTCCACCAGATTCCACAGCACAAAGGGCATCATATGTATCGTCGTCAAGAAAATCAAAATCAGTCCATGCATGGGCAGCTTGCTACTGGTACAGAAGTATCATCCCGAGATACCACAGCTACAACCTTACCACAGGTGTAATAGCTTTGTCGTTGGATTCCCACAAACCGGTCAGTAATTGGGGGGTACGAGCTTCCAATACGCTGTGCGAAACAAGCTCCAGCCTACTACAGCAGGACGAGGTAAGAAGGACGTGCGTAGCGCGCTATATAGTCTACGCTGTGATCCTGTGAGCGGTGCGGACTTACGACGAGCATCGTAGATCGCTCGGTGGGACAACGAAGCAGCAAGCAAACAACAAATAAATGTACTGCTACTCCCTTTTTACTCTGACTAAGGAAACTCGTACCTCGATTGTAAAAGGGTCCGGAGAAACGGTTGTTACGCACTCGATTCTCGTCACTTTCTCATCATTATCGCCCTCGCGCTGCAGGATGTTCTCGGCCAGACCCGCCATGAACAGGACAACAGCGTCCTCGAGCTTCAGGCTCAAGATCAAATACTAAAAACTCAGAAGCCAGACGCCAGACGCCAGACGGTGCGGGGTACGGGGTACGCGGGTTTCCGTAACATGGAAAGGCATTATCAAAAAGGCAACACACATCACACACCAACACACATTGCTACAGGTACTGGCTGCTGCGTAGCTCGCAGGCAGCCTTCTAGCGAGCCAAGTCTGAGCTCATTGTACGAACTAACTGCAATGCGGTTTACCGGGGTCTTGCTCGCCGTTGGATCCGCCTTCTGTTTCGTGAGAGACGGGCAGTCGAAGAAGTGCGGAGGGGGTGAAGATTTGGGTAACCACGAAAAGATACGTATCGGTGTGTTGCACCGCCCTAAGGTGAGCCGTGACCGGGTGCCGATCACCCTGATAGCATGGTCAAGCAAGCTCAAGCAAGCAGATCTTGTAAACGTTGTTTGAGGTTTGGATGGCATAGCTACCTATGCCTACCTTGTTTGCCGCTGGAAGGCCGCTCGTTGTGTCTGAAGTGCACGAATTGTTTCGTTACCGTTTTTCTCCGCAGTAACATGCTGAATGTGCTGCATACATTTTTTTTTTTCACCCTTCTACTTTCCAGCTTCTGGACAAGCCGTGGTCACAGGTGTCGTCCCTTCTTCCCCCCGGTTCTTGCCTTCAATTTTTATCGCGCATAGGGTTCAGCAATCCCACTGCTCGTCGATTTTTCATCGAGTTTTGCTAACTCACGCTCTCGCGCTTTCCACAAGTCAATTTGTGCACAAGAAAAAGTCCCCACGAATTTATACCAGGGCTTTTCACGGGTCGGGTTAAATCTCGCGGGTCGGGTCGGGTCGGCTCGCGGGTCGGGTCGGGTCGGCTGACCCGACCCGACCCCCAAGATTTTCGAGACTCTTGACCCGACCCGACCCGACCCGCGAGATTTTCGAGACGTCTTGACCCGACCTGACCCGACCCGCGAGATTTTCGAGACGTCTTGACCCGACCCGACCCGACCCGCGAGATTTTCGAGACGTCTTGACCCGACCCGACCCGACCCGCGAGATTTTGAAATCGTCCTGACCCGACCCGCGAGATTTTGAAATCGTCCTGACCCGACCCGCGAGATTTTGAAATCGTCCTGACCCGACCCGACCCGACCCGCGACAATCCGGGTGACCCGCGAGATTCGGGTCGTCCGGCGGGTCACGTTAACTTGACCCGTGACATTTCTCACGGGTCAAAGTCAAAAAGTCACGGGTCAAAGCATGTATACCTCGGTCGGTTGGTTGGTCCTTGGTCCCTCGTACTTTTCCCAGTATGTTGTGTTCTCTGCGTTTTTTATCGGCATTGTTTGCAGCTGATGATTATGTCATGTGGTGTGCGAGCGAGAAATAGGAAAGAAACCGCAACCCACATGCATGGACATGCCCGTACCGCTAGCCACCGGGTCGACCCGACGAGCGAGCCGACGAGCGAGCTAGTTATAAGTTATAAGTGCAATCTCCGGTCCCGGCAAGCAGCCTAGCTGAGCCGCCTCCGGCAGCAAGCCCACAACTGGAGCGGTGGATCTGTCAGCAGGGGCTGCGATTCGCGAGGATGCGTTGTCTGCTGCTGGTGCGTGCTGCTGCCAGGGTGCTGCTGCTGCTGTGCTGCTGCTGCTGCTGCTACTGCTTGCTGCTGCTGCTGCTTCGACAACAGCTGCTCTTCTTACTTTTTTACGTTTGGTCACATTTCGTACTGGTATAATCATTCTCGAGCTAGCTACTACTACTGCTGTATCTATCTTTTATCTGTGCAGTCTCCAGCCCCGGCAAGCAGCCTAGCTGAGCCGCCTCCGGCAGCAAGCCCACAACTGGGGCGGTGGGTCTCTCAGCAGGGGCTGCGATCCGCGAGAATCCGGGGTCTGCTGCTGGTGCTTGCTGCTGCCAGTGCTGCTTCTGCTGCTGCTTCGACGACGACTGCCCTTCCTTGCCTTTTCACGTTTGGTCACATTTCGTACTGGTATGACCGTAATATTACTACTATTGTTACGGCTTCAGTAGGCACGGGATTCGCGTCACACTGCTCTATGCCTTGGTACGAGTAGCTAGGGGTACTGCCTGGTGATTGCTCTGCACGCTGTGATGACATATGATCGGAGCATCGGCACGAGGGAGGCAGGAAGCGGAAATGTTTGTATTTTATTGGCGGACCCGCGGGCCCGACCCGCGGGGCGCCTACACGGCATCAATGTGGCTCTCAGCTGTAAGTTTGAAAAAGGCGGATCCGCCGGCCAGATCCGCGGGGTTGACCCGCGGGTCAGCCTAAAAAAACTCACGGGTCATTATGACTTGACCCGCGAAGTGAACCGTATCTCGCGGGTCATGACCCGACCCGACCCGTGAGATTTTGAAAACCTCTTGACCCGACCCGACCCGACCCGCGGGATTTCGAAAACCTCTTGACCCGACCCGACCCGATCCGCGAGATTTTGAAGCCTCTTGACCCGACCCGACCCGACCCGCGAGATTTTGAAAACCTCTTGACCCGACCCGACCCGACCCGTGAGATTTTAAAACGTAATGACCCGACCCGACCCGACCCGCGAGATTTTGAAACCCCCTTGACCCGACCCGCGGGTCGGGTCATGACCCGTGAAAAGCCCTGATTTATACGAGTATGCACTAGGAGGGATTCGAACTCACGAAACTGACCTATACCAGGGTCGAGGATAACCTGATACGCCACCGGGGCGACCGGCAATATGCCGGTAGCAGCCGTAGCCTGCAGCAAAGATAACCTGATACGCCACCGGGGCGACCGGCAATATGGCGGTAGCAGCCGTAGCCTGCAGCAGAGAGCAGAGGGGCCGGGTGGTGGACGATATGTGCAACAATATGTTGCTCGCTACTGACTGAAGTACAGTAATCTCGTAAGCTCCGTCGTATCGTACCATACATACTGGCACCTGGGACGTACTCGTACTCGTATAAACCAGCACGTCTACAAGTCATTTTCAGAGTACGCTGTACAGCAGCACCTGGTATCAGAATACGAGCAGTACGACAACAATAACAGCAGAAAGGCTCTGAATGGAGACCGACGATCGAAGTCCAATGCGAAATGTCCAGCTTTTTGTATGTTCCTCTGCTGCCCTGTTGATATTCCGTATTGTTATAAAAATAAAAATACACTCCAGCTGTAAGATTTTGTCGAAACTCATCTTTGCAAGCTGTGTGTGATACTCCGATCGCGCGTATTACGGGTTGTGCGTCCTCAATAAGGATATAGGTTGGCGACTCCCCTTGCAATTATTAGTGTAGCTATCAGGGTCAATAGGGTGATGTTAGTCAGTCTGTGCGCGGAAACTGTAAAACCCGTTTTTAAGGGGGACAAATGTGACAGCTGTGGAAGGAAATGCATCAGTTTATCAAGTGTATCCTGTAAGTCGTATAAGCGGTGAGGGGAGGGCAGTTTATCATGTATATCCTGTAAGTCTTACAACCAGTGAGGAGAGGGCGGAGTGTTCAGGGGGCGGAGGGGGGCAAAAGGGTTTTAAACAGCTTTAGGTCGTATAGATGTAGGGGTGTGCTTTACGCGTGGTGCTAGGTCTGGGTGATGGTGCGGGTGGTGGGGAAGGAGGGGGCGTTGGGGGGGGGGGGGGGGCATGAATTAGAGCAGCGGCATGGGTGGCTCTAGAAAGATAATGAGGTACTGACTCAGCCTCACAAAATGTAGAGGGTAGTTCACAAATGTTTACCCGTACCGCGGGTAATTGTGCCGCCGGTATACAGAACAATAGGGTATTCTCTGTGGGGTACGGGATGTGCTACAGAAGTCACAGAAGTGTAGGGTATTGTGGCACAAAAGTCACAGAACTCACAGAAGTGTCAGGGTATTGTATACAGAACCAGAGGGTAATCTTTGTGGGGTACAGGATGTGCTACAGAACTCAAAGAAGTGTAGGGTATTTGTGACACGACCGTCACAGAACTCGCAAAGGTCTAGGGTATTTGTGGCGCTACGGTCACAGAACTCACAGAAGTCTTCTGTAGGGTAAAACAGAGGGTAATTACCCCCGGTATAGATCTGTGGGTACCCTACAAAACCTACCCTTGGAAATATTTTCGTTATGTGTGTTGTGTGTGTTGTGTGTGCAGTGTGCGTCCCAAATACCCCACCAGCGCTGGGTTGGCAGGGAAGCCGAACGGTGCTTGGATGCTACTAGCAGTGTGTGTGTTGGTGTGTGTGTTGGCTGCGGGCACAACGAAGTGATTTTTTTTTCTGTGTGTTGGTGTTTGTGGTGGTGTGTGTTGGTATGTGTTGGTGTGTGTTGGTGTGTGTGTTGGTGTGTGTGGTGATGTGTGTTGGTGTGTGTGTTGGTGTGTGTTGGTGTGTGTAGGTGTGTGTTGGTGTATGTTGGTGTGTGTTGGCTGCGGGTACAACGAAGTGATTTTTTTTCCTGTGTGTGTTGGTGTGTATTGGTGTGTGTGTTGGTGTGTGTTGGTGTGTGTGTTGGTGTCCGTGCGTGTTGGTGTGCGTGTGTGTTGGTGTGTGTTGGTGTGTGTGTTGGTCGTTTGATTTGAAGCGCGGCCGTTTGAATTTTAGTTTTGCAAGGACAAGACGGTATTTTTGGGTGGGGAGTTTTTTTCCGCAGCCCAGTGCACAACGAAGTGAAATATTTTCGTCATGTGTGTTGTTGTGTTGTGTGTGTTGTGTGTTGTGTGTGCAGTGTGCAGTGTGCGTCCCAAATGCCCCACCAGCGCTGGGTTGGCAGGGCAGCCGAACGGTGCTTGGATGCTACTAGCAGTGTCGGGGGGGGGCGCCCCCCCTCCCCCGGACGCCCTTCAGTGTGCGTTTGCAGGGGCCCGACAGTGTGCGTTGGAAGGACCCCCACCAGTGCGTTGGAAGGACCCCCACCAGTGTGCGTTCGAAAACATATGTAATGGATTTTTACCAACAACAGCAGAAATGCTCTAAATCGAGACCGACGATCGGAGTCCAATGCGACGTCCAGCCTTGTTTGTGTTCCCCTGCTGCCCTGTTGATATTCCGTATTATGTTTTATTCCTGTTCCTGTTTCTGCTCGCTGTTTTCTCTCCTATTGTCGCTGTTTGGTTCTCGTTTTCGAAACCAGGATTGCAACCGAAAAAGCACCTTTGGCGACAGGCTCAGCATGCACTACACAGGTGAGTGACCCCACTATATTAATATTTGTAGTCGTACCTGGTATGGTATTTATTACCCACCTTCCGCACTGGTACGATATACATCTGGTACCTGGTATAACGTGACACCACGCGACAAGGTATAATAGAACACCAGGTACCAGCAGAGGGGTACCATGCACTGATTATTTTAAGAGTATGTTCGGTAGGGTGTACCGGTACCGAGGGTATTTTTGGTGGGCTTCCCGGACTTACAGAAGGGTCGGGTACCGGTATACCAGGTACAATTCAAGGGTATGTTCGGTAGGGTGTACCGGTACCGAGGGTATTTTTGATGTGCTTGCCGAACTTACAGAAGGGTCGGGTACAGGTATACCAGGTATAATTCAAGCGTATGTTCGGTAGGGTGTACCGGTACCGAGGGTATTTTTGGTGGGCGTACCGAACTTACCGCAGGGTCGGGTAGCGGTATACCAGGCATTTTGAATTCGTGCCGAAGTTGCCGAAGTATGGGTGCCGGTGTTGATTTCGTACGGTACGAATTTACCGAAGTGTCGAGTACCGATATTGAGGCCGTACCGCATCATACTTAAGACTTCGGTGGTAGGGTATTTACCGGGCGAAACACCCCCGGTATATTGTGGTGCATATCATATGGACTTACTTACGTGTGATTTCGATGCCTTCGAAGGCCACCCTCGACAGTTCTCTGGCCTCTCGCTACACTACTCTCAGCTCTTTAGTGCCGACGGGGAAATTATGTTTTCAGGATCGATCTGTGAAGCGAAAGTGTTTCTTTTTTTGCTTTTTGCCATGTGTTATTGTTCCACCCTCGGCCCCAGCGGCCGTACACACAGCTGTTATAACAGTACAAACCCGGTAGATTCAAGTAGCCCACTTCAGAAGTTAACTCACACTATGATTATTTGTTTTATGCATACTGAATTCCGCAAATGTCTGGTTTTGTCCCCCTCAATGCAGGTTATACAGTTTCCGTGTGCAGAGCAAGGCTGAACGTCTCAGTCCTGTTGATCCTGGCATTAGCAGGGGAGTCACCAACCTGAATCCTTTACGAGGGTATACACAACCCGCAGCACGCGCGATCGAAGTATCACACTCACACGCAGCTGCGAAGCTGAGTTTTGATCAAGATCCTTTTTGGTCGATCTCATCATCACAGCTGAAGCGTATTTTTTCATTTTTTAAAAACGTATAATATCAATTTGATACTACTAGACATTTCTCGTGCGACAGAGATGCAAAAGCCACCAGCAACTAATTTTGGATGTTTTCCGATTATGTTGCTGACACTAGGGCCTGTGACGGAACGCCGTCTAGACGTCATATACCGTTTTTTGGTATGGAATATCGTGAGGTGGGACTGACGTGACCGAAAACAGCGGTCTCTTTGCTGACACTTCAACCACGTGCTCCACGCTGCTGCGGTGTGTGTTGCTGAACTGCTTTTCAGTATCGTGCTCGAAGTACGTACATTTTCCCCGTCGGCAATAAAAAGCAGAGACTAGTGTGAAAAGACCAGATAACTGCTGAGGGTGTGCCTTAACCCATTCACAACTGGAAACCTGTTTTTGGGGACAAAATTACTTGGATTTAGTATAGGGAGGGGTTCGGGGGCTCTAAAGGGGTTAACGTCTTAGCTCCCCCCAAAGGCATTGGAATTGAAACGCTTGGAACCAGGAACGACAAGGATTTTCCTTGCTGTTGATTGGTTATGAAATCGAATAGATTCCTAGTGTTCCCACCCTGACCGTCAACTTCGGAAGAGGAAGAAGATGTCCCAGAGTAGTTAATCTTGTGCAGCAACACCGAACGGCCTACTTGGAACGAGATTCACGGCAACTGAATGATGTTGGGAGGGTCTCTTCGTATCTGGGAGTGTTACTTCGTGCGCTGGAGACCCACGAGGGCATGGGTGCACATGGGATGACATAGGACTCGCGGGGTGGAGCGTATGTGGACGCCGTAGGGCTAGCCCGCGGCAGGAGCCACGCGATACCGCCATGGCCTGACCAGGAGCCTCGCGTGGCAAAATACTGGGTTGTGAACGAGCCTCAGGCGATATACTTTCTGGCAATAGTGTGGCACCTATGTTCGTAGAAGTTTCAGTAGCCTTCGTCGAGCCGCGAGGGCAATGTCACAGCTTCTAGATTTGCCCCAACGGTTCCACTTGGAAGGCTAACACCGTCTTCTGTTAGGCTTGCCTTGCGGTATATTTTGCGTGTGAAGTTGTCATCTTGTGTCAGGAGCAATCGCTGCCCACGTCACGGTACCCCTGCCCGAGAGTCGAGCTGCACGATCCCGCCGCAACAGTCAGTTGAGCTTGAATTATCTGTTCCGGTCGGCTGCCCAGAATTCACCAGTTCACATCGGACACAAACAGGTTGGAATGGAACACACGAATGCGAACATCCTTGTTCCATCCCAACCGTTCCAATGAGGTGGAAATAAGTCAAGGCGCAACCTGAAGGTGGTCTCCGAAGGAGGGGAGGGCATGGCGGCGGGGCTCTTGGCAATGCAAGTCGCCATTTCGCGCCTACTACCAATCATCGACGCTCTGTCCGCTTCACACACATGTTTGTCTTTTTTTTCCCTTCCTGCGAGCGTAGCGGGCGGCGAATGCCGCCTGCGGAGCGACGCGCTTGCATACCCTACCGAGCATACCCTTGGATTATTTTACCCTATGATACACCCTCATGCAGCCGATCATACGAGAACAGTAGTACTACACATACGAGTGCAGGCTATACCAAAGGTGGATTGTCGAACGTTCCAACGTGCCATGCGTCTTCCAACTCATTTCTTGGTTTCGTGTCGGCTAGATTAATCTGTTGGGTTCTTTGTTTTTTGTTTGGTTTGGATTTGGTTTGGTATGGTTTAGTTTGGTTTGGTTTTGCTTGGCTTTAGAGTGGTTTGCTTGATTTTGGTTTGGTTTGGTGTTTGGCTTGCGTGGCTTGGTTTCGTTTGTTTGGTGTCAGTTTTAACGCGTCGATTACCTCGTTCCCCACTCGTGGTCCATCAGGGTTGTTGTTCAAGAACTGCAACGAATTCGACTCTTCCGCGTCACGCGGACCTTTTTCCTTCACGCTCGGACAAGGGGAGGTGATCCAAGGCTGGGATACCGGTGAGTCACTGGTTTATGTGCTCATACTCGCTCACATTTTTGGTTCTTGTGGGACAGGTACGTGAGGTCTCCATTCTACAGTAGCAGCGGCACGAAGTAGCAGGAGCAGCAGCAGCAGCAGTAGCAGTAGCAGTAGTATACGGAGTAGTGTACGGAGTAGTATACGGAGTATTAGAGTTCTGGTTGTCTGGGGGCAAGTGTTGTGGTATTCCCCTGGGAGCCTAACAAGGCGTAAGATATGGGATACGGCTGGATATAAAAGGGTTTCACATGCCTTTGAAGGCATGTACGTATAGAAAAAAGGGGATGATGTTTTTGCCTCGCGGAATTGAACGCTATTCAGTTCGTCCGTGGCGTGTGTGGAACTAATACAAAAGCTTATCTAGTACAAGTGAGTGACCAACGTGGAACCTGCCTAGTAGAGAAACCTGCAAAGGATGGCCTGTGTCTGCAACAGCCCCTTAATGCTGTTATACATGGCGTCGTGACGGTTTTGGACATTCTCTGTTCGCAGCCCTCCCATCGATCGCTCATTGCTCCGACTTACAAGTAGAGTACGCAGCTAGCTCTCGCTTTTTTTCCTACGCTACCGATGAACCCACCTGGCACGGGCTCCCCAAGTCCCTCTGAGACAAGCAGAGCGACCCAGGGTGAGCCCCATGCCATAGACCAGCTCACCCCTGGTACCAGCAAGCTCCCATCCACCGACCACGTTCGCGAGGAGGGCCGCTCCTCCGGCGAAGCTAGATATTTTGACCCAACACGCACGTCTGATTTGAAACCAGTGTGCACGCCGAGCTTTGAACGACCGTACACGCCTTCTGTTGCGTCGAAGCCGCCAACCACGCCTGTGTCCCCAGCCACACCCAGCCCTGCTTGTGTAGCATTGCCGCTCACGCCACCAGCCACGCATCTGTTGTTCCGAGCCATACCCAGTCCTGCTGGTGTAGCGTTGACGTTCACGCCACCAGCCACGCCTCTGTCCCGAGCCGTACCCAGTCCTGCTGGTGTATCATTGCCGTTCACGCCACCACCGCATCTGTTCCGAACCGTACCCAGCCCTGCTGGTGTATCATCGCCGTTCACGCCACCGGCTACGCCTCTGTTTTGAGCTCTACCCAGTTCTGCTGGTGTAGCGTTGCCGCTCATCTTCGCCGTGTGGGCCCAGCGGGGGGAGAGTGTTATAGGGCTTAGGTTGGGTAAGCTATTGGTTAATCTTGTGCAAGTGGTCAAACGGACTAATACCCCACTGATGCCTTAACAAATGGCATCGTCGACAAACCATGAGGTTTTGGGGTCGTTGGTTCAAATCCCACCATTCACAATAATAAACTTTTTCAGACTTTCCCCATGTCGAACTTGAAAAATACTCCCCCCGGTATACCCAGGAAATGAAACCGCTTGGATATTGACAGGCCCACCCGTATATCCGGCCGACCTGATATCCCGCCGTTTCAGGGGGGGAGAGTGTTATAAGGCGTAGTTTGGGCAAGCTATTGGCTAACCTTTTGCAAGTGGTCAAACGGACTAATACCCCACTAATTCCTTAACGCAAGCGTCCTAGGCCAGCTGCTGGTGATTGTCCTCATATTGTTTGGCAGTCACTGTCCCGAAGTTGTTAGGCGATGGCTGTCCCCAGAACGATGACAGCCTTGGGAGGCGAGCGTGGAGCTGTTGTTGGACAGCTCGCGTCGCACCGATGATAGTGTTAGAAGGTGGTGTCACAGTTGTCAAATGGCGCTTGGGCGAAGATCGGATGTATCATGATGAAGCTGAGACAGGTCGGGAGTGGAGGGTGAAAGAAGGCAAGGAAGCTTGTACCTCGCGCAGGCACTGCGCTTTGCGGAGCTAGTTGTCTCTTCCGATCAAGACGGTGAGACGACGAGTAGCCAAAACAACGCAGCGATCAATTTTACACTTCGTCGATTAGTTAATGGGATAGGTGCACTCGTTCAAAGCCGGGTAAATGCTGCCTTTATGCACGTCGTGGAGGACAACCTAAGCGCCCTACGAGCGGCCGTTATACAGACGACTAGGAGCGAGTTCGTTCTCGTTAAAAAGTGAAGGAATGTTGTGTTATACAATATGCGCATGTGTTGTGTATGTGACACATGCGTTCACTTTTTTACCAGAAGGGACTCACGTGTGATCGTCTATGTAACGGCCGCTTGGAGGGCGCGAAGCTTGTTGTCCGTGACGTTCGCAAGGGCAAGCGTTCACAGTGCCTTGAATACGTGCAGCTATTTAGCTCATTTCTCACTCAACAACCGATTCAATGTCAAAGTGACTGCTGAGTTGATGCGGTGGCCTGTTGCCTCGCCGTCGTATTCGGACGAGACATTTTGGTTTGCAACGCGCAGCGCCTGCGCAAGACGCACTCTTCCTTGCTATTTTATTAATAGGTGCCAAGACAATGTTGCTCGTGGCGTCGCTAAGTCTGATGCGGTAGTCAAAAGTCTTGGTCGAGGCAAGGCGAGAAAAATCCATGATGGGCGCAAGGCTTCTCTCGGTGCTGATTTTTAGCGTGGTGCTTAGTTGCGCTGTCAGCGAGCATCTCATGAGCCTCCACATGATGAATGGTGATCTTCCCGTTTTTCGCCAATTCTCGAAAAAGCGTGGTGCGACGTGTTCCGTCTGTGACGAGTGCGTCGAGTTCCCAGCGATGGGCAGGGCTCCAGTGCTGTCGCAGTTGATTGGCGCTGAATCGAATGAAGTGAATTTCGTATAACAGCTCAACAATAAAAAATTGGAAGATTCACAACCTCCTTTGCTCTTGCCATGAGTTCGGCCTCAGCTGCTGATTGCACAGTCAGTGTCTTTTTTTTAGCAACAAAGCTGATGGGCGCCTCACCGAGCAGGATTAGGTGGTCCGTGGTTGACCTTCTATTGTCCGGGCTTGCTGTGAGCGAAGCGTCGGTTTACCCATGCTTGCAGGGCCAACTGTCCCCTCTTGCAATTATTACCAGATCTAGCGAGCCTTTTAGATGCCGACGCAGATGTTTGGCGGCAGTCATTCGTGTCACCGATGGCTTGCTACATCGTTAGTTGATTGACAGGATAGCAGATGTCGCAACGGGTGACCTGCCCAAGGTAAATTATGGACTCCACACTAGAGCTCAAGTAGCGTTTCTTCCGGCAGTTCCTCATACAAGTCAGGTTAGTGCCCCGTACCTTTGTGCCTGGACGTTTTGTTTCGGGCAACGGTCAAGGTGCTTCCTCCGCGGTTTCTGGCAGCAGTTATGCCGAGAATGCGGGTACCTTCGCCAATGTTCGCCATGGCGAAGCGGTCCACGAAAGCTAACTTTGCCAATGTCCGCCATGGCGAAGCCGTCTATGAGAGCCTTCATCGACCGTTTGGCCACTTCAGCGTTGGTTCCACTTATCAAGATGTCACCAGAGATGTCACCAGCCTACAGCGTGAGAAGTGCTAAGGTGTTGCCGCTCCCCTGTGCGTAAACACAAGGACCCGGTGATGTGGGCGTGAAGCCAACCCCCAGCGGTGCTACATCGATGGTGCTGTCCCAACACAGAGCGGTCGACCACAACAGGCCACGCAAACTGCGTTTTTTGGTTAAATGCCATGGATCATCCGATCCTCGAGTCCTTTGGCTCATGTCCAGGATCTGCCTGAACGAACACGTCGTCTTTACATTACTCTGGGAGGCGACCATATCATCGACCTGCCAGACGAGCTATTCGTGCTTTTCCACGCTAAAGCTAGCAGCACGCGCACGCGCTCTTCACTAGTTTGGTACCCTTATATTAGTTATATAACGTTTTTTTTTTCTTTTTTTTTTACCAAGATGTGAGAATGAAATAGTGGGGACCTCCCGAGGTCCGTATAATGTGCCCCGGGAGAAACATCCCTGTCGTCTCCACGAACTCCTAGACGGCTTCGTAACCATCTCGTACGCCTCGTACCGTCGACACCCAAGGTACTACGTACACAAAAACGACGAGTGCGATGTTATCAAGCGCGTAAGATGAGCGTGCTGCAGTACGAGTATCGCCGTGCTGCGAGCGGGTCACGCTGATTCTTACACTGCAGCTCGGACACACTCCCTCCCCAAGCAACCCGGACCTCTTCTTGTGGCCGATGCTGTAAGCAAGCCATTTTTCGCGTATTTTTTTCGGCTCTTTAAGTCTCTATGGGGTTTAAGTTAACCCCTGACACGTGGCACGGTGCAGTTGCACCGATTTTCTTCTGAGGCTTCTAACCACTTGAGGAGGTGTATTCCCCGAACAGAAACTGATTTTTCAGAAAAGTGAAAGTGCAACCCGAAGAGCAATCAATCCCACGGCCTAGGTATGCACAAAAACAAGCATTTTGCAAAACGAGAATGAGTGAATTTCCCGACGATATCGGGTTAACGCCTTTACTGGAAACCTTTTTTGGGGACAAAATTACTTGACGTTAGTATAGGGGGGGTGTTTAGGGGATCCAAAGGGAATCTCTGTATTCCAGAAAAAAAGTGCCAAAAAAGTGCTGCCAGGTACAAGTACCTCCATCTTAGTATGCCTCCCTTTACAACTGCACCTGCGTGTTTCAGGGCAAAACTACTTAGAATTTGGGTGGGATCTGTTTTGTAGTAGGAAAAGAGTGAACAGCTATCCATGATACCGATGGCGTACTGGTGCGAACGTTTCGCCGCAATCGATGCCGGTCTCTTCTGGTGTAGCCTTGTACCAACGGTCCCGCCTTAATTCTGACGTCTGGCCTCCGCTTGACTACGAACCTCGACCTGGTGATCTTCTGCTCCTTGGATGCGCCGGTGAAGGGTTGCCAAGTTGTGTATTTATTCCGTGAGGCTAGTCGTTTCCTTTCAATTGCGTTTTGCCGGTCCCTTGCTGCGAATAGTTGGTAGCCTCCGTGCAGCTGCGGTTAGGGATACGATTTTTGGTGTTAGGTTCTTCCCCCGAAAACCCTATGAAGTGCTACCTGCAGCATAGGTAAAGCTGTAACGGAGTGCACGGTTGTTATTCGTCGGATTTGATCGTGTTGCTTGCAAAAGTCGAGCCCAAAAACCATTACTCCCAATCCCAAGCACGGCTGTTCGTCGGGTTTTCTTGTGTTTCGCGCGAAAGTCGAGCCAAAAAAACGTAACTCCCGATGTCTTAACCCTTTTCGAACTCACCCGCGTTTTGGAGACGAATTCTTTTAAAATAGGATAAGCCTTTTCTTGCGATAGTAAAAGAGTTAAGGGCTGCAGCCGTACTGCTGTGTGACACCAACACGCAACAGATACCTTCAACCTTGCGATATAGTCCGAAATATGACGTTTTGCGACAGGTATGGACTAACTCCCAACCAAAAACACGATTTGAACGAACGACTGCACTCGCAGGATTGTTGAACATGTGCGAGGGGGAGAGACGGCGGCTCACCATTCCCAGCGAGTTCGGATACGGCAGCAGGGGAGCGGGCGGTGATATCCCCGGGGGGGCAACGCTTGTGTTCGACGTGCAACTCCTGAAGATTAACTAACGCGCTCTGCTCGTACCGCTTTTGAGGGGATATGGTGAAGAGCAACACCATTGCCAATTTCTGGGTCGCGTCAAAGGCAGGGCATCGAAAGGGGGAGGAGGGGTTCTTTTGTACCCGCAGTTTCGCAATTTGCAGTTCGCAGTGTGCAGTTGCTTTTGGGTTTGGGTAATTATATGTTCAAGGAGCCTCTCCGATTGGCCGAAAATTGGTCGGACCAGGCGTAAAAGGAAATGTATCCGGCTGGTCGAGAAGCGTTGGCTAGCGTCCGTAGAATTTGCCCGGGAAATGAAGCAGGTGTGGATAGAACAACTGTCGTCCACAGACATTCTCCGCTGCGCTCGGCATTCCAGTTTCTCAGCGCTCCGAGTGTACAAAATAGCGGTGGCATTTCGTTGTCGAAATCGTGACTTCTGCTTGGGGAAGACGAACAGAGACCGCAAGTACCGACGTGTGATGCCCGTCGGCTTGCGCGTGCGTCGTTTGTTGTAGGGTGGTGAGGGCTATTCGCTCGTACTAAATGCAGCTTTCATGTTGAACGGTGTAATGAAACAGTTGTGTTACGAAGGATGGCAATTTGTTGCTATCGTGGATAGCGTCCCTCTCGGCAAGTTGCCAAGATTGCGGAGTGAACGGGTAGCTGCATGTGCTGCTCCATCAAATGTCGCACTGTAAATCAGAGGCAAATCATGCGGCACGAATTATTTCACCAGGTCATATCCATGACGATCGATCATTTATATTTACAGCGGTAAAGCGGTTCAGCCATATCAACATGTGGCAAACATGCCGCATGCGCCCCTTCATCGGCCAACTTGAAGACAGCCAACGACAACCAACGGCAAATCGCTTCTGTGGTTTCCGATCTAGAACCCCCCCTCGCCTGTCCTCCAGCACAAAACCCCCACGGATCCGATACCAGCCCCTTTCCGTACTCCGCGGTTCACAACGGCGCGGGAGACCACCTTGGGTAACTCGCTGCCGTTACCCTTTCACAAACTTCATCGTCTACTTCGATCGCGTGTGCGGTTTGCGACCCCTGATCTCGAGGGCTCTGGTACGAGTACGAGAACGAAAGCCCGTGACGCGCGGCACCGTGCTCTCCATCTTTGTTGACGCACACTAGCGCCCCTCCGAAGGTGGGGTAAAACCTGCGTTTCATTTCCATTTAATTTTCATGTTTTTCACGGGCGAAGAGGTGGATAAGAGGAAGATAAGGACGAGCATACCCGTATTATATAATAGCTTTGACGAAGTAGAAGCCTTTCCGCATCATGCTGACGACTGCTAGTTCCAACTTGACGCTAAGCGTCGTTAACGTCCCTCTCGCCGTACGGTATGTAACGAAACTGCGCTCGTTCGCTGTGTGGAAAGTGCGCCTCGGAGTCATGGATTGGAACGCTTTGCCTGCTGCTCACCGCGATATCTTGCACAGGGCCTCGGCGCAGGCGTCTTGCGGAGAAGCTCCTGCGCGCATGCTCTCCACCGCGCGGAACGATGGCAGAAATCTGCCGGAGAGCAGCAGCAGCAGCAGCGATGGGCAAGACCGAGGAGCGGTCGACTTGAGCTAGCTCTACCACATGCCTCAACCACAAAACGCACCCGTACCGGCCAGTAGTGTGTAGCCTCCTGGGGCTGGCAACGCCTTTCTGTAGATAGCATGCGTATTTTCCGACCCATCTGAGCATGACATCGACCAACATCCCGATGATCGACACACATCGCCGTACATCACCATGATCTCGATCTGGCTCATGGATGTGTCCACTAATCATCGTAACTTTGACCTACCTTATCCATACGGGGTGATCCTAGCCCACCATAACCTCAACCCACCCACCTCAGAGATGACACCAACCTATAATATTTCGCCATGACATCGACCTACCGCGTTCACGACTTCAACCTCTTACCTCTTTGTTGACACCAACCTCGACCTCGCCATGCCATCGACCTACCTCATCATCACGTCACCATCGCCTGTCGCCGCCGCGCCTCCGACATCATTTTCCACGTAACACCCGGCTCCGGCGACGGGGCTGTCACCGACGCGCCCGGCAATCTTATTGGCTGCGCCGTTCGTAGTTGTGCCGCACGCAAGATCGCCGCGCTCATCCACAACAACCATTCCGATCGTGTCGTGGTTATCCTCAGTAATCTGCAGCCGAGCGGGGTCAGACCGCGCCTCCTGCCAGTAGCTTGTCCGACTCGCTCTCACCAATTCCGACGCCTCCGATTGGTCATCGTGGAGTAATTGCTGCGCTCCTAGGTATCCTGAACGCATTATGTTTTCTTTGGCGGCGCGTGTAGGCGGGGGGTACGGCGGACAGCTTTCTCCCGCGCCGTCGAAGTTCCTGTAGTAGTTTGGCTGGCAGGAACGCTGGAGCCAAGATTGGTGCACCTGACGTGACGCGTCAGTGTCAAGGCTTTCCTCCTCCAGGCCTAGCATCATGGCGAACGCCGTCGCGCCTTCTCCTGCTAGCATCGTGTGCTCCGTGTGCTGCGTAGAAAAAGGAAGGGGTCCAATATTGTTCAATTTTGTTGGAAAGGGGACGCGTGCTATTGTTGGGGTATTGTCCTGGGAGCCTAGCAAAGGCTTAGGATCTAGGATGTGGGATATGGATATTGGGATAAAAGGGTTTCAACTGCCTTTGAAGGCGTATACGTATAGGAAAAAAGGGATACTACGGATTCGCATCACGAGCAGCGATCCAGCTCTATTCGTGGCTAGTTGGATTCATACAAAAGCTTCCGTAGGGATAGCAGTTTTCGGGCGAATATTTCTGACTATCGGGGTTCCTCAACCAACATGTTATACCCAACATCGTGAGTTGCCTTATGCGCTTTACTAGTCATGCGCTGTATACCTACCTATTGTAGGCCATGGGATACTTGACATTCTCGGACCGGTCTACCCATTCGAGTATTCGCTAACTTCGGCAATAACTGGTTGCTGAAGGGCGGGGGGGGGGGGGGGGGCACGAAGAACGAAATTCCCGCTGTGCGTGGTAAACGCTGTTAATTTCACCCGGGCTCGGGAAAAGGAACGAAAGAAAAGTCACCTAAAAACGCACACGGCGCACTTTGAACCGCAGCCGAAAACGCGATGCAGCGCTTCTCGTGCAACCTCTGCAACCTCGAGCTCAGCTCCTACGGCTAGGTATTCTAGGAATCGCGCAGGCTTACCTCCATCACAGCTCTCGCGACAGACGAGGCGTTCTTTATTCGCCGAAGGCACGCCACGGCACCGACCGAGTGTTGAGGGCCGAACATGACCATCGAATCAAGAGTGACCTCTCCTCCGCTGTCTGGGTGACCCCCGTATCCTGTTACGGACAGAAGCGAATTACAAACAAAATTCTACGCGTTACTGCTGTAGGCATACTCTTCAATCGCACTCGGGCCCTGTCATGGATACAAACGAATCCTCGGCAGGAGCTCTAAGCGCTACTGCTGTAGGCATAACCTTAGATCAAACGGTAGATAAAAATATTAAAAAGTAGACACACCTTTAGACCAGACTGTATGCATATCTTGAGGTCAGACCATAGGCATGCCCTAACATCCGACTGAAAGCGAACCGTTGGACCGCTGTAAGCATACGGTTACATCAGACTCCAGGCATAGCCTTCCAACGGGATATAGGCATACCCTTGGATCAAACTGTCGGCAAACTCCTATACTACAGTAAACCGCAGGCATACCCTTAGACAGACGGTAGGCATGCCCTTAGAATCAGACCGTAGACCTACCGTTGCAACAGACTGTAGGCATGCCGGAATGTTAGACTGTTGGCATACCGTACCCTTTACAATAACACCAGACCGTAGGCTTGCCCTTACACCAGAATGCAGGCACTCCTGTTGTTGATACACCACTAGAGTACTCAGTGGGAGACAGGGTGGTCTAGTGAAAAGTGCTACGTACATAACCAACGAGGGTGCGTAGTGGGTTCGAATCTCACCCGCTAACTTCGTGTGTGTTTGTTTTCGAGCGTGCGCGCTTGATAATATTATGAATGGCTATGATAGTGTATTCTTATATACTCGTCCGTGCCCAGCGGAGGTCCCCGGAGATTGACGCTGACAACATTTGGTGCCACGAGCTCCAACGTATATATGTAGTTGGTCATATAGCACTATCCACTAGACCACTCAGTCACTGTGACTACCAACAACTCCTTTAGATCAGTCTGGAGGAATGCCCTTGGAAAATACCTTTCTGGACGAAAATGTAAAGACCGTGATATATTCATAATAATAGTGCAATGGTCCCTATACTTCCGTCCAGAGTTGTCGCTGGTACTGTTTTTCAACCGTGGCATTGAGAGGTCGTAAAACTTGCACGAATATCAATGCGCCGACACTCTTGTTCGTCAGAAGAGTGGAAAATCCGGGCGGCGTTTTGCAGGGACTGCTCCCGGCCCACTAGAATACCGTGGAGCCTGATTTTTTGTTTGCCGTGTGCGACTTTGTTCACTATTATCTAATTTTATCCGTTTTGTGTTAAATGGTTTTGTTTCCTATTTCCACTCGATAATCATGGGAGTCTGCTTTGTGGCTACCCCGTACACCTGTCGCAAAGCGTGAATGTTCTGCATGACACGTGAGGCTACCGGTTGCTGTCATGATCGGGCGAGCTGTGACACCTAAAACTCCGCATACCAGGAGGTGCCAACACAAGAACATGTATAGTATGTGCTCGGATGGTCCTCGTGCACCGATTCAAAGTTTCTCACGACAGAAAACCCAACGAAAACGAAAACAAGACGTATCTGGCCCTGATCTGGTCAAATGCAGTTCTCTACAAGGCGCCTACTAGTGTGCCACGGATTTTATTTTTATCTGTTACAGTAACAGGAATACTAATCACTTGATTGTGCGCGTGATATGCGCTGAATATCTAGGTATCGTGCGTAGTCCTATTACAGAACAAACAGTTTAACGCGAACGCAAACGACAACAAATGCAAACAACAGAAACAGCTGCACAAACAACAAATAAGTAACAACACCACCAACAAACAACAGCAACAACAACAGTAGTGTGGAAACGCATCCCCGCATCCTGGGCTAAGATTCGGACGGGCAAGCACCCTCCAGAAAAAGAAGATAAAGTCCGCACGAGAACCCTAAAAAAGAAGGAGAGAGCGCGGCTTCACGCCCTTTGCTTTCCTCCCAAAATCGTCCTCCGTTTGTAAACCCGGCTAGCCGATGCAGACACTTAGTGTGGATCGAAGAAGCTCACCTACGCTTCCCCCGCACTGGATGTCCTCGCACAACTTGCACCCCTGCGATCGTCATTGTACCGCAAGCGACAGGCGACAGGCAACATGAGGTACTGCTGAGCACAGCAGAGTACAAATTCTACAGGTGAAGACTACAGCGATCCAAGCGAAACGCTGCTGCTGCTGCTGCCCCGTTCGTACGCTGGTATTATGGACACCATGAACAGTGAACTTCGGCACGTCGTGCGAGCGTTCTACGCACGTTGCCGAGTCTGAGTCGATCGTTCATTGCGTGCGTTATTTCGGCCTCGTATGTACGAAGGGAGGCAACTCGCCAGCGTTAACTTTTGATGCTGAAAAAAAGTCTCACGAGCGCGCAACAAACAGCAGTCAGCGTTCACTACTGCAGGAGGCCCACCCCACAAAGGAAACTGCTGGTTCACGTTCACGTCGCTACGCCTACGTGAGCGTCGCCCTACAAACTCCAGCGCGTCGGGTGGTCGTTCCGCGTTCGTTGTCCGGTCTGCGTCGATCATTCATTGCGTTATGTCGTCGTCGCAGGGAAGGCAACTCGCTGCACCAAGCATCAACCTCCTCGATTTTAGAGCAGTAGTACACCTGAGCGTCTGTGACGAGAGCACAGCAACAACGCACCAGTCAGACGACTTCACTAGGAGGTCCGCCCTACAAGCGAACCTGCCGATTCGTGTGTACCTGTCACTACGTTGCTACGTACTGTAGGCATCAGTGGATGACGCTTGGGAAACAGGGTGGCCGGCAGGGCCGATCCTAAGCGATGGTGGTGGTATTGTTGCAGTCTCTGGTCTCTGTTTTACGTGATCGAACCAAGAAAATAACACATGAATGCCTTAGCAGCCCAAGAAGACGCGGGTTTTCTCACAAACTCGTTGAACAGAGTTTGACGACTACGACGTACACAAACAACCAAAACCTCACCAAACCAGAGACGCCCAGTTGTTGGTCAGGTCTACGGGTCAGGTTTGGGTCAAACTTACCAGTCTACACTGTTAATACGCGGAAGCCCTACCAGGTATGATACTAAGATAACTATACATAACTTGTAACTGCCGTCAACCCAACCCCAGCCCCAACTCCAACCAAACCGAGCCGGACCCAACCTAAACTGCTTTGCTGTCGTTGGGCGTTGGTGGGTGTGCGTCTCAAAGAAAGTGGTTGGAGCTTGGAAGTCATTAGACTATACGGTACAATTACAAGTGTATCAAAATGTGGTAGTACATTCCTCTTCTTGGGAGACTCCGCTCGTCGGGTGGGAAACATGGAGATTCCATTCGGGCGCGCGGGGCTGGAAAGTAGTCCTGATGATTAATACTGCTCCTACCCGCCGTCTGGCAGCTCTACTCGTGCTACTATCGCTCGTACTGCTACGCGATCGCAGGGTATCAGTACGCCTCAAGGCACGGGTACGAGTACCGGCATGACTCGCATAGAGCATGGGTTCGTGCCTGAAAGCAGCCGTGACAAGAAGGAAACGCTACGAGCAACCGCTCATCTCAGCCTATACACGTCGTCCACGCACCTGCTCCACGGCGTCGAGCAGGGCGGAGTCCGCTCCCCCGGCACCTATGACGTCCCAAGCTCGCTCAGTGGCCTTGCTAAAGTCGCCAGTCCACGTGTTCACTACCAGAGGCAACATAGTCATCGTCGCAGGTCCAACCTTCCGGCGAACCCTTGCATCGAATGCTCCCCCGCTCTCTGCTGCGCTAACTTCGCTGGTCCCGCCTTTCGCTAGCGATGCAAGCGCCAACACGGCATTGACAACGCGGATAGCCATATGTGTTGCGGTACACGGCATCGCCCCTGCGTGCGGAGATGGTTTTGCTGTTTTGCGTGCTGCGTCCATTTTGCGTTTTGCTGGTTGGAATCTGGAGTTCCATGTATGCAGGCATGTCCATTTGTTTGAAGTTAACAGCAGTGTACTGTATTTGAATGAAACGCTTGAAACGCTCCTGTAAGGACGATGTATTGCCGGCGGAACATTCGTGTTAACGATGTCTTGTCGGCTAAACGCTCATGTTAGGATGGGCAAAACGCTCATGCTAGGGTGATATCTTGCCGGCAATATGCGCTCGACGGACGTACGAGCGCCTTCGGCATAGCTTGGGCTCCCGAGGTAGGAACCCTGGCATGGCAGTGGTGGGTGGCCGTTAGTCCGTTTACATATTTCGACGACGTGTGCGTGACAGCACATATATTCGTACTCAGCTTACGCACATGCATTGGGGGTTCTCTTTGTGGTTGCTGGGTTCGAGATATCTACTTGTTGTCTTGCAGCATCGCGAAACAGGCCTTGACACTCCTGCGGCTCTAGGGTCTACCATACGCTGCTGGGCGCATTGTATCGCAGTCGGCTGAAATGACGGCGGATTTTGATAGAGAGACGCTATCGCCGCCCCTTCGACGAAGGAAATGGCTCGCATTTCTCAACCGCGGAGCACCCGCTGAGCAACTCCCCCTGCTGTCGCCTACGCACGCGGCGACATCTTCTGAAAGCGGCACCCCACGAGCAGTTGTGGCGCAGGACAACCTTCGTGGCAGGATCGTAAACGACGAGGTATGTACGGTGTGTACTTTAACGCTGTGGCCCAACGAATGCGGATATGCCAGAGTGCATTTAGGCGATGTTTCGGCGATGGTTGTGGTATCATGGGGATCCGATATACGACAGTCGAGACGTAGATTATTCCCTCGCTGCAGCTATTGCGTCCCGCGCCGGCACCAGGTCAACTACGAGTACCTGGCACCGGCGGATTTCGAGTTATTTAGTCAGCAAAAAAAATGCTGTTCAGGATCCTGGTGTGTACTTGTACATAGTCTACTTCGAAGTATGTTATTAAGGCCCTATTATTAGTCTAATACCTTGATCCCCTACCTGGTATTAATAGTATAGACTAAGTATGGTACTATGTCGTCTGATGATAATGACTACAGCCCAATAACAGCTGACAACGTTTTGTACATATAGCTTCGTATAGGAGCATGCACTGGTATTTTCAGGCAAAACTGCAAATTAGCATGTTACGACTGTCTTTTATACAAAGAAGACTCAAATTGCGGCTATCGTATGGCAGTACTAAAACTGCAGCAGGAGTTATATTCATACGAGAAAACTCGTTTGCACTTCAGCCTTGCCTATGGGTTTGCATCGACTTTACTGAATACTTACCAGGTATAGAACTGGCTGTGTACTCGTGGGTGTACTGATTCCATCAAATGCTATGGTGCGGACGAACGGCTTTTTTTCAGCTCCTTCCTTCTGGTCTTCCTGCAACCTTGATTGCCTGTACGCGGACCGCACAGATCGTCGGTGCACTTCGTGCTTCAAACCCGCACTCAAGCCCAGCAGTTGCAGCAAAGGACCCCCCTTTAAATCCGCGCCCAAGCCCAGAAACTGGAGCAAATGACGAACAACCGCATGACACAAAGGAGCCCCGTCGACCCGCTGGCGCCAGAATGCGACAACCTGCCACAGAAGATGCGGCGCTGCGGAGGTATACTCGTAAGCGAACCGTAGGATGCCGCATGGGAGTACCACAGGTACCCACGAGAAGTTGAATGGGAATTCATCCAAAAACACAATAAGATTAAAAAATTTGGATTGGTCCATACGACCAGACTATTTCTTCTGGGGTAAGCAACGTTCCCGATAATCAGCGTGAAGAGATGGGGCATCCAACGCGATTTTTATGTCGGTTATATATGTGTTTGGCTACCGCATATTCCAGTTTTACGTTTCGGACACGGCGGATTCAAAGCCAAGTTTACTCACTTGAACTTTGCGCCTATCGTACGGCCTAAAAGGTTCTGCATCGTCAGGACCTGAACTTGGACGACGTCAGACGTCAACGACGCTTTTTCGACCAATCAGATTCACCTTCAACCCATGTGGACCGGCAACCACGGTCCGCGGAGAACTTGGTTGAGTATTTGAGTGGAACTATTTTTGTAGCGGCAACAAGGTTAAACTTGCTTGACCAGTCGGACAGCCGCTAGTACTACTTCCACCTACTCTTACTGCTGCTATTATAACAACCACTACGTGTTTGCTTCTGTCTAGCACCACTCCTCCGAGCCCTACCCCCCCATCCCCCAACCCCCAATATTCTAGCGCCCCCGACCCCCACCCCCATCCCCGAACCTCCTACATCCAACCACCGAAACATTTATATAGCCCAAGAGGCGTTCGTGTACCGTTTCCAGCGGGAGCAAGACGACTGATAATGCCGCCGAGGCTTGGCCCCGGGAGAGGGCCACCACCACCGTGTTGCCCTCAATGCGGGTTAAGAGTATTCCCGAGGGGACCACCTCCACCACCGCGCGGGGGGATGGGAGGTAGAAATCATCCGCGAGGGGGGATGGGGGGTAGGAGCTTTTCTCGCGGGGGAATGGGAGGTAGGAGTTGTCCTCCCAGATCATTCGTGCCCCCCCCCAGACATTTTTCGGGCAGAGGAAGGCCTCCTCGGCCTGGGATGTGGTGGGTTGGACGAGCCCCCCCGCCATCGCGTCCTGGCATTGGTACAGGGGGCATGCGTGGTGGGTATGGTAGGGGACGAGGATACGGGGGGAGATGCTTCTGTCACGCCATGGATCCAAGGGGTGGACGTGGTGGACGTTCCCTGCCCCAACCGGAGAGATTGGTGGGACCCTCGCCTGGTCGTGGAGTGAAATATCGCGGGTTAGGGCTGGGTCCGAGCCCGGGCCATGATCAGCCAAGCGCGGCTATGTCTTGGGCAAAGCCCGTTGCGAGGCCTAGGGATGAGGACGTCTTCGCTCAGTCTGGTCATATCTCCAGGTCGGTCTCCGCTCCAAATAGGCTGGTAGGGATGTTGATGAAGAATCTTTCGCACAAGGATGATGATACCGCGATGGCTGCGAGTACACAAGCCGAATCGGCAGCGTCTCCCTGGCCAAACCCGCGCAGTTCAGCAACAGCTAGGGCTACCGCTCCTCAAATAGATTACAACCTTGCAAACAACGACCAGGGTGGTCCAAGGCTGGGAGGCGGGATGGCGAAGGGGAAACCAGAAGCTACTGCGCCCGTAATAATCGCCGGCAGCACACAGCCTGCAGACTCAGAAACAGAAAGGTCAGCACACAGTATTGCATTGGCGTTGGAGAACCATCATCTTTGCAGAATCATCCAATGTCGACGGTTTTGGCATGGAGAATTTTCCGTGGAATATTTCAGCCGGATTCAATAGTTGGAGTTGAAGTGCAGGGTAAAACGGTAGTCTATGGTTGCACTTTTCTTCCGGCCCCGACTCACCTGATTACTCAAAAGTAGAACCGTCGGCACAATATCAATATTAGGCTTTTTGGCACTAGTTGGAGCAGACTGCCTTTGTTTTCAGAAGCACATCAGCGATGCTGCCGCGCGGTTGTTTGTTTGGTATAGCCGCAATACTCGCATTGTCATCTATAAATAGTTGATATCTTTGTAAACGAAGTAGTTGGAGTGGAAAGTGCTCCGCAACTGTTAATTCCAAAGTTGCGTATCGACCACCCAATTCGTAGAAATGACATCTGGCGTGTTCATAATAAGTTTAATTTTTGTTTAGCTATTTATAGTTGTGCTACAGTTGCCTTCCTGTTATCTTACTCCTGTCCACGACTACACCAATATACCTCCCTCGTACGCTGGACGTGTGCCGTCAGCCCGCTATCGCACCAAGCTGACCATCTGGACCGGTTACATCCTGCAGTGGTTTGGACCACTGAAGCCCCCACCCTATTGCGTGAGGATGCACGCGATGGCGAGACAGCAGAGATCGTAGCAGATGGTCCGGCAGATGGTCTCGATAAACCCCAAGACGCTGCTTGCCCAAACGCAACTGCCGGGGCTGGTGTGCAACTTCAACAAACTGCGGCGACAAGTTCGGAGCGTGCAGACGGCGACGGGTCGACCGGGGAGGTAGATGTGGACTCGTCAACGGCTACACCGAACTGCGAAGCTCCCACAAAGGTACCGGAGTCGTGCTGAGATGGACGGGGTACGTTTGAGACTTTTTATCTGACTGTCGGGGCTCTCCAAATTAGGAACCGCCCCAATATAATATCAAACCCCGTTTGCATGGTGACCCTTGGTTCGTGGCATGACTGGCCATGGGATCGCTGTTCACCAGGCGGAACAAAATCTGTTTTTTATTTTTGTCAAATCGAATTCTGGCTGGAGTACGGAGATCCTTGTGTGAGGAATCTATCTGACTATTGTTTGACTAATGTTTGGTGTCTCCTTTGTCGTGGCTTGTGGCATGGTAGAGGGCAGTTTGGACATGTCCTGTTGCAGTACCCTTTTCTTGGGACTGCATCAATCTGTCATCAAACATCGCCTTTGGTTCCTTGATACGACAGGACAAAGGGGGGGGGTATTCATCAGCCAACCAGATTCGCGTTTCGGTGCCACTTTCTGCTGCTATGTTCGCCGTCGGGAAGGATACATATGCATACCCGCAATGACCACCAAATACAACCTTCGACTCCCCTGGCGTTCCCATCGTGTATTTTGCAACCATTGGAACCGCACTCGAGCAGGAAGCCCTCATTGGACAGGGCTACGGCCGTAGCAGAGAGTTGAGAACGCATTCTCGGGGGAGTGTAGAAGCTGAGCGTCCCGCGCCATCGCCGTCAGCGGAGGATGTGCTGAAAGCCGCCCTTGAAGGAAAATGCATCGTCTGGGCGGGGGGGGGCGCGGCGGCGGCACCCGGAGGGTGGCTGGTGGCAGCGATAACTCCGGAAGTACTTGCTCCGAAAAAAATAGACAACAACAACGGCGACGCTGCTCACCCAGAAAAACATGAAAATGGGCTACCGAAAGTGATCACATCGTGTACGCAATGGGAAGAAAGCGATGCAAAGGTTGCGCTGGGGGTGGTACCGGCCAGAACTCTCCCGCAATTGTGGGCGAATACGAAGACGCCCACTGTTGCCGCTGTCTCCGATCCGACTATTTTTAAAGCGGCGGAGAAGATGGGCGGGCGAGACCGGATCAACGGTGCGCACTTGGAAGCTCCAGCACGGAATGTCTCGGGTCGAGAGAAAAAGGTTTTGTGTCCGGGGGCGGTGGGAAGCGGACCGGAGGACCGCCTTACCCGCAGCACTCTGGGGATCCAGACCGGCCTTGACAGCGATCTACACGCGGCTCTAGGTGGCGTTAACCCTAGCGCTTCGAGAACCCAGACCGACGTTGAAAGCCATCGAGGCGCGATTCTAGGTGGCAGTGAAGGCGGCGACCCCTTGATGGTTTCAGGGGAAACGCTGATAGAGGAAAGACATTCCGAGGATAGGATCCCCCCCCCGTGGACCCGGCGCTGGGCTCCTGGTTGTGACCACCACGAAGATTTGCCAGATGTTGGCCGTGAATGTTCGTCTGCAGCTGGTGGAGGGGCTGCTGGACAGGAGGTTTGTCTAAGCTTAAAACGCTGGTTTCTTAATAGTTTCGACATGATCTTTAAGGGGATTTCACGGTGTATATCTCTGTCTGATAACTAATTGCTGTAGCCGACAGTATGGGTATTTCGGAAGATGGGAGAATACGCGTTACCTAAGAAATCGCGATGTTTATCAATAGATCATAGAATATATATATACATTTAGAAACCGGGGAGCCACTAGTGATGCCCCGGTAGCATAATATGAGAGTACTGAGAGTTGGTCTTTATTATACGTCTCGGAACGGCACGTTGGACACGAAATATCTGTTATCGTTGCTACGGGAACCGTCCCCTTCTCCGTCGACTTCAAAACAGGGAGCCGAAGCAGACGGTGCTATTCCAGATCGAGTAATAGCTTCAGGAGAAGGAACGGACGGCGTTGCATGCAGGGGGGCAAAAGCTAAGCAGCCTGGGGACGCAAGAGGCGGGCTGGGTAAGCTTGATCAAGCCGTCGGTCCGTCGTTCACGCTGGCCCCAGGCACTGAAGGTAACCAGTGTTATTCATTGTTAGGATTTACTGCACTCCGGTAGAAGGCAGAAATGTGGCCAAACCCTAACATCACAGGTCCAACGAGTATGACCAAACCGACACATCTTTAGGCTCAAGGAAGGTTTAACAGAACCGACGCATTGTTTGTTCCAGGAATATGATCTGTTGGGTATTGACTCAATGGTCTACTCGAGATTGAATTGTAACCAACTAAAGGATGTAGTGGAGATCGAATGTCGTCATCTTCACGTTTTTGGGCGTGCGCGCCGGAGAATATTATGAAAATGGTTATGATCGTGTATTCCGTGGCCGGGGGAGATCCCAGGAGATCAGCGCTGACGAAATTAGGTGTATCAACCCCCAAGGTACATATATTTCGTTGGCTTAATGGTACTATCTATAGACCACTCGGTAACTGTGATTGAGTGATCTAGTGGATATGTACTACATGACAAGCACGATTAAACCCACACGTGATAGTTATCTGGCGCCCAGATTGACTCCCCGTTAGGTTAATACACATCGGTAAATCTAACGTCTGGCTTACGTATGCCCGCCTTAGGGTAGAATTTTGCAGTAAAGTCTAACGTCTGGCCTATGTACCCCGCCCGTGCGTGTCTCAACCTCTTTGTGCACTCGTACACCTCCTTAAATTCTTGCGCCGGCGCTAGGTTCAACGGGCACCAGAGTGAACAGGTGAATGGAATAGCTCTGAGGGAGGGGGTATCGGTCGCGGTGGTTGATTTAGGCGTGAACAAGTAACGCAGGGTCATTCGCGTCGCTGTGATATTCAGCGATACCGTGTGTTATTGTGGTTGGCGTCATGAGTCGTTTGAACACGACGCACGGTGCTATCCAGACGCCCACATCTCTGCATCATTGTGCCATAACGCAGACCAAAGTCAGGCCTGTGTACGTACGAGAGACGCCCGCTCGTGTCATACCGCCTTCGATTCGATTCGCTGTCAAGAGTTACGATGGACAGATAACAATCGGATGTGGTTGATGGACATTCGTGCACTGAAACAGTGTTCACGGTGGATAGCATCACAACGTGGTGTTGATGGTCGCACGTGTACCAGCCAAAATATTGGCAACAAAGCCACATGCGAAGCAACGGCACCCCCCGCCTCCCCGGGACCCCTTACCCTGTCCCTCACACGTAGATCAACGGCCGCAACCGACCGACACACCACATCAGCCGAGACCAGGACCAATCCCAACAAAAGTCACCGCCCCACTAAGAAACTCAAAGAACCCACGGAGTTGAGCCCCAATCAAGCACCAGGACGGCAGCAACAACAATCTAGCATGGCCAGAAGTATTCTGGCGTGGGCGCAACCCCAGAGTCAGGAGACGGATGATCAGCACAACATTTCTGCCACTGTCACTCCTCCGACTGTATCTACACCACGATCTGGTTTGGATGGGGGAGTGCCAGCGCGGGAGCTGTCGCCACCAGAAGCGGTGGCAGCGGGGGTGGATGAGCAGGAGGCCGGAGAGCGGGTCGAGAACGAGGAAGTGCAGCCAACGTGGTTGCCGGATTCGCTTCGTGCCAACGCCAGTCGAGATTTTTTATATCAGGTTTGAGAAGGGGACATGATGCCGCCATACTATAGACCCGTCGGGAACGGTGCTGCATTTTTTTTTCTTTGCTTGTGATTGGGCTGCACGGCTCCGGAGGTACGCTGGAGGAAAGGTGATCGAGGGTGTTCCCTGGTAGGTTATGCTGCCGGGTCGAGCCCGGCAGGCACCCCGGACGTAGGCTACGGTTTTATTATATTGTATACCCCCCTTACCAGTATGGAGTGTAGGTTCGGTACGTCACAAACAACCGGGCTGTACTTTTGTTCGTTGGAAGGGCGCATCAAAAAATTATTTGACCGTGCTACGTCGTGAAGCCGACAAGAACGGGGAAACAAGACAGCCATCACTCTCAAGAGGAGCTCTCAGCCGCTGTAAAAAAGGGCCCTGAGAGTGGCCCCCTCCTATCGTCGAAAATACAGTATAGCCTTGGTCCCCACCATCAAGATATCTTGTTTTCTCTCGAAACGGGCGAGTTCGCTTCTTCTGTGGGCAATCGACATAAGTACTGGCATGCTCCATGTCTCCGTTGTGACCTCTTCGCATCCACTACAGAGATGTAAACTGACAACAATATGACCTTTTTCCAAGCATATTGATCAATATTGAGTGCAGCTCTGAAAAGCCAAGCCCCGCGTCGATCGCTCCTTGCCACCAAAAAAATGTGCCTCGATCTCCAGGTTTACATGCCAATTCTCCAAGAGAAGCAGACCGTTGCTAATGTAGAGACCGAGCGCGCCGACGGTAGACTACAGTGCGCCGTCAACGTGCATGCCTGTTTCTCTTGCGAAGGGAAGGTTTGATTTTTGTATGCGCCACCCACCGCCAGTAGTGGCATACACCCGATGCCATACCTCTGCCGTGAATCCCCCCGATCGGTGACCACAACGTTAAGTCCCCCGTTTCGACACCCGCCCTTCGTCCTAAAAATTTTGCCTCGGCCTGCTTCTTCAAATGTGTGATGCCTGTGCAGGAGGAGGATGCCGTTGATGATGTTGTACAGGCAGTAAAGGACTCCGCGGCTACCACGCTTGGGGAGGGTGACCACGGCGGACTCGACCCGTTAACTCAAGCTGCGCATGCAGAGGGAGTCCCCACCACTTCTGCATGGACCCCATCGCCTAGTCCAGCAAGTTTGAGGAAGAGCAATAGCAGCCCGGGGGGGGGCGGGGGGGGGGGTGACCTTAACGCGTTATTGGCTACGAAGTCTAGCTGTCAGACGAAGCAATCGCCGAGCTCGAACCCAACTGCTCATACCGGGCAGGCAACCCCCGCCAGAAAACCAACGACCGGAATCCCCTTAGCGGCACCTGGCAGCGGGATGACGCTATCAGAGCAGTCTGGCGTATCAGCGGGAGAGAGTAGCGTGTTTCAAACGGTGGAGCGCTGCCCTAAGGATGAGGGATCTTTCACGGATCCGAACGGGCCGGGAGGGCGAAGTATGCGTAGTAATAGTTTCGAGATAGCTGGGATTCTGGAAGGCGATGGAAGCAATGAGCACCGCAGGAAAAACGATAATCCAGGCGGGGAAGGCGTTGAGCACTGCGGGAAAGGCGACGGGAACAGTGGAAACGGCGACGAGGCCGGCAACAGCGAGCGGGATGTCGCGGAGACGAAGGACACGCAGACCGAGGAAGACATCGATCTAGTCGTGGGGAGGGCAAACGCGCCTCAGTTTTTCGTGCAGGCCAGGCCCTGGGCTACCCAATTAGAGCACGGATTCGTGCCAGACGATTCGGCCGGCGAGTCTCGTGTAGTACGAGTACGGTTAAGGCAGAGAGCCTTTGAAGAAGGGTAAGATTGTTCGATACGACGGCGATCCTTGAAAGTGGTCAGAGCTGAAACACAATGCTGACCATCAAGAGAAGATCACGGTCGTCGAGTACCCTAGCATTCTAAAACACGAAGCGGTAGGTTTATACGCCCCCCTTTTATATTAATAGCACGTAGCCTTAGCGATTTTCCCACCATTACTGTACGTATATAAGACGTCTATGCTTTTGTTCTTATTTTGAAAACAGTCTTCTAAACACGTCAGCTGTTAGTTCGATAAACTTAGGGTCGATACTCGTCTTTGCAATTTGCCCATCATGTTTCCATTTTTTTTTCTGGCCGAATCGTTCCCGACGACTTTTTTTTTTTTTTTTTATCCTCCGGCGGATGGGGAAAAATAAAGCTTTAGCTCACCACACTTCCGCGTATTTTCATACGCGTCGTGTGTCGATTTAACTCAGTTGCTTTCGCAGCCCAACGCTAGCTGGCGCACCCTTCGAGTCCCATTGTAGGTATAGCGTAAGCTGTCCCTATCATTGGTCCTCGTTACAACCGTTCCCGACGACGTTCCTAGTTTTCAGAGTTAAGTTCGAGGGAGGAGGTAGTCTAGGGGCTGAGGTCACGGTGGGGTCTTGGGATATCTCCAAAGAATCAACCACACAGTGCTGGAATCAGACACGCTGCCCATGGTTCTTTTTCTCGGGGAATATATTTTTTGAAGCTAATTATGTTTTCTGAAGAACTTTTTCAAGCCTATTTCAAACATCTCCTCTCTTCTTTTTTTTCGATTATGTAGCACACATTGAAGCGAATTTCCTATCCGATGATTGAAGCACCTTTTCGTGCGATCAGTCTCCGCGACCAACCCTCGGCGATTTTTCACTTCGCTCTGCCACCTCCACCACTCACTCATCCATACACTCCGTCCACTCTATCTCCTGACACGATAGCGCCGCATCGGTCCTACTCCCGCTCCTGGCATGCACTATATCCTTCATACCAAATACTAGCTCCACGTACATGTACCATTCTGCGTGTGGATGTGAGTTCTTCCAAAAGAATCGCCTTACGGTGTTATAGCTGGGACCGTGGTAGGTCTGGCTGTTTTTTCCCCGTCTTGCCTCACCTTGGTCTGCGTTTTGTGCCAAACAGCGACGGCGGAAACAAAAAACACGCAACCTCTGGGCACGGACAAGCGCCCCGGCGCGGACAAGTCCTTTCTTTTCTGCGCCAGTTGCTCCTGCTCTCAAAACAGCTTTCAGGCACGAAACGCTACAAAGGTTGCGTGGTCCCGGCTGATGGGACGCCTCGGACAGATCATGACATATTAATAGGTCATATAGATCATCGTATCATGTATAATTTATCAACAAATCATCTAGATTATGTACAGAGTAGATCCTTTAGCTGTCGATATGATATATATATATCTATGTTGTGCAGCACATATATGCCAGCAATGAATGTAACTTGGTATTTCACAAGACTGAAATCGCAGCAGAAGGATCAACCACATCTGCACATCAGGAGTGTGTAAGCTCTGCTCGTCGGGCGACGATGGCACCACGTGGCTCGCAGTGATTGGATCCGTCGAGCGCATGCGCGTCGCAAGACGGTCGTGCTCGTACCAGTCAGTGTGGAACACGAAGAGCTGAAAAGAATACTAAAAAAATGTTGGCTCGCAGGTGGTGAATGTGACATTTCCACAGGTCAGACAGATGATCCATCCCCGCACTTGATGATCTGTGAATAGATCTTTCAGGAAGATCTGTGTGGTCTAGCTCATGTTGCCCGGTGGGAACCGCACGATCTGCACGATTTAGCACATGCTAAAGGGGTTGGATCTGTACTCCACATATTATATCCTATATTTTTCGTATGATCTGACCGGTAGCTCGACCTCGCCGCTAATTGGCTAGATCGAGTGTCGGTGCGAGCGTTTCGCAGCTGCACCGGTAGGCGCAACCTAGCAGATAGCATCGCACCGCACCGCACCGCACCGCACGTCACAGTAAGACACTCAAAACTAAAAGTCCGTACAGCACCGCATCGCATCGCACCGTACTCTCAAACACCAAAATCCGCACCGCACCCCACCGCACCGTGGGATTCTGAAAATAGGAAAACCGCACTGCGGTTCGGTTATACACCGTGAAAAGCTTTGAAGATAACAGCCTCTGCAGCACCAACCTCGCTCCGTCACCCTGCTCTGCCATAATCAGCCTCGGTTGCCCCGCCACCTCACGACCCTCCAAGCCAACGGTCGCCCGCAGCCTTAACCCCTGTGGCATTGAACGCTCTTTTGGAGGACAAAATTGCCTGGAAATGGTGTGCTCATCATTGCAGTGGGGAAAAGCTTCTAATCTCGTTTGACCTGCGCCCGTTTTGGGAGGAAAACTTCTACTACTGCAGTAGGAAACATATATGAGTGTAGAGTGTACTCATTTCGTAGTAGCAAGGATTATATATCATACCGCGCAAAGGACACCGGCACGAAGAGAAACAATTTTTCCCTCGGATTTTTCCCCCCCTGAGCACACACCATGCAATAAACAAAGAGGACGGGCAGCGCACCAGACTGATTTTTTTTTTCAACAGGTGTGTTGTTCTCACATTAACTCATCGCCATAATCTGATCCGCGGTCACAAGACAGGCTCCAGCAATCTTGGAGTGTGCGGGGGAAAAGCAGTTAAGGTAAAAACGATGTATCCTGAGGGCGAAATATCACCTATTCATATCAAACAAAAAATCAGATCAAACATCAGATCAAATCAAATGAAATCAAATCAACGTACCCTGGTTCGTATTAACGGTACGCATCAGATACATGCCAGGTCATGCCAGGTACGTTGTCCGACTTAAAAAAGATAATGGGAGAGCCTAAAAATAAAAAATAAAGAGCTAGCGCAGATCCCCAACAAAATTATATCACCGACGAACGACGAGCTTCATTCGTTTTCACGCCCCCCCCCCCCCCCCGTCCCCCCACTCACCCCTACTCCCCCCCCCCCCCCACCCCCCCTAACGCAAGCAACGTCTTCCTGGTCGGAGAAAACCCGACGTGCTCCGTCCCGGCATAGTAGGATGCGAGGGTCTATGGTCATACGACTACGGCCATGCACAAACTGAGTACCCCCCCCCCCCATCCCCCATTCCGGCCCCCACCTACAATCCCTCCCCCTCTACCACTCCCTCCAATTTCGGGCGAACACACGGGGCAACCATACCAGGTAATGTCTCACATCACTGGCCAGCTTTTCGTCATTCTTCTTGCAATCGGCGAATACACGGCGTCAATACTGGGCAATACCATACCAAGGTGTATGTATGTATATATATATCAGCGACCAGCGTCGTTCCTCTTGTAATCGCCCAAATACGGCGCCGCCATCGCAAACGCAGTGCCCAAAAAATTATAGCTCAGCATCTTCGTCCCCACGCGAACGCCCACAGCCATGCCCCCAATGTCGCGCCAAACCACCCTCCCGATGCTCTTCAAGATCTCCCTCGGCAGCACGTTGGGCGCCACCGCAGCCTGTTTGGCCTTGTCCATGAGCTCTATGGAGTGGTCCAAGTCATTGTAAAAATTGCTGCTCACCGGGGAGGGGTGCACCGCTAGAACGTCGATGCCCTTCGCGCGGACCTCGACGGAGAGGGAGACCGCGAGGTTAGACAAGAAGGCCTTCGTAGCACCGTACCTGCTCGAAGGGGGGGGGGGGGGGTGGGGGAAGTGGGGTGGGTTGAGGCGGGGGGTGGCAGGGGGGGGGGGGGGGGGGAGGAGGGGGGTGGAGGGGGCAGGGGGGATGGGTGGTGGTGGTGGTGGGGGTGGGTGGGTGGGTGGGTGGGTGGGTGGGTGGTGGTGGGGAGATGGGGATGCGGGGGGCAGCCAAGCGTGTTCACGATTAGCGCTTCTCGTGCAGCAAGTTACATGCAGCAAGTCATCGTATCATTGAATGCTCGCAAGTGTGGCAAGAAAACAGGTGGTCCGGGTTGGGAGATAATCCCGCATTGAGGGTGGGTGGGAGGGCGGCTGTAGCTTGAACAATAGTTGTGGGACTACGTCCAACCTTTTCGCTGTCAAGCAGACAAGGGTGCAATAAGTGAGTAATATTTGCGTTGCAGACACCGACGCAATATGCGCGCGCGGGCCTCTGTAACCACTTCGCTTGCACGGATAGCTCGGGCATAACGTCCGAGAAGTTCTCCTGTGCTACATAAAACTAAAGGCTTCGTTCGCCCGCGGTTACAGCAGCGCCACACGCTTACGCTATCGCAACGGAGTACACTAAGGAGGCAGGGCGGTAACCATCGACGAGTATCGTTGTAGCGGTAGCCCCGATGCGCTACTTGATTACGGTTTTCTCACATGGCGGAGAAGGGGGAAGGGCAGTAGGCCACCGCCGAAGATGTGAACACCACGCACCCCTTCTGCTTTTCGCGAACCATCCGCCCCACGAAGTGGTGAGATATCTGAGGGGAGCCACAACAGCAAGGGGTTCGAAATGAACAAACAACCATTTTACACGAGATAGGACGCGTTCGGTTGGCGAAGCGGCGGCGACCGCAACGCCCATTGCAGTAGCAAGGCAGACCAACTTGTGCGAGAAAAGGCTACAACACCACACATTTTGTACTTCGACAGGAGGATCGAGACGGATCGACTTACTCTCGATTCCGTATGCCACGGCAACACCGTTGTGTACTTTTTTTTTTTTTTTTTTCATTCTCCGGCGGATGGGGGAAAGAAAAGCAAAAGGTTGCCATGCTTCCACGTACTTTCATGCCGAATTTACCCTTCGTTGTACCGCAATAGATCAAGAATATACGGTATTGGAGTATTCTATCTCCAGCCTAACTCCCGATCTCAGGCCGTTCAAAGACGTACCTGGTACTTTTGTTTTTGTGAAAATGCGGCGAGCTTAAGCTTTATTTGATTGAAAAAACATCATGCGGACGCGGCGAAACAAACAATTCCATTTCAACACAAAAATCAGGGTAGCCCTTCCCGCGCGAGTGGCGCTGAGTTGCAGAAAAAAAAATGAAAACATACAACAACAACAAAAAGAGAACTTGTCGAACTCACAGCTGACGTATTTAAAACAATTTTACAAAAAAGTGACCCCCTCGACTTGGTCAATTGTGTTTCCCTAGTCTAATTCCAAGCAGTGTGTCCAATAAAAGTGGTTGCGGTTCCGAAGGGGTCTTAAATCGACACAAAACAGACCTTGGCCGATGCCGTCGCGTTACACTCCAGGTTGGCCATCTGCTTCCCCTCCGGAGACGACTCGTAGAAGCCAGTGACGATGAACCCAGCGTTGTTGAAGATGCATTGGACGTTGATGTCGGACGTCGCTTTCCTGTCAAGCGTGGGACACAGTAGTTATCTCCCTTCAATGTTCATTCTGATTTACAGCAGCAAGATAAGCTCGAAACAAAACGTTCAACAAAAACATACTGGAATATGGAGGCTGAAGCCGATACGAAGTAGGATACGAAGTAGGATACGAAGTCGATGTGCAGTGTCTACGCAAGAGTGCGAGTATCTTAGTTGGGATGATCCGACCAAACGCAACATGCGGCGAGACTGTGACATCCGCAGTTCCTCTTCATCATTCGGTATATCATACTTTTAAACTTGCCGTTATCGCCACCGGAAAGCTCACCGCTGACTTATTTGAATTAGTTTTACAACAACAAAAAAAAAAACTGCGGCGGCACGCAGCGCCCGGGCAAAAACACCCAACAGAACCGCGCGGCGTAAACACGGATGCTATCAACGCTATATACCCGGAGATAGCGACAGAATAAACGATACTTTCGGTTTTATCAACTGCCTGCGAGAGATGTCAGCGGTACCTAGTGCCATTGTCGAAAGTGACACTCTCTTGTCTATTTCTGTCTGATTCTGTCTTTTTAGTTCTTTCTGGGTGTTTCTTTCTCTACTGTGCTTCTACCGCAGGTCTCTTTGATTTGACTGCTTTTCACTTTCTGTGTGTTTCTCTCGCGTTTAGCCTCTTTATCTCTTTCTGATTATTCGTTTCTGTCTCTGTGTTTCTGCCTCGTTTTGTCTCTTTTCCCGCTTTCTGTCTCCTTCCCTCTTTGCATCTCTTTTGTCTCCTTTACGTTTCCTTTTTTCTCTCGGTTTACTTCCTACTTTGCTGTCTCTTTCTCTCTATTTGCCTCGTTTCACTCGTTCTGGCTCTTTTTCCCTTGCTGCCTCTCACCTGATCTTGTCCATGTAATCCACCCCGGGGGAGAACGTTGCGCCGACCTTGCGGAACTCCTGCCCCGGAAATTTCTCGGAAACCAGAGCGAACGTATCCGCCAGAAACTTGTCGTCTATCGAAACAATCACAACGTTTAGTCCCTTTTGGCATTATTTTGAGCAACAGCCGCGAAAGAGCAGGAATGGCAACAAACAGCCGGCAAGGGGGTGGAACAAAATGAAAAGGTTTGTTAATTATTCGAGGCATCTTCTTTTTTGTTCAAAACGTGTGAAGAAGGGTGTCATCGTCCAACCAAAAGCAAAACGACCGCTCTCACTATAGAGCGGCGGCGTCAGACTTGGTGAAATTGCGTACCTGGGACAACAAAGCAAACCTCACCTGTGTTTTATGGCGGCACATCTGCAGATCGGGTGACAACCAGCAAATCAAGTAAGCTGGTACCACATACTTCGAAACATACCTGGTACGTCGCAATGGGGGCAACCAACAACCACCCACAACCGCCCCAATCATTGCACACAAAAAACTAACGGCTCCCACCCATTTCACGGTGAAACGACCACGGCCCCAATCGAAGCTTTTGTACGTATGTATGATTGTATGATATTGTATGATATGAGTCGACACAGGGTACGGTAGCGGTTCGCCGTTTTTTCTTCTCCCTTTTAGCGCCGCACTCCCGACATGAGTACAAAACACTTGGAGTTAGACTTGAATAATTTTGAAGAGTTGGAAATGGGTGTTTTCTGATCAAATCGAAGAAGAGTGCATTCGAACGCCCTTGCTCAGGGCTACGTCCCCTCAAATACCCAATATTCCAAACCCCTCCGACCTAACGATCCAACCAAGTGAAGATGAAAAAAATCCCACTGAAAAACTTACGTACTATTTTCAGCAGCAGGTGCAGCACCAAACGAATAGCATCGCAAAACAAGAATGGCACTATTAATACGACGATTTTGGATCAAGGAGCGCGGTCATTCAGAAAAAAAGGCTAAAAAGTGCTACGCTTATTTCGACGGGCTATCCCGGTACGACCACCTTCTCTCCTCACCAACCAGCCTACCTCTTGAACATCGACGGCACTGCCTGTGCAGCACGTTCAAGGAAACGACCAGCCAAACTAGCGACAATGGCCTCGAGCACGGGTCGAGACTGGCTGAGACACGTCACTCTAGACGGCCCAACCAATCCACATCAAGCGCATCATGCCGACACGCTCTGGCTCACGCGAAGGGAACACAGCCCGGGGAGGAAAACCAATCCATCGTCAGCCTAACGGAAAGTGAGGGCCTAACATAACGCTCTAACCTAGAACCAAGGTCCAAAATATCTCTCTCTTTATCTCTATCTCGCCCCCCTCCCCCCCCCCCCCCCGTCTACGCCATCTCCACCTCACTCACCTGTAAGGCCAGCTCCTCGACGAGCGCTTTACCGATGCCACTGCCGCCGCCCTGCCCAAGCGGTAAAGCGAAAAACACCAGTGAGTGGGCTGACTACAAGTTGTGGACTAGTTATTGGCTGGTTATGCACAGGTAATACAGTAATAGTTATTTGCGGTTATTTTGCGGGGTTCTGCGTTTTTGCGTATCTGATTCCTGGCTGGCACGTTTTGCGGCTCGTAATGTGGTTTATATCGAAAAAAGGGCTAGGTCAGCTGGTGGGCTTACTCCGCCACATGAGCTAATAACTAGCCAAGCCCAGCCAACTCACAGTTCTAAATACCAAACACACCAGGTAAAAACAAAACAAAGCAAACACGCACACGCGTGGATGGATCATCATCACATCGAGCGGCAACGGTCACGCAGGCGATGTGCTTCCTACGTTGAGAGGTTCGACCGATCATACCCGGCACGCGTTACTCACAGTGACCAGCGCCCACTTGGCCCCATACTTCTTCTTGAGGTCCTGAGGAGGCAGCACCGCCACCAGCAAAAACGGTACTGTTGCCATTTTCCATCCAAGGGTTTCAGGCGGAGGGGCAGGCAGTGTCGACGACGGGGGGCGAGAGAGTGCTATTAGTGGAGCAGTATCATAGTGGCGAACAACGGGACAGTCGATCACCGATAAACGTTGAGCACAGCGTAGCTCTATGATTGTTATATAACGTAAATTTCCTTTGCTTCGAGTGGGAAGGAGGTGTCACGAAACAAGCAGCCATTCCCTACCCCAACCGTTGGCCCGAGGGTGCATGGGCCATGCCCGTGTACGGGCCTAACTCGGATGTCCACTTCGTTTCTCTCGTGCGGAAAAGCTGCCGTCGCCGTTGAGTAAATTCGTATCGTCCACACGACATCCTCTACAGCAGGTGGTGGTGGTGGTGGTACCGTACATCTCCTGCTTATGTACCTCGAACGTGTCTAGGCGTTGTCTACGCACGTATGCATTTGTCGACACACCCGATCTAGCACCCCCACGCCTCCTTTTAGCGGGTTTATGTCGATGCAGCAGGGGGGGGGGGAAACACTGGATAGGTGTGCTCTACCTTGGTTACCATTGCGCGGGGCTTTTAGCACCCCCCCCCGTGTCGGTACGTATTTTCGCGCGGGTGTCAGGCACGAGGGCTATCCCTCAATACCTCTCATGCTACTACGTACTGTTTGCCGGTGACCAGTAACATTTTTATCGCGGCAATGGGCAGTCCACGTTTTTCCCGCACGAGGCATTGCAGTTCAACAGTGAGCAGAAGCCATGAGGTTCACGACTTCGCGTGTAGAATTGGTTTCCAATGCATGAAGCGAAAATCACTCTGCGTCTTGTGTAGGAGGCTAAACGTGTAGGGCTATCATACTGCTCTGCCTGCGGTCTACGGTCTACTGCACAAACCTACGATGTTCTGTAAACTGCTGGATAAGCCAGCTCTGAGAAACCACATGTGATTAGAGGCTTGTGTCGGAATCGTTTCATTGCTATTTTTTGCCGCCCTCCCATGATCAGTTCACACTGTCTTCTAGATTAAAACCATTCCAACGGCTGCTGGAATCGTTTCATTGCCAATTTTTCCCTCCACTTCGGTTTATACTGAATTCATACTGTTTTCCAGATAAAAATAATTCGTCCGGCCGCTGTCAACCCCCCCCTCCCCCCCCCTCCGATCAATCGTACCAACGAAAGCTTAGGTCGTGCCCCTACTCTGCTCTCTGCAATAGCCCGATTAAATGTATTTACGGCGGGTCATGTGCTCGTTTTCACACTATGATATCACATCATCCACATTATCGTAATATCCCAGTATTACCATGATATATTACAATGATATGGCGCAGAAGAATCAATTCCTCTTTCCTGTTTTGGGTATTTACTAGTCATGCCTACGAATTCCCCTATTTCGTCACCAAGGCGGCTGGCGAGCGAAGATAGCCGACTTGTAACAATGCACTTAGGCAAGTTCATTATTTCGGCCATGGTCTTGGGTACTAAGCGTTGCGTCGCCAGACACATAAACCTTGTATTTACCTTACTACTACTGGTACAGCAGCTATAAGTAGAATTCAATTCGTGCCACCTCCACATACGAAACCCACTGCTTGCAGTTATCCGCCAGTTCAACGACGGCATGTGTGCTCCCGTGCGGACGTGCGGACTCCGTCCGCACGGGAGCACGGGGAATGCATTGACGTCACGAAGGGGCTTCGACAGGGTTGTGCTATTGCCGTTACTGCTGTTCAACCCGTTCTTCGCAACTGCGCTACACGTTGTCCTCGTTCGCTTCAGCGAGAACGATGGGATCGCGCAGGACCTAGTCCACCTCAACGACGATAGGGCGGGCAGAGACAAAGAACCGTTGGCACGCGTGCGGAGGGTCGTGTGGGGCATGCTGCACGCCGACGACGCAGAAACTGTCTCGAAATCGGCGGCAGGGCTTGAAAAAATGATGACAGTTTATGTCACCATCTTGGAAGCAGAGGGTCTCCATGTTTCGAAAAAGAAGACGGAGACCATGCTGCTGCAAACACGGGACCTTGCATCCCGGGTTCCACCGTTCGTCGCCGAAGCAGCAGGACAGAGGTAAAAACAGACAATGAAGTTCCGATACCTCGGCGGCGTTGTCCACGAGGACGCCGACCTTATGGATGAGGTCGATTGAGGGGTCCGACTCATGAGGGTATGCTACGGCCGATTCAGTCGAGAGCTATACGATGTGACAACGGCCCCGGCTCAGCCTGAAGGTCTACATGCTGAAGGCCGAGGTGATTTAGACCCCGCTGTACGAGTGTGTGAGGTGGACTCTCAACGCGAAGCCCTACGTCGCGCTCCAAAAGGTGCACCTCGAAGCCCTCCGGCGAGTCTTCGGCTTCCAGCGTCGGATCGACCACACCATCCTCTCGTATGCCAAGGCCCTCAAGATGCCCAAATGCGAGAGCATCGAAGCGACCATCCGGGAACGGCGGCTATTCTTCGCGCGGGCAATGGTACGGCAAAGCGAATGGCGAATACCCAGTAGGATGATCTTAGCACAGAGAGCCCGTGGGGAAAACTCGGGACCAGGTGAACCACCGAACAACTGGGTTAGAAACCTGAGAGACGACCTCATCGTTTTTCGATCCACCGAAGGCTCCAAGGAAGCCTCCCCACGGCAGTTTGAAACTGTACTGTGGGTCTATGCAGCAAAGAAGCCGAGCAAGCAATACCGGGGGGGGGGCTGGAAGCAGCCGAACGGTTCAAGGCCAGGTGGCACGTAGAGGAGGCAAAAACGATCTCGGAGCGCCGCGCAGCCCAGATGCATGGTGCCCAAATGCAAAGGGGGTGGGGAAGGGGGTAGGGAATCCGTTGTTGAAGAAAGCAAGGAGACGGCAGAGAGGGTAGCAAAGTACCAGGCCGACTAGTGGGTATAATCTGTCCACGTGAGAGTAACCTGTTGCGACTACCTCGAATCTGATTTGTTTTGGCCTTGGTTGAGAGCCTATCGCCTGTGTTCTTGTTTTTGTTTTGTTTTTAGTTAGATACTGCGGTACTACCGCTGCCGTATGCTGGCTTTTGCTGAACCAGTTTTCCCTTTTCTTCCCTTTCCATCCCTTGTGTCCCTTTCTTCGTTCTTTTTTCCTTTTCCCTTTCTGTCTCCTTTGCGGCACCCTTAGGCGGGTTGCAGGCGATGATGTCGGTATCGACACCGCTGTCGTTAGATGCAGCCAGTAGAGGACAGGCCAGGCAGCAATGCTCCTAACCCTACGGCAGCTGCATTGGGAACCCAATTGGGTGCTGCCCCGACGTCGTCTGGGCGGTGTCATTTGCTTTGCTGCCGTGTATTTGCTTGCGGTATTTTTAGGCGTTCTGCTTGTATTGGGTACGGGGGCGATGAAGACGGCATGGGCACCACAGTAGTCAGAAACAGTACAGAGTAACAGGATAGACCATGCGGCAACGCTCCTACTCATACAGTAGGTGCATTCGGAACCCAGGATGGCTGCTGCCCCTAACGCTGGTTGGGTGTTATCATCCGCTTAGCTGCTGGGTGGCTGTTTTGCTTAGTTTTCGTTGTTGTCTTGCCGTCAAGTTTCAATCAACGTTCTGGTCTTCCTGGGTACCTCCCCCCCCCCCCCCCCCCAACTGCGTTTATTTTATTTTATTTCCATTTATTTTTAGCTCCATTCCTTTCTCCCTTTTTCTTGTCTTTATTATTCTTTCATTTCTTCCTTTCACGTAGCCTGGTGTGCTGGCGTGGTTATGTTCCGCCCCGGTGTTCATTGCGTTCGGTATTGCATGGCCACATAACCTATATTTGCAATCAGGCCGACTCTTATGCGAGACGCAACCGGAAGAAAAAAAAACATCAGAGCCCTTAATCTCGTACAAACCCCAGGGCAGTGCTGTCTGTACATCTGAGCCATTTCTCGATTACTGCCAAAAAACAAGCTGTGTTTTTCGCACACAGCACCTATCGCCGCCGATGATTCCTCGCCTCACAGGGTACGAGATGGCGTCAAACTTCTCTACGCTGTATGCCCCGAACTGTTCTGAGAGTGCTCGCTGCCAAGTTTTAGGGGCGGTGATGATGTGTGGCTGAAGTTATCGCTCGAGACGTGGGAGGCTGACCCATTTCTGTATGAGCGTTTTTCAGACGGAACTGTCCGTCCCAGTTCCGCCTGAAAAAAAAACGTCCATAAATACGTCAGGCTCTCACGTCTCGGGCGATGACTCCATCCACACAGCACCACCGGTACTCAAAACTTGACAGCGAGCGCTCTCATAGAAGTGGAACATTCAGCCTCGAATGTTTGACGTCATCTAGTGCCCTGTGAGGGGAGTACTCATCGGCGGCGGTAGCTGCTGTGTGCGAAAAAACAGCAGTGTTTAGCTGATGCGGCACCCAAAACAAGATTTCCAGCGACTGCTGTGTGGGTTTCAACACCATCAAGGGGAAATCCTGTTTTTGTTTTCTGGTTTTGTCTCTCATAAGAGTCAGCCTCAACAATCAATTGCATAACATTCCAACGGGGAGCACAGCGAGGCGGCGGGATATAAGTTTTGTGCGTACGGAAGAAAAATAATCATACGAGGTAATAATGTAGGACATACAGTGGGCATACGTACGGACGGACCGTGTGACCTGTAACCAGTACGTAGCAGGTTAGAACGAACACCACCCCCTCAAGTAGTCGCGGGTTGCGTAGACGAGCAGACATCAAGCAAAGAGCTTCCAAGCCATTAAGCCAAAAGGATGGGGAGGTGTTCCGGAGACCGTCCTTTTTCCCACTCAGCCGCCGGTGCTTTTGAGGGAGTCAGTGGTCAGTGGGGGCGGGGGGCGGGGGCGGGGCGTACTCGTTTCTTGATCGCCTTGGTCATTTGACCATTGACCACGCATCCCTTTCGAGACGGAGCAGTGGGGGGCGGAAGGAATAGTCGCAGCAATTCGGAACTTGCATGATTCGGGTGCAAGGGTTTTGCAACTATGGGCTTGCCACTGGATCTGGAGTAGTAGGAGCAAACGTGGAGTCGCGGATTGTGCAACATGTAGTACTGTAGGTCGACCGGCGCATGATGCCGCACGAGCGTGGTCGAGGGAATCGTTACAGGCTGCGATCAGTGCTGAACTGGATCAGTGCGACCAGAGGCGATGTGGTGCCGGGGGTCGCGCGCGGAGATCAAACAGAGGTGTGTGACGAGAGCGTGGTCGACGGGGGCTTTACAGACTGCGATCAAGTGCGGCCGAGGCCGTGTGATGCCGGGGATCGTGCGCAGAGATCAAGCAGAGGTGTAACGAGGGCTCGAAAGGGGACAGCAGTCACAGTCTACAACTTTGTACACTGGGTCAGGACTATTCAACACAAGTCAGGAAGCATCTAATGGACAGGGGGGGGGAGATTGCGCCAGTCAGTTAGCAAGTGCCGTTTTGTTATGACGCAAAGGTTGGGGAGCGTGCTTGCATAAATAATGCAAGAAGAAAACAGACGACGAGACGCGACAAAGGTGCCGTGGTGTGGCGTATACCTGTGAGATTTAGTGTGCCAAGTGGAATTGCAGTGGTAACTGTTCATACCAGGAGAGGGAGGCCGGGAACGTAATGAGGTTTGTTCACCGGAGGGGAGGCCGGCGAATGCGGAATACGGAGGGTATGCAGGATGGAGTGGTAGTTAGCTTGCTGCGTGTTTGCGGATGCTGTAACGGGGCCGTGTGTGGGTCGGCCCCGAGGAGTTTCCCCTGCCGACCTCCTCTTTCAGCGAGGGGTGGTAAATCATTAATCGACACTATTCGAAAGCACAATAAATCTTCGTTATGTAGTTTTGTGACCACAGAGCTGGTGTCTCTATTAATATCAGGAGGCATCGGCACGGACACTGGTTGTGCAGGATGCATATTAGATGAGTGCAAAAAACCAGGGCTGTTCACGGGTTAGGCCAAACCTCACGGGTCGGATCGGGTCGGATCGGGTCGGGTCGGGTCGGGTCGGGTCGGGTCGGGTCAGCTGGTCAGCCGACCCGGCCCGACCCGCGATTTTTTCGAGACGCCTTGATCCGACCCGACCCCACCCGCTAGACTTTGAAACCCCCTGACCCAACCCGACCCGACCCGCGAGCTTTTAAAACATCTTGACCCGACCCGACCCGACCCGACCCGCGAGATTTTAAAACCTTCTTACCCGACCCGACCGGACCCAACCCGCGAGATTTGCAAGCCTGTTGGCGCGACCCGCCACACTCCGAGTGACCCGTGAGGTGCGGGTTTCTTGTGGGTCGGGTCCACTGGACCCGTTATGTACATCACGGGTCAAAGTCGGACAGTCACGGGTCAAAACATGTCTGGATGTATACCTTGGTCGGGTGGTTGGTCCTGAGTCCCTCGTATTTTTCCCAGGATGTCGTGCTCTCTGATTTTTTTACCGTTATTTTTTGCAGCGTTTTGTGGTGTTTGCGCGAAAAATGATAAAGAGCGCAACCCACACATCGGTACTTAGCCGTGCCCGTAGCACAAGACCCCCGGGTCGACCCGACAGCGCTAACCCGATGGCGTCTGCTTCCACCCCAACGAGCGAGCTAGCTATGCAGTCTCCAGCCCCGGCAAGCAGCCTAGCTGAGCCGCCTCCGGCAGCAAGCCTACAACTGGGGCGGTGGATCTGTCAGCAGGAGCTGCGATCCGCGAGGATCCGGGGTCTGCTGCTGGTGTTGCTGCCGCTGCTGCTGCTGCTGCTGCCGCCGCCGCCGCTTCGACGGCTGCTCTTGCCTTTTTACATTTGGTACTGTTTTTTCGTGCTGGCATCATAATTCTTCCGGGTATTTAATGTGTACGTACGTCGTACATGGGTTCTTGTACTGCCATGTGTCGTTTTCATTGTTGTACCCTGCAATGCAGCACGGGTGTGTGGATTGGCTTCTGTTGGTGGACTTGGATGAATGACAATATACCTGGATAATACCTACTGTACGGCTTCGTCCAACACGGGATTCGCGTAGTAATACTTTATGCCTGGTACTACGAGAAGCTGCTGCCTGGTATGATTGTTCTGGACTGATAACATACGATCGGAGCATCGGAACGAGAGAGGCTTTCGTGCAGGAAGCAGAACATTTTGTCATCATTTTCGGACCCGCGGGTTGGATCCACGGGTTGGATCCACGGGTCCGACCCGCGGGGCGCCGGCACGACAAACCCGACCCGACCCGCGAGATTTTAAGGCCACGGGGGATCCCACAGGAATATTTTGAGAAGGAGCTCGTACGGAGGCATTTCGCGCACATTTAAAACCGCTTGAAAATAGAGCATGGCATCTGCAAACAAGATCCTTATTTCGAAAGTTTAGAAAAAATGCTGCAAAGATCCAAGATAATACAGAACTTTTCGGGTGTTTGTAGCCCTTTTTTTTACCCCATAACGTCCTACCCCTCACAGGAATGATTTTTTTTGTTTACCTCTATTAATATTATTATTTAGGGCCCAGATTAACGAAGAGCACGGAAAGTTGTGAGCCGATTTTTTAATTTTGATTTCATAAAAAATACACGAAAAAATCAACTCTGCTTCTTATCAAGGAACGGCGTAGTGCGTTCTAGAATTAAAAAAACGCAAAAGGGTCAACGAACACCCGTGGGCAACAACCGAGGCGAGCGATGGCTCGCGTCCTCCCCGGAGCGCCGCGGCTAGCGGCAGATTGTTTTGGCCGGCAGCGGCTTGGAGGCTATGGCTCTAGGAGTCTTTTGGATGGGCTGGCGCCACCCCGCCGCCCGACATGGGCAGCAGCGACGGGGATAAGCGGTCAAACTTCTGAGCGAAGTCGTCATGTGGTAGATGGTCATGTAACTTTCGAGGTGCAGGGCGACGAAAAACTGGGTTTGCGGCGGTCTCGATTCTTTTCGAAGCGTTGCAGGCGGTCTACGCTGTGCTATGGACCTTCGGAGGCCGCGCTGCGGCTGCTTCGGTGGTCCTACCTCTCGCAATGGTGGCTTCTGTCCTCTCAATCACCCGACGACATGGCACCAATTCGCGTGGCCGGCTTCGGTTACATAGAACATGCCATGTCTAGGTAGACAAACTCCCCAAATTGAATTTCGGTTTTCGACTAATTTCGACCGAGCAAGTACTTTTTTACTTCTTTGTTGAATTTGATTTTTCGCAATAATTCTGAGAATGCCTGCTTGGTGATTCATTTTTTGACCAATCAGATGCAAATTAAATTCAATTCTAAAAAAAATAATCGAAATTCGATTTGGCGAGTTCCTTGTTAATTCGGGCCCTTAGACCTACTATTATGGGAGATTTTTTTTTTGGCTCTCAGAACTGAATTCTGGGCCAATTACACCAGTTTCATTCGGCTGGACTGTCGAAAACACCGTTACACTCTTCAAGATCTATCACGTAGTTTTCCGAGGGCTTTCTGGACCAGATCTCCATTTCTCCAGGGTCTCGTTTTGATTTTTGGCGCAACACATCAGTTTTCAGAAAAATGCAATGTAGCTCAAAACTGGGGCCAAAAATAATTGATTTTTGAGGATATTTGGCTAAAAATCATGAGGTCTTCAGAACTGGCAAATTGGACGAACAGACAAACTACGAGTCTGGAGAAACGGATAAGTGCGTCAGAAAGCTCTCGGAAAACTACGGGGAGCATTCTGAAGAGTCTATAGGTGTCTTTGGTCGTCCCGCCGAGTAAATCGCGTATGATCAGCCGAAAATCTCACTTTTGAGGGCCCAAAAATAATTTCCCATAATAGTTGACGTTAGCTTTTCTCCTACAATTCGAAAATAGTTATGTCATCCGCCTGGCGAGCAGCAAGCTTTTGGTGAACCGTTTTTTCATCGGTGATGTACCCATCGTTGGCTTCCGCGCATGAGATTGAAATGATATTTCAACGATTTCGGGAGCTTTTGGTGTTGCTGGCTCACAAGTTCGAAATCACGAAAACATCCGTGAGTCGCTTCTGGCTGCCTACGACTGCTGTCTGGCGCACCCGACGTCGTCATACACTCCACCAGGAGCGTCTCTCAATTTCGCGGGCCGTGGTTGCTTGCGGGGGAAGCTGTAGCTGCCCGCTGGTGAAGTGCACACACATTCAGCTGGGGATCGTTTTTCGTTTCGTTTTGTGTACCCCAAATTTCGACCAGTACGTAGCGCCTCAAAGTCGAGGTGTGGACCTCTGCTCAGAACCAGAGGGAAACCGATCTGAAGAGACTCACAGCATCTGTGTATGAAGTAACCCTGGTGAAGAAGTCGAACCCGAACCAACCCAAGTTCTGAACGCACCACGATGTAGCCATGTTTCTTACTGTTCCGATAAAACATCTAGATATTAGGGTCACCGGGAAACCAGGGACCGGGGGACGCTTGGTTCAGCCCGTGGCCTTAACCTCTTGACCCGATCCGACCCGACCCGACCCGCGAGGCTTCAAAACCTCTTGAACCGACCCAACCCGACCATTGCGATTGTAAAACATTAGACTATGACCCGTGAAAAGCCCCGCAAAAAATAAGAAATGAACACAAATAATCGCGTTTTGGTACTTGGAATTATTGTAGTCTGGGATCACTCGTGCAGTCAGTGGGAAAAGGGTATCATCTCAACGCATTGCTTTCGTCAACGGTGATGTATCCTGAGATGACATTCAGAAGCAGCAGGGTTGGGAATGAAGCACACAGTGTGGGCAGTGGGCAGTAGCAGACGTGATGTCGACGGTGCTGATACGGGGTGGGAGTGGATCGACGAACTGCACAGAACGTCGTTGTGTATAAAATGCCTTGTAAAATGCAGTTCCCAGTAAACGTTGCAGAATACTGGCATGGCATAGCGCTGCTCTCACCAAAGTACGTAACCAGCCACACGGCTGTTGGCAGTGCCAGAAGCCCCAAGGCCACAGTCAAAAGGCACACCATTCTCCCAGACCAAACGCGATGTAACTACTTTTGCAGCAAGTTGTAGTGGTTGGTTGGAGCATATAAAGCATTGAAATCAGCGGCGGAAAGCGGGGCTGCTCAACGAGAAAAGACAGTGCCAACACGCTAACTTATTGTCGAAACCTTCGATCGTGACTTCCACACTCCACACGTAGCACGTAGCACAACAAGCACTCCAGGTACTGAACAGCTTGATACTTTGATAGAACAGCACCAGCAGCAAACATGTCCACGCAAATCCAGGAGCTTATCGCGGCGGAGACAAAGGCATCCTCCATTGTGGCCGAAGCCCGGGCAGGTGAAGAACCATAGACAAAACGTGACGGAAAGAACTCAAGAGGGTTCCAAAAAAATATGCTTCGTCTGTAGGTTGGGTTTTTGCTGCCTAGATCGACGCCGCAGCATAGAGTCGTACGCCTCGCCCAGCTGGGAAACTATCGCCTCTCGCGAGGACTTGCTCTAAGGAGATCTCCCTCGGCTGATGACAACTTGGCTACTAGAGCGAGGTAGGACCCTGCCAAGCTGTACCAATCAGCGCTTGCCGCAAGCTTGTTTGCCACGTCGCACGTGCCTGTCACATAGACCAGACAGACAGACCTTCCTTGAGTCGTTTGCCATACTTGATACTTTCTTCAACGCCCAATCGAACCGATGCATGTCTTGCACCTCCGTCACAGCCGACCAGCTCATCGAAAGGCATCGGCCAGCCCACTCCTTCCCCCTGTCCCCCCGCATGCAAGGGAGCAACTCTAGTTTTATGCACCCGAACAAGTAAAGCGAGCTATTTCAGTCGCTTTAGACCGTATGGGAGGCGAAAGGGCCCCATTTCGGAGAGCGCGACGACGCTCCGCGTTTCACGCGAACAAACGCACGTGCTCTCTGACCGCTGGATCGTTAAAACACCCCCCACCTCCCCTCTCTGCATTGGGCATGCGGTGGCCTCCCGGCGCGGTTTACCGGCGGTTGTTTGGAGGTGGAGTCCCGAACGCACGCCTGCTCGCCCAGCCCTCTAGACTAGACGGTAGAAGAAAACAGATGATTAGATTATATCAAGAGCGCTTTTCGTTGTTTTGGTTGTTTCTGACCCCTTCAGGGTGACGTCCCTCCTCTCTACTCTCTAAGCCAAGCAAGAGGGTACCGAATACCTGGTGTACTCAATACTATTTGTACCTGGTAGAGAGCAGCTTGCACATCGTATGAATGTAGGCTGGCATCCTGTGCCATGTTCGTGTTCGGTGATGGGGAGGTAGTGCCTGCTTAAAATGTTGGGTCTGAGTGGCATGTCTATGGCCGAGAGGGCGCGCACATGCTGCTGCGTTATGGCCTCTGCCCGTACGTAATCTCTTTGTTACTCACACCGGGAACATCTGTCGGGAACGTCTGTCGGGAACATTTGTGTTGAACATCGTACACTCTTATTTTACTAATAGCGAACAGCGGTGTCGATCCGAGCACCCGGCAACGCAACAGAGAAACGAACTAGTATTAGAGCATGGAACAATGTTCGAACATGCCCTCGTTAACTAATACCAGGTTTGTTGTTGTTCTCGCATCAACTCGCATAATCAAGTCCGTGGTCACAGGACAGGCTCCAGTCGCTCTGGGGCTGAGGAATACCCAAAACACGCAAACCAGAGGTGGTACACGCATATATCACAGCTGACGCAATTCATGCCTCCACCAGAAACACGTAAAAGTGGAATCGGGACTCAGCCTACGATGTGCCAGGTGCATACTGGTCCAGGTACCTGGTACCAGTTACTGGCGTCTCAGTGTTACGAGTACACGTGACGTATACGTTGACCTGAGAGTACGCTGTGTTGAACCTTTTACACTCTGGTCGATACCTCGAACTTCGAAGTATGATACCAGGTATCAGGTACTTGATACTGTAGGAATAAGTAGCACGCCGGCAGTGCGAACTACATCGTTCCGAGGGATTACATGGGCAGCGGAATCGGTTCGCTGTTTGCTGCGCGTTCGATCGTTGTCATATGTGATCATGGCTATGATCGCTTATCGAAAGCATCGCTTACCGCATCGCAATACGGCTGCTGCCTGTTGCTGTCGTTGCTGTCGTCGATTTTCAGTGCGAGATTCTTCGATACGTTGGGTTTGCACTACTGTCGGCACAACAACCCTCTCGAGGTTTGCCAGCGAAAGAGCGCTTCGAATTACACTCAACAAGATGAGACAGACGAAATGGTAATGATGGACAGGCGGCGCATGGCATATGGCGCTGTGTTCCTTTTGCGGATGGAGCGCGAATTGATGCGGCACGGGCCCAAGTCACTGATTGACTCCTAAGGGTGCCTGACCTCAGCCGTCGATGTAACTGAAATATCAAGCTGTGTCGGCTGCTCGTTCCTAAAATCGTTCACGTACACCATCCACCGAAACCGACAACCGCACAACGAGTATCCTTCCGATGTTTGCCGCCCACGCACGGTTCGTGTTGTCAGCGCTCTGCAGCACGGCCGAGCTGTAGCTGTACCTGTAGCTGTCCCTTCATCATGTCGCCGCGATTTGTCTTCCTTTGCTTGTAACGGTTACAACTCCCCCTGTGTCCTGTCCCCTATCCCCCATCCCCTGCCCTCTGTCCCCTAACCCCTATCCCCGACCCCCCATCCCCTGTCTTCTTGCCCTTCATCCTCTGTCCCCTATCCCCATTCCCCGATCCCCTATCTCCTATCCCAGCCCGGTCAAAGCGCATGAAAGAGGCCAAGAAGGAGGCAGAGGCGTTGTGCAACGCCTTCCGCGCAGAGAAAGAAGCCGCATACCAAGCCAGCATGCAGAAGGTTAGCGTCCCTTTTGAAGCCCCCCCCCCCCCCCCCCCCCCTCCCCTTCCCCTGCTGCGCCAGTCGTTCACGCGAAGCGGCGGCGCGACTGAGGTTAATAGGACATATGATAGCACTCGCAGCGTTCGCAACGTTTCCTCGCTGATGACATAAGCCGGGTTGAAATGCGGCGGAACTGGGAGCCCCGTAGCATGAAATGGAACATGCGGCGGGTATTCCGCGGTGATGGTCGACATACTGCATCTGCTGGCGTTTGATGTCGCGATTACTTTGTTGTGTTGCACCGGCACGCTGAATGAATTGACGTTTTATTACAGTAAAGGGTTTTGTACGTAGCACGCAGGGCGTTGTTCCTGGTGACCAGCCTCCAAACGTTGTCAACACTACCGTCAGGCTTTTTGACGTCGAGCCCTTTTTTTTTGCGTACTTGGGAGTCATAATTGGGCCTCGTTTGCAGTACGCATGCACACCAACCATGCACACCAACCCGACGTTTCGGGGATACAGTTAGCACTCGGTATATTGGAGTTGGACATGTTTTTTGTTTTTTTAGACCGATGAAACGTTCACTTGCTTGTCGCTTGTGTTACCCTTGACGCACGAATACTCCTAACAGACGCCGAGCTGTTGCATTTCCACGTGAAACTGTCGTTGTGTATGCATACCGTTGATGCAAATTGTTAACATTCTTCTCTCTTCTTTCCTGGTTCTGCGTTTTTGTCGTTACAGTCGATGGGATCGACGGGGAAGGACTCGGACACCCTCGGAGCGCAGACCGACTTGCAAATCCACCGGATGACGTGAGTTGTTTGTTGGCAATTGTGTCGCCGCGTTTGTGGGTGTAGAGCTATGAGTACGACGATTTGTGATTACGCATTTAAAGCTATCAATATACTGTCGGCTGATAAAACACAAAACCAAGCGTAGCTGACCATGAGGGTGGCTATCGTACGACCGATCAGCCCCTGGGATGATGTGCGACGTCACTTTGCCATTAGACGCATATTCTAGGACTATGGAAACCCCACGGATGATAAAAACTGACCCACGGGTTTTCTGCGAGTTACCTCTGCACTATTTTTGTGTTGTAACCATGCGTCAGGAGTTTTTTTTTTGCTGCCCTCCTGCGAGGTGTTCATTCGTGGCGTGTTTCCTTCCCTATCCCTTGTCGGTACTTCCTGTGACTGCCGGGAAAAAGGGGGACCGCTCCGCAACTGACTAGCAGCGCTGAACCTTGATTTTTTGTATAGCTACCTTTTAGAACATCATATCGTTGGAGGCAAGCAACTTCGTGGAATTTGACTGCAATACGTTTTGAAGTGTGTTTTTATATTGCAAGAGTTACCAGCCTCTTCTCTACTGGAAAAAGAAAACAGTGGTAATTTCGAGTACATTGTCCCCAAAAGTGTAGATGCAATTCTCTATTAATAGGGGTTTGTTGTTCCTATATTTTTTTAATGTTAACCTCCCTTCCTCCTTGGCGCTCAAATCATTGTATCTCCCACCCTCTTATCTCTCGTTTTCCCGCCCCTTGTTATCCGTTGGTCAGTGGCGACTACTCCCGCAACAAGAAGACAGTGGGTGATCTCCTCGTGCACGAAGTTTGTCACATCGTCTACGTAGTACCGGAAGGTCTCAAGTCGCGCGAGATGCAGCAGGCGTGATGGCATCGCACCTGAAAAGGACGATGCTGTAATCCATTTTTGTATTGTTGGGTTTGAAGAATGAAGGGGGGAGCGGGTGGGGGGTGGGGTCGAAGGTGTAACTACGCCATAGTTTTCGGCAGACGCACTGCGGATTTCGTTGTCGACGTGGCTACCGAGCGGTCTCTTTTTGTTTTGTTCACGGTTGTTCTGCTGTATTCTGCTATTAATCAGTAGTTGCGAGACACGTTTCTCGTCGTTACGCTGAATCTCCATGAAGGTGATATACCGCGAGAATAACCGCGATTAGCGAGGAACATCACGAGTTACGTGAAGAGTGAAAACACGCTCGTGCGGGTGCGGGGGGGGGCACGAGCAGTAATCGTGAGGTGAGGTGCAAAGGGCTTGCAATGAAGCTTAGTTCGTCATCCGGAATGTTCCCTCGAAAAGGGTTTTTACGGAGGCGTTATTCACCATCCGGAAGCTTCGGCTTCCCTCGGCCTTTGCCGTTTTCAGGCAGTTATCGTTTTGTCGCACGGGCATGTTTTCTCGTAGTGCACGAGGGCACATTGGCTTTCCCTCATCGTTTGTTCCTGTCTGTGCCCTTCCTTGGCCGACTCCATCCTATACTGGCCACTGTGTACTTTGTCAGATCGAGCATGCCCGTCTGATCGTAAATATAAGTGACTTTTGGCATGCCCCAAAACGGCGCGATCATCCTCATACTTGGATGGGACTGTTGTTCGGGGACCCTGTGTTTTTACTCTGCCCTTCACTTTTCACCCCTTCACAGCTGCAGCCGTTTCGCCAAACAAGCAGTTTGTCATTGTATTTTATAGTATGCTTTGGTACGTTCGTCATTGCGCCGCATGAACCCGCCAATATGAAACGTGACAAAAGTAGACGTGGTACCTCTTCACAACATGAAGACCGTGTAGACCTCTGCTGCCTTTCTTGTCGACGGTGGATCACTGCTCGAGGGTGACTAAACACCGCATTCCGCGCAGTAATCCTGTGGTTTTGTATCTGGAACAGAGCTGTCAGGGAAAAAGGAGACCTAGTTTTTCCACAACGCGGGTAACCTCGTACCTTGGGCAATACCACACCGACGCACGGTCGCCCCGGTGGCGTATGAGGTTATCCTCGAGCCTGGTATAGGTCAGTTTCGTGAGTTCGAGCCCCGCCGAGTGCATACTCGTATAAAATCGTTGGGACTTTTTCTTGTGCACAAATTGACTTGCGGAAAGCGAGAGCGTGAGTTCGCAACACTCGATGAAAAATCGACGAGTAGCAGGATTGTTGAACACTATGCGCGATAAGAATTGAAGACAAGAACCGGGGGGGATAAGGGACGACACCTGTGACCACGGCTTGTCCAGAAGCTGCAAAAAGTAAAAGTAAAAGAAAAAAAAAAAAAAATGGTTGGCGCTGCATTGTACACCAATATTTTTTTTCAGGGGGTAATTGGGCGTTTCCCTCGAGTAGGGGTAAGATATGTTCAAGTCGTGAGGCATGCTTGCAGGAATTGGGGCAGGGAATTACACCGTTGCATGGACGCCAACGATTCGCTCATGATTTTCTTGTCTGGTGCTGCAGAGTGTTGGCATTTTCCTCAAAAACGGACGACATGCATGATCAGCAAGCTCCGTGTAAATTTACAACCCCTTGACAGCCGCACCCACGTTTTGGGAACAAACTATTAATACTTGCATAGAGTTGGGTATGTTTTGCAGTCATTCATCGGTAAAGGCCTTTTTCTCGACACCTTGATGCGTGCGTACCAGGTACCTGGTAATGTTTTGACCTGCACACGATGCGTTGGACATGCAAAACGCCAGACTCGTTAGTCTCGCTCGCCGTGAATCGCACATACGCGCTTCCTCACGCTCAACCCGCTTTCCCTCGGCAGCGCTTAGCTACGGCGATGTCCAACATGCGACACTTCCGCACAAATACACGAGTCCCGCGCCTCGTCCGCCTAGCGAGTGACGACGCGTTCTTCCACCTTGGCGGCACGAACAAGAACAGAAGGCTACCGTGCGAATCCAATTCTTACATATTACATGGTCCTTTCCTGTCTAATTGATGGCCCGGGGTACGCCTGTTGTTCTCTAGGCGAGCTCGTCTAAAACATCCTGTCTCTCCCAGCACTCTGGTTAAGGAACGAAGCTCTGAGCGAGGCCCGTTTTGTCCACCGTAGGCGTGGACCCCCTTTTCTCGTGACGCATCTTCCTCCACTACAGGGGCACGCTGAGCTGAACACTTCCATCTTTGCCCAGAGAGGGTACGACGCACTCTCTCTGCACATCGCTCACCAAGAAGCCCGTTCCTGTCCCGCCCTTCCCATCCCCGACACTGAGAAAAACACCAGGTTTAGGTGAACGCAACAAAAAAAGTCACCTTTCGTGGGCCTAACAAACAAAACAAACACTTCGCCAGCACCAGTGAACCAACCAATCAACCAACCAACCAACCACCTCAATATACCCTGCGTCCCCGGCCCTTGGTCTTCTTCTTGCTCGAGGTAGAACTACTAGTCGTCGAAGCCGCCGGCGCCGCAGTCGGAGCCGCTGCGCCGAACAACCCCCCCGCCGCCGGCGTCGCCGCCGTCGCAAATGCCCCAAACGACGACGCTCCAAACTTTACCGCACCCGCAGCAGCAGGTGCCGTTCCAAACAGCCCCCCCGCCGGCGCCGGTGCTGGAGTCCCAAACGCGCCAGCCGCGGGCGCCGCCCCGAACAGCCCAGTCGCAGGCGCAGCAGCCGGAGCCCCGAACCCACCGAACCCAGTCGCTGGCGCAGGCGCCGCAGCACCAAACAGACCCTGGCCAGCGGTCGCGGGGGCTGGAGCAGCACCGAACAGACCACCAGCAGCGGGTGCTGAGGCTGGGGCGGCCGTCCCGAAGAGACCGCCCCCGAGCCCTGGCGCGGGAGCTGGCGCCTTGCCGAATGTCCCGAATGCGGATGGAGCTGCCGCGGGTTGTGCGGCCGCGCCAAAGGCGCTTGGAGCCGCCCACGTAGACGCTGCAGGTTGGGCGGCGGCGGCGGGCGCGGTTACTGGCGCGGGGGCTGGTTGGGGCGGGGCTTGGTCTCGCATCTGTTTGAGGAGGCGGCGCTGGGCTGCGCGCTCCTGGCGCTCTGCGGCTTCGAAGGGGTCGTCCTTGAATTGCTGCTTGTATCGTTGCCGCAGGGCTTCGATTTGCTCGTGCGCGGCCGCTGCGTGTCCAGCGATCTGTTGTTTTTGTTGGACGTTGTTGGTTGTTGGGCGTATTGGTTGTTGTAGTCGTTTTGGTTGATGTTGGTGTTGGCGTCGTCATTTTCGTCGAGGGGCAGAAGGTTCGGGCGGATAAAATAGGAAAGGGGTTAGATGACGCCACGGGGATGTACCATGGTGGGTACACTCCTGGACGTGCAATGCATTTGGCATCCCAGACGTGCAATTTGGTATATAGATTACTCGTCTTGGTGGTCCGTGAAACGCTTTCGACCCGAGGAGAGGTCAACAGGGAGAAATCATCGAGGTAGACAGCGTCCGCCGATCACAGCTGCCAGCGCTTGAAACAAAGCGGATTGGCCCGATCCGTCGGAAACTTTCGTCAAAGTAGCATATTTTCCGCGAAAATAGGGTAGCACACCCAAGCTCCCCCCCCCCCCCCCTTCCCCTTCCCCACATTAGCTAAACGAAACCCCCAATAAATAACGCCGCCGAAGGCCAAACCCACGCCGTGGCAGGTTCTACAACTCCCACAAAAAAAGCAAGCTACTTCCTTTGTGTGTCGTGGACATTGTACCTTATCGCGCCGCATGCGCCTGGTCTTACCTGGTTGAACGTCTTCCACTGCTCTCGGATTACGAAGGCTAGGCGGTCGGGGGTCACCCGCGCTCGTTGTCCGTAAGGCGCCGCCGCGGCCTCCCCCCCCTGCAGCGGCTCGTCAGAAAGCTGCTCCTTAATCGCGTCAATTTCCTGCAAGAGGGTGCCGGTCGAAAAAGAGAGGAAGGGCGTATTGGAAATACAGCACCATCCACTGCTCAGTTATTATCTCGTACCTGTTTCTTTTCCAACGTGCTTCGTTAGCCTTTGTAAGCCTTTTTTCTGACCACGGGCTAGAATTCAAATATATGAGCTTTTATGTGAGAACATCACATCATCATCAGCCACGTGAGCATATCCCCAACAAAACATACGCATTTGAGTTCGACGAGTCTCGCAGGCTACTGCTGTATAGCATTGAACCCCAGAGGTGTATCTAGGAGCAGACTACTACAACCAACCAGGCGGACCATCCGAGCGTTTCCCAAGCTCCTATATGGCGGGTGTGCCGAGCGGCTGACTATTTCATCGTGCTCTACCGCCGCGCTTGGGCCAGGCTGGCCTCGTAACGCAAAAATACTCGTCCGCGAGCTCGACGTCTGCTGTGCCATAGCAATTCACTACTGCAGCAAATATATCACGCTAGTTCGAAGTAGCGTCTCCCCCAAAACGCTGAAGCATCTCTGAAGGGACTACGCGTAGGGACGGCAGTACAGTATACAACCATAAAGCCACCGAACCCTTACCGCAGGACGCAGCCTAACCCCGCCCCTAATCCGGAGCCTGACCGCGACCACAACTCAAACGCGTTAGTAAAACCACACGACAGCCGCGCGAGGTCGTTCGTTTCCAATGACGTTGATGCATCTCTAAAGGGATTAGAAATAGGGAAGGCAGTACACAACCATAATGCCACCGAACCCTTGCTCTAAGACTAAGCCTAACGCCATCCATAAGCCGGACCCGACCTAACCCAAGGGTATCGGTAAAACCGTACATTTGCGCGTCGCGTGTACTCCAACGAGGGAAGGTCAAGTTAAGGCCGGGGTCAGGTTAGGGTCGGCGTCAGGGACACGTGCTACTACAGAGGTGTACACCGTTTATATTCGAAGGATCCTCACTTGATCATTGTACCACACCCAAAACCCAACCCTGAGAAATAGTGTGAGGTTACCCCGAAAAACCAACCCATGGCCTAGTTGCACTACCAATAACATTGCAAAACAAGAATGGAATTCCGGCGGTTTGGGGTTAAGGAGCTCGGTCGATCACAAAAAAACTTAGCCCAAAAGTGCAACCTCTATCGTACTACTACTAGCACACATCACCCAGGTTAGAATTAAAGGGAGAAGTAGGGTTAGGGTAACACTAGGGTTTGGGTCAGGTTGAGTTGAGGGTAGGGGTAGGGGTAAAACAATACCCCTAGATAGCGCTGCCCCAGGGAAACGACTTGCCTGCGCGTACTCGCTGAGCCGCTTCTCGAAGCTCTCCACCATCTCCCACATGTAGTCACTCGGCAGCTGCTCCACCGTATTGAGCCCCGAGTGGCTGTGCAGCCGCTGCACTACGAACGTCCCGTGTACCTCCGCCTGCTTTGAAGTACCGTCGGCGTCGCCCTTAAGCTCCTTGAGGGCAAGCTTCTGGGTCTGCCGAGATGAGAGGGGGCCAGGGAAATTTGTTGTAGACGAACCGGTGAACAAGAAGCAGTCGCGGCGGCGACGGTGGCATTAACAGAGGCGATAAACAAACAAAAAAGGTCTGTTGTCGAAGGTACGATTTTCACAGCTTTGGCTACTACTGCGAGGCGTCTGGAAGCGGCGGACAACACCAACTCAAAAAAATAAAAACACGAGCTGCGAGTCCCTTCGTCCCCGCCCTCGCTTTTGCAATAGCTTGCAACTACTGTCCTGCCCTGGGGACCGACCGTTGCCCCGTGTTGTCTACGTGCTCCGAAAACGCGTCCGATGCGGAGGGGGGGGAGGAAGCGAGCGGAGAGAAATGGCGAGCTCAACGCCCGCCACAAACCGTCATTCATGTGTTCCGGGCTAGGGGAGACCTTGTCGTTGGACACGGGGCCTATAGGCACCAGAGTTGTGAACAAATACGTCGTCCATATGATATAGGGTCACGAGAGGGCGGTGCTATGTACGGATACGTGGTCCATATAATGCAGGTACGAGAGGGCGGTGCTATGTACAGGTGAAGGGTGCCGGCTGTAAATGTTCGAAAAACGTTGGTACGGGTGGATCTTGCCCCTAGCCCCTGTTGAATACACACCCATGCTGGCGGGTGGACCAAACTTTCCTGCGAAGCGTTCGATACGCATGCGGTGTATTTCGAGCAGGCTTCGCGGAGAGGGTTGCGTTTACCTGTAACACTCGGGTAGGAGTACATCCTTCGGGAGGCCCGAGAGGAGGTCTGAGCCCACCACAGACAACCACCTTCGGTGATAAAAAAAAGCAAACCTCGAAAAACACATGTCCGTTATCATCCGGGTTCTCGTAGATACCGCCCTCTTGGGCAGTAATTCCTTCCGAACAAGATAAAAACGTGTATCACCCGGGGTCTTACAAACAATATACCAGGTACAAACGAATATCACCCGCGGTCCACATGTAGCTTTCGGTACCAAACATCGTGGAGAACAAGTACCCCTACCACCTCCATGCGGTTCGCCATTGAAGCAACAACGGGCTGCTGGTTAGCACCTTCGGCGTTCAAAACGGGAGGTGCTATCAATATTATCGCCGATATCGGTACACGGTACAATATGTAAAATAGCTACGGGGACACAAAGCCCTGTCACATCAAGTGGTACATGCAAACAGTATGGATATTACTAGTCTTTTTGCTACCACCCCGGTGTTATCTCCCCCTGGCTCTTTTGAGATCAAGTGATATGCAAGCACGACGTATGCTTCTACGCGATGCTTATCAAACCCTTGCTATCATTTACCCTGGCACCTTAGCGTCGAAAAGTGTCAATGGTAATAAATTGTGGTATCGCCCCCCTTGTTGTCACCCTCCTCTGCTGCCTGGGTGGGTTTCCCTAGATACCTCCAAACCACAGGCAATCACCCGGGGTGATAAAAAAGCTAAACGCGAATTAATCATCAACCGGGGTGGTCTCTTACGTCCAATACGGTATCAATAGTATTATGTAGGGAGCTGGAAAAATTGGTGCAAATATTATAGATGGGACGGGAAAAAAAGAGGAAAATAAAAATCAACAAAACACTCAATCGACACTACAGCAGTACACGAGTACATATATGAATACTTCAAAGCAGTAGTCTAATTCCAAATTCAGCGTATTCTGATAATATCATCCGACACTGCTGAAGACGTCATGCGTTACTTTGAGCAAGGAACATCACGACGAGCATTGCATTCAACAATACTGTCACGTCTATGAACGGCCGTCAGCTTCGCACGCACCCCTTGCTCGTTCCCAAGGTCTAGCAGATCCCTCCGCAGCTGGCGTATCTCCGCCTGAAGCTCCAGTCCATGCGTCGGATTGGTCCGGCTAACCTCGTCCGCCACGCCTCTTTGCCTGGGCCACAAAAGAGAGGGAACGTCGGCCAAGTAGGAGTAAGCACCACCGCACCATGGACGGGGAGACAAAGAACAAACATCGAAGCAAGTCGGTAGCCGGGGGTATACAGCGCAGAACCTGCACGGCAACCTAACAAAAAGGCCACCCGCTCAAGTGGCTCGGCGGCAGGGGGGCATGGGCTATCCATCGCGCCAAAAAGGCCAAAATGAACAGGCCAAAAGCTACAGGGCATCAGAATCTCGAAGACAAACAACATCAATCAAGAACCCACCAAACGTCCACAACCCTCCACAATTCTCCACAATCCTCCCCCCCCTCCACTCCCCCCTGGTCATACGACTACGGCTATGCACGCAGTGAGTACCCCCCCCCCCTCCGCTCCGCTCTGGGGATCCCTTCTTGCCTCTTGATCTCCCCTGCCAGTTCGTCGATCTGCTTCCTCATTCCCTCCGGGAGCTGCTCGTACCGGGTCTCCGGGGTCATCTCCTGCGCCGCGCCGGCGGCCCCGGCCATCCCAGGAGCCGCGGCCGGCGCTCCAAACGCTGGCGCCGTCCCCGCAGTAGCAGGCGCCGGCGCCGCCACCCCAAACCCAAAACCACCAGTAGCGGCGGCTGGCGCGGCGGAGGTAGCTGGCGCGGCACCGAAGATAAACCCGGAACCCGCGGGAGCGGCGGCGGCGGGGGCGGCAGCGCCAAAAAACCCGCCCGCTGCTGGCGCTGGTGCGGCAGCCGGTGCGCCGAATCCGCCGCCGAACGCTGACGTACTGCTCGGCGCGGCGGCGGGGGTCAGAGAACCGAATCCGAAGGCTGAGCCGGCGGCGGGGGCGGCGGCAGGAGCGGCTGGTGCTGGTGCGGCTCCGAAAAGGCTTGTGGTACCCGCTGCTGGTGCTGGTGTCGCGGCTCCGAAGCTGACAATCAGAGAGGAAGAGGGTGAAGGGGCGGGAGGGTGAGGGGGTGAAGGAGGCGGGCAGACGCGGGGAAGGTTCCGGGAACGGGAATTACGACGCTGTTTCATACCTGCCAACTGCCTGACCATGATGTTTGACGCGCAACTATGCTGTGCACTCGGAGCGCACATGCTCGGCGACTGCAACGACGAGTACAGCTTCGTAACAGCAAAATATAAAATGCCGTGTACATTCAAGTAAGAGCTTCGTAGGGTCAGGCAGGCGGACGGACGGACATGTACGGAATTTCTGCCAGAGTACACCAGTACAAAACTGGGGGAATCAACCAACACGATGAGCGGTCTCGACCGGGTGAGCGCAGCACACGGCTCGTCTCCGGCGACAAAAGTTTGCCGACACAAGTAGAGAGAGGTACTGCAAGCAAATGAGTGATGGACACACGAGAATAGTCCGTGATAACCACACAGCACAGCAGTTGTGGCCTTTTCCACAGTTTATACAGCAAGCAGCGCGCCCACGCTTTCGCATTTGGCTGCTACTGCTGCTGCTTTCGACGACATCCAACAAGATTTTCACACATGAGGCAATTACAAGCACTAGAACCTTGGACTATGGGGCTGCCACACGAAACGGGTCATCTGGTCCAACAGGGTGGGCATCGAGACTGTTGTACCATCTCGACATAGAGGATAGATCGGCACCACTCCGTATCACGGCAGCAGTTCTCTCCAACGGGCGACTCTCTACTCGTACAAGAGACTACGGCTCAAAAGGTAGAAAATAAAACAACCATGGTGGACTCAGTTGACTACCTAAATCCTCCTGACGCGGCGGGAGCAGGGGCAGCAGCTGCTCCACCAAAAGAGAACCCTCCTGCTGAAGGGGCAGAGGAAGCAGCACCAAAGAGGCTCATGGCGGTGGAGAGCGGGTGGGCTGCCGTCAAACCGCAGACAAACCACTACGGTGAGCGCTGAGGAGGACGAAAACGAAAACAAACGAAGAAATCGACGTAAGGCCTCGCAGGCTGCATGAAATCCTGCGTGAAAATGCACGTTCGTGAGAGGGACGTTTTGACGATTTTTCGCCATGAGTTCGAAGTTCGACCCTCATCACCGCCCCACCACCCGAGCATACCCGCCACCGCCGACCTGTACACCACATTCACCACGGAATTAAACGGCGCGTGGGGAGGGGGCTCGGTGTCCCGGGCTGTGATGGGCTGTTTCAAACGCATCTGTTGAGTCGGTTATCCCGAAATTGACAACGACCCACGACAACCTGCGCGGTTCGAACCTAAAAACTTCACTCTGCGAGTGTTCTGCGCCACCACCATCACGGCCACTCCTCTCCCGCCACAAGGATGATGCGCCCTGTTGCAGGCGCGGTCTCTCGCGGTCTCCACCGTCGCCGCTACTCGGCAGCGCTGGGCTTGGCTCCGCGGCTGGCTGCTGATCGCATGGTTCCTGCTGCTGCGCTAAGGCCCTTGACCTGCGCTTTGTATCCCAGCGTCGCAGCACGTCAAAACAAGACGGACGACGGGCGCATGCGATGGGCTGCGCTCGCAGCCGGTACAGGGTTGGCCCTGTGGTCCTCCTCTCCCGATGAGAAGCCCCCAGCCTCGTGCTCCTCCTCGCAGACCATGGAGGAGCCTCCGGCGCCAGTGGGAGTGGTGCCTTCCCTGTCTAAACCACCTCCTGCTGCTGCTTCTGCCGTGAGCCTGAACAATATTAGTAGCACCACCAGTAGCAGCAGCAGCAGCAAGCGGGGGCATGAGCGGGGACAACAACAAACCGGGGGGTCATTGTCTCGCCAGACGCAGTCGTCGGTCTCCCTGGTAGTATCCAGCACCTACAACGGGAACGGGCCTATAGAAGACCGTCACGACATTCGGCAGAGCCCGCGCGGAGACTTCTTTGCGGGTGTATACGACGGACACGGGGGGTGGCAAGCCGCCGAGTTGGCCCGTAAACGGCTCAACATCGCAGCGCAGACGGAGCTCAAGAACACGCTCGCCGACAACGCCGAGCAGGTCAAGGGGGCTCTCACGCAAGCCTTCCTTAGGGTAGAACGGGAGTATCTGTACCAAGTTAAAACCGCCTTTGACCTAGGCTTTGGTGCGGTGGCTCGCACTGGGGCGTGCGCGATCATGGCCCTGGTGAGGGACAACAGGCTCTTCGTGGCCAACGCGGGGGACTGTCGAGCGGTGCTGGGGCGCCGCCGGAGGAAGAAGGCGGGGTGGGGAGGTTCGGGGGGAGGGGACGGCATCACGGAAGCGGTGGCGTTGAGCAATGATCATAATGCCAAGGAGGAGTCTGAGCAGGCGAAGTTGAGGAGGCTGCACCCTTTTGAGGGAGATGTGTTCACGTGTAAGCGGGCGGGATCGTGCTATGTGAAGGGGAGACTGCAGGTATGTTATAGGTATGATGTGATGTGACACCCTTGTGTGCTTTTTTTTGCTCGTTTTGTTTAGTTTTTTTCGTGTTCTGTGTGTTTTGGCTTTGTTCTGCCTTCGATTCGAGTATTTTCGAGCAGCAAGCGACAAGGGCTACTAATGGTACAGCAGTATACAGGCCTTCGTTTGCTTCACGTCATGTGTGAAAGAGAATGTTCACTTTTGTGAGGTGCGTGCGTCATGACGAGGTGCTGGTGTAAGTTTTGTTTCGTACGTACTACACCACTTTGAACATTCGAACAGCATGTTACCAGTCACACGTGCGTTATTTTAGTGCAGTGTTGATACCACTATTTTATAAATATATTTTTAGGACGTCAGCCGTGAGTTCGACGAATTTCGGGTCAATACTCATCTTTGCAAGCTGCTACTGTATTTGTTAATTCCAGGTATAATGAATGTGTACCGGGTACCAGGTACTGGTACGTACTTCCTTGTTCGTGCTCGTCAATCGTCCACGCACGTACTCATATTTCGTGTATACTGGTTGGTTGGTACTCGACGAGTGCGTTCCTCACTGGCATTCCCTCCACCCTTCGCCTCCCTGGTTGTGTTTGCAGCTATTCGTATATGCAGCGTTAATTTGTGCAATCTTAGTCCTCATACTGGTACACGTGATATTATTGCTCCTGTCGTATGATTGATACGTCAGACAGATCAGACCACTGCACAGATCACACAGATCATTTTCACGGATCTGTATAATCTATGCTTGTTTCCAGGTTCTGATTAATCTGTATCAAGGTACTTGTTTCAGCAGCAACGAACTGCCGGATGTGAGCATGCTATCATAGCCCGCGTTTGTAAGCACTATGTACTCTGATCTGGTGCGACCTATATGGAATGTACACTTCGATGATCTGTAAGACATTCATGGTCTAGACGTATGTCTCCAACACGTTGATTTTCTGCGATCTAGGCCAGGTAGATCATGATCTATCACTCGTTGATATGCGCTGAAAAAACGAAAAACCGAACATGTCGGTACAGCATTGTAAAATCGTGAAAACGCGTTGTTCCGCGTAGTTCAACCTGTTAACCCCTTTACAACTGGAAACCCGTTTTTGGGGACAAAATTACTTGGAATCAGTATAGGGAGGGGTTGGGGGGTTCTAAAGGGGTTAAGGGCCCATTTCCATCAACCAAAAACACCACAAGCGCGATTTTATCAACGGTCGAAGATCGCACAGCACAGAGTACGAACATCAGCGTTCTATCGGTGTGTCGCATAGATTCTGATTTAGCGCTTCGGACGCCCCCTTTCAGGCACCCCAAGCTGTTTCGTGTAGTCATCGCTTTAAAGTGCCAAAGGGCTCAGTTAACCGCGAACTGGGACCTCAGCGGGAAAAAAATGACGTTGTGTAGATGGCGATTACAGCGTCAGCTGCACGAAGCAAAGCGAGCTGCTAGATTGGGAGGTTGCGATTTTAATGTCGGACTCCAATGCTTGGAGTTGAGCTCGTACGACACGCGCCTAATACACTTCGTTTTCACATCCTGAGTTCCACAGTTCCATAGCTGTCTGATCAATGCGGGTTGTTTTGTTTTCGTGCACAGAACAAGGCCGAATGCCTTAGTCCTGTTGGCCCCTGATATCAGCAGGGGAGTGGCCGAGTTGTATCCTTCACGAGGGTATACGCACCCTGTAACACGTGCGATCGAAGCATCACACGCAGCTCGCAAAAAGGAGTTTGGGTTAAAATTCACACACGTATGCGGATGCGTAATTTTCAGTTTTTACGCTTTCTAATACTCCGTATGTACCTGGTATGCTGTAACTTCGCTCTAATAATATTAGTAACTGTAGCAAGGCCGTACTATTCCCCTTATAAAGCCCGTTTGTATCGACCGAAAACAAGATTTTCAATATATATTATAAAAAATATCTTCGATCTCACAGCTGGAGTGTTTTTTTATTTCTATGATATAGTCTATATACTTTTTTTCGCACATATCTACTTTCAAGCTTGTGGACAAGCCGTGGTTACAGGTGTCGTCCCTTCTTCCCCCCGGCTCTTGTCTTCAATTTTTATCGCGCATAGGGTTCAGCAATCCCACTGCTGGTCGATTTTCATCGAGTGTTGCTAACTCACGCTCTCGCGCTTTCCGCAAGTCAATTTGTGCACAATAAAAAGTCCCCACGAATTTATACGAGTGTGCACTCGGGGGGAGGCGAACTCACGAAACTGACCTATACCAGGCTCGAGAATAACCTGATACGCCACCGGGGCGACCGGCGGTATTATCAACCACCTATTATTTACTAACAGAAAGAGCCTGCAGCACAACTTTTAATACTACTGTATCAGACTGCACGTGTGTCGTAGAGCATCTACCGTTGGGCTTTGAACACACTAGGGAACACCCTCCCTCTACCTGGCAGGCTCCTTCGTGCGACCGTTTCTGTTTTCGTCATTTTACTTGGTCGTATTTTCCCTCTGAAGTCCCGAAGGGTTAACACTAGAGTAGCTTGTTCTTTTGCTTTCCATGGGTCCCCAATTTTGTTTTTTGCCCTTGTGAGGCTTCAGAGGAAAACATTGTCGAAACTAAACGACCATTACAGCAGCGTCAGCCGCGCGAAGCAGCCCGGGCCGCTGGGGTGGGGTGTGTGCTCGAACTGCAGAGTAAGGGGCTTGTGCGACCCTCGCGAAGCATGGTAATGCAGGTACTGCTTCACGCCCGTCCTAGACGCTTGATACCCTTCAATTCATCGTTGTTTTGGTCGCTGTACTCGGGCCTCACAAGGGTTACAGGTAGGTCTGTCTCAGCGGCTGCCGCGCCGACAGAAAAGAAAACAACAACAGCGCTAGCTGTTTGCCCGACACCCACAGGTTTGCCTTGTGCTCGTGCCGTCCTCTATCAGCTGCAACGTGCGCTCGTCTTATTGCGCTATGCTGTGTCATGGCTCTGCCTACCAGCGGCTACATCACGCCTTTGGCAATTATAAGCGTGCCGTTCCCCCTCTGCAGAACAAACACCCTACCAGTATATCATAGCGTATGTACACTTCTATAATATCTCACATTGCTTACCTGATTCCAAGGGTAAGCATATTTTTTGTTTCCGCTCGCCCCCAACAAGTTACCACCACAGACCGCAGGCGTTTTAGATGCTGAATACTTCGTATAACCAGTTGCTGCAGTGTACAGCTTTTTCCAGGGCTTTTCGAGGGTCGTGACCAAATCCGTCTCGGGCGAAGTGGTTTCCAAAATCTCACGAGTCGGGCCGGGTTGGGTCAGGAGATGTTCCCTCCCGGGTGTTTGATGAGGTGGCTATATACGAGTACGAGCGATCGCATCTTATAAGACAAACAACAATATAGGGTGTGGTGGAGAGGAGAGGAGATGGTGAGGTACTTGGTTGAGTAAATCTCGTAGGTTTTGTCGGGCCGGGTCATGAGTTTTTCAAGTGTCACGGGTCGGGTCGGTTCGCCCTGACCCGACCCAACCGGCGAAAAATTGCCCGACCTGCGATAGGGCCTGTTTTTTCAAGCAAGTCCCCAGGATGCATTCCAGGGTGAACAGGTACTCTCTTATAGATATGCTTTGCTACAGCGATCTGTGACCAAATACTTTGTGTCTGTGCATTGATAGGATGAAGAATCAGGACGGACACAGTGTGTGCTGATGTTGGGTTGGTTGTAAGAACGGTTTCGTGTGAAAGCAGCACGGCCGTCCGGGAACTTAATGATACCAAAGCACGGTATCAGGTAGCCTAACACAGTAGGGCAGTAGTACATTTTCAAATAGTGGTGTGATTGCCCATGATGCCCTGATTGATCGCGTGGGAAGGGTTGCCGAGCGCCTTGGGTGTACGTTTTTGCGTGCGGTGTTGTTGATTGATTTGGTATTCTTATTCTTAACGTGGAAGCATAGTCGTTGATGTGTCTGCTGTCTTCCTTCGTCAATGATTACCACCGATTCACACTACGACACAGTATTGCGATTACCCAGACGCTCCCACGGCAGTGGGTTTGCGATTTGGTTATTCTTCGAGTCGTACATGTAGACTATGGCACCAGTCAAGAGTCTACTGGCCATGGGAAATCCCTAAGGAACTTGTGGCCAAAAAGGCGCAAGTAGGCGTTTCGCCAGAAAATACAAAACGACTTGGTAATGTATATATGAGTTTTTACAAGCAAAATACACTTTGCTCGGAGGAAAAAAAACTGAACCATTTTTTTGAAGAAATCACAGCTTTTTCGCCCCCTTCTTTTTTTCTAGCCCAATACTTGACTACCTCAAAGAGCGACGAACTTTCCCTGCCTGCATGTTTTTCGTGCACGTACGCATAGTGTTTCCAAAAGATCCACGAAAACCCTAGCTAGCTTTTGGTGAAAGCCGTTTCTTCGTACGTGCTGTAGCCGTGGTAGTACACGTCACGCCAACTCGCAAACGCATCACGTGGATTTTGGAGCAAGTTCCCGTTTTTTTGTGATGCTGGCTGGCACTTTAACTTAACGAAATGACCTCGTGAGTCATTTCTGGTTGCCTATGACTGCTGCCCGCTGCACCCGACGCCCTCACGCACCTGATAGTGGGCGTGGCTTAATTTGGCGGGCTATGGTTGCTTGTGAGGAGTGATGAGTGATGAGTGATGAGATGTAGCTGTGCTCAAGTGATGTGCATACGTTCAGTTTTTTTCTTCTTGTCTCATTTTGTGTATTTTGAGTTTGGACGATTTTCGACCACTGCAGCACCTCAAAGTCGAGGTGTAGACCTCCGTTAGAAAAGTGCGGACGGGCAACCTGAATAGAATCACGAGCTGCTGTGGATGCAACTCTAAAAGTTAAACCCGCTGTCTGCTGAGACACCCAGTAGTTGAAAGTCGGAATGCAGCGTGTTGAAAATCCGGGGTTATTGACGCCGCCAAAAGTATATAGATACAAGAGTGAACCGGAAACCCGGGGATGGGGGGTGGTTTAAGATTCCACCCCGCCGTAATTGACGGCAAGTGGCAGATTTGTTTTCGTTTTTTTGCGGGAAGATAATAATATTCAAGTAGTTCCTATGTATTATTCTATTGTACGTTGGGTGGACTAACTCAAGATGTTGGATAATAATCCGTTTGCCCGTCAAATCTGTTTGCATGAAAATCGCCCCCCAAGGGAGCGTTGCAAAAATCTTTTCGATAAATATCGTAGGCGATGCCAAAGATCAAACTATATTTATAATGAATCCTTGACCCTTCGCTACAAAATGATTCGTAGTGATTCGAAAATAACGATTACGGTATCGGCCTCGGCCACTACTTATCTAGGGTGTGGGTTTGCGAGGTACGATTATAGTATGTTACCAGATACGTGTGAACTCTGAACTCCATTAGAACTGCACGCGCGTTTTTTCGGATAAATTACTTGGAATTAATAATAGTTACTTTCGGCCAGTTTGCATTGGGAGAAGGGTGAGAAATATGTACAGTTTATGTACAGTTTTTCTGTGCCTGTGGTACCAAGGTATACCATACCAAGGTATACCATTTACGTGATGACTAACCCGGTGGAACGTAGTCCGAGGTCATCAGGAAGAGATAACCCATGGGGAATATTCTCCAAGAGCTTGTCCCATGCACCGCTGGGTAAGATGTGCCAATATGTACCTGTGCTGTTTGTTTTTTTTTCACAAGGGGACACCAGTACCACAGCAATCGGAAATGCCATGACCGGTACCTGGTAAACCAGTAGGCAGTCGCAGATCCTGGACAGGAACTATCATATACCTGGTACGATTTATACCAGTATGTTTTATCTCGGCTTTGGACACTGGTAGACCAGGTACGATTTATACCAGTATGTTTTATCTCGGCTTTGGACACTGGTAGACCAGGCACCCAGTGTTGCAGCAGAGTTCATACACAGCTAGAGTTAGCTATGATAGACTACGCGAGAGAGACGAGAGAGCTGAAGACTTGTTTAGAACGCAGAACTGCACCACCAACGCTTCGGAGATATGCAATCACGTGCAAAGTGCAAATTATCGTACCGTATGCATACACCGGCACCTGATATGCGTCGAATCAGACTCAGAAAAATTGTGTGTATGCTTTCTATCAGTGTTATTGTTGGTGTTGGTGTTGGTGTTGGTGTTGGTGTTGGTGTTGGTGTTGGTGTTGTTGGTGTTGCTATTGATGTTGATGTTGCTATTGATGTTGCTGTTGCTATTGTTGATGTCACATTACAGCAGTAGCTAGCTAGTTGCCGTAATGTATCCCTTGGCCGCGACAGGGCTCAAGGAGTCTACAGTGCTACCTGGTAAGTTTCAATATAGATTAACACATGATGACCATATTATTCGATACAGCTAAGCCGGCGTCCGCGGTTGTAAGTATTCCGCGTAACTCTTGAGGCCAATGCGATTTGTTCGAACCCCGCAAGGTACGCTCTTTGTTACCAATTGGTATGCCGCCAGTGCGAGAGCGCTAGATGGCGAAACTCGATACAAACGACGAACATCAAAAGCTGAAAATTGGGAATGCTGAGCCCTATGGGTGATATAGTCGAAGGCACGTGCTGGGGGGGGGAAGGGAAAACATCTGTGACCATGGCCCTCATCTAGTAGGTCACTTGGGGTAAAAGCTTCTTTCGAGTTCAGCTGGATAGAAAGAGTAACGATAAAAAACCTAGAAACTTGAATTTAAGGACTTTATGTCGCGGCCGTCGCACGGCTTACGTCTCAACCACAGGATACCTCATCAGGTTCTCCGACTGCGGCAAAATGTACACCATTTTTTTTTTTCCGGGATAAGGGTGTCACGGTTACCCTATATGGTCGTCTTGCGTCTCGATTTTTTAACGAGTACATACATACCCGTAAATATGTTTGTTTGTTTGTTTCGGACAGTATTTTATGTGTTCGTTTTTTATGGTAAATTCGGATTTTCGGATTGTCGTGCGCAGCCTTCGTCTCAAGAATCATTGGCGTACTTTGGTATTTTTGCTGTAAACGTTTCTGGAAAACAGTCAAAAGTCGGGGGGGAAGCGGGAAAAGCCGCCAGCCACAATGAAAGCTCCCTTGCCCCACGAGATTCAGCGAATAATTGGTCAGTACGAAGAGCAACTCTAACGCTGACTCTTCTTTCGGTGTGATGTAAGCTAAAAATGCTTACCTGTTATCTGGCCAGAGCGACACTACTTGCTGCTGTCTGCTGCAGCATTTGACCTCCCTTCTGGTGTGATCAAACGCATGCTAAAATGCTGGTCTTTTGCGTGTGTCTTCTGAGTACCGTAGGCACTAGAGGACACTTGTGATTGAACCTGGTACATGGGAGTTTACCAGGAAATCATACGTTTTTTTTAGGGTCTTGTTTTGGTAGACCAGGTATGGTATTTTTCGACGTGAAAGTCTCTTGTCTGACGTTACAAGGGTGTCTAGCTTTCTTTTTCGGGCTGCCGAGTACGTTATCAGACGCACGCCGACGTTCAACGTATTGTAAAAGTTACCTATTTTACACCAAAAGTCAAGGACGGTTTTGCCCTTTTCCTTTGCGGTGGTGTATGAAGAGGCGTTTTCCCGTCGGAAAATCGATAAAAAGACGCTCGCTCTTTGCGCTCGCTCGCCTCAATATTACTGAACGAACGTGCATGCCGCCCGATGCCGGGTGCCTCGCATGAAACGGGACAGCACTATTAGTAGTGGAAAGTCGCCGGGACGGTCTAGATCACTTATCCATCTCCCACACCCCTTCCGCCAACTTACGCGCGAAACCCGAGCGGTATGGATGTCCTCGCATTAAATCGGTCGAGCTCGCGTCTAAATTGCATGGCCATCCGTCGATGTATTCAATCGATCAAGCTCTTTACCGATATATCAAAGCATTCAATCGCTCAATTCAGTCAAGTTATCGACCGGTCGACGTCGATATACTACTTGTACCCCAATCAATCAACCAGTCAACCCGCCCCCGCCCTCGCCTCCCCCTTCCCCACTTGTGCAATTCCACTGTCTTGTCGTCTGCCAGCCAACCCGTTCGTTCGGGGACGCGTACTTGAAGTACCCGGAGTTCAATGGGCAGGAAGACACGCACCGATCGGCAGGAAGATTCCTCCCGCCACCGTACACCCCGCCCTACATCACAGCAGAGCCGGAGGTGACCATTATTTTTAGACAAACAAGCAGACTCGGTGGTAGCGGTGGCACCCGTTAGGATAGGGTAGGGTAGGGTAGGCCCCAGCCTTACACCAAAACCGCAGTGCGCGCGCGGTAAAACGACATTCTGGCGGAGGCGTGTTGAATGCATGTCGAAGGCGATTTCCACCCTGCGTCCCGATTTTGACGCGATTCCCGTCTCTCTAGATGCCCCTCCCCCCCTCCCTTCCGATTGTCGCCCCTGCGTCCGATTTTGACGTGGTTCCCATATCTGAACGCCCCCTCCTCCACTCCAAACCCCAACCCCAGCTAACCCTTGCCACCCGCATTCGTTTGACTGGCGGTAACCACACCGAGGTGCAGATTTCCGTGCACGAGATAGATGAAGCTCAGGACGATTTCGTTGTCCTGGCTTCCGACGGTCTGTGGGACCACGTCTCCAACGCTGAAGCAGTAGAGATCGTCCGAAACGCGGCTTACGTCGACGGGGAGCCGGAAGCGGCGGGCGACCGGCTTATCATGGTAAGCGGGAAAAGTCGGCATGGAAGGCTTCCGGAGGCGTTTCTTTTGTGATGATGAAACTTTTTGCTGCGGCTGTGTATATCTGTGTGTTTGGGGGCGGGGGGGGGACAGTGGAGAATGGCGCAAAGAACGGTCTCGGTTTTAGTCGGAAAGATGACCCGCATAACCACCGCGGATCTCCCGAAAATAGCACTAACCACTAACCACATATCTGGTGTGAATCTCTGTTGATTTTTCTGCTTCCGGCCAACGCGCGCAGCCGACTTGAACAGCAGTAGTTGTAAATATCGACCAACGCGAGGTCCTAGCGCGAGCTGCTGCAGTAGTATATTTTGTTGTTAAGGCTGACCCTGCTATTGATAGTAGTTTAGCAATAATGTGCTATGAATAGTTGTCAGTTGGTTAGTAGCTATTGGTAATACATACAGCTACAATGGGTACCCCGGTTTATGAGCGCCCAGGATAAGGGCATTCGGGACGTGAGAGCGGTCAAATCGGCATGTATCGCCTATACTAAATGATGTATATGTTTCCCACCACAGATAAGAACACTGCTGCTGTGTGTAGTTAAGAGCGCTTGTTTCGGCTTGTCACGGGGCGCTCTTAAATCGGGGTGCACCCGCTGTACTTGTAGTAGTTGTGTGCGGTATTTTGCGAAGTTCTGCGTCTTTGCGTCTGACTGGCTCTTTTGTGGCTTGATGTGTGGTGGTATTACTAAAGACTACCAGGTACGTCAGTTGAGGTGTTATGGAGGCCCGCAATATTCAGGCCCAAACACATTTTGGAAGAGCTGGCTTTTGCTACGCTACCCAAGTGGTTGGTACCTGGTACTGGTATAGCCGTTAGTTACAGTCGACTCATAGCCCTAGCATGTTTATAGCTCCCAGATGAAGGAATCAAGTGTACGTCGCACGTACTTACGTACCTACGCTCGGAGCGATATTGTTTGGCAGCAACTTTGGCCGTAGTCCTCCTTGGAACGCACTTGCCTTATTTTTTCTACAACGAGAAACTGAGATTGTCATATTGGTTTTATTATTAGTGTAGAGTTCTTATTGAAGGCGTCCTATACTAAATTCGGTGAAACAGCTACGATATTTCTTGGTGTAACAAAGGGCGCGTCCTGTACTAAGTTTAGTACAACAGCTAGATTTCTCGTGTGAGAAAGGGCGTGTCCTATACTAAAATTTGTATAACAGCTACTGTTAATGGCTGTCCGATTTGTTCATTACGCCTATTTTTTGTGCGTTCGTTCGTGGTGGGTTAGGCTTGTTTTTTGTAAGAGGGTCGGTAGTGTGCGTTTTTTTCCCTGGGGTATTCCTCCACTCCAGAGTGGCTGGAGCCTGTCCTGTGACCACGGACTCGATTATGCGAGTTAATGTGAGAACAACAACAACAATAACAACAACAACGTGTGTATCATATGATACCTGATTGACATCGAGTCCGACGGGCGCAGTCAGCTCTGCTCGTGATGGCAGTATATTACCATTTTTTGAGGAGGATGCGTTTTGTTCCGCCGGAAGTAACAGCGACTATTATACCTGGTATAAAATTATTCATGGTTTAACGCCTTTACCACTGGAAACCCGTTTTTAGCGAAAAATACTTGGAATTAGTATAGGGAGGGTTTTGGGGGCTTTGAAGGGGTCAAGGTAAGGCCGCGCGAGTTTTATTTAGACAAGTAGAATAATAGCGGGAAAAAAACGCGCGTTTGTAGCCCCACACCCTTCCGCGGTGGCATGCACTGGACCTATTTTTGTGTGCACCTCTTTTTTCAAGAAAAGGTCAGAGCTTCGCATGATACGCGGACGCCCCATGCCCCTGAAGAACACCAGTAAATCTCCATGCCTGGCTGGGTGCTGTATCGTCCCTCCCTGTGCACGAAGGGTCAACGGTATGCAGTGTGCGGTAGCATTGGTCTAAGCATTTAATGTTGGGTTCTGCCGGGGTGAAGTTTTGGCTTTTTTTTGTGTGCACACGGGCTAGATTACAGGGAAACGAGCAAATGTAGTACATCAACATTGATTTCCATGTTAACTGTGTGCAGTACTTGTAACACGTTACAGTCTTCGTCAGGGTTCTCACCGCAGATTTAATTGTTACTACTACTATTAGTATCAATATTGGTTAGATTTTGACTCATGAAAAACTTGGTAAAAACGGGCGACCCGTGTAGGAAGCAGCTTGCAAACATGAGTATCGACTTTGAATTTGTCGAACTCACAGCCGACGTTTTTAGAACGACGTTTTTAGAATAGTTTTCTAGAAAATATCGTCTGTACTTGTTTCAAGGTTCCCCTTCAGGGTGTCGTTGTCTCGAAATACCGGGGGTGTCTTGAAGTCACTTCATATGGGTGTTCCCATGATATGTGGGCGATACCAGGTACGACAAAAACCATTTGAGATCTAACCACCGGTAAATAAATAAATAGGCAACGCGCAATTAAGCGGGCATGTAACACCGACCAGCCCCACCAAGATTGCCGTAGTAGCTTAGTTTAGTTTACAAGCTTTGCCTTCCGGAGGTGGTTTGGCTTGAAACACCGGGGTTGTCGGACCTTAAGCAGGGGGGGAAAACGTTAGAAGTATCGCCTGAAAAACAATGCAAGTTGTGTGGCCGCCGCGCAAGACCCAGCAAGTCACACCGACCAGCCTAAACGAGTGTATAGTATAGTTTGGCTTGTTACCAGATACTGACATTGAAAAGCCTTCCCCGAACGTCCGTCGCCTTCCCCGCAGCGGGTGCTGGAAAGGGCCGCGGAAAACCACGATCTTAGCGTAGAAGAGCTCCAGAGGGTTCCTGAGGGCTCGACCCGGCGCAGCATGCACGACGACATCACGTGTGTCGTCTTCTTCCTTAAGGGCAATCGCCACAACGACGGTTTCGGCGCGTTGCAAGGCTCGAAGGTACAAGGTGCTGCTGCCCGAGAAAGCGGAAGCGGGGCTGCCCCGGCTCAATGAGGGGTGCCCCTTGTGCGGTGGGGGCTGCCCGTGCACATTGGGGGGGGGCTATTTGCATTGGGGTCGGGGGAGAGGTGCCCCAGCGCTGTGAGGAGTACATCCCTGCGCAGTGGGGAGGGGGCGGGGGGGGGAGTCCTACGCTGTGAGCGGTGCTCTTTTCCAGCGAAAGGGTCCCCCCCTTCATATAGGGGGGGGGGGGGGGGGTGCTCCTACGCTGTGAGGGGTGCCCGTGCGCAGCAAATATACCAGTTGACGGTCAGCCTAGTTTGTCCTGTCCCCGTCCTTATTTAGACGTCTAGCACTATTAATAGTTTTAGGATGGAGGGTTCCTTGACGGATGTCCGTCCAGGGGCAAAAGACTGGGCACCGTCAAGTGACGTGTTTGCTGTGCAGTGGGGAGATGAGTGCCCCTGCGCGACGAGGGGTCGGGGGGCACGGTGAGGGGTGGGAGGGACTGTCGTGCTTCGCCTTCGCCCTGGCCTTGCGTGCATTGCTCGGAGGGGGCTGTCTTGTTTTTTTTTACCTGCGCCCTGGTCTGCCTGCCCGCGCGCAGAGTTTTGGGATGAGTGTGACGCTTAGGTCGTTTAGTACGCCCCCGGGGAAACTTGGGGGTTCTAGAAACTTTTGGTGTGGAAAGGTGTCCTGTTTTGGTCGGCTGCAAAGGGTGGCAGGCGGGTTTGGATGGACTGATTGGATTGAGTGCTCGTGAGCTGGAAGGGGGGAGCTGTTGTTGCTGCTTCTGCTAGCTGCTACTGGTTCCTGCCGGGGCGAGTGTCCGTGGGCGGATAGGAGAAGATTGTTCGTGGACTGATAACAGGGGAGTGTTTGTGGGTGCGTATCATACGAGGGGAGTGTTGGTGGGTGTGGTTCCTGTTGGAGACTTGGAGACACAAAAGGGGTACTCATTGGAGACTTGGGAGACACAAAAAGGGTACTCGTTGGCGACTGTGGGACACAAAGGGGTACTCGTTGGAGAGTTTAGAACCCGATCGTGAGGAGATTTGGGGACACAAAGGGGTACTCATTGGAACACTTGGGAGACCCGAAGGGGTACTCGTTGGAGACTTGGGGACCGGAAAGAGGTACTCGTTGAAGACTTGGAAACCGTAAACAAAAAACGGGGCACGGGCAAGCGTACTAGGCGCACCTCAGGGGAGAAGACTTCTAGTCGCACTTCGTTTGGTTTTCGGTGATGGCGTGCATCGGACGGGTCAACCTCATTGTGGGGTTTGCTTTCACTTGTATGGCTTGTACTGGTGGGGGTTGTGCATTATTTGTAGAAGGTAGTTACGGTACGCCCCGCAGGCTGCGTGGGCGTAGTTTAAGTAGATTGCGACGAGATGCCGGATTTTCTCTGATATTGTCGTGGGTGGTTCGAGCACGCTCCCCCTCCGCTCGAGGCCAACAACGATCGCACTTCGTTAATTTTCTCCCTAATTTGTTTTTGGAGTTTGCGACGATGAAGAAAGATTGAATAGGCGGCCATTGACACTAGAACTTGCTTTGAGACGTCATGCCTTTCGACGGAGCTCTTGGGCGTTAGCCGATCGGCGGGGAGTTAGTCTGTTTCACTTGTCCTCGGTGTCATCGTGTCCCGGTGCGCTGTGCAGCAATTTTTGCTTGTCCTACATTATGCTATCGCGTCGTGTGGTATAATCTCCTTTGCAGTTTCCCTGGGGTTGTTTTCGGGTTGCTCTGCGGTCCTTGGTTGGCTCGCGGAACCGCCTTACCGTTTCGCAATCAAACGTGGTGAGGACCCGACTTGCCTGCTTGCGATCAGCCTTGCCTGCTTGCGATCAGTTTTGCCTTTTCGCAATGAAAATTGTGAGGGAAACGCCTTGCCTTGTTGCGATCAATCGGCCTTGCCTTTTCGCAGTCAGAAGTGCAAGGGACCCCCTTGCCTGTGCGCAGTCAAAGGTGTAGACTATATTATGCACGTATTAGATTCCGCCCAGTCGGGGCGGGGGGGTTGTATTACCCGCTTAGAACTGCATCCATTTTGGGGGGGGGGGGGTCAAGCTACTTAAAATCGGTGTGGGTATTTTGTTTTGCGGGTCGAAAAGGGCTAAGGGTGACATGGCGGTAGCGCGCTGTGCGGCTGAAGCGCTCCTCTCTTTTTGACGATTTGATGATGATATATATGCATCTGCCTTCGATGTTTTTCGTGCCTAGATTGTAGAATATTTATCTTGCAATTCGCGGACCGTATATACCTCCGATGGTTACCGCAGCCGCCCCCTCGACGAACATTAACACTGTTATTATTTTTACTTAATGTACACCATATCTCGGACGGACCAGGGGTTGCGGCGCGCTTCTCTTTGTGGTTAAAATCGTGTCGAACCTCCGCCGCGCGTTTTATGTTTTTCGTTTTCGATCCCGTGAACGGGCGGGCGGCTGACTAGGCAATGCTCTCAAGCGGTCCGGGTCATGCATTTGACTGGAAACTGCTAGCAATATTCTGGTACGGTAGAGGTCCCTCTATAGTGCCGGTTGAGCAGTGCCGGTTGCCCGCTATAGTGCCTGTGAAATCGCTGGGCACAGATGGAAACAACCAGCAGTGGCGGTATGCCGAGTAGTGCCGATTGCTGCTTGAGTGCCGGTATTTCCCTCTATTGTGCACGTACCGGCGCTTTATAGAGGCAACCGGCACTTTATTGTGTAGACTAGTGCGGTACAGCGTGTAGTGTGGTACAGGGTCATCCCACGCTGTTGTTGTTAGTATTATAATATTGATAGGGGTGCAGCAGATGGTAAGAACTTTCTTAGAACTTTCTGAGCTCCTAACATGAGGAAGAGGTCAATATCTCACCATCGTCTCACCCCAATCATGACCTTCGAAAAGACATCCATTCGTTTCGCGCAACCCTACCAACATTTCTATGCACACCTACAAAAAAATAAAAATAAAACTCGCAAGATTATCATACTGTACCGGTACGTACTGACCTAGATAGTGTCCCACTCGAGGAGCTAAGAAGCGTTGTTGGCCCACAAGTGTAGTCCCCTTCCGTGGTATGACTCAAGGCAGAGATGCAAGATCTAATACTACTGTTGTTGTAGTGTGGTTACAGCGAGGTATCGTGGAGCACACGTCGGCTACCCTCTTACCCTCCTCTCGAGATAGTACACTATCTGTCACGGTCGATGGCGTATATTAACAGGGAGACGTGTTACCGGGCCCCGGTTCCCGAGCGGTTCGCAAACCCGCGCACGAGGTTCTCGGGAAACATGCGGTTCTTGATGGTTTTACAACAACGCCTGGACAAAAAACGTGCCTCCGAATATTCAGTTGGAAAGGTCCGCTTTTTCACCTATGATTACAAGGGGATGATAGATAGCGATCCATCCCCTACCACAAGAATATACTTTTTGCTACCTCTTTTTCTAGTTTCGAGATCGCAAACACGCTCTATAGGCTGATCGCAAACACACTCTATAGGTTAATATTACACCCATCGTTTTGGGTTACCCTTGTTGTGTAGCGAGAATTTCTTGCAATACTGCGTATATCTCACCCCTACTTCTTTCGTCGACCGGAGCCACAATTCGAAACCAAGTGACCAAAGCTACCACAGAGGGGTCGCTTGGGGGGGAGGGGGTTGCAGTGACTCGGGGTCACTCGCGCGAGTGACCCCCCCCCCATTTCTTTGCGGTAATAGGCTTTCGTGCTGGTTTATTTTGGCGATATAAATTCCTATAAAGAGGAATGCTCTAAGCTACGCTGCACGTCAAAACAAATTGCCTGAAGTGCTTTAGTTTCAGTGTGGTGCAGAGTCACTCGTGCGAGTGGCTCGAACCCCATAACGCCTGCTGCGATAGCATAGGTAGCACTTTTCGCCTGAAAAGGTTTCTGAACATGAGGTCTACGGGCCTCATTGACCCAAACTCTCGTCGGAAATGGCATTTTTTTTTTTGGCATGATTTTCTCGTTGTGTACCTTCAGACTAGGCCATGTTTTTTTTTTCATCCGTGGTAGCGGCTTAATTTTTCTCCAAACCAGTTTTTGGGAGAGGTCTTGAGCTCGCGAATTGAGGAACCTCTCGGAAAAAACGTGGTGCACCTCTATCTATGGTGTACGTAGCAGGGGTCGGTATTATAGTGAGAAAGGAGCAAGGGGGTACCCCTCCTACCGTCCGCTTGGTCAAGTCTCCAAAGGACAAGCATGACTTGACTGAACAAGTCGCCGGCGTGCAAAAAGAAGTGTGGCCGATGCTGTCGTATACTGCAGTCGTCAATCATTTTCAACGCGCGTTTACTCATCATATCAGCAGTCGCAAAAAGGAAATTCGTTACGTAGCACTAATACGCGTGTTTGTAGTCTAGTACGTGCGATCCCGAAGGTTTTGATGCACCTTGCTACAAATAGTATACCAGGGGGGGGGGGAGGCGAGCGTTTCTCGGCCGAACTCTCCAACGGTCTTGACTTGACACGACACCTGGCTTTTTGTAACCCTTAAACTACTGGAAAATGGTTATCCTACTATTAATACACTATTAATAGTGCCAGGTGTTTTATCCCCAAAAAACGTGGTGGGTGAAAGGCTGTCTTTCATCTTTTGAACACACCGGTAGTGCCTTAGGTAGATCTCTTCCAAGGGTGTTTTTTTTCGGCAAGACAAAACTCATTTCCGAATGGCGGGGAGCTCCTCAGCCCAAAGACGCGCCACCTACGATAGAGTTTTTTTCTGGTGCGTTCCTCAAGCTGGGAGCTTATAAGACCTCTCCCAAAAACAGATTTGAAGAAAACCAAAACTTCTACCGGATGAAAAGTCCCATGGCCTAGGTACACAACGAGAATCGTGCAAAACAAAAATGGCGCATTTTTTTCGGGCGATTCTGGGTTAAGGAGTTCCGTCATTCGTAAACCGTTTCAGACGAAAAAGTACTACCTACCTACCTCTTTCGTTGCACGCGTCGAAAAAAATCGTCGGAAATGTCGCTCATTCGTGTTGTCTTTTTTGCAACATTCGTATTTTTTATACCTAGCCGGCGCCCACGAGTTTGTTAATCGCATGACACTTTCAGTTTACTCAATAAATACTCTTAGGCTGCTAGGGTGAGGTAAATGTAATGCTATGCTATGGATGGAGTGCTCGCTCCGTAGATAATTAGTCCATAGATTCGACATGAAATCATGTCATGGTTGGGGTGAAACCACGTGATATTAGATGCCATGGTCACATCAAGGCGCCATCATAGATGGACACGAATATAAGTGACGATGGTCCAGGCTGGACCCCCCCCCCCCCCCCCCCATCGTCACTGCCCTGATTTGCCCCTGCCCTTTCTGCTTTACTTGTTTCTTAGCGTCCCTTTAGTAGAGTATAATGTGAGTATACTATTAATACTATGAACACTATTAGTGTACTATTAGTAGTATACAGCTCTGCAAGTGAGGAGGCTCGGAAAATAGTTGGCGCGCCTCCGCCGCGGCATGTCATCACCATGTCATCATCGTCGTGTCATCATCATGTCATCATCAACATCGTGTCATCATCATGTCATGATGTCACAGTACTGCTCACGGTGTAAAATCTACCGGAGGCACAACCCCCGGTTCGAATCCTCCCTCACGTGGTCCTTGTTGGCCTTTTACATGGCCTTTTACTGAGCGTCATGGTGCACATCTAACAAGCGAAGCGCTCTGGTGAACCCTTTGTGGGGGCCCGTGTACCTTTTCGACCGAAAAATCGACGATTGATTGCGATATTTCCAAGCGTCTTGTCAGTAGCGTGAGCGCGCAGCGGTACGAGTAGAGGATCGTGCTGCGCCCGTCCAATAGGAGACTATTTGCATTATTGTCGTTCGGACACCAATGTTATCATCGCCAACCTGCCAGTGGCCGATGCCGTAACCGTCAACTTTTCGTCGCCACGGTCTCCCGTCTCTAGTCTCGAAGGGGTTGACACATCAGCAGTGACTGTTCAGAATATGTGTATTTTGCATTGTTGGCGTCGTCGTTCGGACACCAATTGTATCGTCGGTAACTGCTGATATTAATACGCAGTCGCCGATGCCGTAATCGTCAAATTTTCGTCGATATATTTTCCCTCTACTATAATCAAGTCTCAAAGCGGTTAGAAAGGAGCTTAATTCGATAGCCGCCAACGATTTTGTCACGCCAAGACGCTCTGTCACGCCACCCGGCCCGGCAACCCCCCTTCCCCTCTCCCCAGTGCTTCGTAGAGTTCCGCCCATCGCTCTAGCGCGGTCTCCGCCCGGAAATTCGTCAAAATATCTCTCTTCCCCGCCGCTGCTAACCTCTCCAGCCGCGGGAGATCAACCAACACGCCAGCTATCGCTGCCGCCGCGACCCGAGGTTCTGCGTCGTCGAGGACGAAAGAGTTAGCACCCGGCGAGAGGTACTCCAGCATCCCACCTACGCCGAACGCCGCCACGGGGGTCCCAGCCGCCATGGCCTCGATGTTGGACACGCAAAATGTTTCCGGGGCGAGGCTGGGGTTGAAGAAGAGGGTCATTCCTGCTAGCAGGCGCTGGAGTTGTTCGCCCTCTGCCCAACCCACGAAACGCACCCGCCTGTGTGGTGGAGACGGAGGCAGAAGAAGTAGTGAAGAATGCGCCGTCGTGGGCGATGGGGGCGAAGGTCAGGTTGTGGAGATATTTGGCGTTGGTGTTGGGGGGGGGGGAGGGGTCAATCAAGTGAAAAGAAGGGGCATTGCAAAAATACGGTCATTGAAAAAGTATGGATTACTCGGTATGTTTAGCACGGACAGTGGTTGTGCTGGATGCAGATGGTTGGAAAGATCAGTTCAATGTGAAGAACACACACATTGTGGGGGGGGGGGGGTGTACTCATTTGTTGCTTGCCTTAGTCATTTGACCATTGACCACTCATCTCTTTCGAGACGGAGCACCGTTCCTACTCCTAATAGAGGCACCTCCAACATTTGGGCACGGGCGGGTTGATTAACTCGTACTAGCTGAAGACATTAATCGTTCGGTATGGTGTATGCTGTAATGGAGTGCTCTCCGTAGAAGGATAGTTTATAGATTCGAGGTGAAACCATGTCATGGTCGAGGTGAAACTACGTGACATTAGATGTCACATTCACGTCAAGGCCATCATAGATGGGCGGTAATGTAGGTGACGATGATGGGACAAGCAGGACGCCCCTCATCTCACTACCCGCTCTACCTGCACGGGGGGCTTAATTAATTCACACTAGCTGAAGACATTAATCGTTCGTTATGGTGTATACCTCACCCAATTGTTTTTTTTTAGTAAAACTGAAAGTGTTCAACCCGATGCACTACAAAGCAATGCATGGCCTAGTTAAATATCGGGTTTCTTTTTTTGGCAGAACAAGAATAAAAATGGCATTATTCAGACGATTTGGGGTGAAGGACGGTTAAGGAGCCCCATCTTTGACAAATATTTCAGCCTAATAAAAGTGCTACCTCTATATACTACAGCACGCGTCAGCCGTCACCTCTCCAGGCCCAGCCTGGACGCCATGGCTTCCAAGTCCGGTCTCAAAGGTCCGTCGCCCACGACGACAAAACGCGCAGAAGGTATCAGCTGGGCGATTCCCTCCGCTACGGCCAAGAAAAGCCCGGGTCCCTTTTCCGGCGCCAGGCGTCCTGCAAAGCCAACCACCTTTCCAAGAGGAGCACGGCACAGGAGGGGCGCGGGGAGGAGTCCGCTTTTATCGGCGGAGTGATAACCGAACACCCGAAAAAAAAATGGAACCTTTTTAAAACTGTACTCCATTTTTTGGGAGGGGTGTTATAGTCAAGCTACTCAAGGTAGTGCTACAGCAGTAGAGTTGGGCCAGTTTTGGGCAGGTGATACAATAGGGGTAGCTCTTTTGGGGGGGATGTGTTTTGATGAGGGGCCGGGCTCCTTCACCCACAGCCGTGGGAATGTCGCTCTTGTTTACGCAAAAAAAAAGTACAAAACTAGGTCATGTTTTTTTTTTCATCGTTCGGTGGCACTACTATCGGTGTACTCAAAATCATTTTCTCGTTTTGAGTTTTGTAGAGCTCTTCAAGTACTAAACCTCATAAAAAATAGAGCGCACCTCTACCCTCACTGTTAGTGGCATGCTCCTCTTTTTTCAGTTGTAAATGGCTTGACCCCGAGCAAATGTAGGGGGGATAGCCCCACTTTCGCCACCCGAGCGCTAGGCCACTGCTTCGAAGTATTAACATTAATAATAGCATGAACGTCCTGTACGTGACTAAAAAATGCGAACGTAACAAATGTAAAAAGAAACGGCGTATTTGGCGGCACCGAAAACCATCTAAAGGTTAGAGTGAGCCGGAAACCCGGGGATTGGGGATAGTTATAAGCTCCACCGTGGCGCGTATCCCGAACCAAACGAAGAAAAAACAGCTTACGATTTGTAGGGAATGAACAGGATAGAACGTCGCGCGAAAGGGCCCGAGCCGCAGTAATATGCCGCCCTAAAACTAGTCCCCCTACCCTGCCGTGCCCTTGGACGATTTTCGTCGACGTTATTGCTGTCCTGCTACAGTTTACAAACACGATACCGAAATGCCTGGGTACCGTGTAAATTTCTCGTGTATGTCAAAATAGGTCAGCGGAAGGCGTCGATGCGTGGCCCAAAAACGAAATGCCTGCCTTGAAAACGCATAATCGATACAAGATGTTGAAGGTTACGCGGTTCCCGCCAAACGCAATAAGGCAGCCTGTTCTAAGTCTTGATTCTACAGTAGTGTAGTTATGATGTGTTTGCCGTCATGTACGCAGGACGTAATCAAGGTTTACGGCCAACACGTCAGTAAACGCGCGCTTTGCTTGTTGTCACGTACGCATGACGCAATCAAGGTGTACGGCCAATGCGTTTAAAAGCGCCCACTTTGCAGCCAAAGAGGGACCGCCAGACACCCCTATTCAGTGCCTCCGCGACAACTTTGGACCGAGATGTACGCACGTAGCACTTTTTGCATCCTAGATTTTAAACGGAAAAAACGAAAAAAGCGGTGTAAACACAGCGCCCCCAAGGTTGTCCGTGGTGCTAGTATCTATATCTCACGGGGTAGTTGTGGCCGCATTGGTCCGAGTTATCCAGGACGTCGCAGTTACACCAAGGGTGACAGAGCGACCTTTGCGGGGACCTCTCGCTAGCCGCCGCCTCGCGAATGCCCTCAATCTGATAACTATCCTCAGGCTGACGAGTGCCCTCAGGCTGATGAGTGCCCTCAGGCCGATGAGTGTCCTCAGGCTGATGAGTGTTCTCAGGCTGATGAGTGTTCTCAGGCTGAGGCAAGGGAGTTGTATGAACACCGGGAGGGATGACCACAACCCGCGCTCCAGAGGCTGCGACCAGTGCTTGTATATCAGTATGTCGGGCCACGAAATGAGAAGGCGCCGCTAGGACGTCAGCGGAGATGCCCTGGACCGGTCCCATGTTCGGAAAGTCCACGACGATGCGGCCGTGATCGCCCATCGCCCAGCGAGCAGCTTTTGTCAGGACAACGTCTCCGAGAGTTCTGCCGCTGGCAACGACAAGAACGTCGGGCGAAGTGTTTCTCACCCCCTCTACGACCCTGGTGAACACTTCCCGAGCCCAAGGCGGGGTCATGAGGTGCGGGTCACTCCCCGCACGGTCTACGCTTTCGAGCACAAGCTGGAACACGGCTTCTTTCAGCGGAGTGGAGGGCGCTGCAGCACCAACGCTGTCGTTGCTCAACGTGTTTCCCCCCGTCAAAGAATCGACGTCGTTGGCTACCAACAACGGGGACGCGACCTTCGTTAGAGGAACACCAGCGCGGCGGACCCTGCGCTCAACGCTATCGGCGGCTTTCCTTTTCCAAGTCGCCTCCTCCCCGGCATTGTCGACCGGTCCCGCCTCTTCGTCGCCAATCGTATTCTGAAACGTCAAGAATTTCGGGGCGAACCGTTTTCTCGACAGCCCTTCCATTTGCTGCAACCAGATATGCTTCTGCCCGTCTAACGACAATGAACCAACATATACTAGTGACAGAGGGCGCGGCGGCTCCTCGGGCATCCTCTCTCCTCGAGCGCTTTGATGCTGTGGTCCAGCCGCGCGCTCTTGCGCTGTTCCGCTTGTGCTTCCATCGATTCCTGATGCATTTCTTGTTCTTCTTTCGAAACCTAACCTAGCTTCCATAACGATGCTCCTCTTGGAGTCGTCCTCGGGTTCGTGCAGTCGGGCAGCGGGGTCCGACGATATTCCCCACGCGGCATCAGCCGGTAGCGGCGCCCGCATCGACAGTATCGCGGCTTGGTCCAGCACCGTCGAAAATACCACCGACGAAGTGATGCGCCGACCGCGCACCATCGCGGAAACGGTAACCAGCTGGGTGTACGGCCTATCCATCGCGAGCGTAAACACGTTGCCGCTCTCTAGCAACACGGGCTTATCTCCATTCTGAGGCACTAGTATCTGGAAGCGATATGGATGGGGAGAGAGGTTGTGTCGTCATTTGAGGCTACGCGCGGTGGTGTGGGGGTTGGATCGAATCTAGCGCGGAGCAAGCTTTGTCGGCGAGAACTTGTTGCCCCCTCTAGAACCGCACCCACTCATGGTTTAGGGGACAACTTACTTGGAATTAGTGAGGGGTAGCTTTTGCAGTGGTCAACGGGAAAAAGGTTTTCCCGCACGCAGAACTCGACAATTTGCAACGCACGTGTTAAGAACACCCACTGCACCCTCCCCGTCCACATAAGGCTGGAGATACTGTGACAAAGCATCGCACTCATTCTCTGATCCTAAAGTCGGACGGGGCCTGCACGCCCTACGGCAATCACGGGGTGTCGCCCGGGGCAGTCGGGGCAGCACCTTTATAACCATTGCACCAAGGTAAGTAGTAGTTGTTGAAGACGCACCAGTGGTTATGGTACACCTCTTGACAAAAATACCATCTGGAGTTTCCAATTACCCCGTCAGATACACGCCGGGGTTGTTGAATCCATTGTGATGTCACGCGCAGGTTCGAGTCCTCCCGTCGACGCCATTGGAGGGTATTAGTCCGTTTGACTGCAGGTATATTGACCACCCAAACTACTGTTGTAAGCTTACATGCTATATTCCCGGATTAAACCTGCCTCAATTGGAGTGTCCGCGGAAGGCGTAAACCCACGCGTGTCGAACGCTACCACCACGCCCCCGACGAGGAAAACCGTGTCGTTCAACGGCCGGGTGATCTCAATACTCGTGGCCTCATGCACAGACCCTCCGTCCTCAATTTTCTTGGCGTTGACGCCGTCGCCTGCATCATGATCCAGGAAGGGACGGGCCGTGTTCGGCGGGGCGTGCTTTCGAAAAACAGTGGCAGGCGTTTCGCTCCCGTTGTCCTGATGACGTGACTCCAAGTGGAGCTTTCCTGACGGTGTCGTGGCAGCGCCATCTGAGTTCGACTGAGGAAGCAAACCGACGTTTTCCCCTTTTCCTCCATCGAAGAGCAACTGCCGGGGATGGACGAGTTGTTGGTGGTAGTTAGTGTTGTCCTCAACTAACTGCGCATTATTTCCATTCCTTTTTGACCCCCCCCCCTCCCTGCCGTGCGTGCGTGCCGGCGTGGGCTGCACCTGGAAAAAGACTGGAACGCCCTGCGTGACTCACTATTAATAGCCTGCGGTGGCATCGGTCGCAGTAGATCGTACTGTGATTTATCACAATTCAGAAGGCAGCCATATACGATCTATCTCTGTGCTGCTGTACTATCTCTACGATTCGAGTATACGCCGGCTACCGACTACAGAACAATATACCCTCAGCACTCAGTACATAAGCGTATGCGTAGTGATGGGTACTATAATACGTGCAATATATACGTGGCAGTCTTTCTTGGGTGGCAAATTCCAGGCGCGAGTAGTGAGACGTATGCACCAGTATGGACCTGGCACATCGTAGGCTGACTCCTGATTTCACTTTTATATGTTTCTGATGGAGGCATGCATTGCGTCAGCTGTGATATATTATAAAAATAAAAATACACTCCAGCTGTGAGATCGAACATTTTGTCAAAACTCATCTTTGCAAGCTGTGTGTGATACTCCAATCGCGCGTATTACGGGTTGCGTGTCCTCATTAAGGACATAGGTCGGCGACTCCCCTTGCAATTATTAGTGTAGCTGTAATCAGGGTCAACAGGGTGATGTTAGTCAGTCTGTGCGCGGAAATTGTAAAACCCGTTTTTGAGGGGGACAAAATCTGACAGCTAGCTGTGGAAGGAAATGCATCAGTTTATTTATAAAGTGGATCCTTTAAGTCGAATAACCGGTGAGGGGAGGGCGGAGTTGGACGTTGCGGGGGGGGGGGGAATAATGTCGCATAGATGTAGGGGTTTGCTGCACGCGTGGTGCTAGGTCTAGGCGATATTTCGGGTGGTGGGGAAGGAGGGGGCGTTGGGGGGGGGGGGGGGGGGATTGCAGCAGCGGCATGGATGGTTCGTGTACCACCTTTGGTTTAATGTGTGTTTTCCCTCGGGTATTCCTGAGCTCCAGAGTGACTTGAGCCTGTTTTGTGACCACGGGCTTGGTTATGCGAACAACAACATAATGAATGGCACGCCGATTACGTACACACACGCATAATACATACCGGTAGACTACATATTACTTGTATGCATACTACGTACGCGCGGATTGCTAGGGGAACAACAAACACACGTGTCACGTCGGAATCGGAGTGCAGGAACATGAGCGACCGAAAGGCCACAGCAAGTAGTCTGTGTGTCCGGTCGCGTCGGTGGCGTATCAGGTTATTATCCTCGAGCCTGGTATAAGTCAGTTTCGTGACTTCGAGTCCCCCCGAGTGCATAGACTAGACTACTCGTATAGGTCTAAATTCGTAGGGACTTTTTCTCATGCACAAATTGACTTGCGGACAGCGCGAGAGAGAGCGTGAGTTAGCAACACTCGACGAAAAAAAATCGACGAGCAGTGGGATTGCTGATGATGTTTATGCGCGATAAAAATTGAAGGCAAGAACCGGGGGTGGAGAAGGGACGACACTGACTTGTGAACACGGCTTGTTTGTCCAGAAGCTGGAAAGTAGAAGAAGTAAGTGTGCAAAAAAAAAAATGAGACTCGTCATTGTCAAGTAAGTATACAACGACAGCAGTATGTAGAAGTACCTAGGTAGTTATCACGTACCTGGTACACATATACTCCGGAGTAATTGCGGTAAGCACACCCCACGTGTCCACGGTGCGTGCACTGCGGCGGGCGATGGAATAAGTCAGCTAGTCTAGACTATATACCTGCTGACGTGACGCGGAGTCCATGATATATGATACAGACCAGCGATACAGCAGTACAATATCCTCAATCCCCAGTTCAAAATAATAATAATGTGCAGAGAGGGAGGCTGGGTAGGGCCGGGACGATGTATGAATCAAACGCGAATAATCCGATATTCGGATGACCATAATATACTCAACACGTATGTGCAGCGTCCTAACAGCACCGCACGCGGGGAATCCGAACCAAGAGGTTGCACATACATGTGATAAGATATGCACGGGTCACTCTCTCACCGCAAAGCAGAGTATCCCCGACACGATCGACTGCACCAAGCGCACTGCAGGTGCAGCACCTTGCAGTGCCATCAACAACAAACCGGCAGCAGGCTTTATGCTTGGCTCTTAGGAAGAGAGTAGATCCAAAAGATCCACTCTGATTCAAAATTAAAGTTTCGATGCCGATTTCACTTGGGGGGTGCGCCGCCCGTAGCCCACGCACGGAGATGCACAGCGAGCCAGCAGTGGACCCCAGCCAGGGAGAGCTTGTCCGTGGAATAATTTTTCTCTACCTAAGGCTTTGCTGCGTCGTGATTGTTCAGTGCGCCTCCCCCTCGTCTCGCGGCCAAGTGATGTATATTAGTTAGCGCGATTGATATTTTTTTAACCTGAAATCCGAGGATTTGAATTCCATATCCGGTATCCTGGATTCTGGATTCGAGCAAAATGCCAGCTGCAAATATAAAGGGCAAAATGCTACTCTCAAAATGCTTGAATTCGGATGTTTCGATGTTTTACGTTTTTCACGTTTTATTGATGTTTTGGAGAGTTCCAGTCGAGAAAGCGTTCTGTTTTGCACGGGGACAAACGCACCCGAAAGTCAGGCGAACAAGCTCTCTATGCAAAAAAAAAGCTAAAAAACGTAAAAACAGCACAAAACTCTGACTGCAGCAGCCACGGCACCAAAGTGGGCTGGGCTGGGCGCTGGATTTTATACCACCGCCCCTCACAGCAGTAGTAGTTTTTAACCATCGGTGCCTGTGCCTGCGTGGGGTCGTCACGGTCCGCTCGGGAACCGGAAGACCACACGGCTGCTGAGGTGTTGCCAATGGACGATGACTTCGTGGACGTATTCCCCTCGGCGGGAGGGGTGGGAGATAGCCCCGTGAGAACGGCCACCCAGGAGCACCTAGGAACGGGCAGCCCCTGGGCTCGCCCGTCCATATCGCTCTCGATCCCCGGGCTCGACACGGGCGGAGCTGCGGCGGCAGTATCTCCAGCTATTCCGGGATCGCGAGGGGTGGCGACGCCGTCGCCCGCGAAAGAGGCGGAGCTCCGCAGCGCTCGCGCCGCATCGAGGGACGAGGATGTTGTTGAGAGCCCGGCGCCTTCTCCTTTCCCAGGTCGGATGGGGATGGCCTTGACGATTGACCCAGGAGGGGAGTGCGTCCCAACGGAGCTTGAGAAAAAGAGGGCTAAACTGGAGAAGTTCAGATACGAGTGCAGCGAGGTGGGTGTGTGTCTCGTGTCGGGTTGGGTCTTGCCTTGGCCCGGCCAAGGCTGCGTCTTTCTGTTGTTTTTTGTCGCAGTGCGGTTGGACGAGGGATGTATCATTTGATACAGATATACATAAACTGCTTTAGTGAGATATTTGACTTGTTATTGTACAAGACAGTCAAAATGACTTGGTTTTTGTGTTGGTTCTGGATGTGCAGCAGCCGGGATGGCAGCAGCAACAGCAGCAGCAGCAGTCTTCCTTCTTGTAGGCCCGATAATTTGACTGCGAGTTAATATACTTGATTTCTCTGTGTTAGGTGGAAATCAAAATCAGTACCGCTATCATCGTATATAGCTCACGCCCGCCGGCATCGAGGCAGATCGATTGCCCGCCCGCCGTAGCAGGCCACATCTGCGCTGGTGCTTGGTGAAGCCAGGGGGCGCCCACAAAATAAAGAAACAGCCTCCCACACGCCTGTTTCTCCGTGTTCACGGAAGGGCCTTCCTTCCCCTCTCCCTCCCCGCCGTATTTACCCAAAAATCAAGTAAAATAGTTAATCCGTACGTACTCTGTGGGTCAACGCAACGCACTCCACCCACAAACCAGAAAGACCAAGAGTTTATGATACGATTTTATGATGAGTTCCTAATGTTTATCGAATAGAGGACAGGAGGCTGTGCGTACGGGGACTACGACTCACTTCTACCCCTCTCCCCGACCGCCGCTACTGCTCCGTTTCGTGGTGCGCGACGGCTTGACCTTCGAAACACAAAGGTTTTGATACTGCTGTCGATCTTGTGTTGCTCTGCGTACGTACATACCAATTTGGACGAAATATAAAAATCGTTATATCTGAGTTTTAATACAAGAAACTGTCCTTATTTTACCGTTCATAGCGATGTCAGGAGGAGGAACAGCATTCTAAAATGTAGTTGTTTTCATTTTTTCAATTTTTCCTATTCGGTTGTTGGTTGGTTGTTGGCACAAGGCACCACCGCCGTTGACCAAAGATAGCAACGTATGGCGAAAACGCATTTTTTGGGGGGTGGATGTTGCATCCACTATCCATCATCACCGCCGGTGCTGTGTCCTAATTAGGAGCACCCTCGGATCTTCATTGTTGTGTTCCCATAATCGGGAACGTGCAGCTTCTTTGTTCGCGGGCGCTGCTGCTCTGCTGCTGCCGCCGCTGCTGCCGCTGTGCTCTTCTGCTGCTTTTCATAGCGCGTTGCAAGTAGTTGCAAGTGTGCCCCAACAATGAAGTGAAAATGCAGCCGTGATCATGTACGATTGTATTCATTTTCAATCTAAAATGAAGTTGTTTTTTTGTTATTTCCTTTTCCACTTGAAAAAATGGAACGTACAGGAAGTTTACTGTTTTTACTGTTGGAGAGTGTACGGATCAGCTGTGTTTGCATGCTGTGTTTTAGTTTGTGACCACAGAGCTCGTCTTTATTATAACAAAGGAATCGACGCGAACACTGGTTGTGCTTGGTTTATGTTGGATGGGTGCAAACACCAGTTTTGTGTGCAGAACACACTTTTTTTCTTTCAGTAGTTTAGATGTAGATTTTAATTGAAGGAAATACGACGCAACGTGTTTTTTTACTAGTTTAGTATAGATCTTGGTTGAAAAATTTGTGCACGTACATGCGGTGTCAATTTTCAATTTTGGTCTGAAGCTTTTATGACTACGTATGCAGGCGCATCACAGAGTGCTGTACATGTTATAAAAATTAAAATACACTCCAGCTGTGAGATCGAATATTTTGTCGAAACTCAGAGAGCTGTATGTATGTATCACACACAGCTTGCAAAGATGAGTTTCGACAAATATTCGATCTCACAGCTGGAGTTTTTTTTAATATAGGTACGAGTAGCAGTTTTGGAGGCTGCAGCAGTTGTTGTTGTTTATGTTGTTCTCACCTTAATCGCATATTTAAGTCCGTGGTCACAGGACAGGCTCCAGTCACTCTGGAGTGGAAGAATACCCCAGGGAAAGAACACAAACAAAACCAAAGTGGTACACGCATACATCGTAGCTGACGCAATTCATGCCTCCGCCAAAGTCATGTGAAACAATGAAATCGGGAGTCAGCCTATATGTAATGTACGATGTGCCAGGTCCACACTGGTTGTTGTTGTTGCTCTCGCATTAACGCATAATGAAGTCCGCGATTACAGGACAGGCTCCAGTCACTCTGGAGCTGAGGAATACCCCAGAGAACGAACACAATCCAAAGGTGGTACACGCATAGACTAAATCACAGCTGACGCAATTCATGCCTCCGCCAGAAACATATAAAAGTGAAATCGGGAGTCAGCCAACGATTTGCCAGGCCCGTACTGGTGCTTACGTCTCACTACTCGCGCCTGAAAAACACCGACTACACCGCTTGCCGCCCAGAAAAGACTACCAGGTACTACTATGTATATATTACACGTGGTACCTATCACTACGCCAACGCCCGTCAGACTCAAGCCAATTGGAACAAACGAAAGAAAGAAGAGAAAAAACAGAAAATAAAAGAAAAGAAAGCGGAAAAGGAAAGGAAAAATTAAAAATAGAAAAGACAAGAAGAGGAAGCAAGGAAAGGAAAGTATTGACACCTGATACTCTTTTGCAGTCTTTTGTTACCTTGCCGTACGGAGCTCGCGGTACTGCTGCTGTTCCTTTCGTCTTTTTGTGTGATGGCCGTTAGTTGGGTCGTGCGCGATTGTGGTGCCGTGGTTGGTCGAGCATCAGCAATGCCAGATGGCAAACTCGGAGCCTGCTTGCTCTGTCTGGCCAGGCCCTTCCCCACCCACCTCCTCCGTCTCATCTGGAGGGGATGACATACCGGAGATGTTTCGTCGTTGTTTCACTCCTGTGACGATTCACCTTTGGTTTAGTTTGCTTTCAAACCAAGGGCGGTCGGTGCTTGTTTTTTGTTTTCGCCGTCGTGGGCTCTACGTTGCATTGCTGGATGCTGGCTTCGTTGGGCTGTCGGGAACATGTGTTGTTTGTTGTTGTCTTCACCGTTTTTTCTACATACTCCATACTCCATACCCAACGACATCGCCAGTACACCCAGAGTCCGTGCTGTCGGGAACATGTAAAATATCAAAATCCACACCTAAACTGGTACAAAAACAACACGGCATTTACAATTAATAGCTGTAATTTTCAGAAAATTATACCGTATTCTCCGTGGAGTACACACACATTTTCTTATTTTTTTTTAGCGTCCCATTTATTATCTTCGCACTACTCTCGTTCTCCCTCCCAGGAGTAACTCAGATCCGGGGTCACATAACGGGCCCTTCTCCCCCCTCCCCACCACCTGCTGCGGTGCGTGCCTTCATTTTTATCGCGAGAAGAATTCTGCATTATTCTTCCCTCGTCGACTCGCGTCGAGTCGTACCTACCCCCGCTGCTTGGCGGTCTCAGCAGTTGATGCCTTTTGTGCATGTTTGCATATTGCGCGCGATCGGAGTATCACACACAACTTGTGAAGATGAGTTTCGACGAAATCTTCGATCTCACAGCTTGAGTGTATTTTTGTTTTTTATATTAAAGTAAAAATCTCACCACGGTGGGAATCGACCAAAGTAAAATGCAGGAAAATATGACATTTACAAGGTGTGTTTTGCCTTCACATTAAACCGTTCTTTTTACCCACCGACAGCAGTACACCCATTAGCTGGGTTGATACCATTTTCTTCGGAGTACACACATTTGTATATTTTTGGTTATTTTACGTGGTAGTATAAAAAAAGCGCAAAGTGGTTTGTGGCTGCTTGTGGCAAATATAATAATAGTTCTTGACCGCCATGGGTGAGTTTTTTGTTTTGTTCTCAACCTTTTCTCTTTCCTCACATACGAAGGCGCTCGTGTGACTCTGTGTCCGTTGGCTTGTGTGCCAGCACCTGTTTGTGTTGTAAGATTGTCTATGACACGTAAGTAATATATTTTGCAGCAGCACGAGAGTAGCCTGTGTTATTTTGTGTGTATGTGTTTTTTTGTCTATCGTGTTTTCTTGAGGAAGTTGGAATGCTGGAAGTATGATATCATCCCGAGGACATCGGAGAGAATACGTCGCAGGTAAGTTTGTCTACACCCAATAGGCCTATCATATTAGTCCCAGCAGCGCATCCGCTGGCTTGTAAGACGTCAGCTTGTTATGTTCTCGTACACACGGCACCAGAGGGTATATCGTGTCCAATGATACGCGCGTTTATGTTTTTTATTCGGGTAGACTCCACATCGAACAAGGTGACTACTATGATACGTAACGTGACGATAATATTCTGACTGCAGCAGCGCAGCAGCAGTATGGAATGCAACAGTGCCAACTACAGCAGCGCAGCGCAGCAGCAGTATGGAATGCAACAGCAGTGCCAACTACAGCAGCGCAGCAGCAGCAGCAGTAGAGTGCAACGGTCAGTACCTATGGTACGTTTTCTTCGTTCGGGGTTGGGTTCCAACATGATGAGCACTCGAGCAAAACGGAGGCGTTTGTGTTTGTTGTATTTTTTAGATGACACGTTTTTAACCTCCCCCGTCTATTAAAAGCAATAATAGCAACCACCAAGAGCCGCGTGTTGCACCCCCGCCCCCTGGTCTTGTTTTGCTCCCATGAGCGTATCGTGTAACATCTCGATGTCCTGGCTTCATGGTGTTGTCCGAGCTGCCCGCAAACATATTGCTAACATGTTGGATATGAATGGTCAAACTTACGCTCGTAGCTGTAGCAGCAGCAGAGTGTCAGTGTGCTCCATGGTTCGGTTCGGGGCCGTTAGTTTCTACCGCACTGACGCAAACAAGCAACCAAAAAAAACAAACAACAATGACCCCCGCCAAGGTAAGCTCGAAGTTGAAAGTTAAAGTTAAAAGTTAACCATGGAAAATGGGATCCTCTGGACCAAAGAGACTTACGAGTGAAAGGTTGGAAAGTTGCAAACAGGACGACAGCAGTAATTTCAGCGCTATCGGATATCACAGGCTATGATGACGGACAGAAAAAGAGATAAAAGGCACACCATAGCCCACAATTTCAGCGTTCCATGCGATTGTGTAGATGAATTGTGAACTGCTTACTTTATGTACTATTACAGTACCTGCTACTATATACTCAGTATGTACCTATATATATACCTAATCAGTCATATGCCGAGGGTTTTCTCGACAACGAGGAGACTGTAAAAAAAACAAAAACGCCAAGCGACGCGTCAGATTCTATGGAAAGATCTGAAAGCCAGCATTATCCTTGTGTCAGCCCCCACTTGTTTTCGACAAAATCGGCTTTGAGATTCGCCTCAGCAATATGTCAGGGGGTTTGGTTGCTTGCTTTGTCTTGCGTGTCAATATGCGGTGTGTGCTCTTTACATTAAATTGATGATATTTCCACCCATGTACATGCAGCACAACGATTTGCCGTGCTGATGCCTCATAGAGAGACGAGGTCTGTGGTTACAAACTACGATACGGAGATAAACATTGCAAATACAGCAGGGTGGTTTGGCCATCCAATGCCAACCGCAATGAGAACGCGGGCAAACAGCATTCCCGCCCACAAAAACTGTTTGTAGTAAAAAAGAAAGGGCTAAAAAAAGATGACTAGGAAAGAAAAACAAGAAGGAAAAATCACTTGGAAGGACGGAGGGAAACAGCGCGGCACGACAAAAAGGAAAATCAAGCACAACAGACAGCCAACAACTACTGATATGATGGCAACACAGCAGCACATGACGCCATCCAACCAATACCGGGGGCAGCCACCCTAATGGGCCTCGAATGACCCTACTGCTGCAGGAGGAGGAACATTGCAGCATGGTCTCTCATCTGCGCACATCTCTGTTTCTGACGAAAGCTGTGGTGCCAATACCGTCGCCCCCTTACGGATTAACAAAAACGAAGTAAAAATGTTGGATCTAGCTCAAAATTCGCCACCTAGACCAAAATGCCAGCACCAGCCATTACAGTGGAGAAAAACAAAAATACCAGTATATTACATGGTGCATGTACAAAAAAAAAGGACAAAAAAACAGGGTTAGAAAACTCACCCACATGTGTATTATATAGTACCAGCAACACAGCTTGCAAAGATTAGTATCGACCCTAAATTCGTCGAACTCACAGCTGATGTCGTTAAAATAAATTTATAAAAACGAAGCCTAATAATTAATAATTCAGAAAGCAAAACACGCAGCAGCAAAGCAGATGACACCACCCAGCCGGTGTCGGGGCAGCACCCAAACTGGGTTCCGAATTGAACTACAGCAGTACTATTAATAGAGGTTTAGGAGCATTGCTGCCTGGTCTGTCCTCTTCTCACTGTATCTTCGACGGCGGTGTCCATACCGGTAGCCCAGGTGGCGTATCAGGTTATCCTCGAGCCTGGTATAGGTCAGTTTCGGGAGTTCGAGTCCCCTTGAATGCATAGTTGTATAAATTCGTAGGGACTTTTTCTTGTGCACAAATTGACTCGCGGAAAGCGCGAGAGCGTGAGGTAGCAACCCTCGATGAAAAATCGACGAGCAGTTATATTGCTCAACCCTATGCGCGTTAAAAATTGAAGGCAAGAACCGCGGGGGAGAAGGGACGACACGTTCGACCATGGCTTCTCCAGAAGCTGGAAAGTTGAAGTGTAAAAAAGAATCGACATCGTCGCCTCAGTAGCCCCCAAGGGTACCCAAAAGGAAAACAGAAAGGGCAAATCAAATTTGCACGAATTATCTTGCTGTATTTGCAATGTCTCTTTCTCTTGTAGTTTGTGGTTGTTGTTTGTGACCACAGAGCTCGTCTCTGATGTAGGAGACTTCGACACGAACACTGGTTGTGTTAGATGTGTGTGTGTGTGTTCTTCACATTAAACCGTTCTTCTACTCGTCGACATCCAGCACACCCAGTGTCCGTACTGATTCTTCACCCTAGAAAGATCAGCTCTGTGGTCACAAGCTACGACACAGAGATAATGCATCGTAATGCATATGTAGGTCGGTGGAAAGGTGACTGTGAAGACCACACACACTACGCTGGGGCGAGTACTGCTCCGATATCCGGCCCGATTTTACGATTTCATGATGATTTCACCGCGCGGTAACATTCTTTGCGATCGGAACGCGCCCCGTACCCTACAAAAAGGTATGTTATCATACCCAACGAATAGAGTGGTGATGTGGTGATGACGATTGGCGACTTGTTACGTTCCGAAGTCAGAATGTATGAATTGGAATGAATGATGGGGGTGGAGAGTTCGGGTCTTTCTCTCTTCCCTCTCCCTCCGTCCCTCCACCTCCGCTCCTCCTTGATGCGGAGATTTTTATGTTCAGTTTTCTATATTTTTTCGTTTGCCGTCCGATAACGATGTGCACAGCCTGTACAGCGGATAAGCGTATAGCGCTGAGAACAATATCCCTTTTATTTCCGTGATTCCAGGGTAGGCCATGGTGCACAGCCACTACCGTTAAAGCAGAGTGCAGCCAGCACATTTCAATCCAATGTGTGATTCGTGTGTTATTTGCTAGGTAGTTATGTACACGACGCCGTGCAAACGTTCTTTTCCCCCATCGAAACAGCATCCACTACCTAAAACAGTACCCCGTACTACGCACACTGCTGTAATCGGCGTCACCAATGGAGTATATATTATGTAGTTGCAAGGGGAGTCGCCGACCTATATCCTTAATGAGGACACACAACCCGTAATACGCGCGATCGGAGTATCACACATAGCTTGCGAAGATGAGTTTCGACAAAATATTCGATCTCACAGCTGGTGTGTATTTTTATTTTTATATTATACTGTAATTTAATAATAGGTGAATGTCGTCCCTGGTAACTTTTAGGTCGTGGGTCCAAGTCTCGTCGTGTGCATGTTCGTGCTCGTACGGAGTTTTTCTGGCGTAAAAAATGACGAGCGGAAAGCGTGAGAGCGTGAGTTAGCAAAATCGGCGAGCATAAAGCTGAAAAGTGGGATGCGCGACAGAAATGATGGCTAGTACCGGGAAAGAGAAGGGAAGACATCTGTGACCACGGCTCGCCCGTAAGGTAGCTGAGGGTACAACCCCTTACGAGTTGAGCTGTAGAGTAGAGGTGACTGAAACAAACAGTCTGTACCAGCAGCCACCAGGGCCAGTCCACTGACTGCCCCGTGTCCGTATTAATTTCCACCCTAGTATTTGCTCTATCCATCCATCCTATACTAACTTATAGACTAGAGAGTATATGACACGCAGGCCCAGTGTTCACGAAAGACGAGGCTACGAGACAAGGGTACTGAGAGAGTACACCACCGTGTAACATTTGATCTAGCACGCAAGATTAAACACAGCGGCTTTGGGGAGATGGCGAACGAGTTCTGTCCATCCGCGCATCGCTCGGCGTTTGCACCTTGTCCGTTATCGAGACATTCGGCTTGAACATGTGCTGAAGGAGGTGTCGTTGTCGTCCGTGTTTTCTCGTATGACACCACATTTTTTTTTATACCATGGTATCATTTTTTATTTTCCAGCTCAACTCATTAGAGTTTATATCTTCAGCGACCTTCTGGACAAGATGTGGTCGCAGGTGCCCTCCCTTCTCCCCTGTATGTGCCTTCATTTTTATCGCGCACAGGGTTCATCATTCCCACCTTTCAGCTTTTTGTGCTCGTCGGCTTGCGTCGAACTTTAATATCTCTCATGTACCCGGAAACGAAAGGGCCGTTTTTTTGTATACAGTAATTGCAGGAGAACCCGACGGTCGTTACATTTTCGGCCAGAGTGCGTGTGCTCTTGACGCTAAACTGATTTCTCCACCCGTCTAATATGCATCCAACACAAGCGGTGTCCGTGCCGATGCCTCCTTCTGGAGAGACGATCTCTGTGGTCGCCAACTACAAAACAGAGGTACTCGTACACATTGCAAATAAAGGTGATTTGGCGATGCGAAGCCGAACGCAACCAATGCGGGGTTGGAACGTTAGCAAGCCAGCACACTAATGATAAACTGCGCGCGTGCAAGGAGGAAAAAAAGAAGAATCGGAAGGAAAGAAAATGTAAGAATGAATAGAGTGTTTGCGAAAATACGTTTCTAAAAATTTACTTGCCTTCCGATAAAAAAAGTGAATTGCCTTCCCACCGAGTTTTTGGTGTGTTTGCGCTAGCGGTAAACAAAATCCTGCAGGCGACGCCTCCGAAATTTAGTAGGGAAACGGGGATGTGCGCGATTGTAATATACGTACGAGTACAGCAGCAGCAGTACGAGTACTCGTAGTATTATACGATATACGAGTACTCGTTGTACGTACTCCAGTCTCGAGCCTCTCGTTTCAGGTGCAGCAGTACCTGGAACACGGTACATGCAAGCACCCAACAGACTACAAATCAGAGGTATGGCAGTCTGTCTCGCGCGTAAAAAACTCCTTGTGAGCAGGGACTACCTCATTACACGTGCTACAAGCAGAGCAACGCCTTCCTCATGCGACGGAAGGGAAGGCGAAGCGCAGTTTCCCCATGGAACGTGGACCTGTTATTGCGAAGCACCACCCTGCGAAGAATCCGCAGTGAACGCAGCGGTTTAGGGCAGAGGAGTTTCCGCTCCTCTGCCCTAAACCGAAAGTCATGCCACGCTTCAGTCGCGGTGATGTTGGAGAAGCGCGGTGGCTGCTGTCGCACAGATGGACCGATACGAGTACTATCTTGCCAGATGCGGCACACGATAGCCGCAATCAAGGCGCGTGGTGTCGCTCTCTGCGTTGAGGCTCCTCTCCGCGTGCGTGCGTTCGACTCCGCCAGCTGCGAGAAGTTCACCACAGCTTGCAGCAAGCGCTGAACCCTTGGTCACGGACGCAGAGGGCAGCAACAGACGGTTCATCACCGGCCTGCAGCATATCTCTGATGTTACGCCTGCGCGTCGTGCTCAGGGTACTACCCTCTCAATCCTCCGTGCGTTCGTATTAGTAGCTTGTGTTGTATCGTGACAACAGCCGTGGTGCTTCAAACTGGTCCTGCTTAGGGCGCTATAGACCCTTGCAGAGGCGTTCTGCCTCGGACAAATGCTCGGTGTGTTGTAGGCCAATGAAACAGAGAGACAAAATTTACCGTAACTTTTGATCAAAACCTACCTTCGACAAAGTACATTTTTGCCTTTTTTTCAAAAATTTACCGCAAGTATTGCCTTCGGGACAATTTTTGAAGAAGTAAATTTCTAAAAACGTACTTTCGCAAACACTCTAATGTCAAAAAATTGTGTTGCCTGGTATGCAGTAGGTACACAACACACAAGACCCGACAGTAGAGTACAACAACTGGTATCTATGAGTTGAGCTATGATACCAGGTATTATACGACGTGATATAAAATAATTTTTCAATATGTGACGGTAAAAAATCAGTTGTCTTACCGTCATGGCTCATATAGCCTGGCACACTAGTCTGTACGTAAGACTGCACCCCTTCTACTCCCATATTTGTTGGGTAAAATACTTGGAATTAGTGTTGGAAAATATGCTTTTACCATTGCCTTCAAGTTTCAGGGACAAAACTCGTGGAATAGGGCCTCTTTTGGATCAAACCTATAAAACCCTTTATTTCACCTCAACACTTTCAGGACCAAAACACTTGGAATTAAAGAGGTCTTGTGCCACTGCATTCCCGTTTTGGGAACAAAGCAATTGGAATTTGGAGGGTCATTCTCGGAGTTGGAAACGTTTGTTTTGTTTTTTGGTGCTGGTGAGCCACGTCTCCACCTCGGTTGGTGTTGCAGCAGTAGCAGTAGCACTGCCGGTACTGCCGGTAGCCTTTCCGTTCCACCGGGTCGGAGCGGGTCTTCTACAGAAGCAGCACGAGAATAGACTTGTTATTGCTATTAAATAGGGCTGTGAGTTGGCTGGACTTGACTTGGCTTGGCTTGGCTTAACTTGACTTGACTTGACTTGATTTTATCTGACTTGACTTGGCTTTACCTGACTTGACTTGACTTGATTTGATCTGACTTGACTTGACTTGACTTGACGGCTCGTTGTTAGTTGGGTTGGGTGGTGAAGCAAGCCAACCAACTGACTTGATCTTGCTCGATCCGTAATGTGTAAAACACACGTTGAGCGCGAGCCTTTGATGCGGGCCTATTTCTTACCGTCATACCTCATAGTTGCGAGCTACAAGCGCACCAGCCAGCCATGTGCACAAACGCATAACTAAATACGCAAATTACCGCAAGAAACTACTGCTGTATTAGTAACGATAATATGTACCACAGTCGCAGTTATTGTAGACTTGTAGACGCAATGCCTGCTGTTGCACGACGTTTATGCTAGTTCGAGCGCTACTCTGACATACCCGCCCCCCAAACGAACTCAACCCCGAAGCTTAGACGGACCCACACAGACCTGGCACGGCGGAATTTTCGAGCTTGAAATTGACTAGCCCCCAAGATGCCCCCCTCGTCGATCTCCGACTTTTTTTTTTGTTCTGTTGATGCTGGAGTGTGCTCCTCCGTGTGGTGGTCGAAACACGTGATGTTCACATTTCTGCTGCTAGCTGCCATAACGGATGTTGTCGATTATGGCCAACACGAGAGGACCGGCTCTGGCCGGGAGATGCGATCGTTGCAGTCTGGTCCAATCTTGTCCGTTCTGCCTGCCTGCCTGCCTGTTTGCCTGCCTACCTTCCTGCCTGCCTGCTTTGCTTGCTTGCCCCGAGACCGCGAAGTTGGTTGTGGGTGACTCCCGAAGTGTTTCCGCCGAAGAGTTTTCGCTGAATCGTGCTCGATCCTAGACGCCGTTCCTGCGTCATTGCCCACACCGTCTCCGGCAAACATCTACCATACGCGCAAAAACATGAGGGTCGGTACAGCAGTAATTGCAGTTGCTACCGCTGCCAAAATTATTCTTGTTGTGGAGGGAGGGAGGGACCGAGGCAAAAGCTCGCTTACAGCTATCATGCGCACGATAACAATATTACTCCAATGGCCAAAAATATCGTTGTTGCTGCTGCCGCTGCCAATGTTTTGCCTGGGGAGGGGGGCAGGGGAATAACGAGGTTCAGCCGCGCCAGGCTCAGATTCCTCGGTTATCGCCGTCTTTCTCTTGTCGTATTATTGCACGACAGCAATTAGAGTGCGATTTTCTTGGTCTTGTTTTTGGCGTTTGGGTCGATTTGCTGCTTCGACTCCCGGCACCCTGAAGCGATATCCTCGAGTGTCGAAAGGTCTTGGCCTTGCCCATTTTGTGAACAGTCAGCAGTAGTGGGCAATGACCGTTGGCGTGTCGTATGTCGCTGCGCGCCCTTGGGTTTTCACCACGCGCCGTCGGTGACCGTTTTATAAACAAATTTCAAGGACGTCAGCCGTTAGTTCGACGAATTTTAGGTCAATACTCATCTTTGCAAGCTGCGTTGTTGGTACTTGTAATATACAATATAGATGAGTTTTATTTAGAGGTTCGTATTTTTGGTCCACTATAATGGTAAGTGTTGGTACCGTTTTGTATGACCACATGCCCATAGCAGATATGACCATGTGTCAATATCAGTCATGGTCACTGCTGCCGTTTTGCTTTGCGTCGTTGGAGTTCAGCGGAGGCGTGTCTTTGAGACAGTCTTGAGCGTACAGTTAATTAATTGTGACAAGTTGATATTTGTGATGTATATCGAATGCGAATCGATTGTGATGCCCGTAAACGATCAACAGGTCCGTACGATTTCGGTAGACGGTATCATATCATAGGATACGACGAAGGTTTTGGTTCAGAAGCAGCATCAACAACACCCTCGAACCCTTCGAAATTTCGATTTATGGATATGTTCGATACGATATCCAACACTATTTAATAGCAATTACGCTCTTTGTCGGCTCTTGGAACTTTGAACTCGCGCGTTCGAAAGGCGACGGACGAAAGTCTGGTGTGTTTTCTTTCGCATTTTGTCTCCGTCTTTCAGGCGCTTCGATAGACAGAGCGCAGTGTTGTGCAGCAGTGCATGTCAGAGCGGGCCTGCCTTTGTTTCTGCTCGTGTTGATATCGAACAACGGGCGAACTGACATTTCCACCCCACCCCCAACCGCCCTCCCGTTTTTTTTTTTCGCACATGCCCTGACTTTGCTGAAGGTGTCGGGGTCGTTTATGTTCGTCTCGGGGGAAGACGCGGCGAAGCAACAGGGTTTGATAGGAAGCAAAGGCATTACGCATATCATCAACTGCGCGGGACCGCAGTGCCCCAACTACCTCGAATATGTGAGAGTTGTGGGCTCTTAGGATTCATGATTCAGCGACCGCCGGTCGCCGTGGACGAATCTTGCCGTGCGGTGCTGCTTTCTCTCTCTGGCCCACTGATTCGCCGCGTGTTTTGTTGAAAATGTTACATATATAGACCACTCATTGGTCAAGAGATGGGGTATCTGTTGCTGTTGTACTTAGTATGTGCATTGTTTTGTGTGCTTTTTCCTGGGGTATTCTTCCACTGTAGAGTTTTTGGGATCCTGTCTAGTCCTGTCCTGTAACCACTGACTACTATAGCTTCTGGCGGTGAGTTGATGTAAAATCAGCAACAGAAATATATGGTTTAATTGTAGCATATGAATACGAAGCTTGCGTGTAGTACTGGTACTGCTGTGGTCACTTTTGTATTTTTAATCGTACTACCCCTTGTGAGACCTATGAATAGGTGCAATAATCGAATACATGAGAAGCGTATCTTGCTAACCGTCGAGGGTAAGCGATCTGCAGTGCGAAAATATTTATGCATGCTACCGGCGCGTTGTAGACGCCATGTTTCCGGTATTTACCGGCGCGACCAGGAACTCCTTGCAGAGTAGTGTGTCTGTGCTAAATGGATGACCACGTTGTATGAATACTTCCCGGAGTCGGTAACTCCCCTTTGCAGAGTAGTGTTTGTGTTAAATTGCACCGTACCGTCCTGAGTCGGCAACGCCTGGTTGCCACGGGTGGCCGATGCAGTATCGTCACTTTTTTCGTCTCTTTTCACCTCGAGAAAAAAAATGGCTCCTGAAGGGTTAAGCTTTTATATATTCATGTGCAGTATGTATGGTAGTATCGTGGCCACGTGTGTACACCGTCTACTCGTTAGTCTCCTCTTCTTGTTCCCCTCCCTCAGTATCCTCCTGTTTCCTCCATCTCCTCCGCATCTCCTCCTGTTATACCGCCTTATTCGTCCGACGGTTCCTCGATTCCCCCACCCTCCGCCTGCAACACACTCTTTTTCTTTTTCTTCTTTTTTTATCCAACTTTTTTTATCCGACTTCGGATCCCTGGTGTTTCCATTTTTTTCTTTGCACGTTATTTTATTTTGCACACGTTATTTCGCTACGCGTGTGTTCACGTTGGTGTATATAAGTTCGTGCCTTTGACCCAGGTACACGTTGTTTCGTTACGTTTTTACGTCCATTCGTTGCTTTTACACAGGTACACAGACAGGTTGTTACGGTGCTTTTTACTCGTTGATAAGGTACTTTTTATACGCTGTAACGAAGGCTTCTTTTTTCGCGTTTGTTGCGGTACTTTTTTCCACGTTGTTGCGGTGTTTTTTTCCACATTTTTGCGGTACTTTTTATTTCACGTTATTACGTTCCTTTTTTCACGTTGTTACTGTACTTTTTTCCCGCGTGGACGCTTTACTTTTTATGCGTTGAAACTTCATTTGATACACGTTGTTGCGTTGCTTGTTTGCACGTTGTTTCGTTATTTTTCACGTTGATACAACTGCTTTTTTCATGTTTCGTTACGTTTTTCACGTTTTTTATTCCTTTTTGTCACGTTGTTTTAATCTGTTGTTGCCTGTGCCGCGCGCAGACCGGGCGGTTCAAGTTTTTACGGCTGAATTTTTACGACCACCGCACGGAGGACGTGGCCTGGTTCATATACAACGCGTTCGACTTCATCAAGGCCGCTCAGGCTCAGAGAGGGAAGATTCTCGTGCACTGCGTGCAAGGGGTTTCGAGGTGAGCTGCTTTGCCTCTGAGAGGAGGGGACACACGCACAGCCGCGGGGCGGGGTGTGTGTGGGGGGGGGTAATAGTCTTATAATAGTCTTATCACGTACGGTCGTGCTCCGTAGGACCATAGACCCTCGCATCCCTGAAATGGCGGGACAGAGTGAGGGGGGTGGCGGGGGAGGGGTACTCAGTTTGTGCATGGCCATGGTCGTATGACCATAGACCCTCGCATCCCTACTATGCCGGGACGGAGCACGTCGGGTTTTCACCAACCAGGCAGACATTGCTTGCACCAAGCGCGAAGCGCCGTGAGGTGTCCGGCGAGTCGCATGAAGGGTGAACTGCATCCTTTCAAGAACCGCTCGTAACACGGACTTCGGCACCTTGTGCCTACTTTCTTGCTTATCGATGACAGCGCCAATGAGTTCTTCTTCGCTTTTTTCTGGTGTGGCCACTCCAGAGACAGCAATGGGTATTACTATGTAACTGCCTCGTGGGTGTCTTACCATATTCACACTACGCGATGCGATCATTCCCTTTGTGCGGAGTTAGAGTTCTCTACCCCACACAATATGATCATACTCGATAACCATCCTGGTGACCGAAAAAAAAGAAGAAAACGGTACCCTGGCTGTCTATTAATAGCTCACGCAGTGATTGGCAGTTTTACAGCGCCGTTGCCAACCAACGCCCACCCCAATATACATAAAATGTTTTACAGCGTCGGTGCCAACCAAGGCTAACTATTACCAGGTATATTATATTTTAGTGGCGGGGGGGGGCTCTTTGAAAACGTGGCACTTTGAAAATGCTTCATTCTGGTACACTGAGGCTTTCTCGGTGACGTAGTTGGGATTTTTTCGGGGCTATTTGGCCGCACCAGTGAAGCGCCAACCGCGATGCGCACAGTGTGAACGAAATCGTACCCCTTTTCGTTGGGTCGCGGTTGTTCTTTGTGTGCTCCTTGGCTGCCCGTTCGTCGGTATGTCTGATATTGGATGGCGTTATTTGTCATTTGTCCAACCAAGGACAACGTCCCTTAGCAGATTTTACGTGTTGCACGTTGAGAGAACACAACTCGTTTGCTAGCAATCTAGTCAGTGTTTTCCAAGCGGGAGACAGTTTTGGCCCTTTTAAGGGACTTGCGGTCCCTTTTGAGTGCTACACTAGACGGGACCCGGTGGAGAAAAAGGGGGTGCAAGAGTATGAGGTCCACTGTGTACCGTTTTCCCTTATCGCGGGGTGCTCCCTGCTATTCCTGGGTTACATTCTCCAGCTAAATAATAAATGGCGGAAATGTGGGCGGGTATCTTGATCCAAAAACCGAGCAGGCATTTCTGAAGAGTTACGCCGCACTTTGTTGGTTGATATCGCGGTTCGGTTCGGTTCGGTTCGGTTCGGTTCGGTGGTGTTTGGCCGGCAAGTCCCAGGGGCGGTTTTGCGTGAACTCCTGTCTGGCTTGCTTTCCTCCTGTTCATTCCTGAGTACAGGCGCTCCTGCGCCCAGGCCATGCATGCCAGCGCACTAAAACCAGTATAGAAACACCCGGTCTCCTAGAATATTTTGACCTTGACTGACGTATTTTCCTCCTGTCGCCACCCTTGCGCCCAGGTCATGCACGTTAGCGATTGCGTGGCTGATGCTGACCACGGGGGTAGATTACGACGAGGCGTACTTGAGAGTTCGCCAGGGTAGGCCAATCTGCGCGCCGAATACAGGGTTTATCTGCAGCCTGTTGGAGTGGCAACGAAGGAGACAGCAGGTGTGTTGCGCTCCGAAGCGGCAATGTTTTTACCTTTTCTTTTATTTTTACCCCTTTGGGTTGGGTAGTATGGTATTTAAATAATAGTAAGTCGCCAACGAGTTACTTGTTCGCCAGTATATAGGTATTACAGTGATTTGCATGCGGTAAATTTGCGTTTTTTCATTGGCTGGCGCGTTTGAGGTTCGATGCGTCATGTTTATTAATATAGACTGCTGCATGCCAGTTAGTTGGCCATTGTTCCCGCCATCCAGCTATTTGCTAGCGGTGCTAGCGGTCATATCCAGCCAACTCCCAGCTCTACTGGCGCGGCCAACGGTGTCAACCCTCACCCTGTATAAATATTTACCACACACACACACCCCCGCCACCCCCGCCACCCCCATCAACGGCGCGTACCCTCGTCCTTTGCAGCCGCCATCATCACCAATTCTTTACCGCACAGCCTGGCACTCGTCCCTATTTCCGAACGACCTGGTGCTCAAGATCTGCATCCACGAGGACGACCGAAAACACGTCCTTCCCACGCGGGCCGCGCTCGATTCCCGTGGCTGCTTCCTCGTCGTGGCGCCCCGGGGATCTCCCCCCGCCATCCCCGCCCCCGCCCCGGCCCCCACCCCGGTCTCCACTCCCGCCTCCTCTACTTCTAGGAGAGCCCCGGAGATTGAGTCGAATGGGAAGTGGAGGGCCCCATTGTCGACTCCGCTTCACGCGATGCCCTCGACACCTTCTTCTGCGGCCGCTAGGGCTGCGGCAGCGGCGGCGGCAGCTGTGGTCGCAAACGCTAAGGCATCTGCGGCGGTGGCCGCGGCTAAAGAGGCCCAGGCGGTAGCGGCGGCGGCGGCCGCGGACGAGGCGTTGCTGGTGGCGAAGGCCTCGCATGCTAGTGTCGCGGTTCCGTGGACGTGGCGAGAGTCGGAAGTCGGGGTAAGGGATAGGGATGGGATGAGGGTTTTGCGGAGGACCCCGGAGGGGGTATTAAACCGGCGCGCGCAGCAGCAGCAGGAGGGGGCCGCGCGGCGGGGGTTAGAGGGAAGCAGCAGCGGAAGTAGTAGTCGGCGCACGCCGGAGGGGGGGGGGGCGAGACGGACGCCGGACGGAGGAAACGCTCGACGGACACCGGAGGGGAGCGGGCGACGGACGCCGGAGGAAAAGAGCGTTCGACGCTCCCCGGAGTCGCTGCCGTCGGTGTTGGAGGGCATGCGGGTGACGGAGGAGAAGAAACCGGTGGTCGCCGACGTTTTCGTGTGGAAGGGCTCTCAAAGCAATCGTGAGTGTGCAAATGGGGTGCGGTGGCGGGGGTTTTGTTTGCGCGCGTGCGGGGTAATATCGAGTACCGATCTGCGTTGGTTCGATTGTCGGCGATCATCGCTTTTTGTTGATAAGGTATACGGCTGCTCGATCGAGGAGCCTCGAAAAACTTGGGTGCACCCGTGCCGGAGCATGCGTATGTTGGGGTCGCGTCTGCTGGCGGCCGGGGAAAGGTTGAGTTTGTCGCGTGGCAAGTGTGAGATGAGTATCGTGCTCTCATAACACTGCCTATATGCATGCCTCTGGAAGCAGGAGGGTTTCTTGGCGTGGTGCGGTCGTTCCACGAAAATACGAGTCAAGATCTGTTTTGTTTTGTTTTTTTGGTCGCCTTCGGTTGTGTTGATCTGCTGACGCGACCTCTTCGTCCGTCTCTCCACCTCTGCAATAAACGTGATTTCTTCAAATTGGTCCCACATGAACCTGGTGATATATACCTGGTATACCCGTCCAATGGAAAATCGAGTCAAACTTATGTTTTTTTGTTTTTTCGTCAGATGACCTCCAGAGGTGGTCACCTGCTGGTGTGGCCTCGTATGTCCGCCACTCTCGTACCTGTTTCGTGTTGGCAGTTGCTTAATGTGAAGCCGTTCGGCGTTATTGTCAATGTTGGTATGGGTGTTGTCAGTGCCATTGTTGTTGTTGTTGTTTATTATATCGTTATCGTTGTCGTGTCGCTATCATTTGTGTTACCGTTGTTGTTGTTGTTGTTGTTGTTGTTGTTGTTGTTGTTGTTGTTGTTGTTGTTATTGCTGCTGCTGTTGTTGTTATTCCTGTCGGTTACGTTGTCTTTTTGGCCACCGTTAACGCCGTTTTGTCGTCATCGTTATCATTGTCGGCTTCTCCTGCACATGTCCAGCCCAAATGCTGGAGCTAGCAAAGCAGGGCGCGGTGTGGCTCCGCGAGTACGAAGGCTGGGGGGCGGGAGCAAACGCGCCCGTGGTGGAGGAGGGGCAGGAGCCGCCGGAGTTGTTGCGTCATTTGAAGCACCAAGTTAGCGGCGCGAGAGAGGTGGGTTTCGTGTTGCTGGCTTGAAGAGAAGGCGATTGGGACACACGCGCGTAGAGAAGGAGGGTTTCTTATTCCAGGCGATTGGGTCACGGTCGCGGAGTAGGAGGAGGTTGGCCGAAAAGTTTTCGATCTCTGTGGCGCTCTCACGATCGTGTCTGTGGTTTAGAAATTTCTCGCGCGTTACTCGCCCGCCGTCCAAGCGATGTGCGCGCGGTCGGTCAGCTTTCCACTCGTCGGACACATCGTGGTTTAGACCAAGTAGATCCTATAGTCGCGGTTATGTGATGAGCCATACCGTACATATCCAGAACATGCGCGCAAGAGCCGTGTTATACAAACCCAACACAATCAAACATGGTCAACATCGTGCTGATAAAATATATGTATATCACGGATACGTTTACCCCGAAATATGTAGATCATGAGATTGGGCTCTGATTTCTGCGGTGTGCGCAAGAGTTGGCTGAGCACGCTCCTTTCGGGCGGATGAGCGGTGAAGGTTGTGTTTGCAACTTGCGTCATAGTATTGTTTCACTGCCGAGAGGGATCATCTTCACACCCCTACCGTTTGCGCTCAGATCTTTCTTTGACGTAAGCCCCCCCACCCCACCCCCGGCCCATGCGAGATAGGATAAGCTTTTTTTTTTCAATGTTATATATGGAAAAAACGTACTGAGCACCCAAATGTTGCACATGTCTCGTATCAGGAGCAGAAATGGTGCTCCGTCTTGGAAGAGATGAGTGGTCAATCGTCAAATGACTAAAGCAAGCAACAAATGAGTTCGCCCCCCCCCCCCCCCCCCCCCGGCGCCATGGTGAACGCCCAAGTGTTGAAAAGGCCTCTATTAGGAGTAGGAGCGGTGCTACATCTCGAAAGGGATGCGTCATCAATGGTCAATGCCTGTGGCAAGCAACAATGGATCCTCCCCTCCCCGGCCCCAAGTCGGCCAATGCCAATGTTACTCCCTCAGCCTTTTCACCCTTAATATTTGCGCCTCTCTTACCACCACCCCCTCCTCCCTCACCCATCCCCTGAAACATCTGTCCCCACTGCGCCCTCCAGCCTCCGGTGTACGGGGACCTCAGCTCTCCATCCCCGCCCCCAACGTCGCTGCGCTCCTCCACTGGGTCGTCGACGTTCATGCCCTGCGCGACACCATCCACGCACGGCGGTGGCCCTCGTGCACCAATGCTGTCGCCTTCTGAGACTCCCACCCTTTCCCCGGCGGGGCCCAGCCCCTCCCCTGGCGGCGTTAACTTCTCTCCTTACGGGTGCGGGGTGTCTCCCGCGGGAGCGCTGTTCCCATACCCGACTATTTCTCCCGCGGGGTCGACCGCGGTATCGCCCACGACTGTGCATAGGTTAGGGGCGGAGAGCTCCGCCTCTAGGAGGTGCTCGATGACATCCGCAGCAGAAATGGACGAGGAGGAGGAGGACGGGTGCCGCTTGATAATGGGGCTGTCGACCATGGGGGAGGAGAGCCCAGAGCCCGTTCTTGGCCCCCCCCCGGGGGGGGGGGGGGGGGGGTCCCCTGGGGGGACGCTGCGCTGTGAATAGCGTTGGAGGGGGCGTGGGAGAAGGGGAGAGGGGTGGGGGCGACCCGTTGCCGAAACTGTTCGAGCTTGCGGATGAGCTGGGGGGGCAGGGGGCGAGCGGGTTGCGCTGGAGTCAACTTACTGTGTATGATGATCAGGTGAGATGTTTCTTTTTTTTTCAACCTCGTTGAAAATGTAAGGACCGTTTATTTTTTGAATGCCAACCGGTCCCGACATTTCCGGATATAGCGGTCGTGTCTCACGGTAGATCGAGAACATTGTCTGATGTCAGTGTCTGATGTCAGCGTCATGTGTACCTCCTCTAGAGCTTTAGTCGCGCGGGATGGTTGCGCTGCTGGGTCGTGCCTTGCGGGTTGGTGTGGGATGTGTTCGTTGGGTGGTGTTTGGTGTGTTGGGTGTCGGGGGTACAGGGTTGTGCTGAAAATTATCTCGTTCATGTCTCTAGATCGTTTGTGTTTAGAGCGGTGGTTTACAACGTTTGGAAATATTTTATCATACTTTCACGCTCCAGCTCAACTGTTGAGTGTATGAGGTTTTACCTTCAGCGGTGTGGACAAGCCGTGCCGTGGTGACAGGTTTTTTCTCTTCCCCCCTGTACTTGCCTTCATTTTTATCGCGTTATCGCGGCACAGGGTTCATAATTCTCGCTTTTCAGCTTTTTGTAATGCTCGTCGAGTTTCTTCGAATTTACATCGACTATATATTGTGGATGAAATAAGCCTAGCCGAGAAGGGGGTTCAACTCTGCTGGAGGCCGGCGAGCTGTGGAGTCAACTCCGCGGCGTCCCCCTCTTGGACCTGACGGATTCGCGTGTTCTGTCGTATCTGCCCCCGCCTGCGGTTTGCGTCACCCCCACGATTGCGGCATTTCACCCCGCCCCAAACGCCAAACTCCAATAACCCTATAGGAGTGCGAAAGTTTTCCAGTAGAATTTAAAGGCATTTGTCCCCACAGGGTGGGTGTAGTTTTTAAAAGAGTTAAGAATCACCAGGTATGTATCTGTCTTGCCTTGCCGTGTGGTGTTTGTGCGTATGTGTGTTCTCCACAATACAACTTTAGTGCTACCGCGGAGAGCAAAACGCTACAGGTAGGACCATATTCGTGCGCGTGCTGTATCCTCTCTTTACGGCGCGAGTTGCTTTTTTTGTCATGGCATATGTCACGTGTTATTGTTCTCTTGCTTACCCATCGACACCCAGCACGTCCCATGTCCGTGCCGATTCTATATGCTAACTGTAGAGCTATAATCGTGCACTATGTCGTGTGCGTCACGTTATGCCTTCGTTCATCATGTGAACGCTTCCGCCCCGCCGCCTCACCTCCCGCCCCTTGGGTTATATGTTTGTTGACCCTACCCCCCCCCTCCCCGCTTCCCCTACCCTTCCCCCCCGCGCTTCCCCTCCCCCCCCCCCCCCTGGTCCCGGCTTTGGTCGACTTTGGCGTCTAACGTTTCTCCGTCTGCCCTTCAGGACTTGGTGCCGCAGTGCTGCTTTCTCCTGGTGCCGCCCGGAGAGCAGAACTTCCTCTGGGTCGGGAAGGCTTTCGCGGAGGCTCACGCGTCGGTGAGCAAAAACTAACAAATGGCGATAATTGGCAAAAAACGGAGTAAATTCTGTGTCACGGGCGTATGTCTGAGGCGTTCTACAGTAAAAACTACGTGGCACCTGGCGCCGCTAGCAGTTGCGATGCGGGTAGTAGTTCCGGTATTAGCAAGTGCCCCGTCACGTCATTCTTTTGTAGAAATTGCCGTACGTGGCACTCCTAGCAACTGCCGTGTTTTGTCGGTGAGAGCTCTGAATTGGGCGATGTGCCTATGCTGCGCCGCAAGCGCACGCCTGTCCGCTTTTTTTTCCATGGTCGCTCGTCTTGTATTTGCCACCTGTTTCGGAGTCGAGTGTGCAGTGCTAAGTCGCGTGTGCCTGCTTGGCTTTGGTCATGACGTATGCTATGCCTGACATGCTTTAATAGTGGTGCACCTCATATTCTGATGCGTCTTCCTCGCTTGATGAGCTCTATACCTCACAGCCTCTATCGATGTGTGTTTAGCTGTTGACTGCGGCAGGAGTACGCGTAAAGTTTATGGGGCTCCTCACTTGACGAGGTCTATACTTTTTGCTCCAAAAACTGATTTTTGCGAGTTAATGACGGTCCTACCCGATGAAGGATCGATCCCATGGCCCAAGAATACCGCGTAAATTTTCGTACACGTAAATGGTCACTCCATCGCACCCCTCCCTCCCTCCCTCCCTCCCTCCCCTCCCCTCCCCTCCCCTCCCCTCCCCTCCCCTCCTCTCCCCTCCCCCGCGCACCGTAATCGCTTCCCCAAAAGCTTGATAACCTGCCGCTGCTTCAGTCGCTGGCGAGGGAAGTCGCGGTTCGGGACGCGAGGAGGCTATCAGACCGAGTTATTCCTGGAGTCTCAGACGTAGAGACGGCTGTAATCATAGTAGGCGACGGCAACGAGCCACCCGAATGGTGGTCGTCGTATGAGAGAGGGTATGCGTAGTAGTAGTGCGTGGTTATAGGCGGGCAAAAAAAGGTTTGACGTTACGTAGATGCAGCAGATGGAAGGGAGTTGGAGTGGGGGTGGGAGGCGGTGGGGGAGGGGGTGGATTGGAGAGGCGGTAGCGGTTGGGGTGAGAGGGGGTGGGGTTAGGGTGGGAGTGGTGTCGGAAGAGAAGGGAGCTAAGAGGGAAGGATGGGCGGGTGGGTTCGTCCGAGAGGGTATTTACGTGATTAGACCACGCTTGCGGGCGGTCCTAGGAGGGGGGGAAGTACACCCCTCGCGGATTAGGACGTGTTTTAAGTAGACACTTGAAGCGCGGCGTGGAGGTTTGAGGAGACGCGCGCGGTCTCGGTTTTCCCCCCTCCCGCGCCTTGGAATGGCAGGGTCGAATAAGCTCTTGCGAAAGCGATGGTCGGGTGGGTGGGCGGGCTGCCGTGAGGTGCGCGTAGCGTTGCATCGGCGGCCCTGGTGGTGGGTGGAGGATGGGGCCGGGGGGGGGGGGGGGGGGGGCTGTGGTGCCGGTTCTGGAGCGTGGCGTGGGTGAGGGGAGATAGAGCTGGGAGAGGTTTTGTCCGCTTGTGATAGGCTTCTGCGCATAATCTGTAGGCGGGGAGCGCTCACATTGTACTTATTGAGCTGGATGGACGGCGCCTGGCGATCAACAGTAGTAACAGGGCGTGCGTCGAAGCGGAACGAGTGCTTAGAGAGGGATAGCTCAGGGCCAGTGCGGCCTGAGCTAAGAAAGCGAGTGTTTAAGGAGTTTTTAAGGGGGTGGGGGTGAGGGGGGGGGAGGGGGCGCGCGCTTTCAACTCCAGAGTGGATTTTAGATGAAAGCGAGAGGGTGTTGGACTAGGAACGAGCCAGCGTTATGGGTCGTTGGGCGCGCCAACAGCCTCTTGTCGCCGGTATCACTCAATACTACAGTAGCTGGGCGAGTCGCACCTTCACCTTGTACGACCTTTGCGACGTGGAAGGGTTACATGGTTTTGTTTTACGTTTTTGTTGGTGTGTTTGCGTAAGATAGTGCCCGCTCACCGTTCGCTGTTGCGCCGCGAAGTACGGAGTAAAAAGTCAGTGCGGGGTTCACTCACCGTGGCCATCTCATGTAGCTTCAGTACCCTGTTGTGCCGTGGCTGCCGCGTGTGTAATGCAGCCATGAGGCCGCCCCAGCCCAACAGTAGTAGCGCTGGGCGCATGGGGGGAGGGGGATTCAACGAACGAGGTCTTGCTGTTGTTGCACTTGGACAGGCAGGTGCCTGGTTCGAATAAAGTTCCCGAAGGCTATCTATGATGCCACCACACAGATGCCGCCCTTTAATCTACTATAAGTCAGAGGCCGCTCGCTACAGCCAGCGTGGAGATACTCTTTATTTTGCGTGCGTAATTTCGTTCATCCGTCTGTCGGTCCGTTGACCCGTCTGTACATCGATCCGTCAGGTTCTGCGGCGGTTGCGTTTGCGGGGGCGAGTTAGAATCGGAGCAATCACGCTCGCTCAATTAGGCACGACGACGTCGGGTCTCGTTTTGTCGTGGGTTTCCCATATTTATTCACGGCGTTTCCTTGTCTTGGTGCGTTGGAAAAAAGGAGGATGGCGTTGGCACGCCCCGGTCCGTTCCGTTGCGCGATGGGATATATAACGATGCTCCCTGTGGCGTGGGTGTTGCCCGGATCGCGATGTATTTTTTTTGTTGCCCCCAAGTCCGTGTCTAGGCCAGGAGGGCAACCGAACGGACGGCACTTTGTACATGCATGGATGGGTGGGCGGGGAGATAGGGTTGGGGGTGTGCGGGTGGGGGTTCTGTCGCTGTTATTGTGAGCTGCTGCTTGGTGTGTCGTTGGTTGTGTCGCTTTTGAGGGTTTTGTCGGGAGAGGGGTGGCGGGTGGCGACGGAGCGGGTGTTCACTGAGCTTCTCGTAGGGGTTGCCGAGGCGCGTGAGAAGTATTTCAAAGGTGTGTTTAGTAACCTGGGTATGTGCGTCATACTCGGGTAGATACCCGGTTATATCCAGAGTATTTTACCTACTAAGCAAACCCTTGGAATGCGTACAACATGGTGTCCCTCTTTCCTCGAAATAAAGTTATGCTTTTATCTACCTTGCTTTTGCCTTTTGGCGTACACTACGGTTTCATGCGTAGCAGTTAGTTCGTTGTCGGGAGCGCGTTCGTTGTTATACGTGAGTGCCTGCACCTCCCCCCTCCCCCCCGTTTGTCGCGCATGCTTCCTTCTCTCCCACGAATAAGGTGGTACGTGGAGTAAGGATAGTGAGAGGAGGGCGGTGGGGGGTAGATAGCAGATTGTACCGAAAAATTGACCCCGGCGGTGTGCATGGGGCGTGTGCTGAGTGACATCTATCTGACGCTAAGCGACGCATCGCCAAGAAGCACATGATACAGGCCGCTCCTCTATTATTTCTAATCGACGCTATCTATTCTTTGTTGCAGTGTTCGTTTCGGTCGTTTGTGATTATAGCCTTTCCCGGGCACTGTTTTTTGCAGTATTTTTTTTACCCGTCTGTCTACAGCAGCAGCAACAGCAAGCAGTGTCTCCCATATTAATGTACTACCTGTGCACGGGCGGGTGGGTGCGTGGGGGAAATGGATTAGGGTGTGCCCCGATCGGTTTGTTGTTGGTAGGTAGTAATAGATGTATTTTATTACCAATAAAAAATAGCAAGTAAGCAGTGCTTATTTTGTGGCTTTCTTTTGGATTATTTCTTCTCCGTGTGTTTTTGTTTCAACAGTGAATGGTCGTACCTAAGTACTGTTTGTTGATGGATGTTTTATTTTGGAGAAAAAAAAATTAAAAGCGGCGACATAAGTGTCAGGTTCGGCTATATAATATCCATTTCTTATCTTTTTACGGTTTTACGGCAGATCGTAGCCGATCTCGCACCGAAATTGGTTCTGGTACACTCCTTCTCCAAGGGGACGAACAGAAACAATCGATCATGAAATAAATAAAAAATCAAAGATGGGGGGAAGGGGGAGGAAAAGTGGAAAGGGACTTGATCAGGGGCGGGGGGGGGGGGGGAGGGGCGTGTGCTCCGTCGAGCCGTTGTTTTCTTATTTATTTATGGAATGCTGCGAGAGATAAAAGGAACCTTGTTTTTTGCCGTGTTTAAGAGCTTGTTCCTTGCCTTGTGTGTTGGTGTTGACATTGTTTGAGCACCCCCTCCATTCCCACGCCCGCCTTTTTATTTCAGTTTGTGTCCATTGTTGTTGGCGTGACGACTGTTGCTTTCTTATTTTTTATTACGGAGGCTTTCTTTGGTCTGTTATCAATAGCCGCCGCCTTTTTTACGCCTTGTTAAGAGAGAAGTTATTTCTGGTGGCGATATGTTCTATATACATACCTGATACCAAGTATCGGTATACAGACAATAGTAGTAGTAACAGCGATAATAGTGGTGTTACGAGTATGAAAAGTAGTACTAACTACTACGTATCGTACGGCTTGCTGCTATTATTCCACTGAAAGCACTGCTGCTATTAATTCTACCTTCTACTTGTAAAACAGGATGATCGGTCTTTTTGGAGAATAATAATAATAATACTACTACTACGAGGAGACGCAGAGAAATTTTCCCGCGATCTGTTGGTTGTCATGAGTGACAACTGATTATTTCTTGTTTGCTTGTTGTCTGTTTCGATTAAAAAATTGGTAATAAAAATGATATTAAATGAAGAAATAAGCACCGGTTACAAAGTAATCAGCTAATAACAAGCTATTATTATTAATAAAACCATGTAATAAATAAAGTGTGAAGTGTACCAGGTATCGCACAGCAGCTGCTAGCAGCGGCAGTGGCGAGGAAAGACCCGTTGAGCGTTGCGGTGATAACTGGCCGTGTGCTCTGCAATGAAGGACTGGTCACCACACGTCGACGGCTAAATATCAATGTTACATTGTGCTGCCACCGCGAGCCCAACATGCATGCGATGAAAGCATTTTTTTGTGTCAGGACATATATTTATGCTCCGCTCCTGTATTTTTCTATCATGTCATGTATAGACTAATATGGTTATTATGTCATGTATAGACTATTATGGTAAGCGATTAAATATTAAATGTACCGATTGTGGCGGTGGCCATGTAGCAGAACTCTGTGTACCCTCCTCTTCTTGTTTCTCGGTCGTGTAAAAAATCCTCCAAAGCTGACGCAGTGTATGTAATAATGATGTGTATGTATATCAGTCTACCAGGGAGAGTATAAGTAATACTCCTTGTATGAAGTAATATTGTTCCGTGTGTGGTGCGCATTGCTCCAGCGATTCTCTCTCAGTTGGTTGATCTGATTGTGTTCTTTTTAGAAGAGCATAATAGACTAGTCTATACTCTATAGTCTATATTTTTTTTTGGATGAAAGAATACACTTCTTCAGCTGTGAGATCGGCCAAAAGGATTCTAGATCTCAAACCTCAGCTTTGCAAGCTGTGTGATACTTCGATCGCGCGTGTTACGGGGTATGTATACCCTTTGTGAACGATACAGACAGATCGGTGGATCCCCTGCTAATGCCGGAGTCAACAGGACTAAGACGTTCAACCTTGTTCTGCGCACGGAAACTGTATAGTGTGAAGGTGTCGTGGTGCCGGAAGGTGGGAGGGAAAGAACGCAGGGGTATCAGCTTCGCTTGGAGACAGCACGGGTTCTTCTTTACAGATTTCTCACTATTGGCATTGAGCTATGACAAGCTCGAGGAGACAGGAAAGTAGAAGGAGGAGGAGGAGAAGGAGGAGAAGGAGGAGCGAGAGCACGGGGGATGGGGTGAAGCTCACAGAGTTCCCCAACATTGCTGCTGTTCTCTCTTCTGGACCTTTACCTATGGAACGTACAAGGAACGTTCTCCTGGATGTTCTATGTTCCCATGAGCGCTTAGCGCGCTTACTTCTATCTATCTTGCCCAGAGGAAGAACGTCCCATTACCGAGAATGCTCTTGTGGTATAAGCTAGCTAGATTCTACGGGTCATCCGCTCCACTTAGAATATCCCGTTCATGAGAATATTCTTGTGGCCAATAAACCGTGACTTTGCGGATTATCTTACCGAATCTATTGCCAGCTATACTGACACTCTATTACATTAGCCCACCCTGAATAGTCGTATGTGCAGATCACCTTGCAACCAAAGGATGTCAACAAAACATCCAGAATTGTGGAGGGGATCGAAGATGCGGCTATTCGAAACAAGGGAAAATGAGGCTATAGATTCCCCCACACCTCGTAATAATGAGGCTTAAACGCCTCATTGCAAGATATACAACACCCCATGATGGAGCTCACAACCGCGAGAGCGTCCTGCCGACGACGCCATTTGTGAAGGTGTCGTGGTGCCGGAAGGTGGGAGGGAAAGAACGCAGGGGTATCAGCTTCGCTTGGAGACAGCACGGGTTCTTCTTTATAGATTTCTCATTGTTGGCATTGAGCTATGACAAGCTCGAGGAGACAGGAAAGTAGAAGGAGGAGGAGGAGAAGGAGGAGAAGGAGGAGTGAGAGCACGGGGGATGGGGTGAAGCTTACAGAGTTCGCTTCACCCCAACATTGCTGCTGTTCTCTCTTCTGGACCTTTACCTATGGAACGTACAAGGAACGTTCTCCTGGATGTTCTATGTTCCCATGAGCGCTTAGCGCGCTTACTTCTATCTATCTCGTCCAGAGGAAGAACGTTCCATTACCGAGAACGCTCTTGTGGTATAAGCTAGCTAGATTCTACGGGTCATCCGCTCCACTTAGAATATTCCGTTCATGAGAATCTTCTTGTGGCCAATAAACCATGACTTTGCGGACTATCTTACCGAATCTATTGCCAGCTATACTGACACTCTATTACAATAGCCCGCATTGAGGGGGACAAAACCAGACATCTGTGGAATTCAGTATGCATGAAACAATAAGTGTTACAGTGTGAGTTAGCTTTGGGAGTGGGCTATTTGCTTGGGTCTACCGGGTTCGCACGCAAGTTCCTGTGTACTCCCTGTATATATGTGGCAGGCCAGCGGAGGTCCAGCCCAGACCTGATGCTCGGGTTGTTATTGCTGTCGAGTCATGATGGAACAAGCGGTGGACGTCGATCGCTACTACGACTCCTGTCCCAAAGTAGTGGTCTCTCTTCTGCTCTTCTTGATGTAATAATGCGAAGGCACACTCACACACAACAACCTGTATTGATCGAGCGAAGGCCGATGAGTGAGATCTGGCGTGCTGCATCATCAAGCGTCGGGCGGTGCACACTTGATCCTAAAGCTCTTCGAACGCCCACATCTTACACACTACCAGGGAATACAGAAACTAACGCATGGATCCAAAACGCCAGGCCCCTGCACTTTCCTACGTACAGATGGAAGCTCTTGCGCTATTAATAATACTGAATGATCAAAGGTGCGTGTCGCCGAATAGCCGATGATTGTTTTTGATAATCCAGAGACCCTCCGTGGTCATTTCCGGGCGGAGCACCCGCAGGCCACAATTGTTACGAGCTCACCTGTGTAAAGGTAGGTGCTGGGGGAAATCCAAATTCACATCGTGAAAACCACGGAACGACTTCCTCCCTCCATATTCCAAGAAAATTAAACTGTTTGAATGTTAGTCGGGGCTACAGCAAACAAGAAATTCCCGGATGGGTCGATTCCTCCCAAGAGTCGACGTCTTAGAACGGGCATCACTAAAAGCGTGAGCCGTATATGGCCATCAGTTTTCTCGGGACACTCACACGCTACCTCGTGGGGCCAGACTCTGAGCGCTTGATACATTTAAAAAAATTAAAAAATAGACTTCTTCAGCTTTGAGATCGACCAAAAATGATGTACTAGAAGAAGAGCATAATCATATATATGATAGCTTAACCCCTTTAGAACCCCGAAATCCTTCCCTAGATACTAATTTCAAGTAAATTTGTCCGCAAAAAGGCTTTCCAGTGGTAGTGGAGGCGTTAAGCGGTCTCGGACAACAGTGATCGGGATCTTTCCACCACAGAAACCCCACGCAAACTAGGGGAAGAACCACCGCCAGTACCACCACTCTTCTTACTCCTCCTGCTGTGCTGTGTTGTTGTTGTTGTTGTTGTTGTTGTTGTTGTTGTTGTTGTTGTTGTTGTTGTTGTTGATATTGTTGTGTTCATAATCTACCTATTAATACTACAACAAAGCAGCATACGATACTGCGTTGATGGCCGATTGGACTGGTGCTGCTGGTGTTGGCGTAGAACGTGAATACGAGCGGGCTTGATCGGTGCTCTGAGCTGTTAGCTGGACAGTAGTATTTGTCGCTTCGTCCGTTGATGGTATGGTCGAAAATACTTCATCAACAGCAGCAGCAGTAGTGCTTATGCCAACCCCCGGCTGCCTCGGCGCCCGGCGCCCGGCCGCCCGGCCCGATTTTGAAATTTAAATTTTGAAATTTGGCGTTGCAAGTCCTGGAAAGGCGGCTCGATACAGGGGCGAGTAAACATCGCTTTCAAAGCGGCGGCTGCCAGGTGTGCGACAGGAGTCGGCCTGTGCAAGGTATGAGCACGGCAGCTTGGTTCAACTTCCTTAGCCTCTAACTGCGTACAACTGTGGAGAATACGGGTGATGAAGGCATCGTTACGAAAATTATGCATGGCTCTCGCTGCATTGCCTTTTGCTCAGCCGTTCTGTGCAGCACCTTTGCTCGCTCGTCGGACAGCAGCACACTCAACCTCTTTTGGCGAGAAGGGCACATCGTCGCGGGGTGCGGCAGCTCATGTACCCCAACGTAAGCGGCCCACGGCTCGTCGACTAATGGTCCTGGCCGCGGAAAAACTCGCGGTCGACCTCGGGGACGTCAAGCGCTCGCTGTCAACAGCGCGAGACCGTCTGGACAAGAACAGAGAGCTGTTTGACGAGGCGAAGCTGAAGGGAGAGTTGGAGTATCTTGAGGGCGTGAGCTCTGAGCCCGACTTTTGGAACGACGGGGCTTCAGCAAGGAAGACGCTTGGCAACTTGAATAGGTGCGCTTACTTTTTCACGGTTGGGGGTGGGGACGTGCAAGAGTTTGAGTGTTTGGCTTGCCCAACTGTGTAATGGGGCTGGTTGATAGTAGTGTCGTTGTCATGTACAGTCCCAGATCGAATGTTCCTGTGTGGTGGAGGTGTTTGTTGGCAGGGCTTTGATTTGGTTTTATGATCGGAGAAGTTGACGATACGCGCACGGTGTTACGTAGACTGTACAGAGTGCACGAGTAGAGTGTACAAGTGTAACATCGAGTGAGGGTAGAGCGGCGTATGATGCCAGGATGTTATGGTATCATTGGGGGCGGTGAATTGCGCGAAGCTATTCAGGGGGAGGGTCTGTACGGTGTACACGTAGAGCTACAAGGTAGAGACCGCGCAGTATCGCAGAACAGCACTCCTATATATCGACCATGCCGTGTGGTGGACTCAAGATCTTGCTTCCCTTCTGGAGTAGCTATTCATACTAATAGGGACGGTACGTTCTTGGGATGCGCTGCGCGGTACCAAGTACTGCTGTACCAAGTACCAAGCCATCCTTCCTTGAGTATCGCCTCTCGCGCGACAGTTTGATAGACAAGGAAAACATTAACATATTCCGACACCTGCCGTCATATGCGATCTTGTACACGTCAAGTTTGACGTCTAGTCTAAACTATTCTTTTTTTGTTGCTCATCCCTTCTATTATGTTCATACTTTTTCTTTCTCCTCCCCCCTCCTTAGACGTAACTCAGACCCGGGGTCTCTATGCAGGCTCTTCTCCCACGTCCCCACTACGGTGCGCGCCTTCGTATTCATCGCGAGAATAATTCAGCAATTTCTTCCCTCGTCGACTCGCGCGGAAGTGTGCTTACCCACGCTATAAAGCGCTCTCGGCAGTTCGCGTCTCTGGAAAACAAAAATGTCCATACCGATAGTTGAACCCCTGACTCCAACCTTAGTGTTCGAGGTTAGCCACTAGACCCGCTGGGGCGACCGGCACATGCCTGATGCCTGCTTTATCCGCTCTCGCTTCGTCACATGTGACATGTCACATTTATCTCTTTGCAGGTTGTCCGGCATGAAACCGGCACGAGCGTGCGATGCCTTCTTACCTTTTGGTGTATTTTGTACTCTTTCCCTTGCTCTCCCAGTAGAAATCACCACGCTTTCAAACCTCGAATTGTATTTTTGTGTGCCCCGACTGGCAAACCGACGTCTGCTCTCCTGTCCCAGGTTGAAGTTGCAGGTGGACCGATTGCATCGTTGGCGGGAATGGGAGGCAGATGCGGAGACGGTTGTCGAGCTCTGCGGCGACGAAGAGGAGGGGGACGAAGATGCTGCCGCTATGCTGGACGAGGCCATGGAGGTGAAATATTTCCTGGTATTTCTTTGGCACCGGTGGGGGTAGATTAACGCGTACCAGGTATTTGCCATATTATTTGCTGAGTTAGAATTCGGGTTAGGGTAAGGTTTGGGACGGGTTGGCCAACGCATCAGTCAAAACAAATATTGCTGAATCGTTCCCGTCCTTTATTTACTACCAAGGTGGACTCTATTTTTGGACAACATGGTACAGTGAAAACAACAGCCCTCCCATCCGATCAGCGGCGGCGGATCAATCACTGCCTAGCGTGAGAAACCGCTATTCCTTCCTAAGCATTCCTCTCCCCGTTCAAAAACATGCTAGCAGGCCTTGCAACTCCTTCAACGAGACCTAGACTCCTGGGAACTGGAGCAGCTCTTGTCTGGCAAGTACGACAATTGCGGTTGCAGGCTGACAATCATGGCTGGGGCGGGCGGCACGGAAGCTCAAGATTGGGCGCTCATGCTGCAGCGCATGTACCTTCGTTTCTTCCAGCGGAGGGGTTTCAAGTACAAGATAGTCGAGGAAGAGGTACATACATGATGGTTGAGGAAAAGGTACACATAGGACCTGGATTTCACGTGCAAGATAGCCGAGGAAAAGGTACATATAGGACCTAATGTTTAAGTGCTAGATAATCAAGGAATAGGTGTATTTAGGACCGGGGTTACTAGCTATTCGAGGAAGCGGTATACATTAGGCCCCGGTCGGTAATGCTGTTGACAGTCCCATATCTCGATCATTCGTCCGACGCCGTCGTCGTTGTCATCTGTCGGTCGTGTGGCATTCCGAGAAACACAAACGTATTCACTAACTACCCGAAGAAATTGTCTGACTCTATTCCCAAGTACTCTGTGCCCGAAACGTAAGTGGGTACCAGGTACAGTTCTAAAGGGCTTACTCGCGGAGATGCGAGGTTCTCGTAACGCCGGATGGACTCGTCGCTCAAAATCGTGTTTTGCCGTCACGACATGATCGCAATGTAACAAACATGATACCCTGCAAACAACACCAACAACTTCTCGTTGCTTGGGGCGGGAATACCGAAAAAATGTGCCCTAACACAACCCAAATTGCGACGTCTCAACCCCCCCCCCCCCCCCCCCCTCCCCCCGCCCCCTTCAGGCGGGGGAAGTCGCGGGCATCAAGAGCTGCGAGATACAGGTGGAGGGCGACTTCGCGTACGGTTACTTGGCGGGAGAGAAAGGGACGCACAGGCTCGTGCGGCAGTCGCCCTTTAACGCCCAAGCGAAGCGCCAGACGAGCTTTGCCGGGGTGGAGTCGTTCCCCATCATCGAGCAGGAGGACTTGTCGTAAGTCCCTGAAGCATTCATTCGCTTTTCCCGCTTCATGTTTGTTTTTAGGGACGCAGGTACCAGGTATGGTAGGAGGTATGATAGGAGGTATAAACACATGCTGCGGTAGAGGTCCACGTGTTTGTTTTAGAGGCTCTTCACCTGAAGGAGTTCTACGCTGACTTTTGAGAAGAAGGAAAAAAAGTGTCACCCGATAAACGACCTCCACCGCCGATCTATAGGTATGTAACCAAGGATTACTACAAACGAAAATGTTTTCGCAAGTGCATTGGATGGCTTTTTTCGGTGGAGAGCTCTGTCAGAAAATGTTTAGGCCGACCAGTGCTACCCCTCATGGTAGCACGCGACGTACATACCTGATATCGTTTTTCCTGCTTTTGCTCTAGCCCATAGGAAACGCAGGTACTGTACCAGGTACCTATAACGTTTCCGGTACTTCGTTTTTTTTATCCTATTGGGACACCGGTACCACGTATTATATCACGGTTCCCCTCGTTTTTGTTTAACCCCTTGTTAAGGATGCATATGTATATGTAGCGATCTCAAGAAGGCGAGGAAATAAGTCGCGTCACCCGTATAATAAGAGCGTGCGAAATAAGCAAGTATCTCAATTCTATGCGCGTGTCGTACAATATGTGAGTAGTTCTATACAGGTCCTTTCGTTGCAGCAAGGACACCCCCCGCCTGTCTTTAGCAGCCCGGACGGCTTGGTTCGGCTCATTCTGCGATCAAGTCGCTTTTGTCGCAACGTGTTTCCCCTTTGACGTCCCTAAGAGATTATAAAGCCTCATTCTCTCTGACCACTAGTAATACTATTAACAGTATTGATAGTATTAATAGTATTGATAATGCCGCGGCAGAGGTGCACCGTTTTGTCTATGAGGCTCCTCGCTCGAGAGGAGTTGTATGACCTGAGGAGGCAGAAACTGATTTGGAGAACGTCAAAAATTCTCCCCGGTATAACAATCCCATGGCCTAGGTATAACTAAAACGAAACCTGTTGCAGTAAAGTAATGAAATTTTGCACGATTTGGGGCTAAGCAGACTCGTTATTCGGAAACCGTTCCTGAAATTTGGACGATTTGGGGTTAACCCCTTTTGAGCCCCAAAACCCCTCCTTATGTTAATTAAAAGTATTTTGTCCCAAAAATGGGTTTCCATTGTACAGGCGTTGAGGAGCCCCCTTGTTCAGAAACCGTTTCAGGCGAAAATTGCTACCTCTGTCGTAGCTCGCGTCTGACGGCTCTAAGGAGTTACTTCGTGTTAGCTTTTTTTTTTTAAGCTGCGAAAATATGATCCAACGCTTAATCCTGTTTTCCCACTGCGAAAGTGGTTCGACGCTCATTCCCAAGTATAATAGTGTAAAAAAAAAGCGGCCCTGTATGGGTCCTGAAGGGATGCAGCCTGTTCTCATCGAGGTTATCGAGGCCCCGGTGACAGTTGCAGCAGTGATGGCCGCATTTTCTGCACTCGCATCGCGGCTGTGTCGTAGTCGTATGATGTATGCGCGCGGATAGAGTCCGTGAAGGAGATCTGGAAAATTCGCGGCTATCATGCCGTCTACGGTTACTCGACGCGAAATTCCGCCTATGATTGGATCAGACATGAAGATCGACGGCTGGATAATACTGCTCTGTCTCAGAAATAAAATGTATGCCAGTGGTAAGATTTTAATATACTGAATGGGGGAAGAGGAGAGGACAGGTTTGGGTACGTAATTCGTTAGGCAAACATTAGTATAGGGGGAGAGTGTTGGTTCGGTTTTGGACCCGGCATTTGGTTCATGGCCAAATATTGATACTTTGGCGCGTGCGGTGAGGCATGTTGCTCATGTGTGCTATATATGAGTATCACACAGCTTGCAGAGATAATTTTCTACGAATCTTCGATCTCGCAGTTGGAGTGTAGTTTTACTTTGATAGTATGTACCGAAGACAAAAACATGTTATTAATACTCAGTAGTTCGCTTTCCGACAATATCCAGATTCACAGCATTACATAATTAACTCCGTACGGAGTATCACACACAGCGTGCAAAGATGAGTTTTGACGATATGTTCGATCTTACAGCGGGAGTGCATTTTATTTTTTTATACTACAGAAATGCATAATGAATTCTGATGCTGAACTAAAATGTATGTCTAGTGTTTCATGTATCGGAAGTTAAAATACATGGAAAATCACATTTTGTCGCAAGTTCCGATAAAAACGAAATCGGATCGGTTTTCGGATCTATAAAAACGGCGTTCTGTTATTCGATAATAACGCCTCGGGTCTTCCGATAATGCACGAATGCACAGCAGTGCATAATTAATTCCAATATAGAACTTTAATAATACTCGTTCCTAGTGTTTGATATCGTATCGGAACTTCCGATAAGTCGGAAATCGGATCGCTTTTCGGACCGGAAAAACATCGTCCCGTTATCCGATAAAACCGCCATTTCCTCTAGCGGGGGAGGGATGTCGCTCTATTGCCCCTTATCCTGCTATTGAGAGGGTCCAAGATGAGTGCTTCGGCGCGAGGGGTCAGAAGGGAAAAGCATGCGTACTCCTTCGGCAGTACATATCATATGATACCAAATATTGACCTGTATTTCCATATCGGATTTTTTATCGGATACCGAGGATTTAGGTGCTTATCGGATCGGAATCGATTATCGTTCCGATATCAAACACTTCCCTTTTTCCACGGCACGTAATGCGAAAGCTGACAAACAGCGTACCGAGTACCATCAGTCCCCCATTTAATGAGATTACTTCGTTCTTCTTCCGACGATGTGCAGTGAATAATCCATTCTTAAACGCAACAGCTGTCATAGCCCGAGTATTGCCACTGTCACCCGATCCATCTCCCGCAGTTTTTTTCATTAATTGTGTTAAAAGTTGGTCTCAATCGTGGGCGGGTGTTCGTTGACTGTACCTCGAATAGTGGGCGCACCCCATTATGTGCGTACTGCCCCATTGCTGTATGTTTTACCACGCGTGTGCCGCACGTAAATGAGATGGTTTTCGAAGTATTTCAACTTCGTCAGCTGTGAGGTCCACCGGTTGAGTGGTCGATGCCGGGAAACCTGTCGGCGCGCATGCCATCCAGCGATTTATTACGATATGATACGAAACCATCGGCACAGGCAGCTTCGACGCCTGTCTGTGTGCTGTGAAATTCACCCTGTTTTTGCTCTTCCCCAATCTCTGCTCAGCGACAGCTACTGCATGATCTACTTCTGCAGCGCCGACCGGTTTCCCGACAGCCGATGTTCTAGCTTTGCAAGCTGCGTGCTTCCAAACATGAGTTGTCACAGCTGACGTTTAGCTTTTGGTACGGTTGGAGCGCCCCTCACTTTTCTGAAGTCAGTCAGTTGAGAAGCTCCATGCCTCACCCAAAATCTGACGCGGAGACAAAAGTTAAAAAAAGGAAATGCACACCCCCACCCGATGAGCAACCCCAGCATACCTGGACGCGTCCTGCGATAGAGGGTACCTGGTAGCGTTTTTTTTACTTTTTTTTTTCTCTGAATGACGGAACTCCTTAACCCGGCCTCGTCCAAAGTTTTTTTTTTGTGTGCGTAGGCCATTGGTTGTGAATCGGGTTGCGTGTTCGGTTTCCTCTATTAATTTGTTGAGTATGTGGGTTTAGGTATAGAGTTCCTCCGGTGATTATCCTCAGAATAGAATTGTCGCACCTCTGCCCATGGCACGTGCCATTGGGTACTTGGGTATAGTTCGCGAAACACACCCACAAATATACCGTGTTCCAACGATATTGAGTACGTTGTTATTGCCCTCGAACAACATGGCGTAGATTATGTTCCGTTATTGATCGAATACCCTTCCATAAAGCAGTAGCATCTCTCCTCGGACCCCTCTGCCAGAACAGTTTCTCCATTTCCTTTCCCCACATCTTTTTGTTTCAGCTGCTACAGATATAGACTACCCTAGTCTTCGTCAACATTCCATCCCTGGTTTGTAGTTTCTCAGGTGGTTAGTATCATACCAGCAGTCTTATACGTGCTATTTATACCAGGGCTTTTCACGGGTCGGGTCAAATCTCGCGGGTCGGGTCGGGTCGGGTCGGGTCAGCTGACCCGACCCGACCCGCGAGATTTTTGAGACGTCTTGACCCGACCCGACCCGACCCGCGAGATTTTCGAGACGTCTTGACCCGACCCGACCCGACCCGCGAGATTTTCGAGACGTCTTGACCCGACCCGACCCGACCCGCGAGATTTTGAAATCGTCCTGACCCGACCCGACCCGACCCGCGACAATCCGAGTGACCCGCGAGATTCGGGTCGTCTGGCGGGTCACGTTAACTTGACCAGTGACATTTCTCACGGGTCAAAGTCAAAAAGTCACGGGTCAAAGCATGTATGCCTCGGTCGGTTGGTTGGTCCTTGGTCCCTCGTACTTTTCCCAGTATGTCGTGTTCTCTGCGTTTTTTACCGGCATTGTTTGCAGCTGCTGATGATTATGCCATGTATGTGGTGTGCGCGCGAGAAATAGGAAATAATCCGCAACCCACATGCATGGACATGCCCGTACCGTTAGACCACCAGGTCGACCCGACGAGCGACCCGACGAGCAAGCTAGTTATAAAACTTGTTTACAAGTGCAATCTCCGGCCCCGGCAAGCAGCCTAGCTGAGCCGCCTCCGGCAGCAAGCCCACAATTGGGGCAGTGGACCTGCCAGCAAGGGCTGCGATCCGCGAGGATGCGTTGTCTGCTGCTGGTGCTTGCTGCTGCCAGGGTGCTGCTGCCGCTGTGCTGCTGCTGCTGCTGCTTGCTGCTGCTGCTGCTGCTGCTTGCTGCTGCTGCTGCTTCGACAACGGCTGCTCTTCTTCTTGCTTTTTTACGTTTGGTCACATTTCGTGCTGGTATGATAATTCTCGAGCTAGCTACTACTACTTAGTAGTCTACTACTACTACTACTGCTGTATCTATCTTCTATCTGTGCAATCTCCAGCCCCGGCAAGCAGCCTAGCTGAGCCGCCTCCGGCAGCAAGCCCACAACTGGGGCGGTGGGTCTGTCAGCAGGGGCTGCGATCCGCGAGAATCCGGCGTCTGCTGCTGGTGCTTGCTGCTGCCAGTGCTGCTGCTGCTGCTTCGACGACGACTGTCCTTCCTTGCCTTTTTACGTTTGTTTGGTGACATTTCGTACTGGTATGACCGTAATATTACTGCTGTTGTTGTTGCGGCTTCAGTAGGAACGGGATTCCCGTCACACTGCCGTATGCCTTGGTACGAGTAGCGAGGGGTACTGCCTGGTGATTGTTCTGCACGCTGTGATGACATATGATCGGAGCATCGGCACAAGGGAGGCAGGAAGCCGAAAAAATAATGTTTGTATTTTATTGGCGGACCCGCGGGCCTGACCCGCGGGACGCCTGCACGGCATCAACGTGGCTCTCAGCTGTAAGTTTGAAAAAGGCGGATCCGCCGGCTAGATCCGCGGGTTTGACCCGCGGGTCAGCCCAAAACAACTCACGGGTCATTATGGCTTGACCCGCGAAGTGACCCGTATCTCGCGGGTCATGACCCGACCCGACCCGCGAGATTTTGAAAACCTCTTGACCCGACCCGACCCGACCCGCGAGATTTTGAAGCCTTTTGACCCGACCCGACCCGACCCGCGAGATTTTGAAAACCTCTTGACCCGACCCGACCCGACCCGTGAGATTTTAAAACGTAATGACCCGACCCGACCCGACCCGCGAGATTTTGAAACCCCCTTGACCCGACCCGCGGGTCGGGTCATGACCCGTGAAAAGCCCTGATTTATACCCTCTATCGTGGCGCGCCTCCTTGTTCCTTCTTTACATGTTTTTGTTTGCCAAATTGTCCTCCTGTGGAGCCTGGCATCATCCAGGGGTTCTCACTGACCTATACCCTGGCATCGTTTCGAGAGGAATATATATATATGTGCGAACGGCGCGGCCGAAACATCGCGCAGCTTTGCAAAAATATCGACCACGCAACTGGTGGAACTCATAGCTGAAGTATGTTGAAGTTACTTTGTTTTATTTCATTAAATGAGGGGTGCCGCCTCACGCCCCCCGTGCTAAAAAAACGCCTTTTTTTCTGCGCAAGTGAACTGGTAATCCCGGAAGGAGAGCTGGAGACCAGCACCATGCGCTCGGGGGGCGCGGGCGGCCAGAACGTGAACAAAGTGGAGACGGGCGTGAGGATGAAGCACATCCCCACGGGAATCGCTGTGCGGTGCACGCAGGAGAGGTCCCAGATGCTGAACAAGGAGCTGGCTTTGAACATGCTGAAGGAAAGGCTGGTGGTCGTGATGCAAGAGCAGCAGACGAAAGACTTAGCGGCGATCAGGTGTGTGCGCAGCGAAGATGGGTTTTCATCGCATGCGCAGCTTCTTGCCGTAGGACGACGCGTTGCCTCTTCTCGATCATGTGGTTATGTAACGTACAAGGCTCTGTTTATAAGGCTTACTGCAGTTTGGGTAGGTAATTGCTTCACCTTTTACCAGTGGTCAAACGGACTAATACCCTCTGATTTCTGTAAGTAATGTCGTCGTCGACAGACCATGGTTTTTTGGGTGGTGGGTTCGAACCCCACCATCTACCAATAATAAACTTGTACGACTTTCCCCATGTGGAACTTGAAAAACACTCTGCTCGGTACCCCCAGGAAATGCAACCGCGTGGATAATGACACGCCCGCCCGTATCTCCGGCCGGCCTGCTATCCTGCCGTTTCAGGGGGAGAAAGTGTTGTAAGACTTAGTTTGGGCAGGCTATTGGTTAACTGTTTACCAGTGGTCAAACGGACCTGTTAGTACCCTCTAATTTCTACAACGGTCCCCGTTGGGGATGCGGTTCGCTTCAAATCACGGGGTTGTCGCACATTCACGATCGGAGGGAACATATGCGTTCCTGTGCATGAGCTACATGCCAGGTATGAACACGTGAACACTCTTCAAAACTAAGAAAAAAAAAGGCGCTTCTTCTTTATTAGGTATGTTTATTACGACGAAAGCTACTCGGACGGCAGGGGGGGGGGGCATTTTTTGGGTCGTTTTTTTGTATTTTCCTTCTCGTAATACTGGAAGCACACGTGGGCTATCGACCAACTTCCTCGATTTCCATACATTCTCCTACATAATAATCCTGAATTTGCGGTAAAAGCGGCTCATTCCGTGGAACAAATTTCCCCCTTCGTTCGTTCTTCGTCTCGCAGGGGGGATATGGTCGAGGCGAGCTGGGGACAACAGATCCGCAACTACGTGTTCCACCCCTACAAGCTTGTGAAGGACACGAGAACGGGAGCAGAAACGGTGCAGGCGCAAGATGTTATGGACGGAAATCTAGACGATTTGATAGAGGCGTACTTGAGGTACGCTAGGGGATTAGTTGGGTCAGAAGAAGTGGGGGGAGGCGGGACGCGAGATTCCGCAGCCGCAACAGCGTCGCCGCCGGCGTAGCACGGCGGCACTTTTTCTTTTTGTGGCTTCTTTTAACGAGTGCCCGTCGTGCGCCAAGGAATAATGAAGGGGATGGCGTGCCTGCGAGCATGTTTTATGGTTTTATGTTCTTGTTTATTTGTTTTTTGAGCATTAGAGACAAAAAAGGGGTACACCCCTACTAAATTTTGGCTAAAAGAGGTACACTGCTTTTCGCTGACGGGGACGTCCACGTGCTCCGTCAAATAGACTCCAAATCAAAATCTTGCATACCTCGGACTGATCGCGATCTAGATAACGATCTAGATAACGATAAGATAACGATAAGATAACGATCTAGATCATCTACAGTAGATCTTGCATTTGCCTTAGCCCCTTGAGAGCCCTAAGGCCCTCCCTATACTAATTCCAAGTAATTTTACCAACAACGGGTTTCCAGCTGTAAAGGCGTTAAGAGCCATGCCACCATAAAGGTTGCACTATTCGGGCGAAACGTTTCTGACCGGTTGAGCTCCTCAACTGTAGAACTGTCGGTTATACTACTAATAGTATGATAATTTTACTTTTTAATTATTTTGTTGATAGGACAAGCTCACAGAAATGGTGGTCGCGTTGCTCGAACGAATGTCTTCGAAGTCGCATTTTGGGTGAGACATTGAGCTGGTCATGTTTGGACCTCAGAAACTTTTGCTGCACCCCTGATAGCTATTAATAGCGTGGGATCAACCTTGATGAGATGTTGTGCAGGATCTATATATATAGGATACGGAATACCAGTATAGGCCCAACCCAAGAAACATGCATTAGATCATGCAGATCGTACGGCTCCCACCCGGTAACACGAGCTAGACCGTACAGATCTTCCCTAAAAGATCCAGATCAGCAAGTGGAGATCGGTCATCTGCCTATCCGAGGTGTGAGATCTTGAGCTTTGGACGAAATGCCATTATGGCCCCTTCCAACCATCCTTCGTTCTTTTCTTTTTTCCCGAGCGTATAGCGGGACAACGAGGGTTCGGTCAAAAGCGGAGTTAAAGCATGTATATACGACTCCTTTTTGGCTTGTTTACGTGGCGGCATGTACTCCGTCGCTTCTACTCATAGGTTTGGGATGTTCTCCTTTTTTGTCATCACTCTACCGTAGCCGTCGAATATGACAGGAGACGGCACTTTCACCGCTTGACAGACGGCGAATTTCCAATAGTTTACCTTGACTGACGTCAAACTACTAGGTTTTAGTGTCAAGACGGCATTTTCATCCCTTGACGGACGGCAATTTTCCGATAGTGTACCTTGACTGGCGTCAAACTACTAGGTTCAAGTGTAGAACGCTCATTTTTTACGCCTTTGACCGCTGAACGTTTTTCCTCGACTGACCGTCTCCTGACGTCTTTGACTCTACCCCTTTTTTTCCCGCTGTGGTATGGTTTACCGCCGTCTGGGGAACAATTTTGAGGGCCCGCGGGTGACGTTCCTCGCTCGTGGTTCTTGTGGCACGCCGAAAGGACGACATCCCACGTCACACAGACCAACCGGCCCAACCCCGCTCAAAATGCAGTATAACATGACACGCAAATACGGACAAGCCGCGCGTCCCGCCAGACGTTGTCAGCAATAATAGGGTCATGACAAAGGTACAATGGTATAACGTCGGCCCTGTCGGGATGAAATATTCACACCGTATCACAGCAGTGCGAAAGTATATTCGGCGACGCGTGAAACAGGTGCGAGTCCACAGCTCCCTGCTACGACGCGCAACTCGCCAGAAGATGCGATAGCGCCTGCCAGCTATGAAAGGAGACAACTGCTATAAACCATACAACGCCGCAACGGGAGAGAGTGAATACCATAACGACTGTCACTGACGACCCCGTCACGCGGACGGCAACCGTGAGGACGATATCAACAAAGACGCCACCGTGATCAAGTATAACAACACTAATAACAACCAGAGTGGAAGTATCTTCGCCTCGGGTTTGCCGCGATGCGACTTTCCCTGTCGACCACTTGTTCTTCCTTCAGCACGCGCCCTTGCCCCCTCCCACCCGCAAAATGGTGCGCAGGCACGGAACGAAACGGACATCGACAGCATCTGGGACAGACTGACTGGGTCTGAGAGCATTGTACGCTCCTTTCCATCCATATATTAGTATTTGTGGTGTCCTTGGCTGTGGTTGTTTTCAACACCGGTACGTGTGGTCACTCGCGAGGACATTTCTTTTCATTGAGATTTCGACTAATCTACTGTACGTGCGTACTGTATAGGTGGTTGGCGGAGGCTCGCTGAATCCCAAGGGCAGAACTTGTTCTGCGTTTTCTGCTTTCTTCTTGCCCTCTCTTCGCAAACGCTATGCACGTAATGCATGATACAGTACTGCAAAGGTGGTATCGGCAAAAGGTTATAAATAGCTAGAGTCTAGATAGCTAGTCTAGACTATAAGACACTAACCGATACATATAAAACAGGGGGGTCACTCTAGCGAGCGAGTGACCCCGAGCCAATGAAAAAAAGCCCATAAAAAGAGACTCGCCGATCGTAGCCCCCTTGAATGTGCCTACCTTTACCTGATGATGTCATGTGTATTATTATATGATCACACAAGTTCTTGTCGTAAGCTGATTTTGTCAACCACCGTCGTCGCTATACCACAACGCTGTTGCCGAAGCCTCCACCGCCACCGCCACTCACACCGCACAGCCATCGCCACCGCTACTACTGCTGCTGCTGCTGCTGCTGCTGCTGTGCGGCGGCTGTTGTGCTGCGGCTGCGGTTGGTGTCTCCTGCGTTTGTTTGTTTCTAAAAAAAATAACAAAAAACTGGCTGTTCTGTCGTTGTTGTGGTATCATACCTGGTACGGTTCGTTTCTTCTCTGGAATGATCGGCATTGTTTTGGCAATTCAATTTTTTAGTTTCAGCAGAACCAAGGAGAATGTACCATGCATGCGATTGCCGAGCTTTTGCCAGCGTGAGAGACAGCATGCGAACGAGAAACGCAACCACAATCGAGCGTTCGGTGAGGGTCAACCGAAAGGCGGTTCCCAGGAGGAAGGGAGGGGCCGAGGAGGCACTTTTTACCTTTTATTTTTCACAAGAGGTGCGTGCGAGGCTTGGCTTGTTTGTACGAGTATGGCCGAGAAATACGGTAAAAGCACCGTGTACATGCATTGCACGCCGTACGACTACAGCTTGGGGGATGCACCCTGGACCACAACCACGCAGCTACCAGAAGAAGCAGGCCCGCCCAAAGCCGACGGGCTGCGGGCCATGAAACAGCAAGATCGTGAAACTCCGGCCCCTAACCCCGTGCACAGTGGTGGAGGCGTGTCGTTTGTTTGGCGTTACAAAATAAGACATTCATCAACCGTCTGACCGACGAAGCCCCACACGACATCAGCAACAACATTATAGCTAGCCGGGCTGAAGTATCATACCACTGACCACAGCAGCAGCAGTCAGTACAAGTACACATACACAGCAACAAGCAGCAGATAGGATGGAGAACGAGGTTTCATACAGACAGGTTGGGCGAGAAAAGGGCTACGTGCCCCCCCCGAGGTTGAAAGACGAGGGAGTGCAGGGCCAGGCGGGAGGCAAGCGAGACGCGTTTGGCATCCGTACCGAACGATTTTCGAAAACAACGGTGCGTACGTCGAGGTGTTGTATATACAAGCGTGGTAAACGGAACACCATGACATTTTTTGGGCAAACCTATGATACGAGTAGCCTTTTACGAGTAGCAGATGCCGTGTGCTTGATCGGTCTCCTGTGTTACACGTCAAGTGGGGCAGAACATTCCTTCGTCGCTGTGATACTTAGTAACAAGTACAGGTACAAGGTGCACAGTTTTCCAATCCAACCGTACGGCGGCATGTTGTGCGTTTTGTGCTGTATGTGTGTGAGGGTGGTGATGACAACGCGGTGATACGATATCTTGTGTGGGCAAACCTAGCCCTATGGTACGAATGACCTTCGTGAGTGGTACAGCAGTAGTAGCTGGTCTTCTTTCCTATCGTACGAGTGACTTTCGCGAGTGGTAGTTGATATCTTTCCGTGTTACGCGAGGTCACGAGGGGTTTAACACTCCTCATTCGTTGCTATAACACGTACCGCAGGTACACACGTGGTACTTGTGTGATAATGGTATAGACTAGACTACATGAATTAATTGTCAAAACCAACGGTACGATATGTTGTGTGATGTACCATGGTATGTGCGAGAGCGTCGACAACACTTTAGATGTTTGGGGGGAACCGACTCGTACGAATAACCTTTTGCGAGTCCAGTTGTCGTGTTGCGCGTTCCGGGACGTTAGGTGGGACAGGACAGAATCCTTCGTTGTTGACGTACCTGATACCATGCTGCAGTCTATATTTTTCGAAGCCAACAACGGTACGGTGTGTTGTGTTTTGTATATGTGCGAGACGTGATGACAGCATTGCTCCAGCTATAGTTTTTGGGCGGACCTGGCGAGTAACCTTTTGCGAACTCGTACGATCATACTAGAATACGGAGGACCATATCTCATAGTAAGCAGAACCCACGATAGACACAAAAAAACTAGAAATTCCTTTGCTTTGAACCGACCAAATTTGGTCCTGTATTACGATGTGCCCCCGTAATTGCTGTTGCATTGCGTGTTACGCCACGCCACGAGTCCTGAGTGGAACACTCACTCCTTCGTTGCCACGTACATACCTGGCACCAAGTACACATAACTTTCCAGTCCAACGGTACGGTGTGTTGTGTGTTGTGTGCTGTATGTGCGGCAGCAGTGGTGACAATACTATAGACTAATTGTTTAAGGAACCTGCGTACGAGTAACAAGATGCTGAGTATGTTTCGTCACGAGGGGAGAAACAGTCCTTCTTTGTTACGTGCCAGGTACCTGGTATGTATTCATCTCTAAACCAACATATGTTGGGTTGTGTGTTGTATCGGCGCGAGTGCGACAACATCGTATTGTGTTCGGGAGGGTTTTATGGGATCCCCACTCCCCCGTTGCGGTGTTACGACTAATAGCAGTTGTCCCCTTTTTACCTGGCGAGCGTTATCGCCTGCATGAACGAACGATTCTTTCCCCCCTTCAATCAGAAAGCATCCGGCGGACAGCAAGCAATTCATAACATAGATGTAACATCCAAGAAACCCTCGTGCGAGGGACCAGTACAAATCCAGAGGCGCCCCTGCATAGCAGTAGTCGGTCCCTAGGTCCATGCTGCCCAACCTTACTACACTGGCGTCGTCGGCAGGAATCTTCTGGCATCCTGTTAGATCGGCCTTTTTGCTCCACGGATTATGTGTTTTTTCTCTCTGTCGACCGGGACGCGCCGCCGTCGAGCCGCCCCCGTCGGTACGCCTCAGGTTGCCGTGGACTACGGATTCAACCACTGGATCGTGATTCACCGCCCGCCACCCGACCGGCCGCCGCGCGGACATCATGCCCGCCTAGGAAAGTTTCGCCCGTGGGCGTTTCGCCCGAAGGCCCCATCGGTCCCGTCCATACCGTGCCGATCCAGCGCGCCACCCATGCCGCCAATAGTGTTACACCCTTGCTAGGTGTGCTCTCGCCCGACTCACCTGCTGTATGGCTGCGGGGCCGTTATGGATCTTAACTTTCGTTTTAAAGGAAGCGTTGTTCACCGCTGCTGCTCCAGCAACGAGACACGTTTCCTTGCTCTGGGAGCATGCGCGGGGACTAGCCTGCGTGATAGGCGGCGGACGTCACAGCAAGGACATCGCTGCCGTGATCCTGTGGCACGATCGTCGAAAAACTCGGAGAAACCCGCGGTAATCACGATTGTGTGACTTCGGCGCAGTCGCTTACATGTGGAAGGGTCCATTGAATGTATGATTTACTCTGTAAAGGCAAAACGCCCAGAAGACGAGAATAGCGTTGGAGACGTGCCGGAGGTGGTGCGCGTCGTCGTGCAAGAGTCGGCGCACGTGCTGCAAGCCCTTTTCCACGAAGGTCGACCCGTACCACAAGGGCGACTGTTGTACAAACGGGTCGTCAGCCCCGTATCCGATGCCCCATATGGGATCGCGAGGGATTTCTTCCGCGAGAAGCCAGTTGACAGAGTCCATGGCGTAATATTTCATCTCTGGGCTTTCGGCGATTTTGGCGTAATAGCCGACAAGAACGATTTTTCACCGCTCGTATTCCCACACGACGATATCGAAATTACGGATTTCTCGTCCGTGTTGCTTGTGTAGATGGGGTCGGACACACGCATGATGTGTAGTCGTGCCTGGTGGTCTCCGAAGAGACGCTTCAGTTCGGCGGCATGACTGTTTCGCCTCAGGAGTAAGATATTGCTTCGACCAGTAAAAAGGGAAGGCGACCATTACCAGAAGCAAGAGGGGGCGCTGCCAGAAAACACACAAAATCATGCGTACAGTATCCCTGGGTAGCATCGAACTTGTGGTGATATTAGCCATCGCGTGAGCAGAGGTGGAGAGCTTGTCGGCGGAAAAACAGTCAGGGGATTCTCTCTCTCTGGAAAGATTGATCCTAGCCTGTGTCTAGCATGGCCGGGTGCCCTTTCTTGGGACCCAGGCGTGAGGTGTATTCGCCTGAACTGGTCTTTGCTGCGGTTTCCGAATCTACACGGGAAGGAGCAGAGTTCCTCTGACCAATCCACCTTGACCGGGTGGACGATACGTCCACTCTATTGGTGGGGAGTTCTGAGTGCGTCCACTGAAAATAGTGTGGTCAGCACTGCGCGGGCGGCGCGCGAAGCCTGTGTACTCAGGTTACTTCGACGTGTCTCGTTCGGATATGGGACGCAAAGTTGCGCCGAGGGCGTAGCTTCGATTAGACCCTGTGGAGGAACGCCGTCCTCCACCGGCCTGTTGGCCTCCGGTGGCATGCCGGGACCGAAGAGGAATCACTCGTGTTTCGCGGGTCGAGAGGATCGCCAGAACTGACAAGATTCAGGCGACATTCTTCCATAGGGGGCAGCGGAAGATTCGGGCCGGTCTTCTCGAAGACTTCGAGCGGAGCGACTGTAACGGTCTCCAGGTCCTGGATTCCCGTACCCGCACCTCAAGGCGACCCTCACATTCTGGGAGTCATTCCTTGATGTGGTGGATGCATTATACAGTGGGGTGGTGGATTCTGCACGCGATGTGGTGCGACGAGTGTCGTTACCGTGGGGAGCAAGATTGCAGCGCATACCTGGTGTCGGCGGTAAACGTACCATAGTTCGACTAGCCTCGTCTTCCGCGTCTGGTCCTCTAGTACGACTAGTGTTGCGTCCATGGGGACCAAGAGCACTACGCGCGCCTGGTTCCGGCGGTAAGCGTTCGAAATACGACTGATGCCCAACCTTACCGCACGGGAATATTTGACACGAATCACCTTTGGCGGGTAGCAGCTCTCGTGTGGATAGCGCGGCTAACGTGGGCAATGGGCTTTGCGGAGCCGTCGGGTTGCTCGTGTTCTAGCGTAGCGCCAAAGCCGTCAATGCTGGCGTCGCAGTACACCCGAAAAGGGCGGGAGTCGTCCTCCGCGGCGTCCCAATCGGGGAAGACCAGGACCGGTGGAGCGGCGAATACCCGCACAACCTCTGTTACATACAGTTCAGATCGCACTGATGAGATAAGTGTCTACAGCGTTACGCGACATCATGACGGGCAGAGCACTCCTTCGTTGCTATCTGGTACATGTCAGATGTATAATTCTTGAAGCCAACGGTGCGTGTGTGCGAGTTCTACAACGTTACCAGGTACCTGGTGTGGTTTTTGGGCGGACTGACGTCCGATACAGGTGATCTTTTTACGAGTAGTAGCTGTGGTGTGCTTGATCCAGCTCAGGCGTTTTGTGATGCCGCGAGGGGAAGAACACTCCTGTGTTGCTATATACACGACGTGTTTGAATATGAGCCCAGACTGCATCAATTCACTAAGTTCAAAACTTGTGGTATTCTCTTCAGCGTAGGTGATGACAGAATCAGCGCCGTCTTCGTCGTCCAGCCAAAAAATTTCGTGGAATATAATCAAACAATTCTGGCAAGTAGTGTGTGTTTAGTCTGCCGCCTGGTGGTGATAATGGTCTTCTTTGTTCAAATCTTCAACATTTTAGTTACGGTCTTCATACGAATATGTGCGTACAGCAAACGGCGTGCTTGGCTTCCACACGTACTCTTCGACGCCAATGACAAACAAAAAGTCGTCATGTCCTAGGTCCTTTTTTGCATGGAAGACGAATAGCGTCAGCCACTGACGAATAAGGCCAGACAACCTCAGTATTTTTTTCAGTCGATCTCCAGCAATGCAAACGCTACCAGGTCCCGACACAGTACTACGAATACTCGTATACCTGGTAGCAAGCAGCTCGTTCGGAATTGTTCAAAGGCAAAAAAAAAACGAGACAGAGAGAACGACATTTACTTCGTGCACGCAGCTTTCTGATAGATATTTTTTGTTGTTGTTGGGTTTTCTTGTTGGTGGAAACTCCTAGGTCGAAATGAGTTTTCATGTCCTTGTGTCTTTTTGCCAGGTATTCATAGTAAACAACCATGCCATCAGCCATTGAAGCTCGGTCGACGTAAAAAAATAGCTCGGCGCTTGCACAAAGCGTAGTACGACGTAAAACCATTTTCATGCCGTAAATAGTTTGCGCACGACTCACACTGTTTCGCACATCAAAACGAGTTCCCCAAAAATAAAAGTGCTGTTGCGTTTACCACTACGGAATGTACCCTGCTCCAGGTTTGACTAATTTCCCTCCAAGACGTGGGTGTAATTTGATGTTATAATGGGTTTAATCATCATGGAGGCGTGCACTGCTGTATGTCGAAGATTGAGTGCCGCGTATGTCTCCGTCAACGTCCTTTGTTTCCCTTCTCAGAACGATGTGCCCCCACCCGGAGCGTACTATCGACCTTCAACAATGGAACGAGATGGGAGGATTTGTGGCTCTGTTTCCGCCAAGGGGTTCGGCTCCGGCTTCATTTCCACAACTCCGAGGTTCAGGGACGTCAAGATGTTGCAGGAGGCGTGTTTGCCGGGGCCCGGGTCGTACAACGCGCAGCCTGAGACCGGTCAAGACGGGGTGAAGCTGGCGTCGTTTTCGAGCTTGAGAAGGGTGAGGTCAAAGATTATGCTGTGCGGAAAGTGATAAATGTGTACCGTGACTACTGACCCCGTAGTTTGCGCTAACTATATGTCAGTGGTTGTGGCGTACACTAAACAAAAACACAACCCGGGGCCCGTCCCGCCGTTAAGCCTGGACCCTGGATTTAATGCCAAGTGTTGGAAACCCTTTAATCAGCGCGTCCGTTCTACTCGGACGGACCGATGTTTGTGTGCTTTATTTTCTGCCGGCGTATGTCACCGCAAGCCTCTACTTGTACTCGCACAGCATGGTGATTCTGTGATGGCATTTTTTATTTATGTTGTCGTACGTGGTCCCGAGAGCAAATCAGGCGCGACCTAACAAAAACTTTTCCGTGGCAAAGCGCCCCCCTCCTCAATATGATGTGTATGGTGTCTTCCACACTTCGAAATATTAAATATCTATGTTTTCGCGACATTTTTTATTTCGAAAATTTTACTTTTTTTGCTGGTTGTTCGGCGTAAACGTTCCAGTCACAACGGGAATGGTACTAAACCACGGCGAAAAAATAGTATGTGTACTTTCTGTTCTCCCGCTGCCAACAAACATCCAAACCTCAAATTATTGCACCCCCCGCCCCTCCTTGGTACTTCAAATAGTAGCGACAAAACGATCACTATCGTAGCAGACAGATGGTGGCCTCAGACGGCCAAAGAGGAAGATAAGATAAGCAAAACAATCGTACGTAATATTACGGAAGAAGCTGAGCGCCCAAATGTTGGAGGTGTCTCTTTCAGGAATAGAAACGGTGCCCCGTCTCGAAAGGGATGCGCGGTCAGCGGTTGAAAGACAAAGGCAAGCAACAAATGAATACGCCCCCCCCCCCCCCCAGGCAAGCAACAAATGAATACGCCCCCCCCCCCCCCCCACCCTCCCCGCGCCCCCGCCCTATAGGACTGCAGACTTGCACCAGACCAACTCACAGCCGCTCCTGGCCCCGGCGAATACAACATCGACCGTCGAGAAAACCCTCGAATCGCCACGGGCCCTACCTCCTCTTTCCGTTGCGCAAGAACGCCTCTAGCGGTTGGTACAAACCTCCAGACCCCGGCTCCGGGGGCTTACGAGCTTCTCCAGGCGCAACACACTCAAGCCGACAAGAACGGTATGATTCTTCAGGACCCGTTCTTCAGGTCACAGACCAAGAGGAGCGCGTCTTTTATTGCCCCCAGTGACGTGCCGGGACCAGGAGAGTATCACGTTGATCGGGGGGTGGCGACAGTGAAGGAGGCGTGTGGGACGGGGTTGGGGGGGGTCGGGGGCAGAGGGGGGCAAGGGGTGAGCGCTGGACGTCCTGGGAATCAGCGGGGTGGGCACTCGAGGGAGGAAGAAGAGAGTTCTCCGGGTGAGTTTTGTCTCATAAAAAGCCGTTGGTTTGTCGAAAACTTTTCCTTGCCCACGCAGTGTTTTCGTGGAGTAACGCCTCTGTGCTCGTCAAAATTCTCCTTGTCCGCTGGATGTTACTTTTTCTCTGAAAGGTAACGTCGAAGTCAGTTGTATAATAACGCTTTCTGTCTGGCCAAAACCCTCCTTTCCCGCTACGCATTACTTTTCCTGAAAAGTGGCGGCTTATTCTACTGGTAGAGCTTTAAAGCATTATATAAATATCTTCATTTGGCGGGAAGGCCTGCCCGTACACTCTTGGGATGCGTTGTATCCTTGCTGATTGTTATGCTCTTCGCATACGCTATTTTCTTCCCTGAGATGTCGCGTCACAACCGCCGCCACCCTCCCCGCGTAGCTCCACTCCAACGGTGACAATATATTCGGGTACACGCGGCGTGGTTCTCCGCGACCGATGACGAACGCGCACTTGGGCGCCACCAGCTGTCAGTATCTATCCCCCCCCCAACGGCGCTAACTGAGGCGGCAAGAAACGCCACAGGTGTCAGGCATGCCCCAGGGGGTAGGGGGTGCGGGTGTATTCCTAACACTGCACGGGGTTATGAGAATGCGTCCTGCTTCCTAAGAGCTTTTCGTTGTCGATATCGTAGATAGAGATGGAGTGCAGCTGGGGAGCGCCCGGAACATGGTGTGCCTACGACGAAAGGACTCTAAAGTGGTGGAATAATACCAGAATTCATGCTCTTGCGGTGGCTCACGGGTCACTGGAATGAAATCATAGTGCATGCTCTTTTGTGGTGGTGCATGGGTCACGTGAGCAGGGCTCGCAATGGGTGGGTATGTGTCTTGTCCGGGTATGAGCATCGTGCGTAGCGCCCTTTGTTGAGTCGAAGAAGCGATAGGTGGCCGCATGTCACCAGTACGGCCAATCGCCGCTGATCTTGCTGCCGTGTAACCGCGAAAATATTCGCATCGGTCACTTCTGGATGATCATAATAGCGTCTGTCGTTGCTGGTGTTGCCCGCTCGCCGCAGGGCCTGGCTGGTACACGCCGCACCAGACCAAGCCGCAAATGAGGTTGTCGTCCTCTTCCAGCATGTTCCGCTCAGGGACAAGGCGCTTTAAGGGGCCTACCGTCGCCGGTGCGCCGGGGCCTGCCTTCTACCAGCCAGAACCCTTGGGAAAGAAGTCGTTCCGTTGGAACGCCACGAAGCAATGGATGTAATGTCGCGTAGAAGCGGGTGTGACTCTTCCAAGCAATGAATGCAACTCCAACAAACAGTGGATATGATGTGACACTTGGTGGTACCGTTTTTTACTTTTTGTGCAGACGTGCTGCGAAAGAAGCACCCTACGCAGCGCGCTTACTGGACGGGTGTTGGTTGAGCAACACCCGTATTCGGCGGTGCGTTTTGCTTTCCCCATCACTTTTGATTTCCAGCTTAACTGCACTGAGAAGTTTTATGTTCAGTTTGGTAATGCAGTAGAAGCGAATTTGAAAATTTGGGCGTGTTTCGTCCGATGCCCCTCTGATGGATTGAGCTCCCCGAGAGGACGTCGTGTTAAGTAAATGGTGTGCTAAGAAACAGGTCGAACCCGCCCTAGCTGCTGTACGACTCCTACACTTTTCGTCCATGTTTCGTCTCAGGCCTGGTCTGTGCACGCGTGGCGGCAACATGTTGGTTACGTTATTTTGTATTTGGGATGTTGCCGTAACAGCGCACGTTTCAACAGTCCCAAGGCTGCCCTCCAATCACGCCCTTTTTATTTTTGGACCATATCATAGATTATCAAATTATTTACTACCTACTGTTGTAGTAAACTTTGGGGATTGACCGAAAAATTATGACGGCGATTCGTGATCATTTTTTTTTTTTTATTGTGCTGCTCTCCTCCGCCAACGCAACGATTCAAGAGCAGCACTGGTCCTTCCTATGTCGACAAGGTCTGCAGCCCACAAATCCTTCGAGAGACGGGCCAAGTCTATCGCCAAGGAGCTTTCCAAGCGTGGCGGTCCGTGGCGCAGCATCTGTCGCGCTCTCTCCCAACCGATTGCACCGCCACCACAGCCAACACCGCCACCACCTGGCTCTCTGCATGCCCCCGTCGCGGAAATTACTGTCCCCGCGCCGCCGACGCCAGATGGCTCTCTACAACCCCCCGTCACGGCAGTTACTGCCTCGCGTTTCTCTTTGCTGTCTACGGTTTCGGGGGGCTCACCAGAGGTCTTTATGAGCTGTATGAACTGCCGCTTGAGCCACCGGTAAACTCGTTCCTGTTCTAGTGTTGGATCCTGTCGTGAGGGAGGGAGGGGACGGAGCGTTGGTTCTGGAGGAACGCAGACCATTTCGCGTTCAAGTAGTGGATTAGATGGAACATGGGAAGCTGATGTAGCCATTTGACAAAAAGTGCTTGGCGGCTTGGGCCAATTACGTATCTGCAAGCATGAAGAGTTCTCATACAAAAACTTGCAAACGAGGGCCGGCGCTGAATTCCGGGCATACCATGACCGAACGCTGCCCTACCCTGCTCTACTCTACCCTAACTTGTCCTACCCTACCTTACCCTACCCTACCCTACCCTACCCTACCCTACCCTACCCTACCCTACCCTACCCTACCCTACCCTATCTAACCTATACTACCCTACCCTACCCTACCCTACCCTACCCTACCCTACCCTACCCTACCCTACCCTACCCTACCCTACCTACCCTTCCCTACCCTACCCTACCCTACCCTACCCTACCCTACCCTACCCTACTCTACCCTACTCTACCCTACCCTACCCTACCCTACCCTACCCTGCCCTGCCTTGCCCTACCTTTTCCTACCCTTTCGTACCCTATCCTATTCTACCCTGTCCTAGCTTACTTGCACCGTCGTCATCTGAAGGCTAGCGCCAAGGTTGCTTTTTACAGCGGGATTGGAAACACCATGCAACATTCTTCACTTCACCTGTTTGCAACAGATGCTTTCCATACCCCCGCAGACACGTCGGAACGGTCAGCTGCGACTGGGACATCCCTCTATCTCACCTCAGAGTCGTCGTAAACGACATGATTGGCCAGTATCGTTGCCAGCTCATCTCGGGTGATGACTCCGTCGTCTGCACCTTTAGAGTACGCTCTGAACAGCATCGCCAGGGTGTGGTCGACAGTGCCTTTGTTGCAGAGAGCGCACAGACCCCTAACATAGTGGCTGAAGTCAGTATTTGTGCGACGGCCGCTTGCCCATGCCGGCTCTGCAACCTTCGCCTGCAATATTTGAGCGCATGTCGCACGCCGGGGAAACAAGAAGCGGCTGCATTAAGATCGTGTCGACCTCACCAGACAAACGGAAACACGCGAGGTAGCTGGTGCTCGTGCGGACTCTTTTTGCAAAGGTAAACCTTATGCATCACTTGATACGGTTGCAGACAGGGCTACCAGTTGTATGCCACGCAGCATTCTGTGTGGGTCCAATACCGACTATACACCGTCACACAAAGCAGACAAGTGTGGTGCATTCCACATAGCGCAGGGAACACAATCCTCGGCGGATACACTACCCGTGGCGACCCCCCCCGATGCCTCTGCCGGCAAAATCACCTCGCCGTCCGCTCCCACCCTCTGGTAGCCGCATTGTGTCTCGTTGGTATCAGCTGTGCCATCGTGAGGACGAGTTTCGACGTCAGCGGTGACTGGATGTCTGACAAGAGACAGCGAAAAGCGCCTCTCTCGGGATACAGTCGCGAACAACTTCTCCGACCGTTCTCGTAGCTCCGAGAGCCAGTAGAAGTGATTGTATAAGCATAGGGCCTGTCCAACGGAGGAAACATGTAAAACAACGGGGATTTCAAGGGTTTGCCAGGGTTCCAAAGCGTGGGTGTGAGAGGGCAGCGACCCGCCTATATTGCATGGAGGCGTGTCGAGGTTTCCTATAATTCATTCGTCCTTCCGAGTAGGGTAGACAGGTTACCCCCGAGCTACACGTACTTGGTCGAAATGAAAAAAAAACACGATATTGCTTGGGAACATACAAATCAGGACCAAATGTGGTTAGTGAAAAGCGAGGAATGTATTCGGTTTTTGTGTGTATCGAAGGTTCTAAGTTGCTAAGGCCCTCCGTAGGAACTGATTGGGAGGGTGAAATGCTCCGGACGCTTTACAAGTAGTCTATATACATTGGATAGAGCTTTTTTAGGGTTGCTTGTTCTCCGAAGCGAAGGTCTGCAATATGTTTCGCTTCCTAGGGTGGAGGCTCGTGCACATGTGCTATCATACGCTTGCAATATCCGGATGGAAGTAATCCGTTGGGGGGGAGTTGCGAGATCGAAGCTCTAAACACAGCACCCGCACCCGCGCACAAGGCGTCGGAGACTCCAGCTACACGTGGTACCGCGGACTTATTTAGTTTGGCGTTACACGCCTCGCCTCAACCCACACGCCTCGAGAGCGTGCCTCGACTGAGTCTGTTGGACCCAAGAACGCCTGGTATAAGCGGCCCAGAGGGCGAATGAGTCTCGCGTTCGAGTCTCACACAGACCACGGCGAGCACTGCTCGTATTGCTATATGCGTTTGTAAGCTCGCTGTGGTACGAGCTGGACCGGCCGGCGAATAACAGCTTTCTAGTTCGTCCGTTCATGTCTCATGAACGACGTCGAAGTGGTCAGAGCTGAACATGCCCTATTGATCGGTCAATCAAAGCGGTCATGCATGCGTATTGGTGTTTGCTGATTCGGCACGTTCGCGCAATTCATTGTTGGATTTATTGATCTTTCTTAGCGGAAAAAATATTTTTTAAACCTTTTTCTGACCAGGTATACGGCGGAATACAATTTGCCGTCAACCCCCCAGCAAACCCCCAGGATCGGAGGGAATCGCAAAACGTGGGATTCTCACATCAATTTGTATTGTTTTGGCCTGGATTTGTTATGCGCCTCCTTGAGATCCAAAACCAATTTCTATATATACCAACTCCAAGTAAATATGTCCCCAAAAACAGGTTTCCAGTTGCAAAGGTAGGTGAAGACAAAGGGGGTTCTTACTGCCCGCACTCAAGTTTTTATATTTTTTTCGTCAGTTTTAGTCAAAAACATTTTGTCGATTACTTCAAAATGTGCCTTAGCGTTAGCTCCCGAAAAATAAAAGGAAACCAATGTGGTGTAAGCAATCCCTTCTTGGGAAGACTAACGCAGCATGTGTCCCGTTTTCAGCTCAAAATTCGAAAAAACGGACTTGAGAACGTGCGTGACCAATAAAACAAAAAATCTGCGAGATGGGTTTGTGCAATAAAAACAAAAAAGCTGCCAGATGAGTTTGTGCAATAAAAACAAAAAAGCTGCCAGGTGAGTTTGTGTACTCGTACTGCATGATAGAGTGTATGTGCTGTATGATACCATAGAGTTGATTGGCGTATGTACTGCAGCTTGTGTTATGTCGTTAGCAGAGCGGGTTGATGTCGTCATGCCTCACCACAATTTGAGCGGCGTCAAACCCCAAACCACAAGCCTCTGCAACCAGCTTGATCTCATTCCTGCATTCCCCCTTTTTCCACGACATCTTCACCCACTCTTCTGGCGCTACGTCTTCGCTTCGCCTATCCGCCGACGCTGCAGCTGCTGCTACTACCTCTCCCGCCTTCAATGCTTCGTCCCCTCGACTCGCATTGGGGGTGGCTGCTGCTGCTGTGTAAGGACGGTTGACAGGAGACAATGGACTACTGGGGGGTCGACGTCGTAACCCCCCCATCAAGGTGCTGCGACGCTTTTCAGGTGACCCAGGAAGGGAGCGAGAGTGGTTCTTCATCTTGCTAGGGGCGGCTTGGTTCTATCGTGTAGGAGTAGAGTGAGGCCGCGAGCGCACGCATAGGAGGTCGAGGAGTTCATATCTCTCAGTACGACGACAATGAGACAACCAGGCTCGTAACTCGTAGCTCGTACCACAATAAACGTAAATATAAGGATCGTTTTATTTATCACAATAATTACTAACCGGTCTTTACATTGATATTCCCAAATCGTAAGCCGTTGGGCTCCACGATCACGAACAGGCACAAAGGTTCCACCGCATATTGAGAACGCCGTGGGTTGGTGATGGAACCCCCCCAATAACGAAGTACGCGCTTTTTAGCAGACGAGACGGTCCCTCTCTAGCAGGTGATAGCCCAACATGGCGCTCTTACTGGCCACACTGGTGGCGGCACTGATAAACGTACAAGTGGTGTTAGCAGGGAGGGTCAATGGAAAGCTCAATGTTCATCTGGTGTGCCACACTCACGACGATGCCGGCTGGCTCAAGGTGATGCTACGTATGACACGAGAGCTTCAAGTGCTCGGGTGCTCTCGGGGGTGCTTGCTGAAGTGCTACCTGCTGCATCGATTTCGTTGTTGATAGTGGCACGCACCATCAGGTTAGGAGTCATTGTCATCTGATGAGGCACTGGCTGTTCTTCTTAGACTGTCGAGCTCTTGTTGATGAGAAGGTGGCATCATAAAGTGGCCGGGAAATCCAGCCCTACAGACCTACGTATAACTTCAACCGCGCTTTCGACTGCGCGGCTTCTATTACCACTGCTGTGTCCACTCTGCCAGGTCCACTCGCAGTACTCGTATAAAACCTTAGGCAGTTCCATTGGCCCAGTACTCTGTATTTAAGAGCCTCGCTCGTTGCTGTAGCAACACGCGTATCTGTAGTTGTTCGAAAGTCTCGAAGTTGCAGTGGCTAAACTGGAACAAGTACGAGGGGGAGGAGGACGAGGAAGTATAGACTAGTCCGGGGCTAACACCTAACACACGACACAGAGCACACATCTACAGACGTTGCCCTACAACCTCTGACCTACGATGGAACCCGAAGGGTGCGCCAGCTAGCGTTGGGCTGCGAAAGCAACTGAGTTAAATCGACACACGACGCGTATGAAAATACGTGTAAGTGTGGTGAGCTAAAGCTTTATTTTTCCCCATCCGCCGGAGGATAAATATATATATATACAAGCGGACGGGGCCGCCTCAACGGCGGCCCCGTCATCCAGTAGAGGCGCCCCGGTCTGAGGGCGAGGATGGGAGATATGTGAAAGTAGAGGTGGTCGTTGTTACATATTGAGCTGTATCGGGGGATACCAAGAGGGTGAGGCTGTGGTGGTTTGTGGTCACGTACAGGGGACTGTGAGATGCCACCTTGCGATGCGACGTCCGATCGAATCTAGCGTTGGCGGAGATTCACCTATGTTTCTCCGCCTCAGAGGATCTGTCAGGGACTGTGAGGTGCTACCTTTTGGCGGAGATTCACCTATGTTTCTCCGCCTCAGAGGATCTGTCAGGGACTGTGAGGTGCTACCTTGCGATGGTGAAAACGAACACTACTTGAGGCAGATGTAACTTGCTTGTAGACCGACTTTTCACCCCACCATCACAGCAGTAGTACAACAGCAGTACAACAGCAGTGGAGCAGCACGTACCGACCAATCCATAGCGGCCGCGAGTCGACGGGTACTTATACCGTAACTGAGACTCATACGGTACAGGAGTACGATGAAGAAAACTTTTGCTGCAAGCTGCAGTGCCCGTAAGAAGGAGGTGTCGCTAGGCAACTCCTGTTGACTGAAAAAGAAGAAGGTGTCGCTAGGCGACGGGTTGGACTCGGACCCGAACTCGTTAAGACAAAGAGTACGATTACACAAACTCGGTGAGATAAAAATGCAGGCACATGTCTATCGGAAAGAGACGGTACGGAGCGAATTGGACGGTCGCACCCCATCATTACAGCAGTACAACAGCAGTACAACAGCAGTGGAGCAGCACGTACAGACCAATCTATAACGGCAGCATACAGAGTATCAATACGGCAGTGCAGCGGTACACCTGTGGTCCTGTGGTACGCCAGGAGCTGGGTAGGATTTGCACTTTTTTTACGATTCTCTACCTTTCGGGGAAGATCGCTAGCCGTCCCCGGGAGAGACTTCTCATGCCCCGCGCTCGCGGAGTTGGGACTCGTCAGCGTGCCTGAACACCGTGCCGTGATGGAAAAACTTTGTAGAGCACGCCCAGCCCTTTCAAGTTCTTTCAACTTGTAAGGGCGCGTAGAGGTGAAGGGTTCCTTTACTATACTATTTTCAGAGTAGGCTAAGTTTCGCCGCTTCGCTCTGGTCAGCCGCGTTCTGCTCTCTCGTTAGCCCTCAGCCTAAAACGTCATCCTAGGTACCCATATACACAAGGGCTCCGCTCCGCGGGCGGCTACGCTCGCGCAAGGCAAGGAAGAATGCAACCAAAAACATACGTAAAGGGGGCAGAAAGAGACCCATGATTTGGTGCGAACTGCGATTTGATAATGCCAAGAGCTACTTGTGCAGAGCAAATTGCCCTGTTGTGCTCAGCTGTGCTGTGTGCTTTTATTACCGGTGTCTGATCGGCAGTATGGGGGTAATTTGCGTGGGGGAAAAAACAGGGAGCCGTGAAAGATCAAATACATGTAGAAAAAGAAAAAAGAGGAAAAGTAGTACTCCGTACACAACACGCATTATACCCGGTACTGCTCTATTTTCGAAAGAAAGCACACAGCGCAGCGACACAGCACCGCAGCGAAGGGCACGGCACCGCACCGCACGGCACCGCACGGCGCTACGCTGCGCTGCTGGGCTATATATAGCCGGACTGATCTGAGCTGGGCGTGCATGTGACCCAACAGCGTATAGTATCTGATGGTATGTACAAACCTGGTGTAGCAGTACCGGTATGTACTCGTATTGGCGTTTCGTATTTCGAACTAAGCTGGAAAACAAAGAAAAGCTGGAAAGCTTCCCCAAGTAATATGGAAGTTGGAGCTCTGAGAGGCCAGGGATGGACAATCCCTGAGAAAGACAAAATTCAGTAAGTCTATATATATACACAACGACTGCGCAGATTTCGGTAAAACGCCGGAATTTCATCAAAAACTGAAGTGCTGTACATATCCGTAGGACCGACCCTAAGCCGGTATATCATGCCATAAAAGCAGTTGTCCCGCACTACCTACGACGTGTAACCGTCAGCAACCGATCGATTCTATCCAGCTGATTGATTCTATCACACAACACACATCTCTGTTATGCCTCTTCTATGTTCGAGGTTCCCTGACAATGTACAACACATATGTTACGCGTAATAGAAAACAACACGGGTGCCACCCCTTGACAGATAGCCAATGCTTAAGGGCACGGGGGATGCCACATAAATATTTTCAGTTGGAGCTCGTATGAAGGCATTTCGCGTACATATAAAACCACTTGAAAATAGAGTATGGCATCTGCAAACAAAGACCCTTATTCGAAGGTTTGGAAAAGATGCTGCAAAGATCCAATAATACAGAGCTTTTCAGGTGTTTGTAGCCCTTTTTTTGACTCCATAACTTCCTACCCCTCACGGGAATGAAATGTTGTTTGTCTCCGGCTTTTCTGGCACGACTCGAGAAGAGTTATGTCATCCGCCTGGCGAGCAGCAAACTGAAAACCGTTTCTTCACCCGCGATGTACCCATCATATTAGGTTCGCGTGAATCGAAATATGTGAGCGATTTTGGGAGCTCTTGGTGTTGCTGGCTCGCAAGTTCGACATCACGAAAACATCTCGTGAGTCGCTTCTGTCTGCCTACGACTGCTGTTTGGCGCACCCGACGTCGTCAAACACCCCGCCAGGAGCGTCCCTCAATTTCGCGGGCCGCGGTTGGTTGTGGGGAGCCGTGGCTGCCCGCTAGTGAAGTGCACACGTTCAGTTTGGCATCGTTTTTTGTTTCGTTTTGTGTACCCCAAGTTTCGATCACTTTCGCGCCTCAAAGTCGAGGTGTGGACCTCTTCTCAGAATCGGAGGGAAATCAATCTGAAGAGACTCACGGCGTCTGTAGGTGAAGCACTCTTGACTCTGGTGTAGCCTAGCCTTAAGCCACGAAACAGCCGAAGTTTTAAACGCAGCGTGTTAACATAGCCATGTTTTTTGCTGTTCCGATAAAACATCTAGCATTATTATTAGTAGAGTCACCGGAAAACCGGGGATCAGGGGACGCTTGGGCCCCCCCGTGGCCTTAACTTTCCTTGACTGACACCAAACGACTAGGTTTTAGTATTGATTAGTCAACCTACACCCTTGACAGCACACATTTTTCCTTTGCTTGACGTGTCTTCTGACATGTTTGACCTACAACGACCAAACCCAAATAGTTGTACCGCATTACCTACCACATGTGCCCGTCGCCGTAACACGAGTTTGATAGGGCTGTCGGTGAGCAGAGCTACAACGCGATACTCCTATTTATATGCCTGTAGTACGAATAAGCTGTCACTAGAAGCTCGCGCCTATTTGTAACCAGGCATGCGTCTTACGGCTGAAAAAAGCGCGAACGGAACGGCACCCGTTCGCGCGAAATTGGCTAATACCAGAGAGTTGTGAACGACGCCCGCGAACGGCAACAGGGAACATTGAATGGCGTCAATATAGGGAGTAGAACGACATCACCCCCTTTCGGACCAAGATTTCCATAAAACAGGGGTTTCCAGTATGTATGGAGTCGTTTCCCACCCGGGGATTTTTTGTAATTCCGCGAACAGTGATCATTCCAAGGGTACGCGCGGTAACGAAGGCACCGCGCCGTACGGGACGGTAACCGTTTAGCCCGCCGCAGGCGGATTGTTTTTGGGGGTTTTCCCGAGCGACGGTATGGGAAAAGGTTCTCGTTTACTTACCGCGGGACGGGAATTGGACGGGAAGGTGGGAAGCCATTTGGTTGACGGGACGGGACGGGAGTCCACGATTTCTTGGCGGGACAGGATCATGGAACGGGTCAGAAACAGGTCGGGAAATCGGCCGGGAACATAGTCGGGGAAACGGTCGGGAACATAGTCGGGAAAATGGTCGGGAACACAGTCGGGAAATCGATCGGGAACGTAGTCGGGATATGGCCGGGAGATGCAGTCGGGAATGGTTGGGAACATGATCGGGGACTGGGGATGCTTGGGGTGGTTCTGCTTGAGCCCATGAGGCCGACCCGCCGGCACCATCCACCTCCACAACGTCCATGCTTGCCATGTCTTATGCGTGCGCACAGTGTGTGTGCATTGTGCGAGAACGAATAAGTCGCAGTAGCTGACGTAGTTTCCAATTGTATTTTCAAGTGTGTTTTGTTCCCCGCCTTTTTTTTGAAAGAAATAAAAAACAATGTTTTGGAAATTTCGTGTTTCAAAAAAAGTTTGAAGCACTTTATTTATCGAATCATACGAGGGTGCCCGGGGGTTGGGATAGCATACACCTCACATCAAAAATGGTCAGAATGGAAAACTAACCGGAGCGGTGTGATCGCAGGACGACTTGGAAGAAAACAAGTTTTTCGTCAATCTTTTCCATTTGTAGATCACTTAGTTTTAGAAACTGCGTGTGCGCGAGCCGACCCCACCACCATCGGAACAGAGATGGCTGATCGTTGCCTCCCCCTTGCCGCGTCTAAATCGTCCCGCGATCACTGCGCTCCAGTTAGTATTCGACTCTGACCATTTTGATGTGAGGTGTCGAAAAAAGGCTGTCCGGGCGCCCTCGACTCATCATAGCTGAAGTTTATAACGATTTTTTTTTAAAGGCGGGGGGGAATAAATTGAACGGACAATCTCCTCTACATACCTATAAATAGATCGTACTTACAGCTGACGCTTTTTTTTTTTTTTTTAAATAGACTACTACTGAGTAGACTACTGCTGCAGCTGTTGGATGCAAAGTCGAATGACCCAGTTGCGTCCATAGTGATATGATGGGAAAAGGATACAACCGATGGTAAATGGGATGGGAATATCTGCCACTATAGCGAGTTGTGGGATGGGAGAAACTGTGTGCGAACGTCGGGATGGGATGGGAACAACTGAGCAGACGGTGGGACCGGAAAAGTCGGGAATACACCTTACGGCGGGACGGGAAACAGTAGTCGGGACGGGAACGAGATGCCTTACGTCGGGACGGTAGACGGTGGGGATAGAGACCAACGACGGGAAGGGGTCGGGAAGTCGCGATCGGAAACGAAATACTCTCGTGATTCCCGTTCCCGTCCCGATCGTTCCCGTCCCGACCATATTTTCCCGACCCGACCATTACCGCGTGTACCCTTGAATTATTCGAACTACGCGTGGATTTGCTGACGCTAGCTCTCGTGTGACGCGTAGCATGGACCCCCTGTTTGTAACTGTCGTCAAACCGTGCGCTTTGCGGGTCAGCGAGCGTTTAAGGCAACCCGGAAGGAGCCCCAATTCAATAGCTTATGGGGCTGTCGAAATTAGAAAGTCGCAAAATAATGGCAGGAAAAATTAGCGCCTGCTTGAAGCCTGCTTGATGCTTGCCTGCTTGTCATCGGCCTCTGCCGCTTGCTTGTTTACGCCCCCTCCCGAAAAAAACAAATCCAGACGGTGGATCAGTACTTCTACGGAGCAAACAACACCATCGCGCACGCGGGAGTGCAGTACATCTTGGACAGTGTTGTGGATGCGCTGGAGGAAGACCCAGAGAAGAAGTTTGTCTACGCCGAGCAGGCCTTCGTTTGGCGGTGGTGGAGACAGCAGGTGAGACCAACCGCCGGTATTGGTGTGGCTCTGGTGGCAGTGGTGGTGTTAGTGGTGGCACTAGTAGTGTTGGTAGTGGTAGTGGTCGTGGTGGCAGGAGTTAGTCTTGCCGTGGTGGTAGGAATTGTGGTAGAGGTTACAGTAGTAGTGGTAGTAGTGGTAGTAGTAGTAGTAGTAGTAGTAGTAGTAGTAGTAGTAGTAGTAGTAGTAGTGGTAGTAGTAGTATAAATAGTAGTATGCACTAGTAGTAATTATATCAGTAAGGGCAGTATAGCAGCAGTAGTAGCAGCGGCAACAGTAGCAGTAGAGCCAGTATGATTTTGGTAGTAGTAGCAGTAGTGGCAGTGTGATGGCAGTAGTAGCAACAGTAGTAATGGCCGTAGTCGCCGCAATTCCCTACCCCCAGACATTGCTCGGGCGAACCGGAAAACAAGAAAAAAAAAACGCACCGTTGACACCAGCATCATTGCACGCTCCAGAGATGTAGGTGCACCAAGAGCCAATCGCCAATGGCGTATTTTAGGTGGATGCTGTAAACACGGATCGTCCCGGCCGGATCAATAGCTGCGCTTCGGATCCCCCTCCCCCTCCCTTCCTTCCTCACCCCCTCTACAACTCTTTCCCTCCCCGTTACCCCCTCTCCCTCCCCTCTTGCCCTTCATGATTATGCAACTCCCTTGATATTTGTCCTTGCAGGGACCGGAGAAGCGAGAACGGATGCGCCGCCTGGTGTCGGAAGGGCGTTTATCTTTCATCAACGGCGGGTAAGGCGCATGCGTTTTTTTCACCGTTTGTAATCGCGCTCCACGACAAGCCATATGCGACCCGATCGACCCGATCCGACCCGATCCGGCGACATCCCCTCGCCCACGAGTTGGTCAACATTCGGGAAACACTACCAATATCTGCATGCAGACATGGACGCCCCCTCCCCCCGCCTCCCTCCTCTTCCCAGAATGCTTCGCCCCCTCCCGTCCCAGCACGCTGCACACGCCCCCGTCCCCCTATGAAGGCACGAATCGGAAACAGGTGTTTTGTAACAGTCGAAAAGGCAGCCAGTGCAAGAAGCGCTTTTGTAGCTTGGCACCAAACTGGCGGGCAAGTGCAAGCCCGAACGCGAGCGCAACCTCGCCCCCCCTCCCCCTCCCCGCATCACGCCTGTCCTCGCGTTGTTTTTGCCTCTTGTACTCTTTTCGTTCTTCTCATGTTCGTTTAATGTTTTTGCGGTGTTCTTGTGTGATTTTTATTTTACTTTCGCGTTCTTCCCATGTTCTTCTCACGTTCTTTTCGTACGTTCGTGTGATTCCCATGTACTTCTCATGTGCTTGAGTAATAATTCTCAAGCTCTTGTATTGTCATTCTCGTATTCTTATCATGTAATTGTCATGTTCTTATCAGGTTCTTACGATGTATTTTTTTTTGTCAAGTCCATGTTCTTCTCATACCATTTTCAAGTTCTTATCACGCCATTGTCCCGTTCTTCTCATGCCATAATCATATTCCTATCATGTCATTCTCATGTTCTTCTCATGCCATTCTCAAATCCCTATCATGCCAGTCTCAATCTCTTACAATGCCGTTCTCAAGTCCTTATCATTCCATTCTCATGTTCGTCTCATGCCATTATCAAATTCCTATCATGCCAGTATCGAGTTCTTATAATGCCAATCTCAACTTCTTATAATCCCATCATCAACTTCTTGTCAATTCAGTTCTAATCATAACTACCCCCTTATCCCGCATCTTCCTTACCGGTATGTAACAAACAGGTGGGTAATGCACGACGAGGCGACGGCGCACTACGTGGGCATGGTGGATCAGACCCACCTCGGACACACGTTCATACGACAGGAGTTCGGAGAGGAGGCGTTACCTAAAGTGGCGTGGCAGATTGATCCCTTTGGGCACTCGGCCACCCAGGCCTCTCTACTCGGCGCGCAGGCAAGCAACATATTGTGCAGCGTGGGGGAGATGAAGGGAATGGAGGATGTTGTTAGGGGGAAGAAGGGAGGTCGGGAATGGATAGGTGGGTGGGTAGGTGGGTGGGTGGGTGGGTGGGTGGTTGGGTGGGTGGTTGGGTGGGTGGGTGGGTGAGTGGGTAGGTGCGGGTTGGGGGGGTAGATTGACCCAGTGCGATGCATTGGCATTGGTTCAAGACACAGACTTAGTCGGTGATGCAACAAGAGTCAATCGGGGCGGTCGCAAACGATGCATGGAAATAACATCGAACCCTACTGAGGCTTCCCCGTCTGAGACACGATGCATGACCCCTCCCGCCGCTCCCCCCGCCGTCCGATATTCGAAGCTTCCGTCGATAGTCCATAGCAAGCAAGTACGCAAAAGGCGCCGAAGGAAGTCCGCCTCATAAGCGGTTCTTAGTAGCATGCACCTCATGCTTCGTGCTGCTCACCGAAACACCTCACGGCGATTAGCGCTTGGTGCAAGCACTGTCTGTCTGGTCGGTGAAAACACGACGTATGCCCTTCCGGCATTTTGAGGATGCGAGGGTCTCTAAGACCACGCTGTGCATGACAGTGACCACCCCTCCCCCCGCCCCCCGCCCCCCCCCGCCTTATGATGGGGTCTACTCATGCAGGCTGGTTTTGAGGCCTTGTATTTTGGGCGCATCGACTATCAGGACAGGGAGAAGCGGATTGCCGAGAGTGACATGGAAATGCTGTGGAGACCGAGCCGATCGCTGGAAGATAAGGCACAGATATTTACCGGTGAGGGTGGAAAATGGAAAGACAAGAAACGAAAAACGCCGAAGCTATTCTCTAGGAAATCCTGTGACATTTTTGTTATGGTAAAGGTTTTGTCACACGGCGTGCGAAGGCAAATGGAGTCATACGACGGTAGCGGAGGTACCTAGCGTTTCTCGATTTCCTCACACTCACACGAGAAGCATACTACACCCGAAATCCGACTTTATTTGAGAAAAATTCACATGTCGGACAGATCACCGATCCCCACTTGACGATGTGGTAGATCTTGTTTCTGGAAAGATCTGTGTGGTCTAGCTCACGTTTTTGGGCGGGAGCCGTGAGATGTGTACGACCCAGCAAATGTTTCCAGGGTGGGATGGATGTGTTATCTTTATATTCAGATCCTGCACAATGTCTCATAACGTTCGGCAGGTACAGTATATTCCTGTCAATGATCTAGATGATCTAGATGATCTAGGTGATCTAGATGATCTAGGTGATCTAGATGATCTAGATTCTGATCTGTTCGGGGTGTGGAAAAATTGTTCGCCCGTCCCCCAAGACACGAACGTAGCCGCAAGGTACCAATGGGGTGGCATATAGTGTGGGTAGATGCTCAGATGAGGAGGGAGCCCCGTCACGGAAAAGGTTGGCCCCAATGATTACCCCGCCCTACGGTAGCATGGCACGATGGGAAGAAAAAAAGGGCGAAACGCCGACAATAGGGAACCATATTATATTCTAGTGCGGAGATCCATTGTTAGCAGGATGAATTATCAAACAACAAAGGGGGCAAAAAAAGCACCCGGCTTTTTGTAAAAGCGCTTGGCTACAGGTTTATTTCGTTGGCTGGTCTTGCCAAGCACACAGAGCCTCGATCGAACACGGTTGTAGCGCAGAAGAGGTCGCCCATAGAGTGACGATGCTTCCCTTTTTTTGTGAAATTTGATCCTGTTAACAATGGATCCCCGTAGTAGCTAAGTGTTGCGCTGGTGTGGATCTAGAGCGAACGGGCACGCAAGGAGAAAGAAACGCCGACACTTCCTCTTCAGGAAACCATGTTGTAAGTAGGGTAGGTGTTGCTCTGAAAAAAAACTGGGCCTAAGCTCTGTTTGTAGGGTGAACGGGGAGGCGAGGACGACGAAACGCCAACATTAGTATCTATTAATAGGAAACCATTATATAGGTTAGTGCAGTGTGGCTTGGTTGTTGATAATGACGAAAATTATTATGTGACGATGATTGATGACGTGGATGATGGTGATGATGATGGGGATGCATGATATTGTCGTCGTCGTCGTCGCTGCTGGTATTCTTGTTTTTCTTGTTTTTTGTTCTTTTCTTGCTGATGCTGTTGATATTGCTGTTTTTGTCTCTGAAATCTCAGGAGTGTTCCACAGCGGGAACTACGGACCGCCTGTGGGCTTCTGCTTTGACCAGTCTTGTCAGGATGAGCCCGTTATGGACGACCCGCTCATGGCAGACTACAACGTAGAGAGGAGGGCCTCCGACTTCGCCGACGCCTGCCAGGTATGTGTAGGTAGCCTCTATAGTGCTGACTGATTAGTGCCTTTCTCCGGTTTAGTGCCGGTGAAATCGCTTGGCACGGCACTACGCCACTTATACTGGTTCAACCAGTATCGGTACTCTACCCAATAATGCCGGTGTCCGATATAATGCCGGTATTGGCTAACACATGCCGGCACTCCGAGGAGACCACTATTATGTATAGATACAGTAGTGGTCCCTCTATAGTGCCGGGTGAGAAGTGCGGGGTGCCCGCTACAATGCCTGTATAGTCGCTTGGCACGGATGAGAACTACCAGTAGCGGCAGTCTGCGGAGTAGTGCCGATTTCCGCTGTAGTGCCGGTATTTCCCTCTATGATGCACGTACCGGCTCTTTACAGAGGAACAACTGCCGTGGCAGTGTGGGGTGGTATTAGTTGTGTGTGGTTGAAATTGTAATGAATTTCCACATTCGAGGGATGGATCTATGCAAATTCTCACGGGTTGCGCGGTAAAGAGGCCAGGTTAGCGGGGGGGGGGGGGGAGTATCACATGCTCTCCTACTTCTTGCTTCCGGGCCCGTCCTGTTCTGACGCTACTGCCCCCTCCTGCTTGGAGAAGAAAACGTAGCAAGAGAAGTGACTTTTGTTATCTGTGGAACGCATCAAGGGCGACGTATTGAAAACGCAAACCGTCGCATTGACCGTTTTTCATCTTTGGCAGGAGCTGGGGAGCAACACTCGCGGGGAAGACGTGATGCTGCAGATGGGCGGAGACTTCGGGTTCGAGAATGCCAACGCGTGGTTCAAGAATCTCGACAAGCTTATCGAGGCCGTCAATCGAGAGGGCCGTGTCCATGTGATCTGTTGCAGCGGTTCTACTCCTTCTGACCCAATACTCTTTATAAAAAAAAAGATTCACTTCAGCTGTTAGATCGAAGATTTCGTCGAAACTCATATTTGCAAGCTGTGTGCGATACTTCGATCGCGCGTGTCACTGGGTGTGTCTTCATTAAGAATATAGGTGGGCGATTTATGAGCTATTTCGGCCGCGACTGCTGTACTATATATAAAAAGTGTACTTTGTATTCTGCTACCGTACTACAATGGTGTATCTCGGTTTCGGCCCTCGATTGATTATATTGCCACGGAAACGTCGCTCATATGCACGCGCTAGGAGTACTGTATATCTATGTCCTTATTGCCTTTTCCCCGTGTTTTCGCTGGACAGGCGTTTTTTTCGACTCCCGCAATTTACACGGAGGCCAAGCACGCTTTTGGGCTGGAGTGGTCGGTCAAGAAGGACGACTTCTTCCCGTATGCGGATTGTCCGGTAATTATGAATAGCTACCGAGAAACTCCTTGACTTTCTTTTACAAAACGGCGCTTGTTTTTTTCTTCGAAAAAAAATGCTTCTTGATCAATTTCTTGTGCGACAAACCTGTATTTTCCCTTCCTTTTTTGTGTGTATTTTGTTTTGTTGTATACGAAGGCATTTTACCATGAAACAAGAAGTACCTGCAAGTAACATGACCGGTACGGGCTTACGCCGTACCCTGGTACGCAGACAGTATCTCAACAATAATAGTTCAACTACAATTGATATCTCCCTTTTTTTTCCTATTGTTTCTCCCCCTCGATGCTCCCCACCCTTATCTGAACTCAAAACGACTTTCATACATACCTGCCCCCGCCCCCCTTCCCCTCGTTATCGCCGCCTTCAGAACTGCTATTGGACGGGTTTCTACACCAGTCGGCCAGGGTTGAAACGGCTGGAGCGCGTGACCAGCGCCTTCTTGCAAGCCGCGCGCCAGCTACACGCCCTGGAGGGCTTCACGACGACGAGGACGACAACGGCGATGGCGACCAAGGGGACGGCAACGGCGGCAGCGGTGGCAGCAGCAGCAGCAGCAGCAGCATCGGAAAAGTCATGGCAGGCATCGCTCGGGGCGCTCGAGGTTTGTCAAAGGGGCTGTGCTCAAAAAGGAAGCTTAATCCCGTACCATATCATGGAACTACTTACACCCGCGTTTTTTGGGGACACCTTATATGAAGTTAGTGTAGGATAGTTTTGTGCAGCTCTGAAAAGGCTACAAGAAAAAGCTTGATACCGGTAGTATACAGGTTGGTTCCGAGGCGGGAAATGTTGGCCGTTTCGTAGTAGTTTTTCATTTTCACTTTCATTTTTTTTTTTTTCATCCTCCGGTGGATGGGGAAGCATAAAGCTTGAAACTCACCACACTTCTTCCACGTATTTTCACACATCTCGTGTGTCAAAAATTTAACTCCATTGTAATCGCAATCCAGCGCCGACTGGAGAATCCTTCGGTTCCCCTTGGTAGCCTCTTCTGCTTGATAGCTTTGATATGTAGGACTGGTCGTTTCCCATTCCCCGCTATTTTGTTGATCAATAGCTGCGCGTCTTGGGTCGTGCCGCCGTCGAGTAGAGAGCGCAAGGCCTCGTACAGCACCACGACGGGGTAACAGGGACCAGCAAGCAGCACGTCGCGGAGGATTACGCCCAGCGCCTCGACCGAGCCAGGGTGAAAGTGGAAGCCGCTGTTTCATCTGCCCTCAGCAGAATGGCGTTCTGGGGGAGAGGGGTAGGGAGGGGGGTGGGGAGGGGAAGTGGGGATGGGGAAGAGGAGGAGGAACTTCGAGACTTGCCGAAGCTTGGGATGTGCCGATTAGCGAATGTCAGCACGTGTGACGTCACTATGGAGGTGCGCGCAATACATTTTTTTGATTATTTTACGGGGGGCGTTTTTTAAATTGCTCTTGAACACCCGCCTCATTTCGACGAATTCCTGTCAGTTGTGTTGCGTCGCAATGCTGCTTTTGAAGTATCAGAGGAGGGGAAGGAGGAACAAGGCGCAAGATGGGCTGCTGCTGCCGCAAGTCTGCCGCGAGAGCCTCGGTCTAACGGTGATATTATGCGCGCAGGCGATAATATTTCCGCAAAGCTCCTCGTCTCTTGCCTTGCCAGCTGTACTCTCCGCGAACAATATTATTTTAATGTAAAAATATATATATTGTGTAGCATGTATATACACTGTTGTGACCGCGACATCCCCTCTCATCCACGAGCTCCCCCTCCCCTCTCCCGCTTCTTCCCCCCCCCCCCACCCCGCCCGTTACCCCCCCCCCCCCCCCCCGTCCCTAATATCGCCGCCCTCTGTAACCGGCGACGTAACACGAAGGCCGAAAACGGATTCGTGGCGGTGGTGTACAACCCTCTCGCCCAGCGTCGGTCGGGCTACGTGGACGTTCCCATCTCCTGGCCGCGGGTGCAAGTAACCGATGCCAATGGTAATCCTGTAAAGTCTCAGGTACTTCCGTTCCATCACCGCGGTCTATTTCCTAGCAATGCCGCCATTTTCGATGCTATCGTTAACGGTGGTGGTGTTGGTGGTGGTGGTGGTGGTGGCGGTGATGCTGGCGGTGATGCTGGTCGTGGTAATGGTGGTGGTGGCGGCGATGATGGCAGTAGTGGTGGTGCTGGTGGTGGTGATGGTGGTGGTGATGGTGGTGATGGTGGTGGTGGTGATGGTGGTGGTGGTAGTGGGATGCGGAGTGACGCGGGTGACCAGCACCCTTACTCGTTGGTGCTGCCATTGGAAGGGGTGGAACCCCTGGGAATATCGGTGTTCCACGTAGCCAGGGGAAGGGAGGAGGAGAAGGAAATGGGAGGAGAGAAGGAAGAGGGAGGGGAGGGGCGAAAAGGGGGGAAGGAGAGTGAGGGGGAAGCGATGCACTTGGGATTGCTCGAACGAGGGAGTGCGGGTCATCAGGGCGGGGAGTCTTTGCCTAGGCCGCCGGCGGAGCGTGCAAACGGCGCAGCAGCGCAAGAAAAAAACAGTGGCGACGGCAGCGGTGTCAGCGGTGGTGGTAGCAGCGGCGGCGGCGGTAGTGGCGGCTATGGTGGCGGTGGTAGCGGTAGTGGTAAAGGTGGCGGCAGCATAGACCGCGGTGAAGGAGAAGGAGGGAAAGAGGACTTCACGATCAGCAACGACCTCCTCACCCTCACCTTCAACGGCGCCACCGGGCGACTGGCCAGGGTGGAAACCAACGCCGGAAGCCACAACAGCGGTACCCGCGGCAGCGGTAGCGAGGAACCGACGGTAGACCTCGACATAGACCAGGGGTGGTTCTTCTACCCCACCTTCGACAGGACAAGCGCAGCAACCGGAGAGGGCGTGAAGACGGGCGATGGAGGCAGAGGAGAGGGAGAGGCGCGGTTATTTCTTACCGGGAAAGATGCAGCCGCAAAGGCCTCGAGGCTGCACGGGAATATGCCGGAGAGGCTCAGCGCGTCGGAAGGGCAGGAGGGAGGGGCTTACATATTTAGACCGGGGCGGGGGGCGGCTGTTCCCGTGGGGATGGAGGGGGGGGGGGAGAAGAAGGGGGAGGGGGGGGGGGGGAGGGGAGGGAGGCGCTTTCGGTGAAGGATTGGTGGGTCGAGGAAGGTCCGCTTGTGTCGGAGGTGCACCAGGTGAGAGTGGGGTGGACTTGTTACCTCGCGTGGACTGGAACGGTCAACATGTGCTGTAGTTTTTTGTCGCTTGTCTTCTGCGGTTTGATTTCAAGAGCACAATTTTTTGTTGTTGTTTCTGCTTATATTTTGTCTTTCCTGTTGGCGTTAGAGATTTTCGCCGCTGTGTGCGTTACAACAGCCCGCGCCGCCCTGTCCCCACCCCCCGTCCCACCGACGCCGCTGTGATTGGCATCGTAATATCTGCGACCACACCCGACGGTAGCGAATCCCGTCGAACTCGAATGCTCCTGTTCCCGGAATGGACGCGAGCGCTCGCGCGTGTGTTCATCAAACAGCGCCAAGAAGGCCATAAAATACCTACCAGGTATCATAAAACGCAACAGACCTGCCCCCTATCCTGTGCACACCTCTGCATCCTCTCTTCAACCCCCAGCCCCTCCATTCCCCCACCCCCGCCCGTGCCCCCGCCCGTCCATTTAGGTGTTTTCCGACTGGTTGACCCAAACCATCCGGCTCCGCCGCGGCGCGGCTTATGCCGAGCTAGACTGGTCCGTCGGCCCGATTCCCGTAGGCTCGTCCCTTTACAGTGGCGGCGACGGCGGCGGTGGCAGCGGCGGTATCAACGGTAGCCGTGATGGTAGCCGTGGTGGTGGTGGTGGTGGTGGTGGTGGTGGTGGTGGTGGGGCTACGGGTGCCGCGGGTAAGGAAATCATTTCCCGCTTTCGAGCTCCGACGCTAGCCTCGGGAGGCGTTTTTTTCACTGACGCGAACGGAAGGGAGTTCCAGAGGCGTGTTCGGAACGAGCGTCCGACGTGGGATCTGAACGTGACGCAGCCGGTGGCGGGGAACTACTTTCCGGTGACGGCGGCGGCGTTTTTGAGAGACGAGGGGAGCGGGGACGACGGCGTGCAGGTGTAGTACAGTGAGGGACTCTATAATGCCGGTTGAATAGTGCCTAGTGCTGGTATAGCGCAAGTGAAATGGCTTGCCACGACTGGAACCCGCTATACTTGTACCAGTATCGCCACTATACCCAATAGTGCGGGCGTCCGGTATACTGCTGGTATTGTTGTGTGGAACATGCCGGCCTTATAAGGAGATCACTGTATTGGTAGGGGACGGGATGACTGCATGGAGCGTATAAATATGCACCGCGATGTTGTGCTTGGATTGACATTGACCCTCTTGGCACTCGTTCAGAAATTGAAAACAACATGATCCTGGCGTCGATTTTGACCAATCAAAAAGAAAGAAGATGAGCCCAAAATCCGTGGTCCTACTACAGTACATTTTTTTACTCTACAAAGCTTTGGCGTCGGTAAACAGAGTATTTAAAGTATACTAGAAAAACATGCCTCTAAAAACCAAGGCATCCCATTTCGTCTACAAAGCTTTGGCGCCGGCAACGAAGTATTCAAGGTCTACTAAAAGAACATGCCTCTAAAACCAAGGTATCCCGTTCCGTTTTGGGTCCTACGTGATCCCTATAGCGCTTTGCTGTTGTGCCAGGAGGGTTAAACGGCCTTAGATGAAGGTAAGAAGGTTTAGTTGAAGTCAAGCTGATGGGTTGAAGTTAAGATACTTGGTTCATTGTCAAGAACCCCCCTTCCAGCCCCCTACCGTGCGTCCACACCTTCTTGTTCGCCTTCGTGTGGCCCAATCCGAATGCTGGTCAATTTTGTCGTACGAAACCGCCCGCTGTGCTGTGCTATATGCTGTGCTTCGCTAAGCTGCGCCATGCTGTGCTACGCTGTGCGATGCTGTGCTATGTCGTGCTGCGCTATGCTGTGCTTCGCTCAGCTGCCCTGTGCTATGCTGTGCTATGCTGTGATGTGCTATGCTATGCTGTGCTATGCAGTGCCGTATTTTGCTGTGCTAAGCTGTTCCTGGCACTGTTTTGTGCTATGTGATGCTGTGCTGTGGGTTTGGACAGTTGTCGGTGCTAACGGACCGTGCTCAGGGGTGCTCTTCGCTCGCCGACGGAGAGCTGGAGCTGATGGCGCACCGAAGGCTGCTAACGGAGGATCAGAGGGGGGTCGGGGAGGCGCTAAACGAGACCACGGGAAGTGAGCAAGCAACACTATGTATGCCTTATGATAGAGCGAAAATTAGGGCGAAATTTAGTGATGATTCGAAAAATCAAACTAGTTTTTGTTTTGTTTTGGGATGTATTTTTCCGCCAGTGCGGCCAGGGCGCATGTGTTTTCGGTATCGGAACACCCGATATATATTGGTGTTGTTGTCTCACATCAACTCTTCAAAAAAAAGCTAGAGTCCGTCGTCGCACAAAGGTGCTGGAGCCCTAGGAAGATCCGAAAACCCATAATGAAACCAAATTCGGCCGGTAAATACTACGTTTTCCCACCTAACACACACGAGACGAAGAAGGCGCTCAAGTCAAATGAATCAATGTTCAAACTGAACTAACATGGCCTAGCTATCTGCGGCTATGGAGTGCATTTTTTTTACCAATCAGATACTTATGTTATACTGGTAAATTTCTCTTCTTGCATTTTGCTTTTGGCGTCGACAACCCATGACCAGGTATGACCCACTTTCCGGACTGGCAGCGCAAGGGCGAGGGTGAGGTTTATCGTGGAACGCACTACCTCGTGGTGTCTAGGAAGGCAGAGGCGATGAAGGCCGTTCGAAGCCTCATGGACGAGGTAAGCGTCCGCCGCGATACGCTGTTGCATTTTACGAGGTCACGTATCAAAACGTTATCTGGGTTCGTGGTGTTGGTGTTGGTGATGGTGTTGGTGTTGTTGTTGGTGTTGTTGGTGTTGTTGGTGTTGTTGGTGGTGTTGGTGTTGGTGTTGTTGTTGATGATGGTGTTGGTCTTGTTGTTGGTGATGGCGTTGGTCTTGGTGTTGTTGGTGTTGATGTTAGTGTTGGTGTTGCGGTGAAGGCCGCTCGAGGCTTCATGGATGAGGTGGGCGTTCGCCGCGCTATAGATTGCTTTTGGTACACGCTTGGTCGATTCCTTGTTGATGGTGGTGGGGGTGGTGTGGTGTCTGTGGTGGTAGTGGTGATGGTGGTATATGGTGGTGGTGGCGGTGCGGTGGTTTTCCATAAGGAAACCGCGCCCAGAGCTCGGGCGCCATATACTTGGAGATAGAGTTGGCATGTGTTTGTGCTATAACAAGTACCAAAAGAGCGATTGTGGTTGTACCTACATGGTTCGGGAACGAAATTGTTTGGAAATACTGTGCTATGTACGAGGGTTTTGGGTCGCATTGTTTGCATTATTAATGGTAAAATACAAAATCGACAATTCTCCCCGGCCGTGATCCCCGCCCTGCCCCTCAGGTTTTCAGCCCGTTCGTCGCGGCGTTTGGGGAGGAGGGGACACCTGGTGCTTATTCCGGGCGCCACGGCCCGGTCAGCGTCAGCGACGTGGGCAACGACACGCGCAGCGGGGCAACGAGCCCATCGACACCGACCAAGAACGTTTTGGGCGAGGAAGCTACCGCCTTAATTCAGGAAGGCCTTAAAAATACCGGCTTAGTTCGGGAAAGCTTTACCGAAGCCCTCGCCGATAATATCGCACTTATGACGCTCATGCGAGTGGGGCGTGAAGAAAATGGTGAACGGGGAGATGTTGCGGCGGTGGAGGAGGCAACAGAGGTGGAAGCGGGGGTGAAGGTTTCAGAGGAGGAAGAGGAAGAGGAAGCCAAGCTGTATCTATTGGTGAGCGCTTATTGACCCAAGAAGAAGGGCAGCTTGACGGGCAGTACACGACAACGCTTAGCTTTTTTAGCGCTCCACGCCAGGTATCGAGAAAAAAAACTCAGATTTAGACTAGCATATCACCTCAAGAGTTGGAACGCAGTTTCAAAACATCTGGAGCAAATCATTTTTGGCTCCGTTGCACGACACATAATACAAACCTTTTTTCTACTGAAACTACTTTAGTGTAAGAAACTGGGTTAACATCGCCCCCGCCTCCCCCCGACTAGCCCCCCCCCCCTCCAACCCGCCTGTCTCCCCCCCCCCGCTTTCTTCCCTTCTGGCGTTTGGAGCGAAGGTTCGTCTGGCCCATCGATATGCGGCAGGGGAGGACCCTCTTTTGTCCCTTCCGGCCGAGGTGGACTTGTCTCAACTTCTTCGAGGACACTCCCTCATCTCTGCTCGAGAGATCGCTCTCACCGGAGGCGCTGCGCTCGTCTCTCGGACGCAGAAACTCAACTGGGTCGCTTCTGGTGGTGGTGGTGGTGGTGATGGTGAGGATGGAGTCGATGGTGGTGGGCGGGGTGGTGGGGATGGAGGTGGTGGTATTTCGGCGAGCACGCCGGAAGGTCTACCAGCAGGGCAGAAAAAGGAAGCAGATGTGTCGGAGGGAGTTATCAGGGGCGAGGAGGAGGGGTTCGCTAATAACGCCGCCGAGGATTTTGCTAGCGGAGGCGGTGGTAGGGGGGGACGGGAGGGGGGTGGCGGCGAGAATTCTGCCGAGTGGCGGGTTACCATCGGACCCATGGAGATAAAGACTTACCGATTGGAATTTGTTCCTGACAAGTTGTAGCTGGGTGGCTGGTTTTGACCCCGCGGCATGAACCGCCTCTTTGGTTGAAACAAAACGAAATTCAAGCTGGGCGAGTTATTTGGTCAGGCAAGAAGTAATGGCCATGAAAAATACCCCTCAAGAAAGGAACTTGGTCAGACAGGAAAGGACACGAGAATACCGAGAATACCGTTCAATAGTTGATTTTCGCACAAAGAAACCCCAATTGATACCGGGAAACATATTACAATAATAGGACCCGCTCCTGCAATGGGAGCGGTATCTTTTTTAGTCGGGAGATATACTGCAAAGAGTTGAGATCGTAGAGCTTGATGATCAAGACTGTGTCGCCGGTACAGGCGTGTTGGGGTAGGGGAGGCCAATTACTTGTCCCCGGGTTGCAGTCTGAGTTGTATATATTTAAACACGGCTTGGTTTTTCTAGCAGATAGATGGGAGGGAACGGCAAGATCATAGCAGTACTACACTATTAATGGATTGGGCGGGACCTATTTTACCTGACCCCTGTCTGGAGTTAATTACTTCACTTTCTTGTTGTTTTGTAACAATTTTGTGTTCTTGAGTGCAGCGCCACTGTATGGCAATGGCTTGTTGATCCCCAGTGTGCCGGGTACAAGGTATTCTTGTTTGTGGCTGGACGGTCGGACCGAGGCTACGGTAGTCCTTTGAGTCACGTTTTTAGGGAACCGTTGTTCAGCGGCTCAGAACCATCCGCATTGCGCACGAGTTGATCACCTATTTTGTGCGATTCGGTTTTGCGATATTTACCGTCCTCCACGTGTTTGGTACGCTTCACCCACCAAAATATGTCTGGAAAAGTCTGTTGTAAGGTTTTGCCTTTGAGTCACGTTTATAGCGAACCGTTGTTCAGCAGCTCAGAACCATCCGCATTGCGCACAAGTTGATCACCTATTATGTGCGATTCGGTTTTGCGATATTTACCGTCCTCGACTTGTTTGGTACGCTTCACCACCAAAATATGTTTTCAAGTCTGTTTTGTAGTGAGGTTTTGAGCCAATGCGCGAGTGGTTTAAATCTCGGAGAACATTTGGGGCAATCCGCCCTACCGTCCCCCCGGTTGTAGTATTATGATAATAATCAGTAATAAGGATATACTTTAGATACAGCGTTTTCTGAGCCCCAATCCCATTGGCCTAGCCCCCCCACTCAACCAATGGGTGGGCGCCGGGCAGGTGGCGAGTATGATGATATGGGTTCAATGTGGATTCGAGAGAGTCCATCCCTTAGTTGTAATGTAACACAAGGAGCCGTCCTGCGGCAGAGGGGGTGCTTACTGTCTTGTTTGCTTGAACTGTAGGTTTTTCGCGTATGTAACGGCATGCTTTTGGGCGGGTTGGTCTTGATCGTCTTGCCGATCGGTGCGAAGACGTGCAGACAACAGACACCTTGAACGTGTTGAGTTGAGTCAACGCGTGTGGCACGTGTGCGTTTGAGCAGTGTACGACAGCATGACAGCAGCTTCGTCCACGGCAGTCAAGCCCGTCATTCGCGAACATCACACTATTGCAATGCCTGGTGCTACAATTTACCTCGGGGTAAACTGCCAATGAACGTCACAACAACTAAAAACTGCCAGGTTCATCTCAAGATTTCATCCCAATATTCTACGTCCCAAGAGTTCATGACAAGATGTCATGCAAGAATTTCATCTCAAGTGCCGATCGAAAGCAGCGAAGAAGCTTTGATCGCACTCCTGCCCCCGTCCATCTCTCCGAGGGGAAACACGCAAAAATGTCGCCCGATTGTTTTTCATTTTTTTACTTTTTGGCCCCCGCCCATCAAGTGCGCATATGCGTTAGAGCACCGCTCCGACAAAATATCGGAACGCGCGGACTTGACGTTGAAGTTGTTGTTGAAGTTACGCGATTCGCTGCCCGCCTCTTACAATCATATCCGCAGCAGTCCCCCTCACGCGAATGCAACAATGGGAAAGGCAAGGTAGACAACAGCCTTCCCCAAGGCAGACATAAGTCACCCCAAGCAAGACATGAATTCGCCATACCCCACCCGACCCCCGGCGCGTCCCGACAAAACATGAGCGAAGTCCTAGCAACGTGCCGTTAACTGCGGGCGACACTGCGTGGTCCAGTCCAGTCCTGTCCAGTCGCATCACAGAAGTCCTTAGCGCTTGGCGCCCGAGCGGCCCCTGCAGTTTCGGCAGGAGAACGATAGCAGGGAGGGGGGGGGTCAGGCGATATGCTGTACTGTAAAAATAATCGCGATAGCTCCTACAGGTTTAAAATACAATACTTGGTATGTTTGCGGTCATTTGAAACTACTAAACAAACAAACGTCCTTGAGCGCGACGAGGCGCGGCTAAGGGTTGGAACAATGGAAAGTGAATCCGCTTCGTCTTCGTCTTTCTTGGGTACGAGGCAAAACACTTACCACTGAACGGGAAACAGGCCTTAGCACCCTCCGTGCAGACTACTTGGTGAACCGCTACACGCTCTTTTTATCGTATACCCGGTAGATGCAAGCGTAGGCCATCTTCGTATTTGAAACCCTTCGGAAAAAAACTGCCTGCAACCACCGTTTGGGCAAGAAACTAATAGGAAGAGCACATTATAACATTCGCACGTCGGGCATATCCCCGATCCCCATGTGATGATCTAGATATTTCAGCGAAGATCCGTATGGTTTAGCTCTTGTTTCCGGGTGGGAGGCGTACGGTACGATCTGCACGATCTAGCAAATGTTTCCAGGGTTAGGTATGTGCTCTCTTCATGCAGATTCTGCACAACATCTCATAACGGCAGGTACAGGATCTACTGGAGATGATCTATATTATCTATACGATCTATATCATCTATGTCGTGATCTGTCCGAGGTGTGAACTACTCTGTAGTCTTGGTAATCAGCAAAAAAAAGGCATGGATATTGCTTATTTGGGGGAACAATTGCTTAGTTAAGCATGCTTATTTACTTATTTGCAGTGCAATTTACTTATTTCTAAAGAAATGCAACGCAATTTCGTGCCGGGATCGGCACACGCCCACCACGCAGTCCACGAGCAGCGAACCCGCGCACAGTCGTAGCACAGCAAACAGACCACAGGTACCGGACCAAGCCGCAATCGTGCCTTCGGCGTTTGGGTCGTCAGTTCGTGCAATGACTAGCGCCGGCAAGGGCAGTGTAGCAGCGACGAGTGCCTCCGTCCAGTCCAGGCCCGCGGAAACTCCAGGCGAGGCCCAGGGTGAGCTTTCCACTGTACTTTCCGAATCGGAGCAAGATCATTTCATCAACTTTAAGGAAGATTTTTCCGACGGGCGCGATGTTCAAATTGTCGCCGATGCTGTCCCAGAAATCTTCCTCAAAGTTGGTGAATTGGTCTTGCTCCGATTAGGAAGGTGCAGCGGAAAGATCACCCTAGGCCTCGCCTGGAGTTGACGCGGGCTCGGATTGGACGGAAGGAGACCTTTGTCGCTGCTACACCGCCTTTTTCGACAGCATTCATTACACGAACAGACGAAACCCAAACGCCGAAGGCACGATTGCGGCTTGGTCCTGTAACTGTTGGCTGTGCTACGGCTGTGCGCTGGTTCGCTGCTTGCGGGCTGTGTGTGGTAGGCGTGTGCCGATCTCGGCACGCTACCGCCTTCCATTTCATTACAAGTGAGTAAATTTCACTGCAAATAAGCATGCTTAACTACGCAACTTCCTTTAAGCTTGGTTAGCCACTCGACTTTTTTTAGATAACACCCAGTGTCCGTGCCGATTCTTCATCCTAGAGAGGCACAACTTATTATTATGTGGTCACAGACTGCGAGACAAAGTAAACCAAACAATCGCAATTAATCAAGGTATAAAGCAAGTGAAATGCTAGCGTACCGGGTACGAGAACACAACAAAGCAGAGCAGACCATAAAAAAAAAGAAAAAAAACACAACGAACGGAGTGGTCGCTTTTAAAAATCGCAGTACGAATGAGAAACAAGGTTATGTCAGTCGTTTTCGTCGCCGCTCCAAAGAGTCGTTCCGTATATATTGGTCCACGATGAACGATCCATCTTTCAGGACCGCATAATAAATATCCCACACTAATTCCATGTGTATCTTCACAAACGAAACGTGGATGCACTTCTTAAGGCGGGTGTGATTATCAAGGTAGTAGTGTTTTCGAACGCTTTGTTGCGTGGTTGCAAGAATGGCGCTGGCGACTGATTGTTGTTGCTGCTGGTCAATGCGTTCAGCACCTCGACGTGAGCGCGGATGGATGCTGAGCGAGACAAGCGAGAAGCGCGCAAAAAAATGTATGTTGAACGGTACTCTCCAGTTATTCTTCGGATCTTGATGTATGAAGAGGTTGATAAAATAAAAGTTGGCAAGACATTATTTCCAAATTGGCGTCATATTCTGTCCCAAAATAAACAATATTTACTGTAAAAAAAATCGCCATGGTACTAGAGATGGTACTAGAGATATCTAAAACTCGGAAATATCGCGATATTGGTCGTTTAGAGCCGAATTATGTGCGTCTGGAGTTTTAGACGACCCCGGACTGTTGGGATATTTCGCCCTACGTGGTCCGCACATACCAAAATATCGCCTAGGTGGGAATTCCCACATTCGCGATATTTTGTGTTTTTTTTTGGAGGAAAGATGCGGTTTACTTATTCGTGCCTGGGAGAGACGCACCTGCAGCCACATGGCAAGCACCCACACGGCACATGACTGCCCAACAGCACACACACAACCAACCGCTGCACGCATGAAGTCTCCAGCGCGACACCATGAATAACGAACGCCCGCGACGGCTGGATTAGCCCTTTGACAGACCGGCGCCCCCGCTCTCGAGCCCGGGCAAGATGTGTATCTGTTGCTTGGTTTCAGTTGATGAGGGCACACCACAGCAGTAGCTAGCTGGAGCACAGCGGTCAGCTATTCCTCTATCGTGTCAACCCCCTTGCCTGCGTTCGTTCCTCGGCATTGATCGCTTTTAGATTGTGTTTATCCCCAAGCTACCCCAACAGTAACCACGGAAAGCAACTCAAAAGCACGACCCATCGCGGCTTCCGCTCGTTTATACTGTGGCGGGCAGTTGTTGCAGGCAACGTTCTCTGGCCCATGCTGTGTAAGCCTCGTCTCACACCCCTGGCAGCTGGTGCCCTACGCTGCCCTGGGTCTCGGACGGGACGGGGCAAATAACCTTGCTTCATCTCGTCTCGAGTAATGGGCCCTTGATGACTCGAGTGTGGAAAAACGCCATATTCAGCTTTAGACAGCACAAAGTGCCTACAAAAATATCGCGATCTAGAATAAAGCGCCAACCACCTACCAGGTACATATCAGCGTACGCGGAGTTTTAGATATCTCTACTGCGGTAGGTATTTTAGTAGTGCATTTATCTATTGAACTTCGGTAGGTGCACGTACACACATGGATATAGACGTGGCAAGCGGACCATGACTAGAACGAGAGAGGAGGTATTAAAAGTAGTGGTTACGATTACCGACCCAGAAAAAGCCACATAGCAGCATTGCGAGTGGCTGCGTCCCCGGGGCCTCAAGGGTGGTACTATACAAGTTCGGGCAAATCGACATGGTTTGTACTCTCGTGCAAGTAGTAAAGGTACGTACGAGTAAGACCACACGCAGTGATACTCTATTACACACATGCTTGTTGTCTGTGACACATTTTATGGCATGGGGGGAGGGTGTACCAAAAGCAGGGAATACATTTTCGACACAAAAAACCTTAGGGAAAAATTAATGTTAAGCTGCGCCACGCGAAGGTCGTAGTAAGTAGACAGTACACCGGAAGAAACCAGTGAGTGGCATTCACTCGTCTCGGTATCGCATCGTTTTTTTGGTGTTTTCTTCCCCGAGAAGACTCTTCAGAGAAATATAGGGGGTGTGCTTTGTTGTTGCTGTGGTCCCTGACTCCGTTGCTGTGGTCGTTTGCCGGTCAAGTGCAAGCGGTCGCGTTGGTACGAAACTGACAAATAAGTTTGTGTTGCTTCGTACTTGACGTGCTCCTTGCTGCTGATTGCTGATTGATCATCTCTTCTAGTGAGTTTTTTTTTTTTTTTGGCACACTTCTTTCCAGCTTCTGGACCAGCCGTGGTCACAAGTGTCGGTCCCCCCCCCCCCCCCCCCCCCGGTTATAGGGTTCAGCACCCACTGATCGATTTTTCATCCAGTGTTGCTAACCCACGCTCTCGCGCTTTCCGCAAGTCAATTAGTGCACGAAAAAAAGTCCCACGAACATTTATACGAGTACGCACTCGGGGAGAATCGACCTCACGAAATTGACCTATACTAGGCTCGAGAATAACCTGATACGCCACCGGGGCAGTGAGTGATATGAAGCCGGTCGCCCCGGTGGTCTAGTGGGGTTACACTATTAATACTATTAATAGCGTTGGTTAGTTAAATAACCACTGGGTTGTGACCTATGTTGACTTTATTTGCAGAAATAAATGAGAAAAAAAGGATTAAGTAACTGCTGAATTCGCCAAGCAGCGTGGGTGGGTAGAATTCGACGCGAATCGTCGAGGCAAGAAAATGTTGAAATCTTCTCGCGATAAAATTAGAGCATGTACCGTAGTGGGGAGGGGGGAGGGGAGTCCGCTATATGACCCCGGATCTGAGTTATACTACTAGGAGGGCGAGAGTAGTGCGAGCTTAACAATAAATGGGATGGGAAAAAGAAAAGAAGTGAAGTGTATTACTGCTGCTGTAATAATACGATACCCAAGCAAGTTGCACCGATCGACTCGATCTGGACCGACTGCTGTATATCATGCAATTGGTCCATGTACAACTTCTCCAATCACAGGCCAGTATGAGATGATAGTGACTTCATGAACTTGCTGAACTTCTTAGTGAGTGGTGGTTTCCTTTATCCACGAACCCCTGCCGAGCCGATCAATCGAAGGTTGGGTTGCACTGTGCGGGGTGGTATCGAGGCAGGGGGTCAAATAAAATGTCCGCGTACCGCGGGGTTGGGGTATACGAATAACAATTCAGCAGCAGCGCCAGTTGATAACTTGAAGGATTCCTAAACCGGGGTTGGACCCTGTTCTGTGGTGCTGGCGTTGTATACGAACCTCAGTTAGCTAAGGCTTCCACACTGTGCGGTGTGGTGTCGACCCAGAAGAAGTCGGTTTTAGTCTCCGGTTTGTTGGAGTTAATGGGGTATGGGAAGGATTTCTGGAACGGCGATGGGGCCCTATCCTCATCGGGTGCGTCGAAACGCCCCCCGCCCGTTTGCTGGTCTATCTCCTCCCCGGGTGTCCCTGGCTTTACGAGCTGCACGGTCACTCAACGATAAGCCAATGTGAATAATAAATGATTGTCGCACCATCGTGCGGGGCTGTGTCGACCCGCGTGAAAAATCGGTTATCGTCCCCGGTTTGTCAGGATTTCTGAAACGGGCACAGGACTCTATATCCTCCCATGGTAGCGTTGCCCTGATGTCTGAGCTCCAGCCAATCAGCGGTAAGCGAATATGGTTGAGGTTCCACGTCGTGCGGAGTGGTGCCGACACGGGAGGTCATCGTTGTTGTTCCCGCGTTTTTGGAGCTATAGAGATTCGGGGGATTGATGAATCGGGGATGGGACCCTATCTTCTCCGTGTGCGACGGAAATGCCCCCATTGATGGGCCTCTATCCGCCTAGGACGGCGCTGTGGAGCTCGAACCAACCAGTGATTAGCCAACTGGATTGGGGTTTTCTCACCTTGCAGGGTGGTGTCGACCCGAGAAAGCTCGGTTTGCTTCCCCGGTTGATGGAAGTTTTAGAGATGTGGAACGACCTCTGGACCGGGGATGGGACCCTATATCCTCCCGAGGTGGAGCTGGCTCAACATGCGAACCATGGCCAATCAGAATATCGGCCGGTGGGGTTGGGAATTCCACACCGTGCGGGGAGGTATCATGCGTGGATGGATTCCGATCCCGGCATGTGACCCTATCGTGCCCGGGTGACGGCCTACTTTGTGTATGAATCCTGTTCAATGACCCATCAGACAAAACTGATATGTTTTTACTTTCGCCTAATAAAACTCGAGTCTGGAATACTTAGCTGTCAACATCGTAAGCACTATAGTCGCATACTGTATCTACAAGAAGTGAGCGATCTCCACAGCTAGCAACAAGCAGCAGCATTGCAATAGCGTTCGAGGGGTTGAATGACGAAGGCAGTCATACCGTGTTTCGCGCCTGGAACAACGTCAGCGCGTTTCTCCGCGATCAGACAACACACACAGTCGATCTGGGAGGCTCGGATCAAGATTATACTATTATATCATGCATTGCCTATTTCAGAAGCTGGCTCAGTGCGCGCCTGTCAGTGGCTACGAAGAGAACACGCAGCGGACATGGTCAGTCACCTTACTGGCCCAGAATGCTCGATTGAGTTAAAATATCATAAGAAACGCACTCTGACACGTTTCGTCGCCAGACTAAAGGGTCAGTCGGCGTGTGCTCGGATTTATCCCATCGAAATCTGATGAATGAAGCTCGGAATCGGATTCACTTAAAAAACGGTAGCTATTGATAGTAGTACATTGTTATGATTGTTAGTCTATATCGAACTCTTGGCATTACCTTACATACTGTACGGGCAGACTATGATTGTGTGTGGTGACTTTTTTCACTCTACCAAGTATTGAATCGAGCAATTCGAAGTGCTGCCCTGCCCTACCCATGCGGAGCCCTTGTATTGTATATAACGTCAACATGAAAAACCTTACCGACATAGGTAAGAGTATATAAACAGTGCGTTTCCATGCCTTCTTCTCTCTTTCCCCTCCCTCTTTTCCCTCTTGTCCCTTCCTCCCCCCTCCCCCACCCGTGTATTTCCTTCATTCACCCCCGACCCAACGGCTTTAGCTTACATGGTTCCCCCGCCCTTCTGCTTGGACGCGGTCGGCTTGGCCTTCATCGCGCCAGAGTTGCCCTTGCTGGCCTTGTTGGCAGCCTTGCGCGCCTTCACCTCCCTGTCCACAACAACCACATTGTTGGGCAAAATATTTCGTTAACAATATCAGCAGTATAGACTAATCGACGAGAAAGAATATTAAAAAAAAATAGAGCATCTTCAAATGAAATCGTTAACCAGGCATATTCAACATGGTTCGTCAACACAACCATCTTCACAGGCAACCGCCAACCAATCATTCTCAACATCATCCCTTAGCACAATCGTTACTCAATCATCCAAAAATAATAATAAAACTACCCCGGCATCCTGGTAATGTATGATATATAATGTACAGCAAATATTATTGCCGTTGACTCACTTGGCGGCGGCCTCGCGCTGTGCGCTGCGGACCTCCGGCTTCTGGCTGCGCTTCTTCTTGATCTCCTCAAGCGAAGCACCAACGATCGCGCGGTTGATCTTCGTCGTCTTGCGGGTGCTGATGAGTTCAAAGGCATCATATAATCGCACCAAAAACCGTACGGGGGGGGGGGGAGCGTGGTGCAGGTGGGATGGGGTCAACAGAGCAAGAGGCTTAGAATGGAGGCGTGTGTGTGGCGGAGGGGAGGGGAGGGGCGGGGGGGCAACGGGGAAGGAAGGAAAAGGGGTTGGGAAGGGCCAATAGGGCTAGACGTTTAGGATGGGGGCGTGTATGCAGCGTGGGGGGGGGGGGGGGGGGTATCCATTTCATGCATGGGCGTAGTTGAGCCTCGCATCTCTACAATGCCGGGGCGGAGCACTTCTGACCTAGAAGACATCGCGTGCACCAAGCGCGAAGTGGAGTCACATGAAAGGTCACCCGCATCCTACTAAGAACCACATGTGAGGCGGGCTTCCGCGCCATATGCGTACTCTCTTGCATATCGGACGACAGCTTCGACTTAATTAATTTGTTTTCTGGTGTGGCCATTTCCAGGGACCAACGGGGATACTACGTACATATCGGCCTCGTGGGTGCCTTACCATATCTACTAGGGGGGGGAGGACAAAGAGGTTTAGTATTGAGAAGGTGTTGTGCGCGTGGAGGGGGGGAGAGGGTCGAGATGCACCAGTTGGGCAGTTTCAATAACAGCAATTACAATAATGATCAAAATCATAGCCGTGTATATACCAGGTGTAACATCAGTAAACTCGGAGTGCACGTTTGAATACGAAGCAAAAACACGTCAGCGTCTGTCGTTCTGTTGCCGTTTACATACTTCGCGCAGCTAGGTAGGCCCACGTGGGTTGTCTAATCGGAACAGTAATGAGTGATAGTGGCCGGCCAGCGGAAATGCAATAGGGCAGTTCTTGTTATATTACTCCTGCCTACCTTCCTTTCGATGGTAAGGGCATGCTCTATGCGCGAACAAGGGGAAGGCAAGTAAGTACATGAGGAATTTCCGTCAACTGCTGCCACAAGATAGAGCACGTTCAACTATCTTTTCGTTACATGTGCCATCAGGTACCAAAATCACGGTGGCGCCCTCGGCATGTGCCAAGTAGTTCAAGGGCGCGTTTAGTTCAGGGATTGGTATTATTACCTATATATCGTTAATTACCGGTAACTGCAGTTGATGGAATTTTAGGCAACAAAAAAAAACATGGCAACATCAAGGCAACATTAGGTCCCTGACGCCCCTAATAAAAAGCTAAGACATGTTGACACGACAAATCACGTCATACAAACTCACCTCCACAGACATGCATACACGATGCGTACGTATCGGAAACATCAAGCTTAACTTGTGTGTTTTACGGCGTTTGTAGCAGATTCATGTTGGTTTGTAGAGAAAATAGTGAAAACCCGTGGGTGCTTCTCGACCGCCCCCGACATTGGGGCAAACTGCCTGAAAGGGCGAAATACCAAAAGCTAATTTGCGGTAATTACCGGTAGGAAACTGGCTAGTCTAAAGATAATACCGACCCTGGTTTAGTTAGAGTATACTGGTGTATACTATGGGGTGCCGGGTATCTACCGGTACCCGGTTACCAGACCTGATTCTCTTTGCCATTCCTGAGTAGAAACCCAGATACGCCCAGAGCACACAGCCTTGAAGAAACCCAGGTACGCATATCAGAATAGAGCGTTTACACACAGCCTTCAAGACAAAACAACAAATACTCTGCTTACCGGCGGCGAGCGACCTCCTCGACCTTGATCTTTTTGTTCAGGCGCCTCCATGCCTGAACCACCAAACGCACACAGCAACATCAACAGCAGGGCCATGCCAGGAAACGGGACCACCGAAAGCAACCCAGCAGGGGGAACTGGTCAATAGATACCAGGACTTCATCACGCCCTTTAGAGCCGAACCCATGTTTTGGGTTCAATCAACTTGGGTCTAGTGTCAAATAATGTCAGCAATTCAAAGAGGGTTATTCGACTCCTTCGTGACTTCAGGGGAAAAAAAACGTCGAAAAAAAAGCGACGACTATTATAGAGCATCGGACATACGAAGCGGCGAGCTTTCTGGTGTAGGGGATAGGGGACGTGCTTCGCATGCGATTAGATACAACGAATAGAGGGAGGTGTACGACACAGACAGGCACAGCATGGTACTCCTACTCCTATTGCAAGGTCTTCGTATAAGGTTGGTCATTCCGCGCGCGTCGTTTTTTTAGGTCGCTGTGTATATGGCTGCCCCTCAAAAGAGATGGGGTCCACAAAAAGTGCGAAATATTGGAAGTATACTAAATCTGGTAACTGTCGTGGAGCGGTATAATAATGCGTACTGTACTGTAGTCGATAAGAGGCGTGTTTGGCACGGGGACACCTATATACTTCACCCTCCCCCTCCCGCCTCCTGTCGCGAGACCTCGCTTCACCCCCTTCGATGCCGGGAACCAAGACCCGGAGCCATAGTTTTTGCGACGCGAGGCAGCGCATCTACTACGGAGTATCAAACACCAACAAACACTGCTGTGCACCATTGCTCCAATACAAGTAACAGCAGTATCTGTTTACGCGTCTCCTTTAAAAACAGGCAGATCGCCTCCGAATATGGGTAAAGCGCCACTGCCTCTCAAGTTTGACAGGATAATCTCGGGCAGACATGTGGCAGGAGCGCTCGTCTATGCCTCGAGTCTGAGACACGTTTGATACGGGAAGGGCTTATCTTCGCACGAAGAAGCAATTTGCTGCCTTCGTTACTGCCAGTGGATACAACTCGTACTCCTGTACCCGTATCGTATCACAGTATCACAGTTTCGAAGGCGGCAGCAATGTTACGACTATCTGGTACAAAAAAGAACACACCGACGAACACCACGCTCGAAAGCACTGCAGCCAAGGAGTGTGCTGTGGCTACTGCTACTTACGTTTGGTGTATTATACGACAGACTCTGCGTAGTCCGGCATTTCGAACGGCAGAGAAAGGCAAACAAGGAAGCTGGTGTGGCTACTGCTGTCTGTTGTATATTTGACACAACTCTATGCTACTGGTGGGTGTACATATGACTCCCGATTTCACTTTCTATGTTTTTTGCGGAGGCATGAATTGCGTCAGCTGTGATATATGCCCCCCACCCCCTCGAACACTCCGCCCTCTACTCACTGGTTGTACGACTTACAGGATATACATGATAAACTGGTGCATTCTTTCCAAAACTGTCACATGTATCCCCTTAAACAATGTATAGTTTCCACGCATAGATTGAGCTGCCCCGCCCGTCCCCCATGATAAACTGGTGCTTTCTTTCCAAACCCGTCAGATTTATCCCCTTGAAGGATTTATAGTTTCCACGCACAAATTGAGCTGCCCCACCCGTCCCCCCTCCCCCCCCCCCCACCCCCACTCCCTTTTCATCAAAACCAGGCTCCCCCGTCCTTGAAAAATCCGCCCTCCCCTCACCGGTTATTCCACCTACAGGATTCACTTGATGAACTGATGCATTTCCTTCCACAGCTGTCAGATTTTATCCCCCTCAGAAACGGGTTGTATAGTTTCCGCGCACAGACTGACTAACATCACCCTGTTGACCCTGATAGCTACACTGTAGTTGCAAGGGGAGTCGCCGACCTAAATCCTTAATGAGAACACACAACCCGCAATACGCGCGATCGGAGTATCACACACACAGCTCACAAATATGAGTTTCGACAAAATATTCGATCTCACAGCTGGAGTGTGTTTTCATTTTTATAATATGCATGTACTACCGTTGGTTGGTGTTTTTTTCTCTGGGTTTTTCCTCAGCTTCAGGGTAGCCTGTCCTGTGACCACGGACTTGATCATGCGAGTTAATGTAAGAACAACAATATGATTCGTGAGTCTTATCTCAAGGTCTGAGGACCTTACGCCTTTTGTCCTTCCTGACTGGGGTCCTCGGGAATTCCGAGCGCGAGACACAAACGCCAGATACGCCATAGACGCTTACCCTGGTACGACACACGATACTGCCAAAACCATATTGTATTATGATACAATACTCGCACCAATAGCGAAAACTGTGCGCCTAAGAAGGGCATTTTCGATACGAGTACACGAAGGGATGCCGTACTGGTCAAATTAGGTACTGGTGTTTCAACGGCATAGGAACCGCCGTAGCTTTGCGATTACGTACCAGTACCAAAGGGCAATATTCATATTTTTGATGTAGTTTATAGTGCCAGGTACCAGTGTTCTGCTGTACGAGTGTACTGCTGCTGCACTTCTGCCGTACCTGGGTCCAAGTGAGCTTCGCCGGCTTCTTCCTCTGCTTGAGGAGGCTCTTGCACTTGGCAGAGAAGAGCGTGATGGGCTGTGCACGGCAAAGTCAGTAGACCGCGGGAAGATGAATAAGAGGGGGATGAGTTGGCGGGCTGGGCAGTTGACGGGCTCAGCAGTGCTACAGCAGTAGTTTAGACACAGCAATCAGCAATCAGGTCACACCACGAGGCGCAGACGGGCGCAAAACACGACCGCCTTCGTACCACTCAAAACGCACACAACAACCACATCATTTGATGCACTGGTACTTTGACCCTGTCAAAAAACGCGTCAATTTGTAGCACGATAGTCTCCACCTCTCCATGCCAAGTCGATGCATTCTACTCCACGCATTGCTACAAGCTCAGCTACTACAGTAACCCACTACAACCAGAGAATTTTTCCTTCGTTTTGGACTCTGCTTCCCCAACACCCTTCCCTGCTTCGCTTCGTCGCCCTCCAAGCAATTGCCTCCAAGCAAACCCACACCCTATTGTCAGAAATTGTAAGGCCGACGCGAGTTCCACCGTTCGGCGTTGCGTCGCTCACCTGTCCATCCCTGCGAATGAATCGGACACCGTGCCCGGGGTAAATTCGGTTGTCCGAGAACGCACAGACTTCCGTCTTGATGACCATGGTAGCTCAGATGGCGAGGGCGAGGAGGCCTACTGCTGTGCTTTGCTCAAGGCCAGCTGCAAGCAAAGCCGCAAATCAGAAACAGTAACGCTTCCACATAAACTGGAACTCCTTGATTGAGCGTGCGTGACGGTTTTTCGGCGTTGTCCGTTTCACGGCACGCAGGTTCCTTGTCTCCTCCCATCCCACTAGCAGTAGTTTGTCGCCTGGCCTGAGCACATCCCGTGCTTGCAAGGCGTGGTTTCACCATGCACTCCTTCGCCATGCTGAGAGCTCTCCTAGTGAGCCTCCTGTGCTTGTCCGGTAGTGTGCACGGTGGGTTCTTCACGGCTCGTGACGCTCCACGAGGGGGCACGCCTGCCCCGCATGGCACCGTCCGGCAGGCCTTTCCTCGCCACGTTTCCCACGGTCATCTGGGCCCTGCATGGGTGCATCTCGCGCACGAGAAGTTGCGTACGATGAGCGCCGACCTTCGTGGATTGCAAGGCCGCGTCGCGATGCTCGAGACGACTGCACCGACGCCATTGGACATCGAGGACGCCCGCGAGGAGGAGGAAGCCCCATCGACTGAGCCCGAAATCTTCACCGAAACGGACAACAAGAAATCCTGCGCAGTCATCCGTCGCGACCAGCAGAAGCAGCAGCAGGACAGCAAGACCAACGGCGCCAACCTTCCCCAAAGATTCCGCATGCTCGCGGGAGGCGTCAACCGGGCCTTCACACCAGGATTGCTCTCGCCGGCCAACCGCATGGCGAAGGGGACCCTCAAACCCACCGTCTCCGACGACGGGAAGATCAACGCGGCTGCGTGCGCCGGAGCGATGGTGCGAGGAGGAGGAGGGCGATCCATGCGGCCAAGCAACAAGCCGCCTTCCACGGGGCTCATCAACGCCCTCGAGGGCTTCAAGAATGGTCTCGCAAGCGGTCTCGCAGCAGCCTGCGTCAAGACCGTCCTGCAGCCGTTCGACACCATCAAGACGGTGCAACAGTTCAGCACCGCCAAGTGAGTGAATCACGCGGCAGTTACCCCCGGTCCTCGCGCCCGCTCGCCCCCGGATACACACTCGAGAACGTTTTTTTGTTTAGGGTTGGATGCTGGATGCGCCCCCAGCATCCCGTTTTCTTTTTTTGAGGTGAAAATCTAAAAACGATATATTTTGGTGATTGGGGCAACGCCATAGTATGATACCCCCATGCGCCGAGTAGAGGGCACCAATCCAGCGTAACGCACGGGGTGAGGTTATCCCGGTAGCGATCGGCAGCCGTAGCGTAGGCTTGGGGGCGAACGCTGTTGTAGGATTCCTCTCCCAGATCCCGGATATAATGTCAGATGTGCAGATTCCCAAATACGTTTGAGCGCGCTCCGTTTGAATGTGCTCCGCGCATGGCTATCGACAAGATATCTTGGATCATCGCGAAGCAAGGGACCCCTTGAATCTTGATATTCCTGAATAGCACCGCACTACCAGTGCTACCGCACAAGCAGCGATAATCGTGTCAAACAGTGGTCTTCACGCAGGCTGCCGCGAGGCCGTTGTCCCAAGGGGCGGGCGGGAGGGCGGCGGCGGCGCCAGGGATCACTTACTTTGAGGTGCTGAACTGCTGCACGGTCTTGATGGTGTCGAAGGGTTGCAGGACGGTCTTCACGCAGACTGCCGCGAGGCCCCTTGCGAGCAAAGGGCCTCGCGGCAGTCTGCGTGAAGGCCGTCCTTCAACCTTCTGACACTTATGAAGAACGTGCAGTAGTTTAGTACCGCAAAGCAAATGAACTCTCGCTCCGTCCCCGCACTGCCGCCCTATCGCTCGCCAACGGATACACGCTCGATTACAGTGTTTCTTAGTTTGAGGTTGCATGCGTTTGCGTCCGTTTTGTTTTTGCGATGCAAACGGGTATAGAGGAGAGCAAATCTACTGCAATACCATCGCGGAATGGTTAACTTGTGGTGGGTGCAACGCTTACTACCACCCTGCCTAGTAGAGAGGGCAACAATCCAGCGTTAACCCACGGGCTCCGTGAGCTCATCTCGGGAGGGCGGCGACGGCGCCAGGGTTCAATTGCTGTGCGGTGCTGAACTGTTGCACCGTCTTGATTGTGTCGAACGGCTGCAGGACAGTCTTCTCGCATGCTGCCGCGAGGCCCTTCTCGAGGACGTCGCCAGCGGCCTCGCGGCTGCCTGCGTGAAGACTGTCCTCCAATCTTCTGACACTTATCAAGAACGTGCAGCAGTTTTTCACTCCGCCCCCGCCGTTCCCCCCCCGCCGTGCTATCGCTCGCCCACGGAGGCACGTTCGGTTATAGTGTGTCTTACTTTGTGGTTGCATGCGATCGGGTCCTTTTTTGTTTTTGCGATGTAACGGGTGTAGAGGAGGGCGAATCTAACATAATGACGGGATATTTTGCTTGTGATGAGGGCAATGCTTACTATCAACAACCCCCTGCCGCGAAGAGAGGGCAACAGCCCAGCGTCAATCCGTGGGCTTCCCGAGGTTATCGCGGTGGCAATCAGAAGCGTTTAAATAGCGTAGGTTCGGCGGCGGGCGTCATCGTATAATACCTCACCTTGATATTTTCACATTTCCAAGTCCGCTTAAAACAATATCCTCTCATGGCTTCCGAAATTATGTATTGCATCATCATAGAGCACCCCCCCCCCCGAATCTTGCATATGGATGAACTGCTGCACGGTCTTGATGGGTGTCGAATGACTGCAACACGATTTTGACGCAAGCTGCGATGAGATATCCACTTGCTTGGCGGTGCTGAACTTTTGCACCGCCTTGATCGTACCGAACGGCTGTAGTACTATCTTCACGCAGGCTGCCGCGAGGTCGCTTGCGAGACCCTCGCGACGCCCTGCGTGAAAACCGTACTACAGCCATTTATCACGACCAATACCGTGCAGCAGTCCAGCACCGCAAAGTAAGTGAACCTCTGGCGCCGCCGTTGCCCTCGCAACTCCCTGCCCCCTCCGGAGACACGCTTGAGAGTCTTGAGTATTTTTTGTTCGTTTTGGGTTTGATGTTGTGGTGTCCGTTTTATTTTTAGGTGGTGCAACGGGTAGATAGTCTTATAACTGACAAGGGCATATTTTGGTGATGGAGACAACGCGTTCTAGCCTCCTGCGTTGAGTAGAGATAGCAACAGCTCAGCGTCAACGCGCGCGCTCCCTGAGGTTATCCCAGTGGTGATCAGCAGCCGTACCATAGCATAGGTTCGGCGACGAGCGCCATCGTACGATACCTCTCCTGGATTTATTTTCAGATTTTCAGACCCGCTTGAACAAGGTGCGCTCATGGCTGTCCGAGTCTTATCTTTGATCGTCGTGAAGCAAGGGACGCCGGGAGTCTTGAACAGGGCTGAGGTACTGCACGATCTTGATGGCGTCGAACAGCTGCAGCACGGTCTTCACGCAGGCTGCCGCGAGAGAGATCCACTTACTTGGCGGTGCTGGGCTGCTGCACGGTTTTGATCTTGTCACATAGAGTTGAAATCCGGTCTTGACGCAGGCTGCTGTGAGGCCGCTGCCGAGTCCGTTTTTCTTTTACGCCCCCCCCAGCGGCCCCGCGGCAGCCTGCGTGACGACTTTGCTGCAACTGTTTGACACGATCAAGACGTGCAACAGTTCAGCACCCGCAAAGTGAGCGAGCGTTCGCGCCGCCGCCGCCCTCCCACCGCCATCCCACCCGCCCCCCTCCCACCCGTCCGCCACGGGAGCCGGAGACACGCTCGAGAGTTTATTTAATTTCAGGTAGGATTGGACATGCGTTTTTTCCGTTTTGGATCTGTGCGATGAAACGGGTAGAGGAGGGAGAATCGATAGTAGTAGCGAGGTCATTTGGCGATGGGGGCATCACTTACTATCCGCCTGCCGACCAGAGAACGCAATATTCCAGCGTCAACCCATGGGCGCTGCGACCATATCCCGGTGACGATCGGCAGCTGTCGCGTAGGCTCGGCGGCGAGCGCCATCGTATGGTACCTCCCCTGGACGTATTTTCAGATGCGGTTCGGGCATGGTTGCAGAAAATAAACAGTAAACTCGTTTGGCTATTGATAGTAATAATCGGCGTTCCTTGCCCGGTTGCTTGCGTGGTTGCTAACCGTTTTTTCCCTTTAGTTTTCAAGAATTTTTCTATGTCATACCTGGAAAAGCTCGTAGGAACGCCTGTGTTCCCCTTTTTCAAGTTGCGACATGACACCTGGGATTCAAGCCTACCACATCCCGGAGGGGAACCTTGTATGTCGTATATCGTATCAGCACGGAAGCCAGGATGCGTCCCGGGGAATCTCGGAACATCCACAAAAAAAAAACAGGTGGAACAAACACCATCATGACCGTTTGTGCCGTTTGTGGTTGATTCACGTCTGTCCCCCCGCCTACTGTACTGCTGTATAACGCTGCATAACGTGCCTGAGACGATTTTTTTTTCCACGCCTGTTTCCTCCCAAACGGGGGGGTCAAACACAGCGAAAACAAACGGTCGCTTTGGGAAGGTCTGGTCCCATCTGTGTGCATGATGTGGTGATGATGTGATGATGATGTGGTGATGATGATGGTACACTACCCAGGCTACCGTGGGGGGGTCGCTTTTGTTGCAGTGGCTGGAGGTCACTCGCGCGAGTAACGCCCCTTTCCCTTCTTTCAATCTTAAGCTGTTTTTAAAAAATACAATACAAGAATCCGCAACGGAAAAGTGTGCTACGCTGCGCCAAAAGAGAACACCTGAAATATTTTTGTCCGTGAGATACATATCATATGAACATATTTGTAGTGTTTACTCGTGTTCACTAGTGGTGAAACTCGGTAGTGGAGATGGGGGTGTATATCATAATATCATCAGAACATAACCATAACACCATCATAACATCATCATAACATCGTCATAACGTCATCATAAAACACCATCATAACATCATCATAGCATCACCATAACATCATCATAACATCATCATAACACCATCATAACATCATCATAACATCATCATAACATCATCATAACATCATCATAACATCATCATAACATCATACCATAGCCTGAATGAGACACATGGCTCAGCGTCTTTTACACTATTATTCGAGTCGATAAAATTAGCTCGGAAATTCGTCCAGGGGTGTGTCATTTCTTGCATTTCATGTGTACGGTATGGACACGCCTCGTTTCGGTCCCGACCCCAAATAGTAGTTTTTTTTGTTTCTTTTTTACACTTCTACTTTCCAGCTGCTGGACAAGCCGTGGTCACAGGTGTCGTCCCTTTTCCCCCCCGGTTCTTGCCTTCAATTTTTATCGCGCATAGGGTTCAGCAATCCCACTACACATCGATTTTTCATCGAGTGTTGCTAACTCACGCTCTCGCGCTTTCCGCAAGTCAATTTGTGCACAAGAAAAAGTCCCAACGAATTTATACGAGTATGCACTAGGCGGGACGCGAACTCACGAAACTGACCTATACCAGGCTCGAGGATAACCTGATACGCCACCGGGACGACCGGTTCCATCCCCTCCCGACTGCCAGCACGACAAGAACCATGCGCCCCGAGTTTGTTGCTCATGTCCAGAGCACTTATGTTTCAGTAGCATATGCAAGGCCGGCAGTAACACATACCTGGACTTGAAAGCATGGAAAAAGCCAACAATAATCTCTCTCCGGGTATATTATCTGAATTTTGTTTTCTCTCGTTTTCCCGTGATTTTGTTGGACAATTTTTTTATCGCGCGATCATCGGATTGAAAATGCAGGATGTCGTTGTTCGAGGCTGGGAAGATTCTGCTTGAGCGCGGCGGGGTTATGGAGCTGTACGTGGGGCTGAAGGTAACCGTCCTCGGGTCTTTCCCTTCGGTGGGGGTGTACTTCGGGCTTTACCAGTTCACCAAAAGACAGATGGATGCCATCGAGGGCATGTCGCCGAACTTGAGCATTGTTGTGAGCGCCGGCGTCGGCAACTTTGTCGCCAGGTATGATATTGCATTCCAGGTGTGTACGTTGTTCTGTTATTGTACCTCTTTTTTCCCGGAAATACAAAGACTCTTTGGGTATGAATGGTGAACGTCTGAACGGTCTTTATTATTCGGACCATAGTGATTCAAAATATTTTGTATTGTCGTTGTATCATACACAATTTTTCCTTTGGGATGTTGGTTGCCTCGGAATCCCAAAGATATCGCAAGTTGAGAAGAGGGAACACGCGGTTTCCTGTCAGCTATGTATTTCAGGTATACCGTGAAAAAAGCTCTTGAAAACTAAAGAAAAGCACAATTGACCACCAACCAAGCAAATGGACAAGTAACACCGACACCGACCAGCGCGAACGAGTTCATAGTTTAGCCTATACGTTAGGTGTTTTATTTTACGTTGCTATACCACTTTTCCCGGAAATATGGGGGTAGTTTGGATATCGACATGAGCATACAAACGGTCCCATTAGTCCTGGACAAAGTGGTCCTCCGACCAAAGTGTTTATGTACTTTAGTCGTAACCAGCAGGTGTTTTGCTTGGTATGGGTAGAATACCTGATAAGATTTGGCAATTTCGTGGCTAGGTATGGTACGTTTCACCTAACAGTGTTGAGTGTACCCGTTACGATCCTGTATATATGCTGCACTAGGATTAGGACTACGTGTTGTCAGCGCAAGCTGCTTCAGTACGATCCTGTGATTACTTCACTGTGGGATTTCGTGTTTTTAAGCCGAGTCGCGTCGAAGCAACAAGCTCAAAACGGCCGAGTGTCATAGGATATCAGGCAAATATACAAGGGAACAAGTAACACCAACGGCAAAAACGTACCCGGGGGGGGATTTATCAACCCACCCTCCCTCCCTCTCTCCCTCCCCCCTTCCTCCCTCCCTCCCTCCCTCCCTCCCTCCCTTCCTCTGGTGCTTTAACCTCTCGCGCGCTACATAGCTTTTTCCGAGTCCCGTACGAAGTGGTCAAGCAACGCCTTCAGGTTGGGGCTTACCCCTCCACCATGGTCGCTCTGCAGTCAATCTACACCGAGGTGAACACGAGCCTGGTATTTTACTAATTAACTGTACATCAATACATACCTACACCGAACAGTTGGCACAGAACCCTGGTTTTGGTTGACTACCTCATTGTTTATCGATCCACCGAAGGATCCACGGAGCACTCTCCACGGTAGTTCGGAGTTGAAACCGTACTGTGGGTCCATGCCGCAAAGAAGGTGGGCAGGTGGTGTCGGGGGGTCCTCAAAGAAGCCGAACTGTCGATAGCCAGGTGGCACGTAGAGGGGGCAAAAAAACTCGGAGCGCCGCGCAGCCCGGGCCAAGGAGGGCGGGAGGGGGGGGGGAATAGGGAAACTGCGGTCAAAGAAGTCAGGAAGGAGACGGTAGGCAGGGTAGCTAGGTACCAGGGCAGCTGGTAGGTAGAACCTGTCTACGTGACTTCAAACCGCAGCGACTAGCTCGAAAACGATTCATTTTGGCCTTGGTTGGGAGGCCGTGGCCTGCCCGTGGTGCTTTTGTTTTGGTTTAGTTTTATGGAGTTGGTTGACTGCCTTATCCCCCGTGAGGGAGCTATCCCCCGTGAGGGAGCTATCCCCCGGGAGGGAGCTATCCCCCGTGAGGGGGCTATCCCCGTGAGGGAGCTATCCCCCGTGAGGGAGGGAGCTATCCCCCGTGAGGGAGCTATCCCCCGTGAGGGAGCTATCCCCCGTGAGGGAGCTATCCCCGTGAGGGAGCTATCCCCCGTGAGGGAGGGAGCTATCCCCCGTGAGGGAGCTATCCCCCGTGAGGGAGCTATCCCACTTGAGGGAGCTATCCCCCGTGAGGGAGCTATCCCACGTGAGGGAGCTATCCCCGTGAGGGAGCTATCCCCCGTGAGGGAAGGAGCTATCCCCCGTGAGGGAGGGAGCTATCCCCCGTGAGGGAGCTATCCCCCGTGAGGGGCAGTGCCGGCCGATAGTGCGGTACTACGATCGCTGGTAGGTTGGTTCTTGCTAACGGGGTTGTCCCTGTGCATCCCTTTTTCCTTTGGGGTATCCTTGGGGGGTATGGAGGCAATGATGTCGGTATGGACACCGCTGTAGTTAGATACAGTCAAAAATAGGACACAGACCAGGCAGCAATGCTCCTAACCCTCTAGTAGTAGTTGCATTCGGAACCCAGTTGGGGTGCTGCCCCGAAGCCGGCTGGATGGTGTCATCTGCGTTGTAGCTGTGTTTTTTTGTATATACCAGGTAATTCAATTTTTTAGGTTTATTGTGGCATTGGGCATGGGGACGATGATGGCCGTGTGGGCACCGCTGTCATCGGAAACGCTAAGCAGGTGATGGACCATGCGGCAACGCTCCTGCGCATCGTCTGCTCTGTTGCTGCCTGTCTGTTTCGCTTAGTTTTGGTTTTGTATTGCCGTGTTGCATCACTTCGTTTTTTTGTTTTTCCTGGGTACCTCGCTTCCCTCGCCCTCCTGCGATCATTTAGCTCTTTTTCTCTTTCTCTCTGTCCTTTTTTTCCCCTTTTTTCTTGCTCTTCTTTTCTTTCTTCCGTGCAAGTTGTTTGATGTGCTGTTTTTTTTTGTCTTCAGCCTTCCTATTCATTGCGTTTGGCATTGCATGGCCTAATCTCCTTACTGTTTTTGCGATGTGTATCTCTGTGTTGTAATAGTTTGTCGCTTCAAAGTTCTCTCGTCTGTTTTGTTTCATAGGCTGTCGCTTCCTATGACCCTTTTATCATCTCTGTTATGTGTTGTATTATATTTTATTATATAGTTTGCGTCTGTACTTTTTTTTTCTGGAACATGTTAAGGTCGGGAACTGGATGCAGTTTCAATCGTTTTTTACTACTTTTTCGTTTGCAAGAGTTCAATCGGATTCCTCGTTCCTCTTGTAGTGAACCGCGTGAAAAACTTGTATCCAATCGGTTGAGAGTAGCGCTTGACTTCCCCTTGTTATCCTTGTACACAGAAACGCCAATCACGCCCTCCTTCGTACGCCCCCCCCACCACCCCCACCCCCCTCCCCCCCACCCCCACCCCCACCCCGCCCATACAGCGAGGACTCCTTGGATTCTTTGCCAAGGGGGGGCTGAAGATGCAGTGGGCTCGCGACATCCCCTACGCGATGGTAACCCTTCTCGTGTACGAAACCCTGCAGAAGGCGGCGGCGCGCAGGCGGGGACCGAACGGGTCTAAGAAGGCTAGCCCGATCGAGAACATGGTGATCGGCGCCATAGCGGGCGGGATGGGGTCCCTGGTGACGAACCCGATGGACATGATCAAGACCAGGATGATGACCTCCCCAGATCTGTACGCGGGTCCGATGGATGCTGCGTGGATCGCCCTCCGCAACGAGGGGCCGCAGGTATGAGGCATTAGTGCTTTTTCGTGACAGCAATCACTATGTTAGCAAGTTCGTATAATAGGTTCATCTTCTTTGACCTGCACCCACTTTTTTATGGGGACAAACTACTCTACACCTGGAACTAGTGTTTTTTTCCTGCTGACGTCTTCAGAAATGCACCCACGTTTTGAGAGACGAACTACTTGGAATTAGGTGGGATAAAAAAGTTGAAGTGTTGAAGGGTGTAGTGCTGGTAGGTCCTTGCAAGACGACCTTGTCGACTTTTCGAGGCATTGTCGTGTTTTTCTTTGTGTGTCATCGTGTTCGGTTGTTTCGGTTGATCTGCAGCTGACTATAGAGATCTTGTACGTAGTGTTTGGATGCACCCTCCTCGCGTCGTTGTTCAACAGTTAGTATCAATAATGTCACTCGTTGTTGGTGCAGCTATCACGACACGATGATTCGTGTTTGTTTGTTTGCATTGTTGCTGCACGTGGAAGCCACTCTCCCCACGACCAACGAAAGCAGCAGCAGCAGCAGCAGCACATACACCGCTGACACTGCGAAACCTGTGACTACTGAGACACTAAGGGCAACAAGCTTTTTGGCCTCACATGGTATGTTTTAGACGCTTCTTTTACTTGTCATCTAAACTCGCGCAACGCATACCTACATGCTACCAGGTACTAGTACTAGTACTAGTACTCTTCCCTTTTGGGATGTGATTGGCTTGAAATCCGGGGGTATCGCAAGTTCGAAAGGGGGAACACAGAAAGTAATTAGCCACCGCGCAAGTAACCGGGCAAGTAACACTGACTGTAATAGCGAAAGCGAGTTCATAGCTTAGTCTATTATAATATTTACATCGAAAATACCTTCCAGGTACCAGGTGCCAGGTATATTCTATGAAGTTTTCGTCTCATTCATTGACAGCCTGCCCACCCGTCCCTCCTCGGCATCCCGGTTCTCCTATTTTAACCCGCTCGGCAGGCGTTTTCACGATCTCGTTGGGTAGAAACAGCGGTATAATGTGAAGACAACACACACCTGCTATGTTACCAGGTTACACTATCGAACTACCGACTCACTGTGCCCATCCATTCCCGCTCGGCGTCCCCTTTCCCCTACCTCGCTTCGCAGGCGTTCAAACTGTTGAATACTTCATATACCCACCAGGTGTTTATCTATTGATTTTCCGACTGACAGTCTGCGCATTCGTTCCTTCTCGGCGTCCCCTTTTCCCTGTGCCCCGCTCCGCAGGCGTTCATGAAGGGCGCCGCCCCGAGACTTTTGCACAAGATCCCGGCCAACGCGTTCTTCTTTGTGGCGTACGAGTTCTTCCGCACCATCCTGGGCGTCGCCAGATGACGGGGGCTATTATAAAGTACCTGTTATGTTTCTTGTTTCTCTTAGTCCTCTGCCAGATGGGTAACCGGAAAAAGTTGGCTATTTTGTATTATGCCGGGTGCGTACTGCATGCCTAGCGGGTGAAGCTGGTCTCCTCCCCGATCCTAATCATCCTCGTGATCGTGATCGTGAATGAATGTGATTTTTATTTTGATTGATGTTTTTTTATGGTCAGGATTTTCAATCGTGATTTTTTTATGTGATTGTGGTTTTCGATCGTGATCGTGGTATTAATTTTTGGTCGTGATCGTGATGGTTATCGTGGTCTGCTGTTGTTTGCGTTGACCGGAGACTGGCAATCCACTAGTAATGGATGTTGTGGCAGCGGGTCACGCCGACGCCAAACAGCAGGTCATTCTATTTTTGGGTGATTTTTTCGGGTGATGAGCCCGTTTATTGTCTGGGTGCTTTTCTTCGATCCGATTTGTGCTATTCAGCCAATCGCAGCAGGTGTTTTTCGCCCGCAAAGCGGAGTCGGCCGTGGTGAGACCGTTTGGTATGCGGTTATTTTTGTTTAGATCTTATTTGGGCTTTTCAGCCAATCGCAGCAGATCTTTTTCGCCCACGCAGCGACGGAATCGGCAACGTAGAGCACTCTATTACACAGACGCTCCTCGGAAGTGTATGGAGCTTAAGCTTTTTTTACCCGGATCCCCAGGAGGATCTAAAAAAAAAAAAAAAAAAAAGCTCCTCGGAATGAGTGCACCTACAGCACCACTCTCTGGGAGATATCCAGCACATAGATCCGCTTATTCGGTACCGGTGCAGTTCAAATCGTCGCCTACTGCCCAAAATCTGATCCAAAAAGTCTGAAGTAGTTCCCACTCAGATTGTCTGGCGAGGGGCAATTTTAGATGGTGTTTGTCGGATCATGCACGGTGGGCGAAAATTTGTACTACGCCGCCTCTGGGGAAAAATAACTCTGAGCTGGACATTTTTCGGTTCTCGGGGAGACTATGGGCTCAGTCCGAGAAATTCATCACTTATTTCCCCGGTTGGTCGTCTAAAAGCGGACGTGCACGCTAGGAAGGCCAAAATTGAACCGAATAAAACATGATCCGCATATTAACGGCCTGTGGCTGATTTCCACACGGCGGCCGTGGTTGGCGATTGGTTGTTTCGGCATAATCGCTGATACTTTTATCTGGGTGATTATTTTTTCAGTTTTTTGCAGGAGGTATATGCAATAATAAGTGCTGTCATGAGCAAGGAAGGCGTACTTGTAGAGTGGGGAAATGCGCCCGTTGTTTCAGTTTCACCTATTTTGCAGTGTACCCACGTCCCGGGGGACAAACTACTTGGAATTGGTGTGGGATATTTCTAGTAGTAGAAAGGTATTTTCTGCGGGTTGGGCCGTTGGTTCACTGATTGAGTTGCGCTTTGTGTGCAATCAGCTGAGACAACGAGCCCCGGGCGTTTATGCAATTATAGGCGAATTGGCAGCGGCGCGGCAGAGTGTAGTCTATTTGTTTTGTTTCTGTTTCGAACTTCAAGAGGAGGGTGGAGGTGCTGCTCTATTGCGACAGTTTTGTTTTCGCGCGTTGCAAGCGGGGGGAAGAAAATACCAAAGTTATGCTGCTGTGCTTGTGAAGTCAAGTAAAGTACGCATGATGGCCAATTATTATTTTGGAAGATTTGCGAGGAAGAATGGGTGAGCATAGATACAGCCGCGGTGCCACGTTTTAGACACTCACTGAAGGCGCGTATAATACAGGGAATAGTTGCTGCTCCGCCACGTTTTAGACGCTGCAGGTGGGAGAGAATACATGGAATATTTACTGCTCTGCCTCTGAATGAATAATATGGTTGCAAGTGGGGGAGGGGGGGGTGGACACACATACTGCTGCCGCTGAACGTTAATTCAAGTAAAACATGTAGACGTAGACTACAGATGTACCCATATCGACACGTTTGTCGTCGGTGTTGTTTTCTAACGCCGCGGAAGGCGGGAGAGGGATTTTCCGTTCACGGGTTTCTGATTGGTCCATTTTTTAAAAGGAGCTTCCACGGTACACCAGGAGTTTTCCACCAAAATCACAAAGCTCGCTTTGAAATGTTGGGCCAATCAGAAACTTGCGGACACGAAATCCTTCTTTCGCTACGAGAACTGCATGCTTGCGGTTGTGTTGTGGTGTCGGTGTTAGCTACCGGGCAATAGATTTACGATACCTCCCGGCATGTATTTGTCGGTGAGCAGAGCTGCCATAAAGCTCTCCCTGGGTACATTTAACCCCTGCCTTTAGAGCTGTACCCACGTTTCTGGTTAGGAATTACTTGAAATTAGGGTGGTATGTTTTCCAGTAGTACAAGAGTATTCGCGGCGGAAAACGAAGCTCTCCCGGGGCGTGTTTGATGGCGTAAAGTCATCACAACATCACAACGGCGTGTCATAGAGCCAATGATAATGTTAATCATTCCACACCATACGAGTATCCTGATCAACACAAAACTATGACTGTCCAGTTTGTCTCATTTTCGTCGGGCTACCGTAATTGCCTGATGATGTTTCTTGGTGTCAAAGATGTCACCATTGTCAGTTATCAATATCAGCACGTCGCCTGTGATTCGCGATTAGATCACCCAACAGGTATGAAACAAAAACGCGTAGCAAATACCCAAAGCAAAACATCAATGAACCATGAAAAACAGATAAGTCATTAGCTCTTTTCTTGGTATTTCTCGAGTCACCATATGCGATGTGTGTACAATCGCTACAGACAGACGCTATTAGCCTCGCCAGGCTAGGCAAAACGACATTCGTGCTCCTCGCTCAACTGAAAACGTCCGGTATCATATGTTCACCATGGTACACCCCACGCAATAATCCACGACGAACAGCAAGACGGGGTAAGTAAACGTTCCCGATTCCGACTCTCTGCGTTGCCCGCACGCAGCACACAGGTCACTAATACTTATTCCACGGGGGAGATTCGGGGCAACGAATGATCGTCATCCCTTCATCCCCGCGCATTCACACTCTCCGTACAACAAGAACAAGTACAATACTGTTGGTCCCTTTCGCGCGCTGGGCCCCGCAGTCAACCTACTCTGGTGCAGGACATAGTGCCTCCTCCTCTTGATGCCAAGCCCTGCTTGTAGTGACCTTTGCACGGATTCTACCTGCACAATGATTGTGCCCACTCGACGTATAAAGTGCTGGCAAACACGGGGAGGCTTGGTAGCGTTGGCAGCAGCTGGGTAACTCTCTGGCGCCAAAAGCTCTCGTACACCCCAAGCATCGAGTATCACCTGCTCCGGGAACTGGGATGCTGAATGCGCCTCAAACACCCAACCTCCCACGCTACATAACCCGCAGGGCTTCTCTTGGTTAGAAGGAATAACCTGCCAAATTAACTCATCAATAGAGCCCTTCTACACGACAGCGTCCAAGTCCATGGACGCGTAAGATGGCCATCGATGCTGTCGTGGTTGTGATGCGTACCTGAGTCATCGACGACGGCATTCAGGGGGTGGGCGCACATGCATGTGTTAGGTCAACCGAACAGAGGAGGCATAAAAAGGGAGCTTGAAGTGGCCAAGACATTAAACCTCAAACTGTGCGAAAAAACGAAACGTTTCTACTGTTGATAACGGGTTCCAGTATGCAATACCATCACGAAAACCACGTCGTTTCTTTTCTGGTTCCAGTGTGCCGCAATGTATTCAGCCGTCCGCCTGAAAACGATAACCACCGCGGTGTTTCCCGCTTACATCTTCGCGACAGCAGTCGCGTGTTTTACGGCAACAGCTATGACCGACAAGTCCTCGACGGTGTATGCGCGGCGGAAAGAACGGCGACGCGTCCTAGGATTAAGCTGTCTGCCGTTTCGTCGTCAAACCAATGAGTAGCACAAGAAACAAACACAAATAAACTTGCCTTCATTAGGCTTCGCCTTGCCGGCCTTCTCGCACTTCGGGCGCCTCGTCTGTAGAGTAGCTCCAAGCAGTCATCCCTTACAACAGCTCCACGCGTGAGCTTTGGCGTCCATCCTTTGGCAAAACAAAAATCACCGCCTAGCAACGCGGATAAGGCGGCCGCGCGCCCATCATCTAGTAAGCCTCGAACGTGAGTTGATTCTGGCACCCAGGCAAACACGGAATGGAGGTGGTGGGCGCCACCGTCCACAGTGTCGGGCACCATAGCGAGATTGGGAGGGTGTACGCACAGACTCCCTTCGTATACGACAACGTATACTGTGTCCATTCAGCATGTGCATTTCTGCCGCATGGGAAATCGTGTATTTGTGCAACCAACACCTCCTAGCCGCCTCCTGATGTGGAACAAGAGCGCAAATAAAACACGGTCGCAAAAGAGAAGAGCGGCCAGAAGGGGTCATGCGGTCAGCGCCGTCTCTTGCCGTGTGGCGCTTCAAAGCCGACTAAAGAACATGAAGCCCACACAGCAGCGATTGGTTGTTCGTTTGCCATAGCGCTGGAGGCTCTGACAGCAGCGGCCAACGCTCCGGCTAAAGTGGTTGAGGCCGCGTCGCACCCCTCGTTAACACCCCCCCCATGTGATCATGTTGCAGGTGTCTATTAGGAGTAGGAACGGTGCTCCGTCTCGAAAGGGATGCGTGGTCAATGGTCAAATGGCTAAGGCAAGCAACAACTGATTACGCCCCCCCCCCCCTTTGTGATCCGCCCCCATGTGATCACACTGAATGCAACCTGGCCGGGGTCTGTTCACACGCTATACGGTAGCAACGATTAAAACAAACGTTGGTATCCAACAGCTTCATTATCACACCCTGTGTTATCATATCATACCCCTTAGCTTGTGGGGCTCCCGAGCGTGGGGTTAATCACCCTGGATACCTTTCACAACAGCCCACCCGGTCCATATTTTTTGTATGCCAATACGCTCCATTTACGTACGTATAACTCTGCAATGTACAACTACGTATTAAGAGTAAATAATACGCGTGTTATACCTAGCGTGCTCGTACTCACTGCAGTACAAGTAAGTGCACTATGTGTGCATATTCATATCATATGTAAGGGTATTCAGTATTTAGGCGATTTATACGACATACGGTTAGGAAAAACTAAGTTTTTCCATCTCTATTTCGTTCATACTAGGCGGCTCATACCAGACGCTATTAATAGTAATAGTACGAGGTGATGAGGCACTTCAAACTTTGACGGGCTCTCCGGCGTGATTTATGGACAGTAGTTAAATTAAGTTATATAGATACCAATGGCGCTTGAACGGGTGCAAATCATAATTCTGCCACAGGTGAGCAATTTCGATTTAGATTCACCCAGCACCAAAAGCAATCCCAGGTACTCGAGGAATTTTCGCGAGCGTGACAACAAAACAAAAAAGAACATAGATGACTGTAGGTCGAGCCAGGTCGAGCCAGGTTGAGCCACAGAAAGGAAAGAAAAGCAATTAGACTAGTCTAGAGTATTAATAGAAAACATTTAGATTAAGACTATCTATATAGACTATTATTATACCAGGTAAGCGTTTAGGGCGAGAAGGGCCCATAACGCCGAGCACACGAATGGGTGCAATGTTATATTTTTATCACCACTCATGTTTCCCGATTTATCGTAGCGGCATAAAAACGAACAAAAAAACAGAGTAGTGTTGGCACCGGACACAAGACTACCTCCAAGCAATCGCCTACAAGGACACCCCATTCTATTCTTATTCGTCAAGTGCACACATGTCGGACAGATCAGCTACCCCTAGCTCGGAGCTAATTCATTACAATCCATACCTCTACGAGCTACATGAGCTTGTCACGTGCTTGTGTTACAGTATGGTATTATTATACTTGCCGGGCGTGAGCCACCAGGTACCCTCGTATATACCACCAGGTACGTAAACTAAGATAGTTAGTTACACGTGTTTGCCGGGTGGGACCTGTGATAATAGGTAATTAGACTAGACTACTAGCTCATTAGACTATCCCTTCGGTGAGCTACGAGTAGAGGAGCTACTGCTGTAGACTAAGTACCTGCACATGTACATGATACATGAGCTGTACCATTTTTGCCGGGTGTGATATTTTCTACACACACGAGTACATGTTTGCCTGTGTGGTGGAACCAGTAATTGCTAGGGCTGGGTACTGGCGCGCAGCGCCAGTACAAGTTATACTGGCTGCGTCAGCAGCCAGTATACTGGATCCGGTCAGTATACTGGTGGCGCGGCGAAGCCGCGCGGTCGCGGCGCAGCCGCGACCATCGGCCCCCCCCGGCTGGTGAGGGGGCCTCGCCGGAGGCGCCCCCGGAGGGCCCCGCTGGAGGCGCCCCGCCGGAGGCGAATTTTTACGCGATTTGGCTTCACTAGAGCATAAAAAATGAGTGATTTTGGCTCATATGACAGAGGCACTTTTGTGGGGAAAACGGCACTAAAATTCGAGTTCAACGCCCAAATATGTACCGATTTTCAACATGGAGGATGTGTAGAATGTAGCACAAATCTTTAACTTTGCAACGCCCATATACTCCATGATCATGGGTGACGTAGCGTATGCATAAGCATGAATTGGAATGGATAGCACTCATTCCATGTCACACATACTCAACCCAGCGTATATTGGAAAAAAAGTAGATTGATAGCTATAGATTGACAAGAGTACTAAAGACGACGGCAAGCAACCAAGTCGATCACCATCATCAGTCCATCAGTTGATGTGCCTACGAACAGCGGTGCAACGGCAGCAACAGAGCAACAGAGTACACAACGAGATAACAACGGTGCCACAGCTATCGAAAGCTACCTACCCAACCAAAACCTACACCGCGCATAAATCACAGCCGCTAGATACCAGCACAACAAACAGAGTCATCAGGATGGCGGTTCTTTTCGCCACGAGCACCCTGCAGGAGAAAACAAAACTGAAACTAGCAGAACTGCAAATCTTCCCCAGCAAAGACAGCCACTACCCTACCCCCTCCTCGCGGCCCCGGCGTCCTCTCAGCAGGCAGCCTTTGAAGCTATGGGTTTCCGCTGGTTCTTGAGGCGTATATTGGGATCTTCGTCTATATGCGAATGTACTGGTGTACTGGCAGGTCGGTTTACCAGTATCAGGATACTGCCAGTACTAGTACTACTGGCAGTACGTACTGGTTCAGTACCCAGCCCTAGTAATTGCTCACATGTATGTACGAGCGCTTTCAGCTCGTCGATTGGGAAATACGCACGCACAGATACTCGTAGGACAGATCAGCCCACGCCAGCTCAGAGTGAGCTCATGTCGGTTTAGATCAATATAGTCTAATTGTCTAAGAGCAATATCAGGTATGAGTACGTGTCACACGTTTGTCTGGAGTGAGCTACTGATATACCAGGATAGCTCGTTACCGTAGACTGCTCCTTTGGTGCTCGCGGGTTTTGAGCACTTCCACATAGCATTTCCACATACATGGAAATAGTCTCGAAATAGTTCAGAACTTCCCGAGCTATAAGGGCTAGACTATGTGCTTTCAAATGTTTACGAGGTGTGACCTACTGTTAGATATATCTTCTACACAAGTTTGCCTGCTGTGAGCTATGGGAGACAGATGAGCTAGCTCATGATCTGTCCTGCTAGCCTACCAGCCTACCAGGTATATGCGAAAATATGCAAGGCCGACGCGCCGACGGGGTTCCAGTGTCCGGTGTTTCGCCGCTCGCCTGTCCATCCCTGAGGACGGAATGCACAGCCATGCCCGGGGTAGATCCGCCTGTCCGGGAACGCGACCACCGTCTTGATAACCATAGTAATGCAGAAGGCGAGGGTCAATCAGGCGAGATGGAGGTAGACGGGTAGACTACTGCTGCTATACGACTTTCAAGGCCGTGCCTTGTAACTGCTAACTGCTAACTGGTAACTGGTCTAACTGGTGCTGTTGTCCCGGAACACTGATGTTGCACTCCTCACCAACCTTGACAAAATATCCATGAGATTGGTGTTGCATATTACATAGATAATAACGCTTCCATATCACTTGTAACTCCCCCGTCAATCAATCGTGACGATTTTGGATCTCCGTTTTCCGTTTTACCACACAGACGATGCCTTTTCCCTCGCCACACTCCCCACACACTGGCAGTTTGCATTTTGTTACCTGGCCCTGGTTGTCTATCTTGCGCATTCCGTGCTCGCAAAGTCTGGTTTTCAACATGCACCCCTTTGCCATGCTGTGGCCCTTCCTGGTGAGCCCCCTGAGCTTGTCCGGTGTTGCGGACGGGCTGTTTTTCCCCGCCGGCGACGCGCCACGCGGTGGTAACAAGCGTGTCCCGCATGGCGCGGTCCATCAGACCCCTCCTCGTCACGCTTCCCATGGTAACCTGGGCCCTGCATGGGTGCATGTTGCGCACGAAAAGTTGCGCATGATGAACGCCGACCTTCGTGGGGTGCAAGGCCGCGTTGCCACGCTCGAGACGACGGAACCGACGCCGTCGGATATCGAGGACGCCCGCGAGGCGGAGGCAGCCTCATCGACAGCGCCCGAAATGTTCACCGAAATCTTTACCGAAACGGACAACAAGAAATCCTGTGCAGTCATCCTTCGCGACCAGCAGCAGCAACAGCAGCAGCAGCAGCAGCAGCAGCAGCAGAAGCAGAAGCAGGACACCAAGACCGACGACGCCAAGCTTCCTCAAATATTCCGCATGCTCGCGGGAGGTGTCAATCGGGCACTTACGCCAGGGTCGCTTTCGCCGGCCAACCGCATGGCGACGGGGATTTTCGAGCCCGCCGCCTCAGGAGACGGGAAGAAGATCAAGGCGGCTGCGCGCGCAGGAACGATTGTGCGCGGAGGAGGAGGAGGAGGAGGATCCATGCCGCCAAGCAACAAGCTGCCTTCCACCGGGCTCACCAACGCCCTCGAGGGCTTCAAGAACGGTCTCGCAAGCGGTCTCGCAGCTGCCTGCGTGAAGACAGTTTTGCAGCCTTTCGACACGATGAAAACGGTGCAACAATACAGCACAGCCAAGTGAGTAAACCCCCACGCCACCGTCACACGCCTGCGCCGAGTAGAGAGGACAACAATCCAGCGTGGCGCACGGGGTCCGTGGGCGTATTCCGATAGCGACCGACAGCCGTAGCGTAGGCTCGGCGGTGAGCACCATCATCGTACAAATCCTCTCCCGAATCCCGGATATATTGCCAGATATTCAGATTTCAGATCCGTTTGTTTGTGGTCCGCGCATAGCTACTGAGAATATATCTTGGATCATCGTGAAGCAAGGGACGCCTTGAATCTTGGTGAATCTTGAATAGCGTTGCACTGCTGCACAGCAGTCTTGATCGTGTCAAACAGGTGGAATGCAGCGGTCTTCAGTCAGGCTGCCGCGAGCCCGTTGTTTCCGGGGCTGATGGAGGGCGATGGGGGGCGTGACGGCGGCGCCAGGGTTTTATTACTTTGCGGTGCTGAACTGTTGCACGGTCTTAATCGTGTCGAATGGCTGCAGGACAGTCTTCACGCAGGCTGCCGTGAGGCCCTTTTGCGAGGGCCTCGCCATCGGTCTCGCGTCAGTCTGCGTGAAGACTGTCCTCCAGCCTTCTGACACTATCAAGAAGGTGCAACAGTTTAGCACCGCAAACCAAGTGAACTCTCACTTCGCCCCCGCCGTCCCCCCACCGCCGTCCTATCGCTCGCCGGCGTAGACACGCTCGGCGATAGTGTTTCTTAGCTTGCAGTTGCATACGTTCGCGTCCGTTTTTTGTTTTGCTATGCAAACGGGAATAGAGGAGATCCAAACTACTGCATACCATCACGGGATGTTCGCTTGTGGCTGGTACAGCGCTTATGTCGACCAATGGTTTTCCACTAATCACACATCCAACCTAAAAAATTGACCAAGTCAGAAAACTGCGGGCACGAATTATCTTTCTCTTTCTACCACCCTGATTAGTTAGAGGGCGCAACGATCCAGCGTTAACGCACGGGCTCCGCGAGCTTATCTCGGGGACGATCCGCAGCCAGAGTTCGGCGGCGAACGCCAGAGAATGATTCCTCTCCCGGATTCCGGATATTTTTTCATACTTTCCGATGTTCAGGTCCGTTTGAACGCGCTCCGCTCATGGCTGCCGAAAGTAGGCTTGTGTTCGTCAACAAGAAAGAGACGCTCTGAGTGTTGGATACGCCTGAATTACTGCACTGTCTTGATCATCGTGTCAAACAGCTGCAGCGCGGTCTTCGCACAGGCTGCCACGAGAGAGATCCACTTACTTTGCGATGCTGGACTGCTGCACGGTCTTGACCGTGTCGACCGGCTGCAACGCGGTCTTGACGCAGGCTGCTGCGAGGCTGCTGGCGAGTCCGTTTTTCTTTGGCGGCCCCGCCAGCGGCCCCGCGGCAGCCTACGTGACGACCGTGCTGCAACCTTTCAGCACGATCAAGACCGTGCAATAGTTCAGCACCCGCAAAGCAAGTGAACCTTCTCGCCACCACCACCGCCGCCGCTGCCCCCCCCAACTAGCCCTCCCACCCGCCGCTGGAGACACGCCCAAGAGTTGAAAAAAAAACATTTTGTTCGGTGTTGGACAGGCGTTTGCGTCATGTTTGGATCTGTGTGGTGAAACGGGTGTAATAGAGGGAGAGTCTACTGTGGCAACGAGACGTTTTGGTGATGGGGGCAGAGCTTGCTACTTCTCTGCCGAGTGGAGAGGGCGGCAATCCAGCGTTGCTTCAAGAGCGCTTCGAGCTTATCCCGGTGACGATCAGCAGCTGACGCGTGGACTCGGCGACGATCGCCATCGCATGATATGGTATCCCTTCTGCATGTATTTCAGATACGTTCCGGCCATGTTTGCCAAAAGCATATATCCGAGTGCTATTTCATCTCGTTCTCTGACGTTTGCAGCGCTTTTTTTTACCGCCATCGTCGAATTGAAAACGCAGGATGTCGTTGTTTGAGGCTGGGAAGATTCTGCTTGAGCGCGGGGGCTTCATGGAGCTGTACGTGGGGCTGAAGGTGACCGTCCTCGGGTCGTTCCCTTCGGTGGGGGTGTACTTCGGGATCTACCAGTTCACCAAAAGACAGATGGATGCCATCGAGGGCATGTCGCCGAACTTGAGCATTGTTGTGAGCGCCGGCGTCGGCAACTTTGTCGCCAGGTATGTTATTAGACTATACGTTACGGTTTCTTTTCTTTTTGTTCATCCCGTTTATTGCCTTGGCACGCTTTCTTTCTTCTTCCCCCTCCCTAGGCGTAACTCAGATTTGAGGTCACTACTTGTAAGCAGGCTCTTCCCCCCCTACCCACTACGGTACGCGCCTTTATCGGTATCGCGACCATGATGCAGCAAGTTCTCCCCTCGTCGACTCGCGTGGAAGTGTGGTCACCTACGCTCTAAAGCGCTCTCGGCAGTTGGTGTCTCAAGAAAAACTAAATCCCCATGTACCGAGATTTGAACCCCTGACTCCCACCTTCGCAGTAGTAGTGTTCGAGGTTAACCACTAGATCACCGGGACGACCGGTAGTGCAGGACATCTACTTCGGGGTTGGTCTCCCTCTGTAGTGCCGGCATGTGCTAGTCAACAACACCTGCTACCAGCAGTATTTTGGACCATCGGGCCCTATCGGGTATACAGAGTACTCCCGATCTCGGTGTAGGAAACGTGGTAATGAGAAAGGCAGACTGAGAGTTACGGGAACAGAACAAGTTCGGGAGCCTGTATACTTCATTTGGTGTAGCTCACACCCTCTTTCAAAAAATAAATGTACTCGTAGCCTGGGCCAGTATCAGTGTTTCTTCTTATTATCAATATAGGCGTCTTGCAGTGCTGTATTGCACTGTATTGCACCACTGTTTCCGAAAACCTAAGGACTGCTTGGGTATGGATATGAACGTCCAAGCAGTCCCTGTGATTCCGGGCGGAGTGGCACAAAAGCTTTCATTTTGTACGTACTGCTCACTCGTATCCAGCAAATGTGTAGTTATTCGATAAGTGCGGCACCTGGTCACAGGCTTTTTGTGATTGCGTCGCGAGGTATTAAACGTTATTCGCGCAAAAAATCCACGCTCGTATCCACAAGTTACTACTTGATACCACTACTATATCAAGTAACATTTTGCGGCTTCACCGTAACGTATATTGCGTTGTACTTTGTATTTGGACCAGTACAGTTTTAGTTAATCGCGTATGTACATACGGTTAACAGTTATTGGAGTCCCCGTATCTGATACCGGTATCCGGTATCTGGTAGGTTTGCTTTGTTTCTTGGCGAGGTATGGCACGTTGTATTTTATACAGCAGTTCTTCGTACTGCCCCGTGAAAAATTTTTGATATGATACCTGTTCCCGGTAAGATTCTGAATTCTGGACATGCTGGATTTAGTTTAGGGGTTCGAATTTTCCGATCACGCTGGATTTTGTGTGAGATTTTGTGTTTTCACATCGAATCTCATTGAAGCACCAAACTCGAACGGGCGACTATCGTATGCATGATACCAGGTTCGCAAATACCAGGTAACAAATACGAAACCTCTAACAGTCAAAGGCCCCGGGGAATGGACTGTGTGAAATCATCGTCCTTCCTTCCTTCCTTCCCTCCCTCCCTCCCTCCTCTCGCCCTTCATCCCTCCCTCCCTCCCTCCCTCCCTCCCTCCCTCCCTCCCTCCCTCCCTCCCTCCCTCCCTCCCTCCCTCCCTCCCTCCCTCCCTCCCTCCCTCCCTCCCTCCCTCCCTCCCTCCCTCCCTCCCTCCCTCCCTCCATCCCTCCCTTCCTCCATCCCTCCCTTCCCCCGTCCCTCCCTCCCTCCCTCTCCCCCTCCCTCCCGCCCTCCCGCCCTCCCGCCCTCCCTCCCTCCCTCCCCTTCTCCCTTCCTCTGGAACTTTAACCTCGCCCGCGCCCCACAGCGCCTTCCGAGTCCCGTACGAAGTGGTCAAGCAACGCCTTCAGGTCGGGGCATACCCCTCCACCTTGGTCGCTCTGCAGTCCATCTACACCGAGGTGAACACGAGCCTGGTAATATATTTTACTGACTGCTCAGGGGTATCATCTCTGTTTTGTGTAAGTTTAGCGCCAACCCTATTATATGTAGTGCTTGCCCTCCTCTTGTTGTCCTTGCTCACGTAAGCATCGACTCCGCCCTCCTCTCCACCCCCCACCCCCACCCCGCCTATGCAGGGAGGACTCCTTGGATTCTTTGCCAAGGGGGGGCTGAAGATGCAGTGGGCTCGCGACATCCCCTACGCGATGGTCACCCTTCTCGTGTACGAAACCCTGCAGAAGGCGGCGGCGCGCAGGCGGGGACCGAACGGGTCTAAGAAGGCTAGCCCCATCGAGAACATGGTGATCGGCGCCATAGCGGGCGGCATGGGGTCGCTGGTGACGAACCCGATGGACATGATCAAGACCAGGATGATGACCTCCCCGGAGCTGTACGCGGGTCCGATGGATGCTGCGTGGATCGCCCTCCGCAACGAGGGGCCGCAGGTGTGAGGCATTAGTGCTTTTTCGTGACTCCGATCGCTATGTCAGCAAGATTGTACAATAGGTTCATCTTGTTTGACCTGCACTCACTTTTTTTGGTGGAGAAACTGCTGTACACGTGGAATTATTAATGTAGGACAATTTTTGCGTTGGTGCCGGGGTTAGCCGTATTGATCTTAGCAGTAGAAACGCACCCACGTTTTTTTGGGTGGAAAAACTACTTGGAACTAGTATAGGGTCATTCTCGCAGTGACAACCGAAATAATAATACCCCTAACCCCTAGCCCTAACCGTATCCCTAACCCTACTGCTGTAGTTCCCGTCGAGACTTTGGCGGGTTTTTGTTTTAATTGAAAAATATAAGAGAGGGTGCAAAGTAATCATTGCAAGCTGTGTGTGATACTCCGATCGCGCGTGCCCTTTTCCCTGTACCCCGATTTGCAGGCGTTCATGAAGGGCGCCGCCCCGAGGCTCCTGCACAAGATCCCCGCCAACGCGTTCTTCTTTGTGGCGTACGAGTTCTTCCGCACCGTCCTGGGTGTCGCCAGATGATAAGGGGGCCATTGTGCGGGCTTGTTTATTCTGCTCTTTTTTCTTTTTGGGGAATGTCTAGTAGTCGTCGCGTTAAGCCCTCTATCTACAACTGACTGCACATACAACAACTAGGGACAACCACCTTAGACCGTGTTATTGTAGGAGACTTCGTGCAGCACATGGTCGGGAGGCAGAAACAATGCTTATACCTTCGTAGCGGGCGAAGCTCGTTTTCCCCCCCAGACCCCGTCGTCGTCGTCGTCTTGATTTTTGGCCGTGATAGCGATTTTCCTTTATTATCGTGATTGTGATTTGTTGTCGTGAACGTGATATTTTATCGAGCGTTTGTGATTTTTGATCGTGGTCGTGTTTTTTTGTCGTGATCGTGACTTATTGTCGTGATCGCCGTTGTTATCGTGGATGTGATTTTTTTATCGTGATTGTGGTTGCGGTCGTCATGGTTATCGTTGTCTGATGTTGTTTGCGCTGAAAACAGACCTTATTAATCAATTCTTAGTGGATGCTGGGGCAGTTGCTCACGCCTACGCAAACAGCACATTTTATTTTATTTTTTGCTGTTTTTGGGCAAGGAGGCCGTTTGTTAAGTCGGTGTTTTGGTTCTGTCCGATTTGTGCTATTCAGCCAATCGCAGCGGATCTTTTCTTTTTACAAAGCGATTGAGTCGGCCTTGGCGAGACCGTTTATTATGCTGTTATTTCAGTTTGTATCCGATTTGGGCTTTTCAGCCAGTCGCAGCAGGTCTTTCGTCCACACAGCGACGGAATCGGCGGTGCGCTTCTCGGAATGAGTCCACCTGCTACTCTCTGAGAGGTCTCCAGCACATACATACATCTGCTTCTTCGGTACCTATGCAGTTTAAACCATCGCCAACTACCCAACTTCTGACCCAAAAAGTCTGAAGTAGCTCCAAATCAGATTTTCTGACAAGGGACAACTACAGATATTTTTGGTCGGATGCGGCACCTTGGGCGAAAATTTGTGCTACGCTGCCTCGGGAGGAGCAGAATTATGAGCTGGACATTTCTCGGAGGGACTCTGGACTCAGTCCGAGAAAAGTATCGCTGTCGTCCCGATTAGTCGTTCGAAAGTCGACGTGCACGTCAGAAAAACCAGAATCGAACCGAACAAAATCTGATCAGCATAATAAGCGGCCTGTGGCTGGCTGACACACGGCAGCCGTGGTTTGTGATTGATTGATGGTTTTGGCAAAATAGTACGAGGTAGGTCATGTTTATTTGAGTGATTTTATTTATGTATGGCAAATAAATGACCAGTTGCTTTTTGTTGGGATTTTTTTTTTCAAATTTTACAGGAGGGGGTATGTTATGATGTGTGTTGTCATGTATGTGCAAGGAAGGCGTACTCGTATAGGGTCCAAAATTGTTCAAATCTTTTAGGACTGCTGTACCCACGGTTTGGGGGACAAATTACTTGGAATTTGTGTTTGCTTTTATTCCAGTAGCAGAAGGGTGATATCTTCGCGCTGGGCCTTTGCTTCGCTGGTTGATTGGATTCCGCTTTGTTTGCAGCCAGCTGAGACAGCGAGCCCCGAGACTTTTTGGAATTACTAATTTGATTGGCAGAGGCGCGTCAGGCAGTGTTGGTTCGTTTCGCTTTTGTTCTTTTCATGGACGGGGGAATTGTTCGATGGCTTGTCCACAGGAATGGTATTATACTAGTCTACTGCTCTGGACAGTAGTGTAAGGAACGTTTGGTATCTATATTAGTACCGAAAAGGTCCTTACATTTTCGCCTATCAATGCTATTATTGCTGTTACTGCTCGTGAATTCGAGAGACGAATGCATATCCGAACATTGTTTTCGAGCTTTGTAACCGTTTTAACGCGACACCCACCTTTGGGGACAAAAAATGACGTGTAGTGTGTGTTGGATAAGGGATAAATAAGGGATTTAGTTCTTGAAAGGGTTGAGCCGAGGGAGGGATGGATGGAGATACTGCTCTACTACGACACTTTTTTTCTCGCGCGTTGCAAGCGAGGGAGAGAAAATTCTGCACACTTACTACAAGGCAGATCAGCTCACCGTAGCTCGGAGCTAGCTCATTTCGGGATAAACTGATCAACATCTGTAAGAGCTACATGAGCTACTACAAAGTTTCCCGGTCATCATCTGTGTGTAGGAGATATTGCCGGGGATGAGCTATGGGGGATAGCTCTTCTGCATTTATTTATTTCCTGCGGATGATCTGTAAGAAGAGCTACACCAGCTACCACATGTTAGCCTGGTTGGGAGCTGTAGTAGGAGACAACTCTTCTATACATGCTTTTCCAGGCGTGAGATATTATGCGATATATGTTGTTGATTCATTTGCCATTCGACGATGTGCAGCGTGAGTGGTGCCGTCAAGCTAGCTCGTGAGCTGTCCAGTGTGTGAACACTTCTGCTCTGCTTGTGAAGTCAAGTGCAGCATGCATGTCCAAATACATTGTTTTCGAAGTTTTGTAAAGAGTAGGTGGGGATAGACGATGTTGTTGTGCCATTGCAGACTTGTTTTCGAACGTTGAACGGGAGGGGGGGGGGGGGTGGGCATGCTGCCGCTACATCGCTAATTCAAGTAAATGTTGTAAACCTTGTGGACAATATGTATGTACTCATATTATACTCTGTTTTAGTGTTTTTTTCCCGGCGTTGCAAGGGAGGGAAGGGCGGATGGATTTTGACGTTTTTTTTTAGCTTGTAGTTTTCTGATTATCAGTCCTGTTTTTTAGGGATGTTCACGAGTCATGACCCACCCCCGACTCTCTTGACCCGGCTCGCCAGTCGGATCAGGAGGCTTGACTCGAACGGCCAGTCGGGTCAGGAGGTTTTCTAGGTCTCACGGGTCAGGATGGTTCGCGTGAAGAGGTTTTCGAGATTTTAAGGATCGGGTCGGGTCAGGCGTCGACAAATATCTCTTTTCGCGGGTCGGGTCAGGTGCCGACCCGGCCCGCGAGGTTTGACCCGGCCACCGAGCAGCTCTGTTGTTTTTCCGGATACTTTCCACGGTTACAATGCCAGGAATTTTCCACCGGCCAGAAAAATGCTTCAAGATATGCGGTATAGGCCAATCAGAAACTGGCGGAAACGCAACCCCTCTTTTGGGTAGGAGGGCTGCTTGCTGTGGTGTTGTGGTGTCGGTGTTAGCTACCGGGCAACACAGATGCACCAAAGCTATTTTTTGTCGGTTAGCATAGCCACAATGAAGCCTTTTCCTTGGGTATAAATTTACCTCAACGTCGTGAATCCATTATTTTTACCAGAAAGAAGGAATGAAAACAAGAAAAGCTGAAAAAATACCATCTTTCAGTTCTTACGGAGGTTCTCTGTGAGGTAAATCTCCATGCGATTTGACCCATCGGATTGCCTGATCAAAACAATAACTCCATAAAACGGTACACCAGTGGTTTCTACGCCAGTTTATGGTGTAGGGGGAAAATAAATCAGCTCGAGGCCCAACAAGTCCCACTTTTTTGCGTTACTGTACACCGAATCCATTATCCACTATATACCGTTTTGTGGCGAACTTTTCCTGGTGAGTGAAATTACTGCAATATACACCGTGGACGTTTCTTGTAAAATGAAATAAAGTCACGAACGCCACAAATTTGCAGGAAAACGCCGAACCTACCCGCTGGGCAAACCTCATCACGGCGCAGCGGGAGAGTCAAATTCACAGCCACTACCCCAGCACAGGCTACTGTTATAAGTCTTAGTTTGGGTAAGCTATTGGTTAACCAGTTGCAAGTGGCCAAACGGACTAATACCCCACTAATTCCTTAACGAATGGCGTCGTCGACAGACCATGGGTTTTTTGGGTCGTGGGTTCGATCCCCACCATCCACAATAATAAACTTTTCAGACTTTCCCCATGTCGAACTTGAAAAATACTTTTCCTGTACTGTGGTACCCCAGGGAATGAAACGGCTTGGATAAATGACAGGTCCGCCCGTATATCCGGCCGACCTACCATCCCGCCGTTTCAGTGGGGGAGAGTGTTATAAGGCTTAGTTTGGGTAAGCTATTGGTTAACCTTTTGCAATTGGTCAAACGGACTAATACCCCACTAATACCTTAACACTACGAGTACTGACAGGAACAACTAGATAAGTTAGCGTACAGTGGGCACAGCAGGAGGGTACAGCGGCACAGCTCATGCGTCCGACTGCCCAACACCCAGCCGCAGGCGTGTAGAGGGCGGGAGGAAGGAGTGCAATGTACCCACGTCTCGGGGGACAAACTACTTGGAATTGGTGTGGGATATTTCTAGTAGTAGAAAGGTATTTTCTGCGCGTTGGGCCGTTGTTCACTGATGTGATTGAATTGCGCTTTATGTGCCGTCAGCTGAGACGACGAGCCCCGGGCGTTTATGCAATTATAGGCGAATTGGCAGCGGCGCGGCAGGGTGTAGTCCATTTGTTTTGTTTCTGTTTTGAACTTCGAGAGGAGGGTGGAGGTACTGCTCTTTTGCGACAGTTTTGTTTTCGCGCGTTGCAAGCGGGGGGGAGAAAATACCGAAGTTATGCTGCTGTGCTTGTGAAGTCAAGTAAAGTACGCATGATGGCCAATTATTATTTTGGAAGATTTGCAAGGAAGAGTGGATGAACATAGATACAGCCGCTGCGCCACGTTTCAGACACTGAAGGCGCGAGAGAATAGAGGGAATATTTGCTGCTCCGCCACGTTTTAGACGCTGCAGGCGGGAGAGAATACATGGAACATTTGCTGCTCTGCCTCTGAATGAATAATATGGTTGCAAGTGGGGGAGGGGGGGGTGGACATACATACTGCTGCCGCTACACGTTAATTCAAGTAAAACATGTAGACTTAGACTACAGATGTACTCATATAGACACGTTTGTAGTCGGTGTTGTTTTCTAACGCCGCGGAAGGCGGGAGAGGCAATTTCCGTTCACGGGGTTCTGATTGGTCCATTTTATATAAGTTTAAGGAGCTTCCACGGTACACCAGGAATTTTCCACCAAAGTCATAAAGCTCGCTTTGAAATGTTGGGCCAATCAGAAACTTGCGGACACGAAATCCTTCTTTCGCTACGAGAACTGCTTGCTTGCTGTTGTCTCGTGGTGTCGGTGTTAGCTACCGGGCAATAGATTTACGATACCTCCTGGCATGTATTTGTCGGTGAGCAGAGCTGCCATAAAGCTCTCCCTGGGTACATTTAACCCCTGCCTTCAGAACTGTACCCACGTTTCTGGTTAGGAATTACTTGAAATTAGGGTGGTATGTTTTCCAGTAGTACAAGAGTATTCGCGGCGGAAAACGAAGCCCTCCCGGGGCGTGTTTGATGGCGTAAAGCCATCACAACATCACAACGGCGTGTCATAAAGCCAATGATAATGTTAATAATTCCACACCATACGAGTATCCTTATCAACACAAAATTATGACTGTCCAGGTTGTTTCATTTTCGTCGGGCTACCGTAATTGCCTGATGTTTCTTGGTGTCAAAGATGTCACCATTGTCAGTTATCAATATCAGCGCGTCGCCTGTGATTCGCGATTAGATCACCCAACAGGTATGAAACAAAAACGCGTAGCAAATACCCAAAACAAAACATCAATGAACCATGAAAAACAGATAAGTCATTAGCTCTTTTCTTGGAATTTCTCGAGTCACCATATGCGATGTGTGTACAATCGCTACAGACAGACGCTATTAGCCTCGCCCGGCTAGGCAAAACGACATTCGTGCTCCTCGCTCAACTGAAAACGTCCGGTATCATATGTTCACCATGGTACACCCCACGCAATAATCCACGACGAACAGCCAGACGGGGTAAGTAAACGTTCCCGATCCCGACTCTCTGCGTTGCCCGCACGCAGCACACAGGTCACTAATACTTACTCCACGGGGGAGATTCGGGGCAACGAATGATCGTCATCCCTTCATCCCCGCGCATTCACACTCTCCGTACAACAAGAACAAGTACAATACTGTTGGTCCCTTTCGCGCGCTGGGCCCCGCAGTCAACCTACTCTGGTGCAGGACATAGTGCCTCCTCCTCTTGATGCCAAGCCCTGCTTGTAGTGACCTTTGCACGGATTCTACCTGCACAATGATTGTGCCCACTCGACGTATAAAGTGCTGGCAAACACGGGGAGGCTTGGTAGCGTTGGCAGCAGCTGGGTAACTCTCTGGCGCCAAAAGCTCTCGTACACCCCAAGCATCGAGTATCACCTGCTCCGGGAACTGGGATGCTGAATGCGCCTCAAACACCCAACCTCCCACGCTACGTAACCCGCAGGGCTTCTCTTGTTTTTTTTTTTTTATCCTCCGGCGGATGGGGAAAAATAAAGCTTTAGCTCACCACACTTCCGCGTATTTACATACGCGTCGTGTGTCGATTTAACTCAGTTGCTTTCGCAGCCCAACGCTAGCTGGCGCACCCTTCGAGTCCCATTGTAGGTATAGCGTAAGCTGTCCCTACCAGTGGTCTTCGTTACAACCCCGGCAGCTTGGTTAGAAGGAATAACCTGCCAAATTAACTCATCAATAGAGCCCTTCTACACGACAGCGTCCAAGTCCATGGACGCGTAAGATGGCCATCGATGCTGTCGTGGTTGTGATGCGTACCTGAGTCATCGACGACGGCATTCAGGGGGTGGGCGCACATGCATGTGTTAGGTCAACCGAACAGAGGAGGCATAAAAAGGGAGCTTGAAGTGGCCAAGACATTAAACCTCAAACTGTGCGAAAAAACGAAACGTTTCTACTGTTGATAACGGGTTCCAGTATGCAATACCATCACGAAAACCACGTCGTTTCTTTTCTGGTTCCAGTGTGCCGCAATGTATTCAGCCGTCCGCCTGAAAACGATAACCACCGCGGTGTTTCCCGCTTACATCTTCGCGACAGCAGTCGCGTGTTTTACGGCAACAGCTATGACCGACAAGTCCTCGACGGTGTATGCGCGGCGGAAAGAACGGCGACGCGTCCTAGGATTAAGCTGTCTGCCGTTTCGTCGTCAAACCAATGAGTAGCACAAGAAACAAACACAAATAAACTTGCCTTCATTAGGCTTCGCCTTGCCGGCCTTCTCGCACTTCGGGCGCCTCGTCTGTAGAGTAGCTCCAAGCAGTCATCCCTTACAACAGCTCCACGCGTGAGCTTTGGCGTCCATCCTTTGGCAAAACAAAAATCACCGCCTAGCAACGCGGATAAGGCGGCCGCGCGCCCATCATCTAGTAAGCCTCGAACGTGAGTTGATTCTGGCACCCAGGCAAACACGGAATGGAGGTGGTGGGCGCCACCGTCCACAGTGTCGGGCACCATAGCGAGATTGGGAGGGTGTACGCACAGACTCCCTTCGTATACGACAACGTATACTGTGTCCATTCAGCATGTGCATTTCTGCCGCATGGGAAATCGTGTATTTGTGCAACCAACACCTCCTAGCCGCCTCCTGATGTGGAACAAGAGCGCAAATAAAACACGGTCGCAAAAGAGAAGAGCGGCCAGAAGGGGTCATGCGGTCAGCGCCGTCTCTTGCCATGTGGCGCTTCAAAGCCGACTAAAGAACATGAAGCCCACACAGCAGCGATTGGTTGTTCGTTTGCCATAGCGCTGGAGGCTCTGACAGCAGCGGCCAACGCTCCGGCTAAAGTGGTTGAGGCCGCGTCGCACCCCTCGTTAACACCCCCCCCATGTGATCATGTTGCAGGTGTCTATTAGGAGTAGGAACGGTGCTCCGTCTCGAAAGGGATGCGTGGTCAATGGTCAAATGGCTAAGGCAAGCAACAACTGATTACGCCCCCCCCCCCCTTTGTGATCCGCCCCCATGTGATCACACTGAATGCAACCTGGCCGGGGTCTGTTCACACTCTATACGGTAGCAACGATTAAAACAAACGTTGGTATCCAACAGCCTCATTATCACACCCTGTGTTATCATATCATACCCCTTAGCTTGTGGGGCTCCCGAGCGTGGGGTTAATCACCCTGGATACCTTTCACAACAGCCCACCCGGTCCATATTTTTTGGATGCCAATACGCTACGTTTACGTATAACTCTGCAATGAACAACTATTAAGAGTAAAAAATTTGCGTGTTATACCTAGCGTGCTCGTACTCACTGCAGTACAAGTAAGTGCACTATGTGTGCATATTCATATCATATGTAAGGGTATTCAGTATTTAGGCGATTTATACGACATACGGGTAGAAAAACTAAGTTTTTCCATCTCTATTTCGTTCATACTAGGCGGCTCATACCAGACGCTATTAATAGTAATAGTACGAGGTGATGAGGCACTTCAAACTTTGACGGGCTCTCCGGCGTGATTTATGGACAGTAGTTAAATTAAGTTATATAGATACCAATCGCGCTTAAACGGGTGCAAATCATAATTCTGCCAGAGGTAAGCAATTTCGATTAAGATTCACCCAGCACCAAAAGCAATCCCAGGTACTCGGGGAATTTTCGCGAGCGTGACAACAAAACAAAAAAAACATAGATGACTGTAGGTCGAGCCAGGTCGAGCCAGGTCGAGCCACAGAAAGGAAAGAAAAGCAATTAGACTAGTCTAGAGTATTAATAGAAAACATTTAGATTAAGACTATCTATATAGACTATTATTATACCAGGTAAGCGTTTAGGGCGAGAAGGGCCCATAACGCCGAGCACACGAATGGGTGCAATGTTATATTTTTATCACCACTCATGTTTCCCGATTTATCGTAGCGGCATAAAAACGAACAAAAAAACAGAGTAGTGTTGGCACCGGACACAAGACTACCTCCAAGCAATCGCCTACAAGGACACCCCATTCTATTCTTATTCGTCAAGTGCACACATGTCGGACAGATCAGCTACCCCTAGCTCGGAGCTAATTCATTACAATCCATACCTCTACGAGCTACATGAGCTTGTCACGTGCTTGTGTTACAGTATGGTATTATTATACTTGCCGGGCGTGAGCCACCAGGTACCCTCGTATATACCACCAGGTACGTAAACTAAGATAGTTAGTTACACGTGTTTGCCGGGTGGGATCTGTGATAATAGGTAATTAGACTAGGTCTAGACTACTAGCTCATTATCCCTTCAGTGAGCTACGAGTAGAGGAGCTACTGCTGCTGTAGACTAAGTACCTGTACATGTACATGTACATGATACATGAGCTGTACCATTTTTGCCGGATGTGAGATTTTCTACACACACAAGTACATGTTTGCCTGTGTGGTGAAACCAGTAATTGCTCACATGTATGTACGAGCGCTTTCAGCTCGTCGATTGGGAAATACGCACGCACAGATACTCGTAGGACAGATCAGCCCACGCCAGCTCAGAGTGAGCTCATGTCGGTTTAGATCAATATAGTCTAATTGTCTAAGAGCAATATCAGGTATGAGTACGTGTCACACGTTTGTCTGGAGTGAGCTACTGATATACCAGGATAGCTCGTTACCGTAGACTGCTCCTTTGGTGCTCGCGGGTTTTGAGCACTTCCACATAGCATTTCCACATGGAAATAGTCTCGAAATAGTTCAGAACTTCCCGAGCTATAAGGGCTAGACTACGTGCTTTCAAATGTTTACGAGGTGTGACCTACTGTTAGATATATCTTCTACACAAGTTTGCCTGCTGTGAGCTATGGGAGACAGATGAGCTAGCTCATGATCTGTCCTGCTAGCCTACCAGCCTACCAGGTATATCATATGCGAAAATATGCAAGGCCGACGCGCCGACGGGGTTCCAGTGTCCGGTGTTTCGCCGCTCGCCTGTTCATCCCTGAGGACGGAATGAACAGCCATGCCCGGGGTAGATCCGCCTGTCCGGGAACGCGACCCCCGTCTTGATAGCCATAGTAATGCAGAAGGCGAGGGTCAATCAGGCGAGATGGAGGTAGACGGGTAGACTACTGCTGCTATACGACTTTCAAGGCCGTGCCTCGTAACTGCTAACTGGTAACTGGTAACTGGTGCTGTTGTCCCGGAACACTGATGTTGCACTCCTCACCAACAGACAAAATATCAATAAGATTGGTGTTGCAAATTACACAGATGATAACGCTTTCATATCACTTGTAACTCCCCCGTCAATCAATCGTGACGATTTTGGATCTCCGTTTTCCGTTTTACCACACAGACGATGCCTTTTCCCTCGCCACACTCCCCACACACTGGCAGTTTGCATTTTGTTACCTGGCCCTGGTTGTCTATCTTGCGCATTCCGTGCTCGCAAAGTCTGGTTTTCAACATGCACCCCTTTGCCATGCTGTGGCCCTTCCTGGTGAGCCTCCTGAGCTTGTCCGGTGTTGCGGATGGTCTGTTTTTCCCCGCCGGCGACGCGCCACGCGGTGGTAACAAGCGTGGCCCGCATGGCGCGGTCCATCAGACCCCTCCTCGTCACGCTTCCCACGGTAACCTGGGCCCTGCATGGGTGCATGTCGCGCACGAAAAGTTGCGCATGACGAACGCCGACCTTCGTGGGGTGCAAGGCCGCGTTGCCACGCTCGAGACGACGGAACCGACGCCGTCGGATATCGAGGACACCCGCGAAGCGGAGGCAGCCTCATCGACTGCGCCCGAAATCTTTACCGAAATCTTTACCGAAACGGACAACAAAAAATCCTGTGCAGTCATCCTTCGCGACCAGCAGCAGCAGCAGCAGCAGCAGCAGCAGCAGCAGCAGCAGCAGAAGCAGCAGCAGCAGAAGCAGGACACCAAGACCGACGACGCCAAGCTTCCTCAAATATTCCGCATGCTCGCGGGAGGTGTCAATCGGGCGCTCACGCCAGGGTCGCTTTCGCCGGCCAACCGCATGGCGACGGGGATTTTCGAGCCCGCCGCCTCAGGAGTCGGGAAGAAGATCAAGGCGGCTGCGCGCGCAGGAACGATTGTGCGCGGAGGAGGAGGAGGAGGAGGATCCATGCCGCCAAGCAACAAGCTGCCTTCCACCGGGCTCACCAACGCCCTCGAGGGCTTCAAGAACGGTCTCGCAAGCGGTCTCGCAGCTGCCTGCGTGAAGACAGTTTTGCAGCCTTTCGACACGATGAAAACGGTGCAACAATACAGCACAGCCAAGTGAGTAAACCCCCACGCCACCGTCACACGCCTGCGCCGAGTAGAGAGGACAACAATCCAGCGTGACGCACGGGGTCCGTGGGCGTATTCCGATAGCGACCGACAGCCGTAGCGTAGGCTCGGCGGTGAGCACCATCATCGTACAAATCCTCTCCCGAATCCCGGATATATTGCCAGATATTCAGATTTCAGATCCGTTTGTTTGTGGTCCGCGCATAGCTACCGAAAATATATCTTGGATCACCGTGAAGCAAGGGACGCCTTGAATCTTGGTGAATCTTGAATAGCGTTGCACTGCTGCACAGCAGTCTTGATCGTGTCAAACAGGTGGAATGCAGTGGTCTTCAGTCAGGCTGCCGCGAGCCCGTTGTTTCCGGGGCTGATGGAGGGCGATGGGGGGCGTGACGGCGGCGCCAGGGTTTTATTACTTTGCGGTGCTGAACTGTTGCACGGTCTTAATCGTGTCGAATGGCTGCAGGAGAGTCTTCACGCAGGCTGCCGTGAGGCCCTTCTGCGAGGGCCTCGCCATCGGCCTCGCGTCAGTCTGCGTGAAAACTGTCCTCCAGCCTTCTGACACTATCAAGAAGGTGCAACAGTTTAGCACCGCAAAACAAGTGAACTCTCACTCCGCCCCCGCCGTTCCCCCACCGCCGTCCTATCGCTCGCCCGCGTAGACACGCTCGGCGATAGTGTTTCTTAGCTTGCAGTTGCATACGTTCGCGTCCGTTTTTTGTTTTGCTATGCAAACGGGAATACAGGAGAGCCAAACTACTGCATACCATCACGGGATGTTCGCCTGTGGCTGGTACAGCGCTTATGTCGACCAATGGTTTTCCACTAATCACAAATTCCAACCTAAAAAATGGACCAAGTCAGAAAACTGCGGGCACGAATTATCTTTCTCTTTCTACCACCCTGCTTAGTCAGAGAGCGCAACGATCCAGCGTTAACCCACGGGCTCCGTGAGCTTATCTCGGGGACGATCCGCAGCCGGGGTTCGGCGGCGAACGCCAGAGTATGATTCCTCTCCCGGATTCCGGATATTTTTTCATACTTTTCGATGTTCATATCCGTTTGAACGCGCTCCGCTCATGGCTGGCGAAAGTAGGCTTGTGTTCGTCAACAAGAAAGAGACGCCCTGAGTGTTGGATACGACTAAATTACTGCGCTGTCTTGATCATCGTGTCAAACAGCTGCAGCGCGGTCTTCGCACTGGCTGCCACGAGAGAGAGATCCACTTACTTTGCGATGCTGGACTGCTGCACGTTCTTGACCGTGTCGACCGGCTGCAACGCGGTCTTGACGCAGGCTGCTGCGAGGCTGCTGGCGAGTCCGTTTTTCTTTGGCGGCCCCGCCAGCGGCCCCGCGGCAGCCTGCGTGACGACCGTGCTGCAACCTTTCAGCACGATCAAGACCGTGCAATAGTTCAGCATCCGCAAAGCGAATGAACCTTCTCGCCACCACCACCGCCGCCGCTGCCCCCCCCAACTAGCCCTCCCACCCGCCGCTGGAGACACGCCCAAGAGTTGAAAAAAAAACATTTTGTTCGGTGTTGGACAGGCGTTTGCGTCATTTTTGGATCTGTGTGGTGAAACGGGTGTAATAGAGGGAGAGTCTACTGTGGCAACGAGACGTTTTGGTGATGGGGGCAGCGCTTGCTACTCCTCTGCCGAGTGGAGAGGGCAGCAATCCAGCGTTGCTTCAAGAGCGCTTCGAGCTTATCCCGGTGACGATCAGCAGCTGACGCGTGGACTCGGCGACGATCGCCATCGCATGATATGGTATCCCTTCTGCATGTATTTCAGATACGTTTCGGCCATGTTTGCCGAAAGTATATGTCCGAGGGCTATTTCATCTCGTTCTCTGACGTTTGCAGCGCTTTTTTTTACCGCCATCGTCGAAATGAAAACGCAGGATGTCGTTGTTCGAGGCTGGGAAGATTCTGCTTGAGCGCGGGGGCTTCATGGAGCTGTACGTGGGGCTGAAGGTGACCGTCCTCGGGTCGTTCCCTTCGGTGGGGGTGTACTTCGGGATCTACCAGTTCACCAAAAGACAGATGGATGCCATCGAGGGCATGTCGCCGAACTTGAGCATTGTTGTGAGCGCCGGCGTCGGCAACTTTGTCGCCAGGTATGTTATTAGACTATACGTTACGGTTTCTTTTCTTTTTGTTCATCCCGTTTATTGCCTTGGCACGTTTTCTTTCTTCTTCCCCCTCCCTAGGCGTAACTCAGATCTGAGGTCACTACTTGTAAGCAGGCTCTTCCCCCCCTACCCACTACGGTACGCGCCTTTATCGGTATCGCGACCATAATTCAGCAAGTTCTCCCCTCGTCGACTCGCGTGGAAGTGTGGTCACCTACGCTCTAAAGCGCTCTCGGCAGTTGGGGTCTCAAAAATAACTAAATCTCCATGTCACGAGATTTGAACCCCTGACTCCCACCTTAGCAGTGGCGTTCGAGGTTAACCACTAGACCACCGGGACGACCGGTAGTGCAGGACATCTACTTCGGGGTTGGTCTCCCTCTGTAGTGCCGGTATGTGCTAGTCAACAACACCTGCTACCAGCAGTATCCCGGACCATCGGGCCCTATTGGGTATACCGTAATTGTGCGAGTCATCGCACCCCCGTGCGATCGATTTTTAAAAGATTCCTAACTTTGATTTTTATCGCACAGGGGTGCGATATCTCCGGCATGTGCGATGACTCCGGCCCCTATGCGGAAAATGAATTAAACGATTTGATTTCCCGTTCTGACGCACACCCCTGTGCGGTAACTCCGACATGTGCGACTCGGAACAAACTCACTCACATAGTATATTACGAGTACCAACAACGCAGCTTGCAAAGATGAGTATTGACCTGAAATTCGTCAAACTCACGGCTGACGTCCTTGAAAATTAGTGACAAAATCACACACCCTGCCATGCTGTGATGTGAACGCACACCCCTGTGCGGTAACTCCGACATGTGCGATTCCGAGCAAATCAAACACCCCGCCGTGCTGTGATGTGAACGCACACCCCTGTGCGTCCGACATGTTTGTGCGATACGGAGGAAACCACACACCCCACTGCTGTACTGGTGGCGCACCTTTTGAACGCCCTCCCTGTGCGATACCTAACTCTACCATGTGCTACACGGAACACACCCCTAGGGTGGAAACTGATAGGCACTGCTGCCTGTGTGCCTGCCTTCCTGCGGTTCGTCCGTACCGCACCCAGAGCACACACAGCACAAAAACACAAAAAACCCAACTGACTGAGTGGTCGGCTGCCGTCGTTCCGTTGCATGGTGTACAGCAGTACTAGGTAGGTCAGCACCGCATCGTGGCAGGGCCGGTGGTGCTTTTTTTTTTTTTTTTTTCGGTGCGGTCGCCGAATGAAATATAACGAAAGCTAGATTTTTTTTTATGTATGATATGCACCTACCTGCTATAAACAGCGGTGAGCCCCGGTTACAAACAGCTAGAAAAACGGATCGTGGCACAATTTTTATCCTGAGGCCACACGCCACAGCATGCAACCTCGCGCTCGAAGGTGGCACCAATATCGGGGTCATCGCGCAGGGGTGCGATGACTCCGACCCCTGTGCGGAAAATGAATTAAATGATTCCAAACTTAAAAAAATTAGCGCACAGGGGTGCGATGAGTCCGGCATGTGCGATGACTCCGGCCTGTGCGATGACTCGCACAATTACGGTACAGAGTACTGCCGACGCTGGTGTAGGAAACGGGGTAGTAAGAAAGGCAGACTGAGAGTTACGGGAACAGAACAAGTTCGGGAGCCTGTATACTTCATTTGGTGGAGCACACACCCTCTTTCAAAAAAAGAATGCACTCGTAACCTGGGCCAGTATCAGTGTTTCTTCTTATAATTAATATAGGCGTCTTGCACTGCTGTATTGCACTGTATTGCACCACTGTTTCCGAAAACCTAAGGCCCGCTTGGGTATGGATATGAACGTCCAAGCAGTCCCTGTGATCCCGGGCGGAGTGGCACAAAAGCTTTCATTTTGTACGTACTGCTCGCTCGTATCCAGCAAATGTGTAGTTATTCGATAATTCCGGCACCTGGTCACAGGCTTTTTGCGATTTCGTCGCGAGGTATGAAACGTTATTCGCGCAAAAAATCCACGCTCGTATCCACAAGTTAGTACTTGATACCACTACTATCTCAAGTAACATTTTGCGGCTTCACCGTAACGTATATTGCGTGGTACTTTGTATCTGGACCAGTACAGTTTTAGTTAATCGCGTATGTACATACGGTTAACAGTTATTGGAGTCCCCGTATCTGATACCGGTATCTGGTAAGTTTACCTTGTTTCGTGGCGAGGTATGGCACGTTATATTTTATACAGCAGTTTTTCGTACTCCCCCGTGAAGAATTTTTTATATGATACCTGCGCCCGGTAAGATTCTGAATTCTGAACATGCTGGATTTAGTTTAGGGGTTCGAATTTTCCGATCACGCTGGATTTTGTGTGAGATTTTGTGTTTTCACATCGAAGCTCATTGAAGCACCAAACTCGAACGGGCGACTATCGTATGCATGATACCAGGTTAGCAAATACCAGGTAACAAATACGAAACCTCTAACAGTCAAAGGCCCCGGGGGATGGACTGTCTGTGTCAAATCATCGTCCTTCCTTCCTTCCTTCCCTCCCTCTCTCCCTCCTTCCCTCCCTCTCTCCCTCCCTCCCGCCCTCCCCTTCTCCCTTCCTCTGGAACTTTAACCTCGCCCGCGCTGCACAGCGCCTTCCGAGTCCCGTACGAAGTGGTCAAGCAACGCCTTCAGGTCGGGGCCTACCCCTCCACCTTGGTCGCTCTGCAGTCCATCTACACCGAGGTGAACACGAGCCTGGTAATTTATTTTACTGACTGCTCAGGGGTATCATCTCTGTTTTGTGTAAGTTTAGCGCTAGCCCTATTATATGTAGTGCTTGCCCCCCTCTTGTTGTCCTTGCTCACGTAAGCATCGACCCCGCCCCCGTCTCCCCCCCCACCCCCACCCCGCCTATGCAGGGAGGACTCCTTGGATTCTTTGCCAAGGGGGGGCTGAAGATGCAGTGGGCTCGCGACATTCCCTACGCGATGGTCACCCTCCTCGTGTACGAAACCCTGCAGAAGGCGGCGGCGCGCAGGCGGGGACCGAACGGGTCTAAGAAGGCTAGCCCCATCGAAAACATGGTGATCGGCGCCATAGCGGGCGGCATGGGGTCGCTGGTGACGAACCCGATGGACATGATCAAGACCAGGATGATGACCTCCCCGGAGCTGTACGCGGGTCCGATGGATGCCGCGTGGATCGCCCTCCGCAACGAGGGGCCGCAGGTGTGAGGCATTAGTGCTTTTTCATGACTCCGATCGCTATGTCAGCAAGTTTGTATAGTAGGTTCATCTTGTTTGACCTGCACTCACTTTTTTTGGTGGAGAAACTACTGTACACGTGGAATTATTGGTGTAGGACAATTTTTGCGTTGGTGCAGGGGTTAGCCGTATTGATCTTAGCATTAGAAACGCACCCACGTTTTTTTGGGCGGAAAAACTACTTGGAACTAGTATAGGATCATTCTCGCAGTGACAACCGAAATAATAATACCCCTAACCCCTAGCCCTAGCCCTAACCGTATCCCTAACCCTACTGCTGTAGTTCCCGTCGAGACTTTGTCGGGTTTTTGTTTTAATTGAAAAATAGAAGAGAGGGCTGTGGGGGTTTCGTTTTAAGTCATCATTGCAAGCTGTGTGCGATACTCCGATCGCGCGTGCCCTTTTCCCTGTATCCCGATTTGCAGGCGTTCATGAAGGGCGCCGCCCCGAGGCTCCTGCACAAGATCCCCGCCAACGCGTTCTTCTTTGTGGCGTACGAGTTCTTCCGCACCGTCCTGGGTGTCGCCAGATGATGAGGGGGCCATTGTGCGGGCTTGTTTTTTTGCTCTTTTTTTGTTTTTGAGATTGTTTCGTAGTCGTCGCGTTCAGCCCTCTATCTACAAATGACTGCACATACAACAACTAGGGACAACCACCTTAGACGGTGTTATTATAGGAGACTTCGTGCAGCACATGGTCGGGAGGCAGAAACAATGCTTATGCCTTCGTAGCGGGCGAAGCTCGTATCCTCCCCAGACCCCGCGTCGTCGTCGTCGTCGTCGTGATTTTTGGCCGTGACAGCGATTTTTCTTTATCGTGATTGTGATTTGTTGTCGTGAACGTGATATTTTATCGAGCGTTTGTGGTTTTTGATCGTGGTCGTGTTTTTTTGTCGTGATCGTGATTTATTGTCGTGATCGCCGTTGTTATCGTGGATGTGATTTTTTTATCGTGATTGCGGTTGCGGTGGTCATGGTTATTGTTGTCTGATGTTGTTTGCGCTGAAAACAGACCTTATTTATCAATTCTTAGTGGATGCTGGGGCAGTTGTTCACGCCTACGCAAAACAGCACACTTTTATGTTTTTTTTTTTTTTCTTTTTTTGGGGTAAGGAGGCCGTTTGTTACGTCGGTGTTTTGGTTCTATCCGATTTGGGCTATTTAGCCAATCGCAGCAGATCTCTTTTTTTTGCAAAGCGATTGAGTCGACCTTGGCGAGACCGTTTATTATGCTGCTATTTCAGTTTGTATCCGATTTGGGCTTTTCAGCCAGTCGCAGCAGGTCTTTCGTCCACACAGCGACGGAATCGGTGGTGCGCTTCTCGGAATGAGTTCACCTGCTACTACTCTCTGAGAGGTCTCCAGCACATACATACATCCGCTCCTTCGGTACCTGTGCAGTTTAAACCATCGCCAACTACCCAACATCTGACCCAAAAAGTCTGAAGTAGCTCCAAATCAGATTTCTGACGAGGGACGACTATAGATATTTATCGTCGGATGCGGCACCGTGGGCGAAAATTTGTGCTACGCTGCCTCGGGAGGAGCAGAATTATGAGCTGGACATTTCTCGGAGGGACTCTGGACTCAGTCCGAGAAAAGTATCGCTTACTGGCGTCCCGGTTAGTCGTACAAGAAGTCGACGTACACGTCTGAAAAACCGGAATCGAACCGAACAAAATCTGATCAGCATAATAAGCGGCCTGTGGCTGGCTGACACACGGCAGCCGTGGTTTGTGATTGATTGATGGTTTTGGCAAAATAGTACGAGGTAGGTTTTGTTTATTATGGCAAATAAATGACCATTTGCTTTTTGTTGGGATTTTTTTTTTTCAAATTTTACAGGGGGTATGTTATGATGGGTGTTGTCATGTATGTGCAAGGAAGGCGTACTCGTATAGGGTCCAAAATTGTTCGAACCTTTTAGGACTGTACCCACGGTTTGGGAGACATGTTACTTGGAATTTGTGTTTGCTTTTATTCCAGTAGCAGAAGGGTGATATCTTCGCGCTGGGCCTTTGCTTCGCTGGTTGATTGGATTGCGCTTTGTTTGCAGCCAGCTGAGACAGCGAGCCCCGAGACTTTTTTGGAACTATTAATTTGATTGGCAGAGGCGCGTAAGGCAGTGCTGCTTCGTTTCGTTTTTGTCCTTTTCATGGACGGGGGAATTGTTCGATGGCTTGTCCACAGGAATGGTATGATACTAGTCTACCTCTCTGGACAGTAATGTAAGGAACGTTTGGTATCCATATTAGTACCGAAAAGGCCCTTACATTTCCGCCTATCAATGCTAAACGGTCCTTACATTTCCGTCCGAAGCGGTTTCTCTTGCAAATCAGCGTCGCATATCTTCGAAGTCTACGGCTGTGTAGAGAGTAGACAACGGGGTCAATGAGGCCGACAAATAAAGCAACGAAAATAGGAGTGAGTGCTTGGACTACTCTGCTCGTGAAATCAAGTAATTACCAGGTATGAATAAGTACTGCTTTTTCGGACGTGATAAGCGGGAGGCGGGGGAGAAAGCATCGAAATGTTGTGTTGCTCTAATCTACGTTGTTTTCTGTGGATCAATGGAGATTAATATCGGTACATGCATGGATGATTGCCTTCGAATCTTGATGGTGGACGAGAGAAAAAAGGAAATTATTGCTGTTACTGCTCGTGAATTCGATTGACAAATGCATATCCGAACATTGTTTTCGAACTTTGTAACCGTTTCAGAGCGACGCCCACTTTTTGGGGACGAAAAATGACTTGTAGTGTGTGTTGGATAAGGGATAAATAAGGGATTTAGTTCTTGAAAGGGTTGAGCCGAGGGAGGGATGGATGGAGATACTGCTCTACTACGACACTTTTTTTCTCGCGCGTTGCAAGCGAGGGCGAGAAAATTCTGCACATTTACTACATGGCAGATCAGCTCACCGTAGCTCGGAGCTAGCTCATTTCGGGATAAACTGATGAACATCTGTAAGAGCTACATGAGCTACTACAAAGTTTCCCGGTCATCATCTGTATGTAGGAGATATTGCCGGGGGTGAGCTATGGGGGATAGCTCTTCTGCATTTATTTCCTGCGGATGATCTGTAAGAAGAGCTACACGAGCTACCACATGTTAGCCTGGTTGGGAGCTGTAGTAGGAGACAACTCTTCTATACATGCTTTTCCAGGTGTGAGATATTATGCGATATATGTTGTTGATTCATTTGCCATTCGACGATGTGCAGCGTGAGCGGTGCAGTTGAGCTAGCTCGTGAGCTGTCCAGTGTGTGAACACTTATGTTCTGCTTGTGAAGTCAAGTGCAGCATGCATGTCCAAATACATTGTTTTCGAAGTTTTGTAAAGAGTAGGTGGGGATAGACGATGTTGTTGTGCCATTGCAGACTTGTTTTCAAACGTTGAACGGGGGGGGCGGGGGGGTGGACATGCTGCCGCTACATCGCTAATTCAAGTACATTTTGTAAACCTTGTGGACAATATGTGTATGTACTCATATTATGCTCTGTTTTAGTGTTTTCTTCCCGGCGTTGCAAGGGAGGGAAGGGCGGATGGGTTTTCACGCTTTTTTTCAGCTTGTAGTTTTCTGATTATTTTAGTCCTTTTTTTTGGGGGGATGTTCACGAGTCATGACCCACCCCCGACTCTCTTGACCCGGCTCGCCAGTCGGATCAGGAGGCTTGACTCGAACGGCCAGTCGGGTCAGGAGGTTTTCTAGGTCTCACGGGTCAGGATGGTTCGCGTCAAGAGGTTTTCGAGATTTTAAGGATCGGGTCGGGTCAGGCATCGACAAATATTTTTTTTCGCGGGTCGGGTCAGGTGCTGACCCGGCCCGCGAGGTTTGACCCGGCCACCGAGCAGCTCTGTTGTTTTTCCGGATACTTTCCACGGTTACAATGCCAGGAATTTTCCACCGGTCAGAGAAATGCTTCAAGATATGCGGTATAGGCCAATCAGAAACTGGCGGGAACGCAATCCCTCTTTTGGGTAGGAGGGCTGCTTGCTGTGGTGTTGTGGTGTCGGTGTTAGCTACCGGGCAACACAGATGCACCAACAAAGTTGTTTTTTGTTAGTTAGCACAGCCACACTGAAGCCTTTTCCCTGGGTATAAATTTACCTCAACGTCGTAAATCTATTATTTTTACCAGAAAGAAGGAATGAAAACAAGAAAACCTGAAAAAATACCATCTCTCAGTTCTTACGGAGGTTCTCTGTGAGGTAAATCTCCATGCGATTTGATCCATCGGACTGCCTGATCAAAACAATAACTCCATAAAACGGTACACCAGTGGTTTCTACGCCAGTTTATGGTGTAGGGGGAAAATAAATCAGCTCAAGGCCCAGCAAGCCCCCATTTATTTGCGGTACACCGAATCCAACATCCACTATACACCGTTTTGTGGCGAACTTTTCCTGGTGAGTGAAATTACTGGGCAATATACACCGTGAACGTTTTTTGTAAAATGAAATAAAGACACGAACGCCACAATTTTGCAGGAGAACGCCGAACCCACCCGCTGGGCAAACCTTACCACGGCGGAGCCGGAGAGTCAAATTCACAGCCACTACCCCAGCACAGGCTTTGAGTACTGACAGGGACAACCAGGGAAGTTAGCGTACAGTGGGCACAGCAGGAGGGTACAGCGGCACAGCTCATGAGTCCGACTGCCCAACCCCCAGCCGCAGGCGTGTAGAGGGTGGGAGGAAGGAGGGGGGGTGGCCGGCTTTGCGTGTCGCCGTCTCGCGCTCGTCGTGGAGAGGTGTTGCGAGGCGTTTCACATAAAATGTATCAACTCTTCCACCAGTTCTGCCTCTCCCAATTAGAAGCACGCACCAACTCCTGTTGACCGATTTACCTGCCCCCCCAGCTTACCGTCAAAGCTGCCCTTGTGGCATTGCAGGCGAGAGAAGAACCCACATAGCGGGAGAATGTGACCTATACAAGGAGGAACGGAATGTGCTAGAGGGGCGGAATGTGTTTTAGAGAATGAGGAAAATAGACGGATGCGACATGGAGAGGTCTAGTACATGAGGTAGTAGCGGAGACAACGATCGCTATACTAGGAGACCCAGGTGGTGGCCACAGACGGCCAAAACAGAGGAAAAACAGACAAGATACGCATTTTTTTATGTATATTATATGGAATGAACGTACGTACACGCGTGCTACTATTATAGAGGTATCACTTTTCGTCTGAAACGTTTTCTGTTTTCTGAATGACGATGCTCCACATTGACCCCCAAAAGCTCGGAAATACACCATTTTTGTTTCATGATTATCGTTGTATACCTAGGCGCCATGGGATTTTTCACCCGGTACGTAGCAGTTATATTTTTTATCCAAGTCTATTTTTGGGAGGGACAAATCTCAAGCTCCCCTATTGAGGGGTAGTATTAAGAAAAAAACTGGGGCACCTCTATCGTAACCCTAGCAGTACTGAGCGCCCAAATGTTGGAGGTGGAGGTGCCTCTATTAGTGAGCAGGAGCAGCGGTCCGTCTCGAAAGAAAGGGATGCGTGGTCAATGGCCAGATGACTAAGGCATGCAATAAAAAAGGTACAACCTCCCAGCTTACCTTCCCCCCCTCCCCCCCAAATTCGGCTTTGCAGCCAATGTAGTCGATGCCGCAACCCACTCATGGGTAGATACTCTCCATTCTGTGATTTATGGTGTATAACCCTGCTGCTCCATCCCCCGCGCCCCCCCGGCCTTGCACCAGAAAACAAAGTAGCTCATTGGCTCTGTCATCCATAAGCAAAATAGTAGGTACAAGGTGCCGAAGTCCTTACGAGCGGTTCTTGGAAGGATGCAGTTCACTCTTCATGCGACTCGCGACGAACACCTCACGGCGATTCGCGCTTGGTGCAAGCAATGTCCGCCTGATTGGTGAAAAACCGGTGTGCTCCGTCCCAGCATAGTAGGGATGCGAGGGTCTTAGTCATACGACTACGGCCATGCACAAACTGAGTACACCCCCCCCCCCCGCCCGCCCCGGCCCCTCTTAAAATATAACTATAGTGGTTGGCCTCGGTTGGCACGGACGCTGTAAAACATTTCATATATTTTCATGTATATTGGGGTTGGCGTTGGTTGGCAACGACGCTGTAAAACATGTCAATCATTGCGTAAGCTACTCAACCAGGGTATCGCTTTTTTTTTTTGCGGTCACCATGCATGATGATGGTTATCGAGTAGATCATATTGTGCGGGGAAGAGAACCCTATAACTCCGCCAAAAATGGGGAATGATCGCATCACGTAGTGTGCATACGGTAAGACACCCACGAGGCAGTTACATAGTAATAATACCCATTGATCTCTCTGGAGCGGTCACACCAGAAACCAAACTAACTCATTGAAATTGGCGCTGTCATCCATTATTAAGCAAGAAAGTAGACACAAGGTGCCGAAGTCCGTCTTACGAGCGGTTCTTGGAAGGATGCAGTTCACCCTCCATGCGACTCGCCGAACCCCTCACGGCGCTTCGCGCTTTTTGCAAGCACTGTGTGCCTGGGTGGTGAAAACCCGACGTTCTCCGTCCCGGCATAGTAGGAATGCGAGGGTCTATGGTCATACGAATACACGGCCATGCACAAACTGAGTACGCCCCCCCCCCGGCCTCGCAGAGGCCAGCACCCATGTCCTTTTCAACGAGATTCCCATTACGTATCATTCCTCGCCTTTCAACTCAACGCTAATTTTATGTTTTTTGCCAACCCAATTGAGGTTGGCGATCGCAAATATCCTATTTTAAGAGTAATGTTGAGGTATTAGTGGGGTATTAGTCCGTTTGACCACTTGCAAAAGGTTAACCAATAGCTTACCCAAACTAAGCCGTATGACACCGATTTTTTTTTTCTTTTCTGTCCTGCCGACGACGCCACATGTGAAATTGAAGGTGGGGGACACAGAGTGCCCCCTGCAGGTCTGCCAATTGAGCAGGTCCTCGGAGAGTACTCACTTTCGTTCCTTCGTAGAGATGTAGCTTTATTCGTTTCCACCAGAGCCCGGGATAGCTTCTGAGATCGGAGGCGCGTGCCTCCGATCTAATTCCTAACTTCCCCGAATATAAACCGCCAACCTTATCATACAAAACCCATCCAAATGATCTCAAATTCGGATACCTACAGGCCTTTCGACGCCGTATCTTAACAACACTCTCCCCCCCTGAAACGGCGAGGAGATAGCAGGTCGGCCGGATACACGGGCGGACTTGTCTATATCCAAGCGGTTTCATTTCCTGGGTATACCGAGGGGGGTATTTTTTCAACTTCGACATGGGGAAAGTCTGAAAAAGTTTATTATTATTGTGGATGGTGGGAATTGAACCCACGACCCCCAAAAAAAATGGTCCTGCCGTCGCCATTTGTTGAGGTATTAGTGGGGTATTAGCCCGTTTGACCACTTGTAAAAGGTTAACCAATAGCTTACGTACCCAAACAAAGCCTTATAACAGTAACCAGAACCAACTTTGTCGAGTAAAAATAGCGGATTATCTAGATTTATTTCCGGGTTTTGCCGTGGGTTCTGTTCAAACAAATCCCGCGAGTAGAAATAATAGTGGAATATCTACTGCATGCGGCAGCATGCTGTACGCAGTTTTTTGTTTTCGTTTTACCAAGGGTTCTGATAAAAGTTTGGTGAGTGAAAATACTTGTGCAATGTCTAGGTTTTCGTCTTTTAACTTCCTTAGGTTATGATTGTCCTAAAATCCCCCGTGTAATAGCACGAAGAATACCAGGTAGACACAAATAAATGATGGTGCTTACGTTTCCGGAACCAGTTGTACGACATGATGAGCCCAGGTTGATTGAAAAATGATAAATGGAGGGTAGTTTGCCCGGCAGTATAGACCCTACCTAGCCTTGAAAGCTCGCCTTACAGCCTTAATGCCCCCTTCCAAAAAGAGGGTGCGCTTTTACAACTGGAAACTTGTATTCGGGGACAAACGACTTGGAATTAGTATATGGAGGGGTTTTAGGCCTCTAAAAGGGGTCAAGGGCCATTTCGAGCCACATCGTTGTTCACGTCCAAAAATAGCGCCGTTAGATTGGAAAACCCACAACCGGGGACAGCGTGGAGTTCGTGGCCATTTTGTGAAAAACTTCGGCCCTCCTGTGGGCCAAAAAAAGCGCGTTTGTTTCTAATAGAACTATACATCGCCTTTCTCCCTTATTTTAGGGTCCCCGTCTAAACGTGTGAATAATGGTTGGGACACGATAACCTCCAATAACGCAAACAAAGCGCCTGGTTATTAAAGCGTTTTAAAGCGCCTGGTTCTGCAACAAAATATCCCACTCTCTAGTTCCAAGTAGTTTGTGAGTGCGCCGAGTGCGTGAACCTTAAAATACGCCTCATCTCTGTGCTTTCAATGCTGGCCTTTTAGAAGCCTCTTAACGCCACCTGGTGCGAGCTTCGAACACTACCAGTAGGGTCTACGGGCCCGGCAGTCTACTGCATGGTACTAGTATGCGTCGTTTTAGCAGATAGAAAAGGACAAAAGCATTGACCGTATATCGTGTGTACTACGTGTGTGTATGGACTAATGAGACATGTGGTTTCAAGTGAAAGTACAAGCGTCATGATGGTAAGACCGGAATCTCAGGTCGGTAATGAGACTGGAGTCTCTAGTGCGAACCACCTTTATCCCCCATGAGAGGGTGCCGCATTCTCTTCTTTGCAGCTCGCCTCCTCAAAGTGATCCACAGAATAATCCTAAAATAAATATTAGGATGGGTCCTTCACTATTTGAACAAAAGTCAAAGGACAGACGAAGCTATAATGGATGAGCAGCTTGCAAAGCTGAGGGTCAACCACTCGATCGGTCGAACTCGCACCTGACACAGGTGAAAAAAAGACGGCCGCCAGGCCAGCAGGCATGGGGTTTTCCAAGTTTTTTTTTTTCAAGTCTCGGGACTAGCCATACCACAACGCGTGTGTGGCCTCACCCCCAAAAAATCGACGACTACCGGCATTAATACCCGTTAGGACCGATCGCAATAGATCTCCCTGTATCTCCACCACACATACGAGAGAAAGAAATGGCTGGGCAAAACAGGAAAACGCCTACTGCAACCAACGAGATGACGCAATCATCACAAAACCGGTCACACGGAAAGTAGAACACGCAGACGTGTCTTCCATTTTCTACCCACACGCATCTAAGCTTCTACCTTCACGCCACAAAACTGCTTGGAAAACCAGGAATTGTCATTCGTCTCCTCCCATACTGATTATTGCAGGCGGGGATTGTCACCTCCCCTCTCCGTTCCCCGCAAAAAACATCCCAGTAACACCGTCCACGGCATCATAAACAACGACGCCAAGACCTTGCACTCGGCACGGCACCCCCTCCACGTTAACTCGAACGTGAGCAAGACGGCAATACAGCGCAATCCACAAGGCCGACAGCGACAGGAAACCACCTGCAGCCAGATGCTAAATCATAATCATACAACCACCGGACATATGCGACGTATACGCGGGGCGAGGAGACCACCGAGATCGCGCCCCAGCTCCGATCCTACCGAAGCCACATCAATGAAACCGCTCCAAACCTATTGTCTAGACCAATGGAATCACTCCGACCCGGTTTCTAGACCAATGAAATAATCCACTCAAAACCGGGTGTCTAGAGCAAGTAAATCACTCCAACCTGGTTTCTAGCGCACGGCAACTCTCGGAAGGCATTATCCCCGTGTTTGTTTCGACGCTTCAAACGAGACACCACTCGATTCGCGTCAAACACCAGCAAGACACACCTCCATTCTTGTGTTTTTTTCCCGCCTCGCCATACCCCGTCGCTCCCGAAAGAAACGTTTTTGATTTCTTCTGCTGCTCGTGGGAAACAAACTTATCGATTGATTGCCCGCGAGCTAAAGACATGAAAATAAAAGCACCAACAAAACGGACATGTACATCAACACACACACTAAAAGCCGTCGATCGCTGTAAAACAAAAAAACCTCGTCGACCTGCGCCTCGCCCTTCTCGCGCCACTTATGTACCGTAACAATTGGCGGAGAGCATTGCTGTAACTGCCACAATTACACAAAAAAAACGACGATCCAATAAAAAGAGAGGGCGAGATGTAGTGGACGCTTCTACCTTTCCGACGCGCAGACAAAAAATAAGGGACGTCCTCGGGCTTGCAACCAAGAACCCACCGCCCCCTTCCGAAGAAGAAACGATAGGAACACAACCATCAAACTCCCCCCCTCCCCGCCCATCCCGGAAGAAACGACAGGAACACCACTGTCGAACTCCCGGCGGAGGCATACTGTTCCAGACAAACCGCAAGCAGGGTATAATAACGGTTTGAAAAACGAGCTAACACCCACATACCCCCCCTCCAAACTACAGCTGTTGTCAGATAAACCGCACGCTGGCTATAATAACGCGTTGAAAAACGAGCTATGACACACATAGCACACCCCGCTACTGTTGTACCACGTCGCCGCTGCTTCTCCCATTGCCACGAACTTTTCGGCGCTGCGCGGCCTCACACGTAGGCTTGATCCAGTTCGAAGCGCGCGGTAGCGCGCGGCCGGCAGCGTAATCAACCACCCCGCCAGGCACAAAGCGGTTAACGTCGACCTTCGCGAGCATCCAAACACGCGAGTAGCCTGGTCGGTCGGGGGGAGATTCCACGAAGAAAAACCCGGTTGCCTCTCGCAACACCGCGCGGCCGGCCTTGGTGCAGTCGGGGTCGAGCTCGAACTTGACCATGCTTCGCTCTCGGAGAAGCGACATCACCACGCGTATGTTTAATCGGAACCTGCTAACCGTTACCTCCACCTGCGTAAATATGATTGGACGGAGGCGTTGGGCGCGGGAGGGGGCGAGGTTGAGTGAGAGGTGGTCGGATGACGTACACGAAAATCAGCCAAGTCAGCCAAAACAGTCGCTGGGGGGGGAAGGGGGGGGGGGGGGGGGTTGAGTCAGAGGTGGTGGAATGACGTCTAATATACAGTCAGTCTCAGTTCAAATCAGTCGCTGATGCTGTTGATGCTGCCAATTGTAGTGACGGGGGAGCAATTTGGTTTCGCGCACCCTTATCCACGTAAATTGTGGGAGGTGGACGTGGGGGTGGACGTGAACGTGGACGAGCAGTGTCAGGTATTGTAAAAAAAAATCTTTGTGCCATTTGGCGCCGACCAATAATTAGTGTTACCACTTGAGCCATGGGGCATGAAATATGATACCAGAATATTACGAGCTATGCATACGCCAACGTTGCACGATATTTCAGCGAAAAGGAATACCTTGGGCACAACAGAGTGAAGGGATTACAAGTAAAGGAACCAAGATGGTCGAACGGAGAGCCAAAGCGATCGACAAAAGCGCACCCGGTGGTCTATACAAAAGACAATCAAGTGATACGCGCACGCACCGACGGTGGGTTCCAGTCGATCTCAGCCCTCGTAAGCGTACAACGAACTACCCCACGAGTATCGCTAGCTGCATTCATCGCGCAGGGCCCCTCCCTCGTCAGTTTCGACGCAGGGGGGTAGTATGCCCAGACCGAGGGGGGGGGTTTTGTCACCGATACAAATGATAATCGTAACAAAAGAGAAAATAACCTCTCGCAATCAAAACATACGTAACACGCGTCGCCATCGTAACGCACTCATTGCACGAAGGAAGAAGAGTCTCGCAGCGCAGCCAACACCCAGAGCCAAACAAACGGATGACCACCTACTGATGCATCAATCATGCCGTAATATTCGAGCAATTCTTCCTCGCGATCGCTGTAACGTTTCTTAAAGCTCAATACAACAGACTCCACCCAATAAAATTTGACAAACGACGATGTGAACACACACGCACCGGCCGGTTGATACAAAACGAACTGGGTGTGGATCATTCCAGCAAAAAAAAATAACAGGTCGTCAAACACCAGCTGAAATGGCGTCCGGTAGTTATCGCGCTCCTCATAAGCGTGTCGGTCCATGCCACCGCATTACGCCGGTAGCAACTGCTGCTGTATTACGGAATCAAATACTGATAGCTAACAATTTATGTGTGTCACCCCTCCCCCTCCCCCTTAAGGCACATCCCATCCAACATACAAAAAAAACCCAATATAACAGAACACGCACCATTCGTTTGTCCGCACTCCCCTCCGCCGGGAAGACCTCGCAGCGCCGCACAGTGTCGATCATCTCCGCGTAGTCCTCGTACTTCGTCAACAACCCCAGCACGACGTCGGGGTCCGCGCGGACATCTACCACTACACTCCCCGATCCCGACCCCCCCTCCCTCGTCTGCTTCTGCACCCGCTGTCCCGCGCGGAGCTGAGTCAAATCCTCCTCGCTCAAAACCGGCAGCGCGGGCCGTCCAAACTGCCCCCCCCCCGCTACCACCCCTTCCCCTATTTCCTCCGCGATCGACGACGTAGGCGAGGCCGAATACACCGTTAACAACTCAGGGTAGTCGCGCCCAGCCCCAGCTATCGCAGACCGTGGAGATTGCAACCCCTCGTCCCTCCCAAGCTCCCTGCTAGTTTCCCCCGGAAGGGTCAACCTCCCTGGCCCGCTGGACCGGCTGACCCGGTACATCTGCGCGGGGCTGACCGCGGATCCCCCCGCGACGGTACTGCCTACTTGTATTCGACCACGTCGTTTCCCATCGGGCGAGGACTGGAGGGAGACCTTGCCCTGTTGGAGGGCGGCCGATCGCGCGGGGTTCGAGGGCACCTTCGGTGATGGCGAAAAGAACTGCCATGCCGCTTGCTGTTCGTACCGGCTGTGTAGCGGTGCCTGAGCAAGGGGGATGAGAGCGGGGTTCCATTAACCGTTAGAGCAAGAACAATTGAAAAAAAAAAGTGCAAAGCCCATGCACCGCTTTAGAGTTGCACCCACATGTTGGGGAGGACACACTACATAGAAACGAGTGTGGTGTCATTGCTGCAGTTTGGTAAAGGGGGGGGGCGGCGGGGGGGAGGGGGTTCCACGAGGCGTGAGAGCAAGAACAAAAATCAAACACACCGCAGTACCAGAGAAGTCTGAAATATGATATGTGAGGCGTGTTGAAGACGTTTGGGATAATGGGAGTCGGGACACGAGCGAGAGCAAACACATGGCTGGATGCAGAAGCTCCTGCTATATGAGGGGTGCAGCTAGCTCCTACGTGGGGTGGAGAGGGCACCCTTAATGCTGTGACACCGGCCGGAAACAAAGAAAAATGAAGCCAAGCGGAGATTGAAGTCCAAGTCCACACGGGTGCACATGATACGAGTATTATAGGTCCACAGCGACGGTACAGCAGCAGCAGTAACTGTAGCAGCATTCAAAACTCAGAGAACGGCCTACGGACTGGCATGCTATTGACCACAAGACACTACTATTAATAGCACCCTGCAGTACAAAGGCTTGCTACGAGCGCTTGCTATTCGTGATAGACCACGCAGAAAGATAGATTTGTAGATTGAGTAATTCTGTGTACCAGGTACCTGGTACCATCTGTACCGCGCTGAACCTCGTGGGTATCTGCGTTGTCAATTATCAGTTGCTTTTAACTGTTGATACTAACAGTACCACCGGCTACAACTTCCCACTATTACATTGCCGATTATTGTAGCAGCTAGCTGCATACCTTGAGTACGTGTAACGGGTGTCTGATTCATTCTCAACAACGCAGCATCTCTTTGTCGTGCCAGAGACAAGAAACAACCACGTACTCGTACCATGGGTACATAATACGGAGTAGTAGTCAAAGGAACTGGTGCAAAAGGTATAGACTACGAGACCGCAGACCCAAAAAAACAAAAAATACATCAACCAAGGACCACGCAACACCCATCGACGACAACGTACGCACGAGGTCAACGCAGACGTACCCTAAGAACGAAGCTGGCACTCGTCCCACGTAGTTTCACATGAATACTCGTAATTCAAAACCAAGCATTTGGCCGAGGTTGTGCGGAATGGGGAGCTCTCGAAGAACAACCAACCACAACTTACCAGGAAGAAAAAAACGCGTACGTTGCGTACTTTGGTCGAAACAGAGTCAGCGCGTCACGCCGACTTGCTGTATCGTACCAGGTACAGAGTATGCGAAAATAAAGCTCTTCCCGCAAATAATGACAATGACAGACAAGCAGTGGCTCAACGGCCGACTACGCCCAGCGACCCTGAGAGAGAGCAGCAGCCTCGGGCGGGGTGGGCAGGGAGAGGTGCTGACGGGGTTTGGGTCGAGTTGGTTTCTATCCAAAGGCCATACCGGCCAGATTGACACGAAAGACAAGTGTACGTTAGACAAGTCCAAATCCAGTCCAAACCACTCAAAGCACGACGATGGGTAGCGACCTGCATATCAAATCTGGTACAAAAATCTCAAATCTCTGAACTGCTGCTGTGGCTTGGGTGGCACAAAGAAAGCGCGATTTGTTCGCGGTACTTGGTACACCAGCAAAAAATATACTATGACGGCTGTGTATGATAGATAGCCGCATGATACGCTGCACGACTGAGTTACATGCGTCGATATGCAGCAACGCTGCGCTGAAATACTAAGCAAAGCCTCCACTCACCCGTGCCGAGATGTTGTCCCCAAGCAGTACCAAAGCAATGACGGTTGCGCAGGCAACCCTCGTGCATCTTCCCACCGCGTCTGCTACGACTCGTCGTCCCCCCCGACATGCACCAAGGTTTCTTGCAGACACCCCACAAGCTCTTCTTGGTGCGGGCGTTGGCCTGCCGGTGCCCCCCCCAGTCGACTTCCCACACGATGGCGATGGGCTCATCGTACAAGCAAGCTTAGGGTTTCCCTGGCCAGAAGAGGTATGCTCTCGGGCGGCTACTCCCGTAAAGCAGTTGGTAGGACAGCAGAGGAGAGCGGGTCACAGAAGGGCAGCAGTGGAGAAGAGAGTCTTGTTCAAAAGGCTATTTCCTTTGCTGTAATTCTGGCAAAGCGGTGGGGTACGGGTTGCCTGAGATGGGCTTGGGCGACTGATGTGGTGGTTGTGGGAGGTGGTTGCCTCTACTAAGGAGAGACTGTGCTGGCTTGAGTTCTTGCCATGAGCGAAATACAACACTGCTGTGTACTTCGTCAGCCGCCGCTAAATATCACGTGCTCATCAGTCAGCCTTGTTCGATGACACATCGCAGCGGCGGCAAAAAAAACAAAATCATGGAACCATAATCTCGGCTTAAAAAAGACGTTACCGGTTCTTCTCATGTTGTTTTCGTTGAGGAAAAAGATTTCCGCCGCGTTTGTAACGCTCGAAAAGAAAAAGAAAAATCGAACAAATTTGGTCGACGGTCGACCGTCGACGGTTGTCGTGATTTACTCGGCGCGTAACCATGGCGATAGGCGCTGTTCTTCGGCCTGGCAACAGCAGCATCACAAGCAGCACAGGAGCACAGCAGAACGGAGGCTGAAGTAGAGATGACGTGCTTGCCCTGGCGAAGGGGGTAGAAGCAAGATAGCGGCTGGCCTCAAGGCATTAGGATGAATTGGACAGGTTTTACCCCAAGCCTGTACGTACAAACACAGGTATGACATGATACCATTCCATGCACGGCTTTCTTCTGCTTTCTGCGCGGCTGTAAATCGGTAGACTACACACACGTGCACACATGTACATGCTGTCTGGAGAATATGTTGTCTGGAGATCGGGAGTCGTATGTCAGACCGAGTGTTGGTCCGCAGTCCCAATCAGGCCGACACGACGAAACCTCAAGTCCTCGAGAACCGCTTCACGAACTTGAAGGTAAATACAAACACCTACGAGGTACGAGTAGTACTATTATATACTCCGGAGTACGAAATACCATCATTGTTGTGGAAACTCTGCGGTATCTGGCCGATACAATTTAACCGCCAATTTGGTGTCCATACTCGAAGTCCTATTTGGGGTGCTCGCGAGCTACAACGGTTTCTTCTATTTCTCGGTAACCCATTTCAGCATCTCAATGATTTTATCAATAGTATGCCCCACACTCCGGAGTGACCCGAATTATCATCTCGGTTGGGTGGGCGTTGACCGATGGCGTCTGTTACATATTTGATCTTATTATCTTGATGAAAAAAATCAGCCTTTTCAGCATACCTGGTATTGGGCCGCTGCTGCTGCTGTAGTATGATGTGTAGACTATGTGCGTGATCATCTTGTGTAGAATGATACCTGGTACGTCCCGGCATGTATTAAGTGATGGCCGGTCATTGGTGATACATGACAATGCGCCCCAGCCCATCACTTGCTGCGTCGCTGTTGGTGGAAGAAAGAGCGCGCCACCAAAACGATGCACGCCGCAAACACACTCGATGAGACAGGAACGATCAAATGTGAGTCTTGGCGTCAATCATGCCATAGGAAATATCGTTTTCGTGAAATAAATAACCGCGAGCGGGTGATACTCTGCGACTTTACTAGTAGTGCTTGCTGCGGATAATTCATGGTTGGGAAGGATGGACTTTGTACACCAGGTATGATACGTACAGTAACATTCTGTAGTAGTAGCACTAGCAGCAAGGCAAGGGGATGTCTTTTTGGGAAGACGAGGGCGAGATATAACTGAGCATACTGATTGCTGTGCTGCTGATGTACTTACATGCTTTTTTGGCTTCAAACAATTCGGATTCACAATCGATTCAGCTCAAAGACGCGGCCAAATCGCGCGAACGCACCTTTACCCGCTCTACCCGAGGAAAATATCGGGCAGAACACGGAACGACACAAAGGGTTACTACCCAATAGTAGAACGACAGCTTGCGTCATCTACGCGGCGGGTGCATGTACCAGTACTATCGAGTGAGTGGGGGAAATAAAGTCCCCGATGAGAGCAGTTAATAAAATGTTTGAACTAACGACAGGCGTGTGTAACTGCTGTGATACCAATAACAACAATGAAAGCGCCAGGCCGTTATCAGTTTTTAGCGTTTGCCTGAAAAGCCTCTCTACGAAACCATAGTCAGCGGCAGGCTGCGCGGCGCCGGCCGCAGCGGCTGTTCTTCGGCGCGTCCGAGTGGGAGATGCGGCCCGTAGGCGGCAGTGCCACTGAAGCCTCCGATGGGGGCGTAGGGACCCGCCGGGGTAAGGCTGGCGGAGTAGCCCCGGAGGGCACCGCGAAAACCGGAGTGAGAGTGGCGTCGGCGGCAAGTCCTGCCGACGACGCCATGTATAATACAAAAATGTATTGCCCATGCGGGGAAATAACTCTTCGCAATTTTTGCATGATGACCTGACTCAGTAATATAAATGGTATCATATGAAATTAATATGTAGTGCGATCAGCTACTACTTACGGGTATAAACAAAAATCTTTTGTACTAAAATTTGAAAAAAAACGAAATAATGAGAGAGCGGAAATTATTAATAGGGTCATTTAAATATAAAAACATAATTTGCGTCGCCGCGTACATGTATCTACGAACAGTTAAATTGTGATGGTGACAGCAAACCTTTTTGGGAACTTGGGTTCGAGTTTCGCGGAGCATTTTTTTTTTTCAGGGTGGGACTTTTACATGATATCTATTATTATTATATCACTACTACTACCGTGTTCATACTCCCGATGTAGTAGTGTGTACCAAAACCCGCCATTACAGCGCTAAAAACAAAACAATAGGACCACCCGCAGGTAGAGAAAACTTACCTACGCACTTACCCAACAACTCTGACTGAGCCATCCACTCGCAAACCATCCACCGTACATATGATATAGAGCAGTATAGTGAAAATTACAGAAATAAAATAATAACATAGATGATGTTAGATCTAGTTCAAAATTCCTCACCCAATAAAGTAAAATACCAACACCAATCATTTAGACTATTAGGTATACTATGAAGAAAGTGGAGAATTTTTTTTTTTCAACAAAAGAGTAGGACCCCTCCCATTAATTAAGAAAAAACTTACCCACATTTTATGTTACCAGTAAGTGTTGACAATGTACCAACAAGCAGCTTGAAAAAATGAGTATTGACTCGAAATTCGTCGAACGCACGGCTGACGTCCAGAAATTATTTTTGTAAAATGTTAGAGCGACAGCGTATCAATTTGGAACCGTGGGTTCGTGTCCCACGAAGTTTTTTTTTTGGGGGGGGGGCGAGTAGCCGACTTTTATTATTATTTCATTGGCCATCCGACAATGTAGCGTGAGTGTCAAAAATCATAAACACTATGAAAGAACACATACATCCAGATGAAAGCGTGAAACGATGTTTCCGACAACCAAAAACTACGAATACCATTAATATTAATGGATGTACCTCCCTGTTCTCCTGGTCCTGCCCCCTCCAGCCGCAAGAAAGTGCCAAGTCCTCCCCCCTACACACTTCCGAAGAAGCGTCGAACAACAACCCGCTGTCCACAAAATAAATGGCTGCTTTGTAACTGCTGCAAAACTGCCGTATTAATATTAACATATTAGATAACTAGTAATCTCTATATTCGTACTCCTTCCGATATTAAAGCGGAGAAAAAACAAACTAAAAACCGCCTACCGTGCATATGATAGAGCAGTATAGTGGAAACTACAGTAATAAAATTATAAAATAGATATGATGTTAGATCTAGCTCAAAATCCCCCACCTCAAGTAACAAACCAAAACCAACCATTATAGTGGAGAAAAACAAAACATACATGTACGATAACCCTCCCATTTAGAAAACTCACCCACATGGTATATTGCAAGTTAAGTACCAACAACACAGCTTGCAAAGATGAGTCTTGACCCGAAATTCGTCGAACTCACGGCTGACGTCCTTAAAATATTTTTTCAAAATACCAACACCAACCATTATGGTGGAGAAAAACAAAATATGTATATATAGACTATACATGTTTGTTTTACAAAAGAATATGACCCCTCCTGTTAAGAAAAAACTCACCCACATAGTTTATTACAAGTACCAACAACGCAGCTTGCAAAGATGAGTATTGACCCGAAATTCGTCGAACTCACGGCTGACGTCCTTGAAATATTGGTATAAAATAAGATTGAGGGGCTGTTGCAGACACAGGCCACCCTTTTTTTGCAGGTTTCTCTACTACGCAGGTTCCACGTTGGTCACTCACTTGTGCTAGATAAGCTCTTGTCTTAGTTCCACACACGCCACTGACGAACTGAATAGCGTTCAATTCCGCGAGGCAAAAGCATCATCCCCTTTTTACTATACGCATATGCCTTCAAAGGCATGTGAAATCCTTTTATATCCAGCCATATCCCGTATCTTACGCCCAAAGGTTAGGCTCCCAGAGGAATACCGTAACACGCTGTTAACAACTTTCAGCGAAACAGCTTTCAATAGCACACCGCACAGCCTTCTGCGCGCTGAAACATACGCGCAGCAGTTAGTTACAAACTAGCCATTTGTTATGTGGACAGCGGGTTGTTGTTCGATGCTTCTGCGGAAGTGTATAGGGGGGAGGACTTGGCCCTTGCGGCTGAAGGGGGCAGGGCCAGGACAACAGGGAGGTACATCTAGTATTCGTAGTTTTTGGGTCACAAAGAACCATCGTTTCACGCTTTCATCTGGATGTTGTGTTCTTTCATCGTGTTTATGGTTTTTGACACTCACGCTACATTGTCAGATGGCAAATAATAATAATAATAATAGCATCATCACCTCCCCTCCGAATTAACGCGAACTAGCCTTCTTCTGTCGATGCCGGTTGTGTTATAGTGGAAATATTTGTGTGCAGGTTTCGCAAAACAAAGGCATTATGATGGCATGGTGATAGCATTATGATAGCATTGTGATAGAATTATGATGATATTATGATGGCATTATTTGTGATAGCATTATGATGGCAGTATGATAGCATTATGATAGCATTATGATGGTATTACGTTGGCATTATGATGGCATTATGACAGCATTATGATAGCATTATGATGGCATTATGATGGCATTATGATAGCATTGTGATAGAATTATGATGACATTATGATGGCATTATTTGTGATAGCATTATGATAGTATTATGTTGGCATTATGATGGCACCATGACAGCATTATGATAGCATTATGATGTCATTATGATGGCATTATGATGTCATTATGATGGCATTATGATGGCATTATGATGGCATTATGATGGCATTATGATGTCATTATGATGGCATTATGATGGCATTATGTTGGCATTATGATGGCATTATGACAGCATTATGATAGCATTATGATAGCATTATGATGGCGTTATGATGGCATGATGCACCCCGCTATGATTAAGCCGTTTAGTAATAATCCGACGCCAGAAACTAACGACGGTTTGTCTGCGTGTCTGTCGTCGTTTACGTAATTGTTGCGAGACATGCACCCAACCAATTTCCACAAGCAGACCCGGTTTCCACGGAAGCGGGCTAGCTTGCGCTTACTCGTAGTGATGGCGGTTTTGCCGGGAGTCTCACTCGTGCGACTGGCTCAAACACACCAGTGAAAACGGGGGTATGATACTACAATACCGAAGCCTTGGTCGGATCTCGGTTCAACTCGTCGGCTGTACATACGCCCCCCCCCCCCCTCCCCTACCGGATTTCGGACAGACAAGGACCACACCAACCGGTTTCATTTTGTTGGGCCGATTACGACGCGGGCTACGAAATAACGATTTTACGGCAAGAGTTAGAGGGATGGGAGGACTGATGAGCGAGAATAAGGGCGGGCGGGGTGGCGGTGATTTTATCATACGAAGCCGTCAAATGACGGAAGGGGGCGGGGGGGGGGGGGCGGGGGGGGGGGGGGGTGAAGTTCGACAGCCCTAATGGTCGGTAGGCATCAAGTTTGATCTATCTGCTTAGTCACGAGTTGAAGAGAAAGGAAGGGGTGTCGTGCCCGCAGTTTTCTGGGTGATCAAAATCCGTTAACCCTTATATCCCTGCACTTCCTTTTGGGTTACGAAACACTTGGGAGTCAGACTAGATATTAATTTCAGAAGTCGAAAAAGGCTGAAGGGGTGTTGTGATTAATGGGAAATGGTGCTGTCGCTCGTGGAAACAGCTCAGCACCAAAGGAGACGTCCGAAGTTTGGTGTATGCACAACGACCCCGTGGTGAGTCAAGTCGGAAATATACCAACAGGTGAGCGCGGTTTACGGAGCCGCCGAGCATGACTACCGCATATATGATAACTGCGTGGTACTGTTGTGGTATCCCCTCATCCCGGTTGCGGCGTGGCGTTACGATTTGCAGCAAGTGCCCCCTCGTCGTACCTGGCAGACATTATCGCCTGCCTTAAAAGGAGTAGCCGGCCTCCTTCGTTCAGAAGGCATCCGGCACGCAAGAATCTACAGTAGTACAATATACAACACTCAAGCAACCCGGCAAGAACCTGTGCGTGAGTGGCTAGAGCAGAGCCAGAGGCACCTTGACCAGCAGTAGTCGGCCCCTAGGACCATCCTTCCTTGTTTGCATACCTTTATAGTACATTCTTAACTGACACGTGCCGAATTCCAATCCGTTCCAGGTTTCTAAACGCATTTTGTCAAGTGGTTTTAGGGCGCATATTCACGCAATTTATTATCGCTAAAAGAAAACTTCGTGCAACAGATAGATGCCGGGTCCCTATTAATAGTTAATGCCGTGCCGTACACAACAGTACCGCAAGTAGCCGCGCAGGAAAACTCCCTCTTTCCGGCGTGTTCATTCTATTTCTCGTATACGTTCACATTGTTGTTTCAACAGCTGCATATAGGGCTTCGTGTCAAGCAGCTTGGTCATCCTCAGACAGTGGCCTGATCATACCTCTGTCTACTTGATGCGGCATGGTGATACCCATGGCAACTTGAGGCAACTTGCGATCACCCCTCGACACCTGTATCTCCCTCCCATCCAAACTCGGCCTCCCCCCCCCCCCCCCCCCCTTCTTCCTCTACCTCGTGTTATAAGGCTTAGTTTGGGTAAGCTATTGGTTAACCTGTTGCAAGTGGTCAAACGGACTAATACCCCACTAATTCCTTAACGAATGGCGTCGTCGACAGGAGGTGTTCAAGGTTCCTGGCGCCTTCAACTCCGAGGAAGACGTCCGGGGAACCCTACCGGGTCCGAAACCATAATTAACGGGAGGCTGCGCGGCACCGGCCGCAGCGGCTGTTCTTCGGCGGGTCCGAGTGGAGATGCGGCCCGTAGGCGGCGGCGCCATTGAAGCCTCCGATGGGGGTGTAGGGACCCGCGGGGGTGATTCTGGCGGAGTAACCTCGGAGGGCATCGCGAGAACCGGAGTGAAAGTGGCGTCGGCGGCAGGCCAATTATTATACTCGCTCAACGCTTCACTTCGCGGTATGCTGTAATGCCAAGGGGGGCTCAACAAACGAGCAGACAAGAAACTAGACAAGGTTTTAGGCTGGGGCACTGGATTAAATTTACGGTCAAATCGATCTACCGCAGAGCCTGCTTCAGAGGGAAACACTGACGAATAAAACTAACGATTGCAGCATCCTTCACACGAAGCAACCCGGCCTGCTAGATGAAGTGTCGACGATTTTACAGGCGAACTTCAATGCAAGTACCTGTAAGACATGCGCACAGCTTGCATTGCCGTGTGCTGCGTGCTCGCACCATGATATGAGCGTATTTATACCTTGTTTTATCGCTTTATGATATAATATCTAATACAATACACCATATAATACAACCCCCCAAAAGGGTAAAATACGAATCAGTCGGAAAACCAATAATTCGTTTACCACCTCCGCAAACATCCCACACCATGTAATACAACCCCCCAAAAGGGTAAACTACGAATCAGTCGGAAAACAAATAATTCGTTTACCACCTCCGCAAACATCCCACACCATATAATACAACCCCCCGAAAGGGTAAACTACGAATCAGTCGGAAAACCAATAATTCGTTCACCACCACCGCAAACATCCCATACTAACTTTCAAGTATTTTGTCCCCAAAAACGTGTGCACAACTCTAGCGAGGTTAGTAACTCGCAACTCCATTTTCCGTTCTCTCCTATGAAAAACAAAAAGCGTGCACGTCACGAGGCATCTTGGTAACCCCCGCAAGCAGCCCGAAGCTCACGCAAGATACGAAAAAACACAGATCGATACAACCACACTCAATGCGAGCATAGCCGTGACGATCAATGCAAGCGTAAGAGTATTAGACTAATAGTTGACAAAAAGGGGCCGAGATTTAATTAACAGTGCGCGTGTAAGAGACCGAGCGGGTAAACTAAGAGAGCAAAACTATAGAGGCACATTCAATCGTGGTCACATCCCTCAACACCTGAACGCACACGGCGGTCGGCAGAACCTTACTCTTCGAGAACCAACCTTGGCGCGCGACGCGCATCTGTTTGTCTAGTGCGCTTGGCCTAGGCTACCATAGGGGCCGGGTGTACTAATTTCATGCATACATAGAGCGTGGTCTTACTACCATATGGTATGACCCTAATATTCCCACAAGGCCGGGACGGAGCACGTTGGGTTTTCACCGACCAGGCAGATACTGCGCACCAAGCGCGAAAGCCCCGTTAAATGTTCGGCGAGTAGCAAGAAGGTTGAGCTTCATCCTACAACAAGAACCACTTGTGAGGCGAGCTTCCGCAGCGTGCACGCACGCTGAGAGATTCTTGCTCATCGCCACGGTAGCGGGAGCGTTTCTAACGCCTTTTATTTCCAGGGCATTTATTTTTTACGGGTCGGGTCAGGGTGTCACGAACCGAACCATGAGACTTCAAAACCTCTCGCCCCGACCCGTTCCGACCCGTGAGAGTCCGAACTACCTCCTGACCCGATCTGGCTTGACCCGCGAGATTTTGGGAATCGCCCGTCCCGACGGGTTATGACCCGTGAAAACTCCTCCCCTGTTCATTTCAGCGGCTCAGGAACACTCTAGCGAGAGTGGCTACCCACTTATTGCTTTGCGAGTCTAGAGCTTTCACACACCCGACAGATCATCGATGATCTATCCCCACTTATGATGATCTAGATCGTTCAGTCTAGCTCATGTTAGCCGGTGGGAGCAGCCGATCTGTCTGTATGATCTAGTTCTTGAGGGTTGGATCTGTACTATCTGGGTACAGATCCAGCATAACATCCCATAAAACGGCAGAAGATACACGATGTGCTGTAGATGATCTGGATCAAATCTGTCCGAGGTGCTTTCGTGTTTTGGTTATTTCGAAACATGTCATCGAATTGCTTGTTACGCTGCTCGGAACGGAGATGGGGGCATCCGCTTACCGTGGTCTCGGCCGTCAACAATGCGTTTTGGGCGACCTTCTACCGGCCTTACATTTTCCGGTGCGACAAGGAAGACTCGTTGCGTGCTATGCCGAGGAAAGGAGCAGTACAAGAGAGGTAAAGAGGGTTTCAACTCGGCGCCTGATTGTCAGTCTCCGTTGGGCGAAAAAACACGACCAAATTCGACTGCAAGAATTTCGATGTGCTCTGGTGTCAACCGCACACGATCAAAAGCCGACCGCCTATTTCCGTAGCATCCCGATCCGGTCTTGAGCCGACATAATCAAAAGCCGACCAATTATTTGTAAAACGTTTTGATGTGCTCTTGTGTTAACAAGATCATGAACAAATTCCGACATAGTTTTTTTGTGCAGCATTCCGGTATGCTCTTCTTGTGTCAAGCACAACAACAACGCTTTCCGTGTCCCGGCGTACTCGCTGGAGTGCGCTGTATCGCTTACGGGAAAAGGCAGAAATGCGGCGTATTTGAAAAAAGTAGGAACGCAGCAAAGGGTAGAAATGCGGCGTATTCGGAAAAAATAAGAATGCGGCGTATCTCTCCGAAAAACTCCAGAGGCGCGAGTAAGCAGACCCCCTTGGTTAACCCAAGGCAAGTCTTGGTGTAGACGAGTAGTGAGCGTGGTAGGACTCGTGCGTACTCTACGAGCCCTCTCCTCGTGCCCCTCTTCCCGACGTACGAGTATATGAGAAGCTCTAGGTCATTTGTTTTCAAAGCACATACTTCAACGCCGACACCGTCGTGATACTAAACTAAATCGTGTGTATTCTTACAGACAAGACACTGCCTGTCCGTCTGCCTTTCCCCACTCATAGCACCGGTGCTACAACACCAACCTCCCTTCTCGCACACCCCACGACAAGCAGAAAGAGGCAGAGATTCCCCCACGCCCCAACAGAAAAGCCGATGTTGTTTGCTGTTCTCGCAATACAACAGGCCCTCACGGCACAGAAAAGCACCCCCCCTACCCCAAACGCCTTCCAGTCTCCCCTTTGGCATGCCCCATGATGAACAGAGGCAGAGATATCCTCAAAGCCCAGAAAGCAGAGTCGTCAGTTTTTGCTCTTCTCGCAACCCCTTAGGCTGTCACGGCGCACGAAAGCACACGACCCCACAATCCAAACGCCTTCCAAGTGACCCTATCAGGCCCTGACTGCACATAAAAACACCCCGGTCCAACCCAACCGCCTGTCACGCAACATGCAACCCGATGTTATCGTTCTATCGCCGCTCGAAGTTGTTAGCTCTGCAGCGCCCTCTCCTGGGATCGTAGCGTGCAGAAGACGAGCATGCGCCACATCTTGGTCATGAACACGGCGGCGTCCTCTTCCAGCACCAGCTTCAGCTCATCCAATATAGTCTGCTCAGCAACAAAAGGAAAATATATTATACGAGAGCAGACAAGCGCCAAAGAGAAAGTATGTCGGTCGACGGCATTAAACATGTCAGTTGACGGCATAAAAAACAGGCCAGTCGTGGAATCGCGGTAAAGCACCATAACGGAGTTACCAACGAGGAACATGCAAGCAAAAGCACCATACGAAAGACCAAACCACGGCGAATCGTATGACGGTGTTTTGTTCTGCTTTTGACGCGAAGGAAGAGCGGTACGGCCACGGGAATTTCGCCGTGGTTTGGTGTTTCCCATGTGCTTGTATATTGCTCATTGGCAACTCCGTTGTAGACGATTTACCGCGATTCCACGATCTTCTGGGGTTTTCCCGAGGACTGACCTGATAAAAAACGTCAGTTGACGGCATAAAATATGTCGATTGGCGACACCTTGCTCTTTGACAGACAGCCGTCACGTAATTGTCAACACCAAAAGTAGCATACTACCTGGTACAAACAAAAAAGCTTTGACGCGCAGCAGGTTCGAGGTTAACGGGCTGATATCGATAGCATGCTCAAACAGGCAGCCAGCCGTCACCTTCTCCCCCTAGTACATCAAACGCCTCCATCCCTCCCCCCTACTGCAAACGGTGTCCATATGAATTCCAAGTACTTTTGTCCTCCAAAACGTGAGGTGCAGCTTCAGAGCGGTCAAGGCCAACGGGGCGAAATACCAACACGCTAAATACGACTCGATAGCAAAAGCGAGGAATCTCCTTGACGGCTCGAACCACAGCAGCAGCAGGATCGTCGTGCAAGCTGTACGAACATACCGAGAGGTTTTCTTCGATTCCAGATATATTGGAGCAGGTCCTTTGACCGTAGACTAGACTACGTCGATGAGTTCATGTTAGCACAACTGCAACAGCACCACCAACAATACCATCAACACCACCACCAACAGTACCTGTGGGGGGGCGCGTTGTCCCAGCTTGGTGAGAATAAACTCCGTGAGTGTCTTCTCTTCCTCCCCCAGGTACTCAATGATTTTTTTGACGATCCACGGTCGCATCTTAGACTGGATGATGTTGTGCTTTTCCACCACCTGCCAGTTGATCTCGTACGCGAACAGCTCCTCGCGGTCCTGACGAAATAGAAACACGACAGACGTCCATGGAAACGTTGTAACCCCCCCCCACGTCCAACAGATCACCGACCCCCACTTCATGATGTAGATATGGCAGGGAAGATCTGTATGGTCTAGCTCATGCTACCGGGTGGGAGCCGCGCGATCTGCATGATCTAGCACAGGTTTTTGCCGCTGGATATATGCTCTAGATATGCAGATCCTGCACGCATAACGGCAGATACAGGATTTACCGTAGATGATCTAGATCGTGATCTGTCCGAGGTGTGTACTAAAGTATCTAGATCGTGATCTATCCGAGGTGTGTATGATCTACATCACCTGGTGTATATTATCTGCACGATCTCGATAATATTTTGCCGGGTACAATTCATCTACATCGCACGGCTCTTGCACACGCGTTTTTTGCCGGGCGGGATCTGCATGATACGGCTCTAGCACAACATCTCATAACGACAAACGTACATCTAGATTATCTGCATCGTGGCATGTCCGACATTTGCAAGAATCAGCTACCTGGTAGCGTTTTGAAATAAAATTGCTGCAAATGGTTCAGCTGTGAGTTCGACCAGTAGGGTGATCGATACTCGTTGTTTGTAGGAGACCCAGCCGGCACAGGCCTGTACCTCCTCATCACATCACATCTACCCGTGGAGAATAAAACACTGGCGGCGAAAGGCCAAAAACAAAAACAAAAACAAACACAAAACTTGATCGACAGCTTGACCACGGACTTTGATTGTTTCCCGCAAATCAGCGCAATGGGGTTATAGTCGAGGACAAAAAGACGCCTCGATCAACGTCCACCAATAAAGCGAGAGACACACCTTTGGAATGCTGCCGACCAGCTCCTTATCCCTGGCCTTGCCCTTTTTCTCGACGACAACCGGCGCCTTTGTCTCGGACTCTTCCGTCGTTGCCGCCGCCACCGCTGCTTTCAGGAAAAGTAAACAACATGCGACAACACGCGGCAACGTGAGGAAGGACGCGCGCAATTTCACCTTATGATAGGGGTGGGAGAAGCAGCTTTCAACCACGAAAGTTATGACCGACAGGTCTCCTTGACTGACCAATTACCCAACACCGTTCGACTACCACGTTGCTTCATTTTTTTTCCGCGGTACATACCAAATCCACGGGGTTGATCATCGGGCTACACTCCGGTCGCCCCGGTGGTCTGGTGCTTAACCTCCAACACTTTTAATACCAAGGTAGGGGTCAGGGTTTCAAAATCTCGGTACGAAGTTTTTTTTTTTTTTTTCTATTCATGAGATACACCAACTGCCGAGAGCGCTTTATAGCGTGGGTAAGCACAACTCGACACGAGTCGACGAGGCAAGAAGTGCCGAATTCTTCTATTGATAAAAAAGAAGACGCGTGCCAAAGTGGGGATGGGGGAGGAGAAGAGCCTGCTTAGTGACCCCGGATCTGAGTTACGTCTAGGGAGGGAGAAAGAGGAAGAAAAAGCGCGAAGACAACAAATGGGATAAGCCAAAAAAACAAAGTGTACTTTGTGAAAGTCAGTTGTTGGGTTGTTGGGTAAGGCTTAGAACATATAGCTACACCCGTACCATACTATTAGTAGTATTATGGGCAATAGTGGCGTGCATTGAAGGAGGATGTACCCGTAGCAGTGGCAGCGGCGGCGGTGGCGGCGGTAGCAGAGGAAGATCAGGAGCTAGCGAGAATTACAGCATTGGGTCAGCCTTAAGCTCGCGCGTTCTGTTGCGTACCCCATGCCAGCCACATGCGACTAACGCTTGCCATAGCACCAACTACCCAGGGATCCCGGTTCGGTCAAGAACTAGAGCTACGAACACACTTGTTGTTGATGTTGATGTTGATGTTGATGTGGTTGTGGTTGTTGTTGTTGTTCTCACATTAACTCGTAGAATCAAGTCCATGGTCACAGGACAGGCTCCAGTCACTCTGAACTGAGGAATACCCCAGGGAAAAACACAATCAACCCAAAGGTGGTACACGCATATATCACAGCTGACGCAATTCATGCCTCCACCAGAAACATATAAGAGTGAAATCGGGAGTCAGCCTACGATGTGCCAGGTCCATATTGGTGCATACGCCTCACTACTCGCGCCTGGAAAAACCGACTATAACGCTTGCCACCCAAGAAAGACTGCCACATATATATTGCACATAGTACCTATCACTACGCATACGCACGACAGACGCAAGTCAATTGGAAAAAAAGAAACAAAGGAAAGAAAAGAACATAAAGGAAAGGAAAGAAAAGACAAGAAAAGCAAGAAAAGACAAGACAAGAAGAGGAAGAAAGGAAAGGAAAAGAGAAAAAAATATCATACCAGGTACTCCTTCGTAGCAGACCCTAGGAAGTGACTAAAGACGGCATTGGGATCATAGAGGGTACCAAGTGCATCATCAATGGCACTGGGGAGAGAACGCAACATGGCGAAGAAGTCAGGGCGGTCTTATGCTATCTTGTGACGGCCATTGGAAGGCCCACAAATTTCAAGACGATGATGGCCAGACCCAGACTTCAGTCTCTTGGGCATGACGCCCCCCATCTCCCCCCCTCCCCGTCCCCCCTTCCCCCCGTCCCCACTAAAACAGGCCAGGCCGCTCAGCGCGCGCAACACACGCATTGTAAAACCCTGCCCTAACCATACCACGCAAACCCCATACCCTAACCCTAACCCTAACCCTATGCGCAACGAGGTATAACCCGTACCCCCACAGGGGTCCTGCGCAGAGTAGAGGAGACGGTCAACAGAACCCAGCACCGTATAAAGATACTGCTGTCGGTACCCCGATTTAAGAGCGCCCCTTGACAAGCCGAAACAAGCGCTCTTAACTACGCATTGTTACTATTTGTAGCGGGAAATATATAGCTTTTAGTACATAGGCGGGGCATGCCGATTTGACCGCTCTCAAGTCCCGAACGCTCTTTTCCTGGGCGGTCTTAAACCGGGGTACCTACTCTGTACAGTAGGTTGACCAAGTATGCTACGATAGGGTTAGCACTTCTTAGTCAAAATAGCTGTACGGGAGTAGTAACAGTGACCGTCGGCAGGGACAGCTCGTGCTGTCATCGCCACGGGAGCCTAAGAACACGACAGCTAGCGCTGGATTACGAGAGGAAGTGAGTTAAGTTGACACATGAAATGTACGAAATACTTGGAAGTGTAGCGAGCTTAAGCTTTACTTTTCCCCGTCTGCCCGAGGATAAAAAAATACTAAAAATAGGGACTTGTACGGCTGACGGGGGTCCAAAACTGAGGAACCACCCACTACCGTTCGAATATCGTTCGAATACCGTTCGAATACGCTTTTGTGTCTTACAGCACTAGGGGTCCCCCAACAAGGCGGTTTAAGAAGAAGCGGCATCCCGATATAAGGCGGGCAAAATCGCTTGGCGCAACTGTGGAATTGCACTCACAACCCGAAACGAATAAGGCGAATAAGGCGGCTTCCCCCAATAAGGCGGTCACATTGCTCTATAGTGTACAGTACACCATACCACCGCCGCACTGGGGGCCCCTACCGAAACACAGTAGTACATAGTATAAATAGTACCTGGTACATATATTCGCTATACATACCTAGGCTTCAGGATTGTTCATCTGGCGAAAAATGCACGTCGTTCTCAAAGCCAACGTACACTTAACTCGTGCTACGGCAGAGGTATTGAGCACTTTTCGTCTGAAATGGACCATTTTCTGAACGACGGAGGTCCTTAGCCCAAAATCGTCGGAAAAAAAACGCCATTTTTGTTTTGCCTTATTCTCGTTTTACACTCATGTAGGACATGCCATGTATTGTCCGGGATCATAGCAGTTTCATTTTTGTTCAAATCAGGTTTCGGGTTAAGAACGACATGTCTTGAGCTCCTGAAGTGACGAAACTCAGAAAAAAAGTGGGGCACCTCTATCGTAGCACACGCGTCGTTTGGGTGAAAGATAGGGCTTTTCAAGTCAGTAGCCTCAGAAAAACGTCACCGTAGCACGCTTCAGACACTAAGACACACTACAACACACGACGCCATGCCGCCCCGCCAAAAATTTCAACACACACTCCTCTCACCTTCACCGCCCGCCGCCACTGTCTCCGCTGCCCCTTCTGCCCCCTCCGCCTTCTTCTCCTTCTCCTCTCCGGCTTGCTCCTCCTCCTCCTCGTCGTCATCGTCGTCCGAATCGAGCATGTCATCTCCCAGAGCAGCCAGCACCGCCTTGCGCCGCCGCAGCTCCTCCTTCCTCTGCTTCTCATCCACAGCACTAGTAGCACCATTCCCAGCCCCCCCTCCCCCTCCTCCGCTTGATCCGCCAGCGCCGCCTCCACCATCACCATCACCACCACCGCCCGCACCGTCGCTGCCATCGTCACTGCCGGCCTTCTCCAAAGCGGACAGAACAGCTAGGCGCCGCTTGCGCGTCTCCTCCTCTGCCAGCTTCAGTCGGGCTGCGCGTTTAGATTCAACATCCTGATTCCTATCACCCCCGCCGTTCTTCTCCTTATCGCCACTGCGTTCATTTCTGCTGCTGCTGCGGTCGCCGCCGCTGGACCTGTCTCGGTCCCTGTCCCTGTCCCTGTCCCTATCACTATCGCGGTCTTTGTTGTCACGCCTGTCTCCTCTAGACCGATCCGGAGAACGGTTCCTGTCGCGGTCTGGGGAGCGGTCCCGGCGCCCGCGCTTGCGCTCGCGTGAGCGAGACCGAGAGCGTGACCTGGACCTGAGCATCAGTCAGCGGCGGGATGCGACCAAGACGAGGGCAGCGGTGTGTGTGGGGGGGGGTGGAGTGGACAAGATAGGAGCGGCAGGGAGGGTGTGTGGAATGGAGAAGACGCGTTAAGAGTCAATGACGCCGGATAGATTGAGTTGGGTCGGTAGCGGGGGGGGGGGAGTGGAGCGGATGCGTTAGGACACGTTCACGTCGAAGAGATCGACGCGCACGCGCGTACAACCGAGGGTGTGAAGCATGGGCACGGCCATTGAGAAACAACGACGCAAAACGCCTGCCTGCAGAGAGCAACAACCGTGAACGCGTATACAAGGGGAAGAGGAGGTGGAGGATGGGCGAGTTCTACGAGTCGCATGGCTTACACCATCGTGAAATCGAGCGAGCGCTCGGAACGCTGGCGGCGGGGGCGAGACACCTTCATAAATCGTGCGCGTTCCATTTGCAGTCGCCCCTCACGCGACCGCAAAAAATGACTGATTAACCCTTCGACTTGTGCGAAAATTATCCCGCACTGGATCCAAGTACTCTGTCCGAAAACACGCTACTAATAGTGCAGTTCTACAAGGGTTACGCTTCCACGCCTCGCGGAAACCCCATCACCACACCTGGCCTTGCGGCGATCACCGTCCTTGTCCGAAGAGGCTTTGTGCCCGTCCCCCTTCTCATCCGCGGCGTCCTTTTCGTCTCGGCTCTGCATCAACGCCATCGCAACCACCTCCCGCGCCTCTCGGTCCTGACCAATCAGCCAGACACCCGTCAAGTCAGGCAAGGCCGGCAGTCAGTCACGATAGGCAGTAGCTCAGCCAGGTTGAGGAGTCAGTCAGGTAGCGTAATCAGCCAGGTCAAGCAGTCAGTCAAGTAGAGCAATCAAGTCAGTCAGGTTAAGCCGTCAAGTCAGTCAGGTTGACAAGTCAAGTCAGTCAGGTTGCGCAGTCAGTCAGATAGGGCAGTCGCCGCCGACATGGTCGGGTCAACCCATTTCAAACTGCACCCACGTTCTTGGGGACAAACCACTTGGAATTGGTGGAGGGGTGGTAACAGGGATAAAGCGGACACCGGGGGAATCGCGGCAGTGGTGAACTATGGGCTGAGGGGAGCTTAAAACCTGGTCACAACTTCGAAAAAAATCCCAGTCTAAATCCAAGTACCGTAATCTGTCCCAAAAATGGGATTGCAGTTGTTCAGATGATGACCGTGACTAGAAAAAAAAAACAGGTACAATATTAATCAGGCGGTATTTATAGTCAATCCCACCCGCGAGAGCTGCTCCTTCCTCTTCGCGTCTTCTTCCTTTTGCTTCTCGCGTCTCTGGGCGTCTTTAATCTTGCGCTGTAGCTCCAGCTTGCGCTCCTCCTCCAGCTTTTTGTCCCTCTCAGCCTGAGGGGGAGGGGGGGGGGATGGGGTGAGTGGGTGGGTGGGTGGGTGGGTTTACGTGGAAGCAGCGCCGATAGCTCACGGGGATATAACGTCCACGCGAATGTACCGAGATTCGGTCACCCACTCCATTCAGATAAACCAAGAACGACAGAAAGAGACGACCACGTGTACCGACACCTCCAAACCACCTCGGCTGCGGCAGCCAGCAAGAACTCCGGCCAAAAAAATGAACGAGGTCGAAGGCCCGACTACTATATACCACGCGAACCCCCCCCCCTTCTGGCTAGCGAAGAACCACAGCCAACAACGCTGACGAGTCGAAGGCTTGAACACTATCGGGGAAATCCCCGCCCCCACCCCCGTCCCGCTCGCCCCCGCTGACCTGTTTCTGCCTGAACTTCTCGATTTCGCTCGTGATGAGCTCTTCTTTCTCCTCGTCCTCATCATCGCTCCACGGTGCGCTGCTCAGTAGCATCGCAGCCCCGTCGAACCTTACCCAGTCTTTCTTAGGCTTAGGCTTCGTCGCGGCCGGCTGGTACCCTGCACCACCACCACTGCCACTGCCGCCCTCGGTTCCGGGTTTCGAAGACTTGGACGCGTCACGGTCGCCATCGCGGTCGCGGGGGGGGGAGCCGCCGCCACCCCCGGACACAGGGGATTTCCCACCGGGTGTAGCTTTATCGTCGTCCTTCGAATCGCCATTCTTGGGGGCTTTGCGCTCGCCGTACTTGACTAGGATGGATTCGATCTGGGTTTTGAGGTTTCGAGGGGGATGGCAGCGGTGTCGGAAGGGGACGGGGGGGTGTTATTGGGGCTGCAGGGATGAAATGAAGGAATGAAGGTGGCTGTGTCGACAGGGGAGGGGAGCGGGGGGTCTTATTGGGGGTGCAGCGTGCCGAGGTACGAGTATTGAGTCGAGCGGCAAGACGTACCAAAAAACACGCTCTTGAGTAGAAAACAAGCAAGGTATCTCGCCACGCGCATCGATGTCACAAGCGGAAAAACAAGCCCGCTTGTTCCTACATGTATCACAAGTGACACCTTACATATACCTATAACATAGTATTAATAGCAACAACGCAAAGAGGAACTACTCTTCGCAGGTGTCGAGCAGAACAAGTCCTCGAATTTCGCGGTGGGGATACGACATTTACGTCTTCGAATGCCAAAAAACAAAGGCAAACAAAAAAATGCAAACGAATGAAGCTCGTGTTTCTCCGCCCGCACTCCGCAACCACTATCGCTATATAGCCGACAATCCTCCAATAACCCAAGCTGTAATCGAAGGTGATACATTTTCGCCCGCCACTAATATATTACAACATATTTTGTATTGCGACAATAACCCCATACAATTTGCAATATATAAATATACTGGGGCATACCCAGAGACTTGGGCGTTAAGGTGCTGCTGTGAGGTAATGGGGTTCTCTGAGGTACTCTGAGGTACTGGTATGATACTGATACTGGTACTGCAGACGTAATTTGACTGGGCAGTCTACAGTGGCAGTATGTGGACTGCTTTGACTACCTTTCATAATTATAGTAATGCCATAAAATATGTCTGGTATCATACATTACTAGGCACAAAAAAAAAGCGAAGTTACGTGCGTGCAGGTCTGAAGGGGTAAATGAAAAGATCTCACCAAATTTCCACGTAATTTGTCCTGAAAAAACGTGTATGCAGTTTTCTACAGGGGTTAAGCTGTGTGGCTTGTATGTTATGGTCGCCAATTGTTTTTCTTCCGTACCTTGGCTTTGACGGTGTCCAGGAGAGTCTGGTGCCTCTTGGCGGCATCTTCGTCTTTGGGAGACAAAAACGCCTCCAGCGAGGGCTGCTCTTTCTTCCCCACCTTAACCAGGATTGACTGTCCGGCTAGCTCTAGATCATTCAGCAACTAGCAGTGCACAAATAGGGAGTTGGAGGGTAGGGATTGGAGGGTAGTGATTCGAGGGGAGGTCAAATTAGGGGGTTGAGGTTGGGAGTCTTCACGCAGCGCTGTGATGATCTCGTCTACACGAGCAAAAATAGCAAGTGGCATATGCCCCCTCTCACCCCTCCCTCCTTGCAGCCTGACTCCAGAAGACAGCAGCACGCCACCCACAGCTTCGCTTGGGCTTCCAACGACAAGAGGGCTTTTCGGCAAAAAAACGCAGATCAAAATAAACACACAAAAACAGCGCACCGTGTGCGCGTGTGCCCAATCGATTCGTCCGATTGCGTCCGTCTACACGCCACCGCACATATTTCCGCCACCGCGCTGACAAATTCAAGTAAACCCGATAGACCGGATCCGTTGTTCGCAACGTCCCAGTCCCTCTAAAAGAAACACCCCCGGGCCGGGCGACTCGACAGCGCAGACTGCATCTCCCCCACCTCCCATCCCAATCCGAGCACACCCGGAATAAACATTATTGCCGCGATTCCGTACCTGAACACAGACGGCGGCCGCCTGCGCCGAGCGGTAGGTGCAGAAGCCGAAGGCTTTGGGCAGGTCTGTCGACGGGTCCACCGCGCGATTCCATTTATCCACCCTCCCGCAGCACCACAGCAGTTCCTGCACCAGTGAGTTATCCACCTCGGCCTTCAGCTTCCCCACGTACACATTGATGCTCGCTACAACTCCCCCCCACCCAGCTCCTCCCCCCGGCATCGCCGCTGCCGCTGCCGCCGCCCCCAACCCCACAACCCCCGCCCCCGGCATCGACATCCCGCCCGCCGCCAGCTGAGCCGCCGCGAAAGAATTCTTAGCCCCGGAGGCGTCGGGACCGCCGCCTAGAAGACTGCCACGCCCTACACCGCCCATCTTGGTAGCGTCGGCGGCACTACTACCCGCTTTAGCCGCCATGCCTTGCAAGGCAGGGAGGTTGGAGGGGAGCCGCGTCGGAGGCGGGCGCGGGACAGGTCCTCCTCCCATGCCGGGACCTCTACCAGCCATGCCTTTCGTGTGATGGAAGGAGGCGAGAATCGTGAGGGCGGGGGGGGGGGGGTGATAAGAGGGAGCGAGGGCGTGATCGGTCGCGAGGTACATGCATGCTCGCAACACTGTGAACCGTTCAACTTGATCAGGCGCATTCTTTTCTTCCGCACGTAGAGGACCTTTCCTGCCGCTGCACAACCAAAAATCGGACTATAAACAGGAGGGGGGCGGAGGTGCCGTCTGCCCCACCCCCCACTAGAGTCACAGCACTCATGCCAACCGCCGCGTCAAGCACCAACACCCATGGCTACAGGTTCACCACGCACCTTGGTTCATCCCCATCCCGCCCATCCCACCCCTCCCCATGCCGGGGCCACCGCCCATCCCCATCCCCGCCCCCGCTCCCCACCCAGGCCCCCCTTGTTGCATCATATTCCCCATGCCGGGTCCCATGCCAGGACCCCTGCCAGGCCCCATGCCTGCAGAGCATGTTTTTCCGCAAACGTTGTCGAGGGACGGGACGACAGGGCAGGAGGATGATCTGGCTCGGATAACGGAAAATGCAGTGTGTTCACGTTGTCGTTGTTCTAACTGATAAAAGCCCAAGGCTAGGCTATGGAGTCACAGTAGGGTTAAGGTGGAGCGATTGACTACCCTACATCTTTAAAATCTTATTCAACATTTTGTACTTGTCCCTTTCGCGGTAATCACGGCCGCCATGGATAGATTTCTACGATACGCCAACAAAACATTCTTGAGTTCGAGTTTGAGCGAGGTATGGAGTACCCCGCGCGAGTGGCCTCTAGCAGGTAGTGAAACGGGAGGGTACCTCCCCTACCGTAGCCTTCGTCTACAATCTAGTCCACGGTCACAACCTAGGCTCCATTATAACCCCCTTATAACTCTATGGGAACTCCATGGGGTTCCATATAACCCACCCCAATATAACTCTATGGGAACTCTATGGGGTTCCATACTAAACCCGTTATAATTCTATAACCCCATTATAACTACGGGAACTCTATGGGGTTGAACTCTATGGGGTTATAAAGTCACTAAAACTCAACATCTGGCTGCGGACACAATCTAACGAGAAAGGAGTCTACCTCGCCTACCATGATACTTATCGAGACAGCAAGGTGAGCGAAACAGCGTTTGACAAGACTCTGTGTCAATCTCCCTTCTTGTACGAGTATGAGTGGCACCAACGGAGAATTATAAGGTGAACATATTTAGCGTCTGCGGGCTGACCCACCAAAAGTCCACTTGGAAATCTCGCCCAAGGGCCAACAACGCCCATTCGTTCGGACTCGCCCCCAAAGCCCCGTCAAGAAGTGTCATCCATGAGCACGAGGGAGGTATGGTATGATAATACCAGTATGACACAAGGATCCATAATCAATTGCCAACGACCCTCTCAAAGCCGAGCCGCGCTCGGTGTTCTATGTTCTACCCTCATGCACCAAGATCTTACGACAATCATATTACGGCGTTTTCTCACCGGGTCCCATGCCCCCCCCTCCCCATCCCGGCCCTCCATGTCGTGGCCCGCCTTGCCCTGGTACCATGCCGGGTCCCATGCCTGTAAAAGTAAACACGCGACATTTGAGCTCTTAACACTGACTACGAGTATCACGTTGTCTTCAAGTCTACAATAGGTTTCAAACGCTCCAACGAAGCATGCGTACTCGCGGTACGATGTGTACAGAGGGGGAAGGACAGGCTTGAAGGCTGCGTTATAATATACGTTGCGTTACACATCAGACAGTAGTGCCTGGTGCGATGCATGACAGGACATGCCCGGTATGTCGCTTTCAGATTTGTATTTTCACAAGAACTGTCCGCTCTGCCCCAAGTATCAAACGGAGTATATACGGCACAAGCAGTAGCCGACAGGCACGCTCGTATAACACAACTGCTCGTATGCTACGAGCTACGAGTACTGCTGCTGTAGAGTTATATATATACTACCGTACGGACATTTTTTCCGTTCAGCCATCGCTTCCAAATGTGCACGTTTCTCTCGAGCGAATTCGGCAAGTCGCACCACGTATCAGACGATGAGCGTCATGACATCACAATACCACAACGTCGAGTCGGACCATAAAGCGGATACACATATGATACCAGGGTGTACCAGGGTACGACAAGCTCAGAAGGTCAAGGTTGTGGACTGCCAATGATACGAGCGTGTGCATTGGCTTTGACACCAAGCCGTTCTTTCTATTGATCCGAGTATTCTTGTCAAAGAGCGAGGCATCCAGCACAACAACAAGCAAGCCATGTCTTCGTCGTACACGTACGTCCACGGTTTTCACCGCACACGGCACCAAGACAAGTTCCGACGGGTCCTGCGCACGCAAAAATGATAGCCAACCCTTCTCGTGCTGGTTGTGATGTAAGTCGTTGAGCGTTCGACGAGGCGGGTGCGGCAACGTGTGTTTTCACAGGCATTGCTGGGCTACGTACGAGCATAGTTTCAAACCTTGAAACATTATAACGGGCATTTGCTTTCTGAGTATTCAACGTTACGGAGCGAATTCAATGAGTCTGTCTGCCCACATTACCAATTGGGTCCGTATCCCTGAGACGTACATGCTGCAATGATATCGTCAGGCCCACCGTGCGGATGCGGGGACTGAGAAGCACTGCTTGCTGTAGATATCGTAGTGGCGGCACGTGATACGGAGTGATAACGCCACCTCTTATAACACCGGTTCTGGATCCGAAAATACACGTTTTCGGGTCGCAAATCCTGTTTCCAAACCGTACATACTCGAAACTGGTGTTTTTTCAGGCTTCCACTTGCGGGTATCGTTTTCGGGTCGGCCCCCACCCAAAAATGGGAGCCCAGTTTCGGATAAATGGTACCTGGTATCCGAAAATGGCATCCGGGTTAGGGTTTCCATACGTCATGGGAGGGAGCAAGCGCGGTAACAAGCCGAAATAAACAGTAGAAGCAGTAGCACAAGAGAAGAGACACGCACAAGACAGATCTATATGTCTGCTGAGCAAGCAACACGTATCATACGCGTACCCATATACCAGGTACTACATAAGAAACCACACCCCGGTGATGACCTTGTCGGTTAAAAATATATATATCACCGGGTGTGGTATTCTGTGGGGGGTGTGGTATCTTATGTAACCCGGGTGATAAAGTGCGGCTTGCAGGGGCCACGAAGGGGGTGTAACAAACCACGGGGTGTGATGGCACTTCCGCACACCCACAGGAGGGCGTAGGGGGTGTGGTGTTGAGGGGTGTGATAAAAAGGGGTGTGATAACACTGCCTGTAACGGTAGATCGTTCGCCGATGCCAACGGGATTGCTGGGCTGCTGCCTCGCCACGTCCGCCTGCTGGGAGGCTTGACTGGTGCGTGCTGACGCTTCTGCGGTACTTGCGTGTGCTGTTGCGAGCGAGTCAGCAACTGGCTGCTGAGCCAGTGCGGTGGCTGCCATATTGGCGCCTGTTGCTGTGCCAGCTGCCGCTGCTGTCGATTCAACAGCAGCAGCAGCAGGAGCAGTAGCAGGAGGAGCCGCAGGTGTAGAAGAAGTTTGCTCGGGTCGAAAGAACGAGGTGATCGGTCGCGCCTGCACTGCTGCGGTCGAAGCGGTTGTCGAAGGAGCGTAGGTGTTGGCGACGGCATTCTCTTCTCCCTCCACGTTCATGTTGTTGGAGGTCTCCATGCGGGGTGTTTCCCCGCACACAGACGGGGTGTGTTTAGTGTGTGATCCCCAGGCAAATGCTGTATCACCCCAGTGATAGGAGGAGGGGCCCTGTGAATGTATGTGGCGTAACCTCAGGGTGTGTGTTATCTTATGTAATTCGGGTGATAATTCGCCTCCTCGTTTGAAATGCAAAAAAAAATCACCGGGGTGTCGTTTTCTGTGGGGGGTGTCGTTTCTTATGTAGTGTGCGGTACTCGTTCTGCTGCTGCGGCTGTCCCGCTACCTGCTGGCACACACCTCGGGCCTCACCATGAGCCGGTGAGATCGGATAGAGATGGTGACTACAAGAGCCTTGCCACTCTCCTCACAGTCGCGAGTGCGGCGCCAAACACAAAACACACACACTACTCGTACCGAGGACGAGGACAGCCACCGTCTGCGACATGTTGTTAAGGCAGGAGATCGACGGGGGCGAGGGGCAAGACAACCCTCCTCGCGTGAAGCGCACATGGCGTGTTTCCCTCGCCCCACCTACAAAGCTTCATCTGCGCTGAGATGCTCTGATGCGTAGTCGAGCGATCGCCATTGCTGATTGCTTGGTGAGAACTTTGACCAAAACACAATCTGTATTTGGTTTCATTATAAGGGTCGTCGATCCGATGCTGCCCGTCTGGTTCTGCGACCCGAAAATCCATCTCATGTTCGGATTCAGGTACGCTATTACAAGAGATGCCCTTATAATGAAACCCGAATTTACATAGATTGTTACTGTTGTTTAACAAAGTTCTCGCGACAAACTATCAACAACGGCCGTCGCTCGACCACGTACATACTCGCACGTGTTTGCTGCACCAGAGCATCTCAGCGCACACGATGAACCTTTGTAGGTGGGGCGAGGGAAATCGCTGTGTGCGCTTCGCGCCGGGAGGGTTGTCTCCCCCCTCGCTTGCGCTTCACGTCAGAAGGTTGTCTTCCCCCTCGCTCCCGTCGATCTCGTGCATCAACACCGACATGTCGCAGACGGCGGCTGTCCTCGTCCACGACAAATTCGAGCAGTAGTTGTGTGTGTCTTTGTGTTTGGCGAATGCGGCAATCACGACTGCGACGAGAGTGGCAAGGCTCTCGTAGTCGTCACCATCACTACCGATCCCATCGGCACGTGGTGAGGCCTGAGGTGTGTGCCAGCGGATAGTGGGACACAGCAGCAGCAGCACGATTACGAGTGCGCCTATGATACGTGTTGCGTGCTCACAGCAGACAGATAGATGTGTCTGACGCGTGTGTCTTGTGTCTTGTACTAGTACTGTACTAATGCTGTTTTCGACTTGATGCCAAGCTTGTTGACTCCGATGACATGTGTAAAACTAATCCGGATGCCGTTTTCAGATGGGGATTCATCAGAAAATGGACCCCCGTTTTCTGCTGGAGGCCCATCCGAAAACAATATCCGGAAATGGAAGCCTGAAAAATCGCCATTTTCGGGTCTATAAGATAGCCAAACAAGATTTGCGATCCGAAGACGTTCATTTTCTGTTTCGGATACGCTATTAGAAGAGATGGCTTAAGGCCATATCTTATACAGTCGGATTTGTCAGTGGAAAACGGCCTTTTTCGACTGAAGCCCAAATCGAGCTTTGTTACACAGTCGAAAAACTCAGTCAAAAAAGTTTTACACGTGTTTTTTGAACCGATCGCATCGCTCATCCCACCACCAAACACACACCCACACGGCCACACGGCCATACACCCATACCAGATACCACACAGCAGTATCATCCAAGCGCTGACGCTGGCTTGGCTATCACTGCTGTTTGTTGCTTCTCGAGGCAACTCAGCGTGGCGCATTCCTAGTTCCGCTCGCTAGCAGCGTGTATCACACGACGGCAGCAGCGCGCGGTATCGGTCCCATGCGGCCAACGACGGCTGCGCCTGCTGTAGCTTTGGCGGCTCTCGGCTGAGTGAAACTCCGCGAAAGTAGCTTTGGCGGCTTTCGGCGAAGCCCAAAGCCACCAACCCGCTGGGACGAGGGTTCGTCGAGCCGTTGCTCGCGGAGAAAGCGCGAAGCACAGAGCTGCCAACCGATTTCGACTGCCGTACAGCAGTACTCCCTCACACCGACCGCCTCTAGGAAGAGCACAAAAACTGAAAAATCGACTCGACTGACGATAAGAAGGACCAGAGGAATCCAGTCGACAAAAACTTCAGTCGAAAAGGGGCGTTTTCGACTGGCGGAATCCGACTGTGTAAGAAATGGCCTAAGGCCATTTCTTATGCAGTCGGATTTGTCAGTCGAAAACGGCCTTTTTCGACTGAAGCCCCAAACGGGCTTTCTTACGCAGTCGAAAAAGGGCTTATTCGACTCAACTTTTTTCGACTGAGAACTCCGACTGGCATCGAAAAACTCGACTTTTTCGACTGGATCCTCCAGTCCAAAAACTCGGTCGAAAAAGTTTTACACGTGTTTTTTAAACCGATCGCATCGCTCATCCCACCACCAAACACACACCCACACGGCCACACGGCCACACGGCCATACACCCATACCAAGTACCACACTGCAGTCTCATACAAGGCGCTGACGCTGGCTTGGCTATCCCAGCTGTTGCTTCTCGCAGCAAGTCAGCGTGGCGCATTCCTAGTTTTGCTCGCCAGCAGCGTGTATCACACGACGGCAGCAGCGCGCGGTCTCGATCCCATGCTGCTACCAACGGCTGCGCCTGCTGTGGCTTTGGCGGCTCTCGGCCGAGTGCAACTCCACAAACGTAGCTTTGGCGGCTTTCGGCTAAGCCCAAAGCCACCAACTCGCTGGAACGAGGGTTCGCCGAGCCGTTGCTCGCGGAGAAAGCGCGAAGCACAGAGCTGCCAACCGATTTCGACTGCTGTACAGCAGTACTCCCTCACACCAGCCGCCTCAAGGAAGAGCACAAAAACTATAAAATCGACTCGACTGACGATAAGAAGAAGGACAAGAAGAATACAGTCGAAACAAAGTCCAGTCGAAAAGGGCCGTTTTCGACTGGCGAAATCCGACCGGATAAGAAGTGGCCTAAGGGTTGTCGATCCGGTTCTGCTCGTCTGATTCTGTCGTTCGAAAATCACAAGCTCATTTTCTGTTTCGGATACGCTAATATAAAAGATGGCCGAATTACCTCTGATGTTAGACGTGTTTTGATGATTGGACTACTGCAGGTATTGGGGTTGCGCCTGATTACTACCACTCACGCACTTACTAGTACTAAATTCATACCTGGTACAGCAGTAGTCGGTTTAGTGGTCTAGTGGTTACCCTCGAATACTATAACGTTGGTCCTGAGTTCGATTCCCACCGTAGTGAGATTTTACTTTATTTGCAAAAATGCAAAAAAAAAGGATCAACTGCTGAGGACGCCTAGCAGCGTGGGTAGGCACAATTCGACGCGAGTCGGCAAGGGGATAAAATGATGAGATCTTCTCGCGACAAAATTGAAGGCATGTACACCGTAGTGGGGAGGGAGGAGGAGGGCCCGCTATGCGACCCCGGATCTGAGCTACTTCTGGGAGGGAGCACTGGGAGGGAGCGCGAGAGTAATGCGAGGAAAATAAAAGGGATGGAGAAAAAAAGTAGTAGAAAACGTAGAGATGACAGGATTCAACGAAATTACTAAATTATGACCCAAGATTGGGAAGCAATCGTGATATCCATCGTGCACGGGGAATTGGAAGCAAGGCGCAAGGATGGCTGGTACCAACAGGCGGTTGAATAGAGAGGGCGGAGACTTAGCGCCTTAAATCTTCGCAAGGGCTACAGGACTACCGACCTACTACCGACCACAAGCTCTCTCGGCTACACGTACTCGTAGAGCCTGGTACGATACCTAAAGTCTGTTAAAAAACACGCAGCGAAACCCAAACACACCATCCACACACGCAGCACGTGCCCACGCTCGCGCGCAAGAAACAAAATCTCGAGCTCATCCCGTTGCATCTGTGCCACGGGGTGTAGACTACAATGGAGTCCTCTGTGTCATCATGCCGACTGTGGGATCCGACGGTGGGTGCGCAAGTGGATGGTCTCCCTCACCTCCCCTTCCAGGCTGTCCTCCCCACATGCCTCGAGGAGGCCCTCCACCATAGTATGCCCCTGGGTTATTGTTCGGCGGTCCCCCGAAGCCTCCGTTGTGGGGGCCAGGCCCTCCCGGCGGCCGCGGTGGTCCACCTCCTTGCATAGTCCCTTTTTTGTCTCGCTTCCGGTGTACCTAGGTGAAGTTTCAGGTGCACGTCGCCTGCGCCGAAAAGCCGGGCGCGGATGTTCGAGGGGTTTCCATTCATTGTTGAAGCGTTTTTATAAATTTGTCGTGTGGAACGTGAGTCGTGAGGAACAACGTACAAGGAAGCCAAACACAGATTAATCGCAGGGCCACGTGCAGGGTGCAACAGGGGCATAGCTTCATCCGAATAGGTGCGTTTTTTTATTTGTCCGCGTTAAGCCCGAGCTGTTAGCGGAGAAGCGGACGGGCGTCCCCTGTTTTTCTTGCAGTCGGGGGTGGTTTCGTTTGGCTATGTCACTGGAAAGAACGCACCGGGCAACGCCTGTGAGACCCGTGCCACGCGTCGTGCATACCTCGCGGATGAGCTCGTGGCAGCTTCGATTTTCGTCGAGACAACGCCTCATGATGTAGTACGTCATTTATTGATCGAGTGGTTACATTGTTGTCTGACTAGCCTCAGCAACCCATGTGAGGTTTTGACCTTATTGGAGTGTACCAGAATTTCATTGAGGGGCCTCGGTTCACCTGTTCCCTGCCGTCATTGTGGCAAGCGAACAAGCGAACCGTGTACCACAGGTTTCCACAGCAGAGCACAGGGGTAGGTTCATATCTCGACGCTTAACTCACTGAGCAGGCTCGACTGGTCGAGGGTTGCACTTCGCTGCTTCACAGCTGACCCGAGACGACCGAAAGCATCGCCCGTGCGTGCCGTGTTCTGCGTGTGGTCGGGGAAGAACCTTTGCCTTACGCACGACAGAAAATCACAACAACGCTTAGATACGATGGTACGAACTTGTACCAGGTACTCATAGCTCCGTTGAGCTTTGAGTAGCCTTGGGTGACCGAAATATCCCCCCCCCTGCGATTACAAGTGCGGCACCTTTAGCAGAGCTTGTGTCGTTGACATGTGTACTACTGTAGCTGTACGAATGCAAATAATGGTGCGTGCCTCCTTTGAGCGCAGCGAACCGCATGCGATTCCATGTAGCTTGACGGTGCTCATGTGCTCATCACATGGCAAGTCGTATGTATCACGTGATGCACAGATGCAAAGTCAGAGCAGCAGTACCCGATACACAGCAGTAGTGATCGATTGCTAGCAGTAGACCAACCCACAAATCATGAATACTTAACAACGCAGCTTGCAAAGATGACTATCGACCCTAAATTCGTCGAACTCACAGCAGACGTCCTTGAAATAATTACTAGTATATAAAATACTTGTTAACACTCGTAAAAACGTCAACGACGTTCACCAATGTTTTCCCCGTGATCAGTGTCGAACTCCGACTTACGCTGACATCGGCCGTCCCAACGATCAAAACCCAATCCCTGCTCCTGTGCACTTCTTCTATTCTTCCTTCTGTCCTATTTTTACCGCGGTGCATCAGTATGATACCTTGATAATAACGCCTCCGTAACAATGGTAGACCTTGGCCTTCCCGCTCGGTTCGTTGTACATCCAAGAACGTTAGCAATGGCTCTTCAGCGAAATATTGGCGGTCCCAATGACCAAAAAAACCCACCCCCACTGCTGTGCCATTGTTCCATTATCCCCTGAATACTACTGTGTACCAGTATTATGCTAATACTATCACAATGACGCCCCCGTAACGTGGTATGCCTTGACCTTCCCATTCTGTTCGTTACACACCCTGGCTGGAATCTTAGCGATGGCCCAACATTGGCGGTCCCAACGATCAAAGGCCCACCACTGCTGCTGAGCCATTCTTCCATTCTTCCTTGCATGCTACCTACCGCAGTGTACCAGTATACCAGATTGATATTGTCGTGAGAGCGCCTCCCTAACCTTGTTACTGACCTTTCCGTCCGGTTCGTTTCACACGCGAGATGAAATCGTAGCAAACAGATCTTGAGCGAAACATTGGCGATTCCAACGATCAAAACCCCACCCCTGCTGCTGAGCCATTCTTCCATTTTCCCTTGCATACGGAGACCTACTTATATTTGTCTTTTTTCTGAGAGGGCCCGGTTGTTACATACCTGGCCTCTCAGGACCTCCCACTTAAACAACGCCTCCTTCCATTACTTGCGGAACGGTCCAGCTTTTCTGTGATATCTTCCTTCGCTTTTTTCGTAGTTTCACGAAGTTTCATCATACCAGGGGTCCCAGCTGATCTCAGCTTGGCTCATTATCAGCTCAGCTCCGCCCAGCAGCACAGCGCCCTGCAGTGCCGTGCTGTGCCGTGCTGTGCCGCGCCGAGTGCTTTGCTGAACTTACTCTTTCGTGCATGTAGTATTTTTTTTTTCTTTTTTTTTTTTTCTTTAGAACACTTTCACTTTCCAGCTTCTGGACAAGCCGTGGACACAGGTGTCATCCCTTCTCCTCCCCGGTTCTTGCCTTCAATTTTTATCGCGCATAGGGTTCAGCAATCCCACTGCTCGTCGATTGTTCATCGAATGTTGCTAACTCACGCTCTCGCGCTTTCCGCAAGTCAATTTGTCCACAAGAAAAAGTCCCAACGAATTCATACGAGTATGCACTCGGCGGGGCTCGAACTCACGAAACTGACCTATACCAGGCTCGAGGATAACCTGATACGCCACCGGGGCGACCGGTTTATACCAGGTCCCAGCTCAGCAGGGCGCAGCGCCGTGCGGTGCCGTGTCCTGCCGTGTCCTGCCGTGCCCTGCCGTGCGGTGCGGTATTTGCGGTGCTGTGCCGTGCTGTGCCGTGCTGCTTTGCTGTACTTACTCTTTCGTACATGCCAAGTATCACTCTTCCTACGTTGGTCTTTTTTTATTTGTTGCACGAAGTATGACCATGCGAGGTCCCAGCTGACCTCAGCTTGGTTCATCAGCTCAGCTCAGCTCAGGTCAGCAGCGCCGTGCGGTGCCGTGAGGTGCAGTGCCGTGTCTTGCGGTGCAATACGGTGCGGTGCTGAGCCATGTTTTGCCTTGCTGCGTGCTTTTGCTGTACTTACTCTTTCGTACATGCCAGTATCATTCGAGGTATCATACCAAGTACCGGAACTACTATTAACACCAGGTTTGTAAATATTACATTGATGAATCACAAAAAAGGCACCCCCAGCTAAGCTCAGCCCAGCTATATGCAGCTCAGCAGCGCAGCGCAGCGGAGCGCAGCGCCGTGCGATGCCGTGCGGTGCCGTGCCTTGCCCTGCGGTGCGATGCTATGTTGTGCTGCGCTGTGCGTTATTTCGAACATTCAGCAGTACTATTAATACCAGTAGGTACGATGCGAAGTACGAGGTACCAGGTACCGGTATGTACGTGTTGTGTACCTGGTACTCGTATTTTCGCTTTCTTCCAGTTGATTGTCCCCTCTCGGTCCCCGTGTTCCCCCCCCCGCGAATTTCACCCGTACGACCGATCAGAACGTGACATCGCCAACAAGCACACAGCATAGCACAGGGCAATTAGTTCTGCACAAGCAGCTCTCGGCATTATCAATTCGCTAGTCGCACCAAATCATGGGCCTCTTCTTTCTGCCCTCTTAAGCCTACATGTTCAGTTGTATTCTTTCTTGCGCGGGAGTAGCGGGCGATGTCAGCCGGCCGCGGAGCGAAGCCCTTGCAATACCTACCTTCTGCTCTGTACATGATACAAGGTATGATACTGTCACAATATTAATGCCTCCCTAACCGCGGTACCAAGTATGCCTTGACCTTTCGGTTGGGTTGTGGCACACGCGGGACATATTCTTAGTCTTGACGATGGCTTTGCAACAAAATATAGCCGGTCCCGATCAAACCCCCACCCCTGCTGTTTTGCCATTCTTCCATTCTACTAAGGCACGTTGTTGCATGTTGTCCAACTACTACTGTTTACCCATACGATAAGTGTTTTACTCTCATAATAATGCCTCCTTCACTGTGGTATGACCTTCCCGTTCGGTTTCGTTGCACACCTGGGACAGAATCTTAGAAATGGCTCTTCGGACAGCCGCGGCGAGGTGCCTCCCCCGGCCGGCCGCAGTGCGGTCTTTCTCCGCCGCTGCCGCCAAGCCTGCCGGTGCCGGTGGCGCTTCCGGTAAGACGTAAGGCAAAGCATAAGACGTGAAGGGAGGCGCGCTGATTGCAGCGGGAAGACAGTAGAGCTTGCCACCTATTCGACAAAAACCTCTCATTGGTCAGTTAGTGATGTTTCGGGATGTTTTAGGGGTCAGCGCAAACCCTGGGTATATGTGTTCCTGTTGTAGCCGCCTGCGGAGACCACCAAGCCCTCTTGACCCCTCGCCCACCAAAATCGAGGGTAGGCCCCTGCAGATCGGGAAATCGATCACGGCGAGCACGATTTTTTTTCAAGTTAGTATTCAACCCTTGGGGAAGAGGGGTCCTGTGGAGAGGTGATGGCGAGACGGGTTGGCGATTATCGAAGGATTCTTTCGGTAGCCTATGGTCTCCTCTCTGCGGTCACCCACTGCTGTTGCAGCCTAACTTCCCCGGCAGTATCGTTTCTTTAAAGTCTTGGACACGGGTTCGTCTTCGTTCATATCGTACTTCGTTTTACAGAAGTGAAACTGCTACTGTAGGTGTATTTTGGCTCGTGTACGCTGGCCTGCTGATCTACTACTGTTGACCTGGTGATGGACGCCTGCAGGATGCTCCGCACAGCGCGTACCTCTGCTATCGGTTGTAGCACAGCAGTGTACATTATCGCCGTGCCCCCGAAACTTAGGAGCAGCTGTAGATACCTTAACCACGCCGTCTCTCCCTCTCGTATTGCCCTGCTGTCGCGTCGACGCGTTTCAGGAGTCGACCACGACCCGCCTCTCAAGCTCTACGGCATCCCCGCCAGATACGCCAACGCGACCTACTCGGCCGCGTCCAAGGCCGGGCAGCTTGAGGTCGTGCAGCGAGACCTGGACGCCTTCCAGCACGTGAGAAAACCCCTTGAATCGTTTCTCGTTGCTTGAAGCGTTTTTTTTGTTTAGTAATCTGGATCGTTTTTGTGTTTGATGTGCTGGGTCTTTTTTTGCATCAACAAGCTGGATCTTTGTTTTTTTGGTGTACTGGACTGTTTTTGGACTGTTTTTGTAATCAGTCAGCTGGATCGTTGTTTTGTTGCGTGTACTCTTTTTTGTATTAGTCACCTGAATCGTTGTTTTGCTTGGTCCAACCGTTTTTTTGATCTGTTGGACCGTCCCAGCAGATACGCGGGGTAATGAAACGACCAACCGCTTATTCCCGTCCGCCCGCCATATGCTCCTTCCGCTTTGTTCTTCCCGCGTTGCGTTTCGTCGCAGATCATCCGCACGAACGTCAACTTCAAGGCGTATCTTACCAACCCTACAATCTCCCGGGGCGCGAAGGTGGACATGATCGACAAGGCCTTCGACGTCAAGTCCAAAACCTCGTCCGTAACGAAGAACCTTCTTCTCACCATGGCCGGTAACGCCAGGTTGGGTGACACTGAGAAGGTAAAACTTCAACAGGCTAAATACTGTTCCCAGACTACATGAAAGTCTAAGAGCCCCGATAAGCAAAAAGGTGGTTATGTTATACTTTGTATGGCGAAAGCGATAAGCTTTTTTTTTTGTGTAATGGTTCGAAGTAGTTCGCGTGGTAACACGTAATGAGCGCCCAAATGTTGGAGGTGTAAGAGATAGGAACGTTGCTCCGTCTCGAAAGGGATGTATGGCCAATGGCCAAATGCTAGCATCAAATGAGTACGCCCCCTCTCCCCCTTCTCTGCTCCTCAGCCACCAAGTTTTATTGCCGCAGACTTAAGTCTACGAGTCCCCCTTCGCCCCTCAACTGGCATATCAAGTGTAACACCCCGCCCATTTTAAGGACATGCGGCTCCATGGTCTTTAAGTCTACGGCTATGCATGAAATTCGTACCCCCCCCCCCCCCCCCGGTGCGCCTATCAACAGGCTTCTCAAGGTTAATAGCCTCAGACTGAAGTCCAAGAGTCCCCCCCCCCCGTCCGTCCTTCAACATGTTATACAGTCTGAGAGCCCCAAACAAAGTGCAAGAGCCCCCCCCCCCTGACTCGACCCGCCGCGCCGCACCGATCGCTTGCCCTATGAAAGGCGTGCAGTATGGTTGCTGGCGGATTTCGGCCTAGTCCGCTCCGCTCTCGCGTGTTGTGTTCACATTGATCGCATTTTGACTGTTGGACACGCCCCCGCCGCCCGTCTGCATGCTGACGAACCCCCACCCCCCCACCTTGGAGAGAAATTACGCCTGCACTTTGGGGGCAGAAAATACTTGGATTTACCGTGTTGGCAGTACAAAGGTGTAGTGAAAGGGTTGTTAACCACTTGACGAAAAAAACTATACCCACGTTTTGAGGGCGAAAAATACTCGAAATTTTGAGTGGGATGATGTTTGCAGCTTAATATTATTACGTTTGCCGTTTGCGGCCTATCGTAGTGACAAGCTTGAAAGAGGCCATGTGGTTGTCGGTCTCAGGATACGTCGTCGGTTTTGCCAACAGCCTGGTCCGGCGTTCTCCGTGGTTTTCCTTTCCCCGTTTTTTTGAGCAGGTGATCGACGCGTACACCCGCCTGTTGAAGGCGAAGAAGGGCGAGATCGACGCCATTGTCACCACCGCTGAGCCCCTCACCGCTCCCCAGGAGAAGGCCTTGGCCGCAGGTCTCAAGGCGCAGGTACGCTGCTATTCGCGTATTTCCGGTCCGTCCGACAGCTATCTCTTTCTTGTTGTCTTTCTATATTCGTCCTGCAGATGGGGAAAAATGTAGCTTAACCCCTCGAGAGCCCCAAAACCCCTTCCGATATTAATTCCAAGTTATTTGTCCCCAAAAGCGGGCTTGCAGCTATGGAGGGGTTAAGCTCACCGCACTTCCACGTATTTTCACAGCAGTACCGTATTTGGTCGTAGCAACCAGCTAGGGTGATAATGAATTAACGTTTTGCTTGGAAGGCCAACCAACCCAGGGGGGTGGTGTCGTGGTATAACATCTACAAACCGGCCGTTTTTTTTTCGTTCTTGTTTTTTTGTCACGTGGGGTGATTGGTTCCTTCTTGTGGGTGGCGTCTTAGAGAAGGGTGGTATTATAAGCCCAACACTATACCGGTAGTGTTTCACGGCTTGGGTCTGCTTCGATAAAATGGTTGATAGTCCACACTGTTATTAATAGTAACTCTTTATATGGTCTTCCTGCCCAGAAATTTCCGAGGCGGTTGGGGCTGGGGTTGCAGTGGGGGTCTCCCAATAGTGCTGGTTAAATACTGTCACTGCCGGTTGAATAGTGTCACTGTTCTGTGTAGTGCCGGTTGCATAGTGCCGCTTCTCTCTATAGTGCCGGTGGAGTAGTGCCACTGCTCTATATTGTGCCGGTGAAATTGAAATACAGGCGAGGGGAGTCCCAATAGCGCCGGTGCATAGCGCCACTGCTCTCTATCGTGCCGGTGAAATCGAAATACAGGCGAGGGGAGTCCCAATAGTGCCTGTGCATAGCGCCACTGCTCTCTGTAGTACCGGTGAAATATTTCTTGGCGCGACTGGAACTCTCTTCCCCAGCCCAATTACCCAGCACTACATGTATCTCATAAACATGTGCCTTCAATTTCTTTTTTGTGCTCGAGGTGGGCGCACACGAGACGATCGTTCTTCAGACGCAGGTCGACAAGACTCTGGTGGGAGGGTTGACGGTTCAGATCGGCGACAAGTTCATGGACCTTTCCATTTCGAGCAAGATCGCGTCCATGAAGGTATGTATGTATGTATGTATGTATGTGTTACGGAGGCATGCGGGAGTACGGGTGCATGGGTATTTTCTTAGGCTCCTCTGTTGAGGCGTCCTACCGGCTATATATGGTATATTTAACCGAAAAACTGGCTTGAGCGAGAAATAGTGAGAGTGCAACTCGATGAACACCATCATTTTCTGGGGCTCCTCGCTTGAGTGTGTTTTTTTATAGTGTACATTATTACACCCAAAACACCGATTTTGAGAAAATACGAAAATGCAACCTGACGAACAGCAGACATCCCTTTCCCCTAGCCTAGATCAGTGATGAATACTATCATGTTAAGCGCAAATTGTATTGTAACAACGATTGGTACCAGGTACTTCGTTAGTCAGGAGCCCAGCCGCGTCAGTCCATAATGTTTGTGCCGAAAAGTACTGCTCCTACGTCGTAGCACGGGCGGGCCTATGTGCGGCGCGCCGGCTTTTCCCGGAGGCACAGCAACGTAGCGGCGTGCGGCGTAAGTATTGCCAGTGTTGGCGATAGGTTCTCCGGTGGATTCCTCCGAAAATAGGTTACTTTAATTACCCCCTGTTTTTCGGAGCATCTGTGCAAGGTTTCGCACATCAGACAGGCCAGATCCCCATGTTATGATCTAGATCTGCCAGGGAGGATGTATCCGTGATCTATTATGATCTGAACATGATGTAGATCTTTCAGGGGAGCCGTGATCCTGACTGTATGATCTTCGCCATGTAGATCGTGCTTTTCGGGGTGGGGTATGTTAGACGCGGCCCTTGCGCACATGCATGCCTTGTGGGATCTGTACGATACGACTCTTGCTCGATATCTCGGAACGGCAAATGCAGGATATACAAGGCGTAGATCGTGGTCTGCCTTATGTTTGTGGTTGTGTGTATGACTTTCATGTAAGGTTGGTGCAAGTAAGGTGGACGTGTATGGCAAGGCTAACGTGTATGAAATGTTCCAAGTATATCGAAAGACTTGAAAATGGTATAGTGAAAGAGTAAGTACTGACATCCATGCTTCTACAGGGGCTAATGTTGTTTGCCCCCCCCCCCCGCCCCCCCCGGCCCGGTTTGCACACGCCTCCTACCTCCCTCCATCCCTCCATCCCTCCTTCCCCCCCCCCTCGTTGTGTTGCGCAGACCCTCATGCAAGACTCCGCCTCGAGCTGAGGGCTTATTTCTCTCGAAGCTTTGTGCTTGAGCTTATTGATCTCGATACTTATTAGTCTCGATCGTACTAGTCTCGACGCATTCTACTGGAAGGGGGTGGAGCGGGGCAGCCAGCAGCAAGCTCTTAGCTAAACGGGGTCCTGCTCTACCCGTTGCTACGACGCCGTTAGGGCCTCGTTGCGTCAGGCCTCGCTTTGTTGCCTCAGACGTTCTGGACTGCCTGAAAGTGGGGAGGACGGGGGGGGCGGGATAGCTCTAAGTTTTTGGGCAGCGCCTCACACAGTAGCGGGGATGGGGGGAAGAGGGGATTGTAGCTGTTTGGGCAGGCCAAACAGAGTTAATTGCTACCTTTTCGTTGCGGCGGCTGCGTGACGACGATAACTTGACTCTTCAAAAAGACACGCACTTGTTTTGGAAAATAAATACTTGGAATTAGTGTGGGATAATTTTTGCACTCCGCAAAGGTTGTTCAAGTAGGGAGTGGAGAGGTTTCGTCTTTTTTTGCGGGCAGTTTGGCCCCTTTTTTACCTTTCAGCCGTCCTTCGTTCGTCGCGCTTGGAAGTTGTTTTCGGAAAAAGGAGAAGGAAAAGCGATGCTGAACATAATTGAGAGCAGCCTCTCGCTTGGATGAGGACGATCCTGAGACTAAGACTGCTCTGACTCGTTACATAGAAATCACATGGCTTGGGGACAAAACCCACATGACGTGGGGAGAAAACTCACATGACGTGGGGAGAAAAGCCACATCTTGTGGTCATGCATGAAAATGAAAACCACACGTTGATCATTCTGCCATGTAAATGTGTCTTCACGCGTTGGTGTTTTCTTTTAGATCCAGCAGATCAGATTCTCTCTACATGTATAACTATAACAATATTAATATAGTCTACATAAATAACCCATCCGCTGATTAATTTCGAACAAATCGAACAAATCCGAGTTTTCTAGTTGTTTCGACGGGGGGCGCTGAAAAAACATGAACAAAGATGCCCCTTCGAGTTGCCTACAGCGTCCGCCCACGATCAACGCTCACAACTTGACGACAGCTGTTGCCAACGCGCGAGTTCGTAGTGACAGAGTCATAGTGACAGGATCATAGTGACTGAGTCATAGTGACAGAGTCACAGTGACAAGTGACAGACTCATCGCGCTCCAGGGGTGCACCAAAACTGTCACCAAAATATTTTTTATAAAAACTGTCTCAGCTCTCCTATTCTAATAACATAATTTTTAGGAGCTAGGGAGCTCAATGTCTCTTTTGACACAATAAGGAGCTCAATGTTTCACCCGAAGCATGATGATTTCGATTAGTCTACTACTACTTTGGCTCACTCACAACCAGACCAACGTTTTTTGTTTTTGTTTTGTTTTTTTGTACGCGCTACTGCTGCTTGTAGTCCAAAGCCAAAAATACTCGTAAAATTGCCGTACGTACTCACCGATGTTCCACAGATGTTTTGAGGTCAATCCAAAAAATGCAACCCACTGCCGGGACGACTCTCAGCTATGCTATGCTATGCTATATAGATGCTATGCTGTGCTGTGCTATGCTACGCAGGGTGGGTGCGAGGTGCCTGCGTGACTCGCCGTACCTGTTCAAACGCAGGCGACTGCAGTCTGTCTGTCTGTCTTGCGTCTATACCGTATACAGCAGTGCCATGATGCATGTTGTATGGCTGCAGCATGCATGGCATGTAACACCATGCATGCATGTGTGATGTTAGGACGCTTTTAAAGCTTCGAGCTGTGTTCGTTTTGTCCTCCGTCGTCGAGTTGTCATTCTCTACCCCCCCCCCCCCCTGCCTCTCTGACCAATATGGTATCCCGTACGACACATTTTGTTTTTTGTTGTTCCCATGGCAGGAGCATAACAGCATCGACTTCTACTTGTCCCAACGATCGATTATCGCCGATGCTGCTCCTGCCTACACATAATAACGAGATACCATGTGCTGCATGTATGTGTTATACGCATACAATCGCAAACAAGCACTGTATTATTGTTGCGTCTGGTGTGTGCTACACTGCAGTAGTAGTAGGGAGAAAAGAGAAATGGTGACGAAAAGCAAAAAAGGAAACCGTTCAACTACGCTGCAATTCACCCCCCCCCCGCCCCAACGCCCCCTCTTTCCCCACCACCCCGCACCATCGCCAAGATCTAGCACCACGCGTATAGCAAACCCCTACATCTATGCGACCTAAAGATGTTGAAAAAAAAAAAACTCCCCCCTACCCCCTCGAACGGTCCGCCCTCTCCTCACCTGGTTGTACGACTTTCAGGATGGGATTTATAGTTTCCACGTACAGATTGAGCTGCTCCGCCCGTTCCGTCCCCCTCCCCCTCCCCCGCTCCCTCTTGATCAAACCCAGCCCCCCTCGTCCTTAAAAACTCCGCCCTCCCCTCACCGGTTGTTCGACTCACAGGATTCACTTGATAAAGTTATGCATTTCCTTCCACAGCTGTCAGATTTTGTCCCCCTCAAAAACGTTTTTTTTTTATAGTTTCCGCGCACAGACTGACTAACATCACCCTGTTGACCCTGATAGGTACACTGTAGTTCCAAGGGGAGTCGCCGACCTATATCCTTAATGAGGACACGTGTAAACCCGTAATAATACGCGCGATCGGAGTATCACACACAGCTTGCAAAGATGAGTATCGACAAAATCTTCGATCTCACAGGCTGCAGTGTATTTTTATTTTTATAATATACAGACTATGACTTTCACTCACTCGCATTAATAGCACGACTACGGCGCACCAGGCACGAAGCGGTCTAACCAACGGCTAATGGTAGCCACGCCCAACCCAACCGTAACATGAAACCGCTTCATCCTCGAACGACACGAAATATATATACGAAACGCGAAAGGCCTGACTACGAACCGCTCATTATCTCGCCGCAGTTTATTCTTGCGGCTGGAGAGCGAGACTGGAGAGCGAGTGGAAATTGGGATGCACCCGGCAGCAAGGGGCCGGCAGTGAAAAGTGTAGGGTAAGGAGGGTAAAGCGCGATGTGCGACAACAAGGTGATACCAGATATGACAGGTGCTCGTCCCGACTCGAAGATTTCGTTGGTGCGCTTCGACCCCGCCAAGGAGATGGAAGTGCTAAGGGTAAGAAAATGCCACCTTATCATTACGATGCCTGGGTGTATAACACGTCCAGTATAGATAGACTATACGATATATCGTATCCAGCTTGCGTCCTACAGCAGCAGCAGTAGTTGTAAGATGAGCACCAAAATAAGAGGGTTGCTTTCTCTCTCCAGAAGCTCGCAGGACGGCGATCAACGCGTCGGCGTAAGACGACTGCTATATAGTCTAGACTAGACTATAGGGATACGGAGTATTTACTGCCAGGTTTGCCCATTGAGCAGGTTGTTGTTGTTGTTGTTCTCACATTAACTCGCATAATCAAGTCCGTGGTCACAGAACAGGCTCCAGTCACTCTGGAGCTGAGGAATACCCCAGGGAAAACACACACACAACCCAAGGTGGTACACGCATATATCACAGCTGACGCAATTCATGCCTCCACCAGAAACATATAAAAAAAGTGAAATCGGGAGTCAGTGTACGATGTGCCAGGTCCAGGCCGGTGCATACGTCTCACTACTCACGCCTGGAGAAACCAAATATTCCGATTGCCACCCAAGGAAGACTACCACGTATATATTACACGTAGTATCTATCACTACGCATACGCACGACAGGCATGAGTCAATTGGAGAAAAAGAAACAAAGAAAAGAAAAGAAGATAAAGGAAAGGAAAGAAAAGAGAAAAAAAAAAACGAAACAAGACGAAAAAGGCAAGCAAAGAGAAGAAAAAGACAAGAAAAGCAAGAAAAGACAAGACAGGAAAGCAAGGAAAGAAGAAGAGAAAAAAAGAAAAAAGAAATAGAAAAAGAAAAGAAAGAAAAATGTCATACTAGCAGACCCTAGGAACTGGCTAAGGATGGCATTGGGCTAACAGAGGGTATCACGTCCATCATCAATGGCACCTGGGAGAGAACGCAACATGGCGAAGAAGTCAGGGCGGTCTTATGCTATGTTGTGATGGCCATTAGAAAGCCCACAACTTTCAATACGATGATGGCCAAACCCAGACTTCAGTCTCTTGGGCATGACGCTCCCCCTTTCGCCCCTCCCCCCTTCCTCCCTTTCCCCCTCCCCCCTCCCCCCCTCCCCCCTACCCCCCCTCCCCCCTCCCCCCCTCCCCCAATCCCCTCCCCGCCCCCCCCCCCTTCCCCCTCCCCCCGGCCGCTTAGAGATGCCAACGGTGGATGACGCTGTAGCAGTCTTCGCGCGTCGCTCTGCAGCTTTGCGTCTCTCCGTTTCATGCCAATTCCGCATGAACAACTCGGCTCCCTCCTCTACTCTTCGAAACCATCTGCCAGCCTTCTGAGCAGCCTTTCGCCATCCTTCGAATTTCATTCCAAAAACCGACATATCCTCCTTCAGATGATCCATCCAGTCTTTCTCTTGCCCCCCTGAGTAGCTTTTACCCGCAACAAACTCCCCAAACATCACCCTCTGTGGCAGACGCTCCTCCCCCATGCGTGCCACGAATCCCGCAAACAAAATCCTCCGTTTGCGCACTATCACCTCAACGCTCTCGGAATCTGTCTGGGCAAGCGCGTCGGCGTACGAACGGTGTGGTCGTCGCGCTTCCGTTTCCGCCATCCAAGGCATCGGAGGAGCATGGAGCGGTGAACCCGACGTAGCCTGTCATAGTCAGGCTTCTTCGGGCTCCACGTCATGCAACCGTACAGCAGTGTCTCGACCACCTCAGCTTTCAGCAACCGCACCTTCAACCGTAAACGCACACCCGGGCGATCATAGATTTCCATCTTGTACCGCTGGAAACACGCCCAGGCCCTCTGAAGACGCCGCGTTATTTCAGTGCTAAGGTTTCTCTCTGCGGTGATAGCCCCGCCCAAGTATACAAACTGGATTGTTTGTTTGTAAACCTGGCCGGCTGCATTGATCGTGAAGGACACCTTCCCCCCGCTTTTGGTTTCCAGGCACATTATCTCTGTTTTTGCCTCGGATACTGTAAGCCCGAACGACGAACACGCAGTCACGATCGTCGTCATCACCCTCTCCAGACCTTCTGATGATCGCGATACGATGCCCGCATCGTCCGCGTACAGCATACCCCACAATCTCTGCACCCCCTCCCCCTCCTTCCCCCTCCGTCCGTCGACTTTGCCTGTGCGTGAAGTGCCCTTCTTCTCGCCTTCCTTCTTTCGTTGAAGCTGCACCATGTTGTCCGTGATGGCTGCATCGGCGAGGAAGCGTTTCCCGGCCACACGCAGTACCGCAGTGAAAAACATGTTGAACAGCAGTGGCGCGAGCACGCATCCTTGCCTGAGACCTTGCCCCACGTCGAACTTATCCGAGCACTCTCCATCATCCAGCCGCACGCATGCTTGCATACCGTCGTGGAATTGGCGGATGACGGCGAGCATTCTCGGTGGCACGCCAAAACGAGCAAGGACATCCCACAAAAGGCTTCGGTCGACGGAGTCTTATGCTTTGGTGAGGTCGATAAAGCACATGTACAAGGGGGTGTCCTTCTTCCGCGCCAGTTCCTGCAGTCGTCGTACTACGAACATCATGTCGACCGTCGAGCGTTGGGGTCTGAACCCACACTGTTCCTCCGGCAGAATGTTCTCGCGTTCGCAATAGTCACTCAGGCGACCCGCGATGACTTTGAGGAGTACTTTACCGGCGTGACCCACGAGGGAGATGCCACGATAATATATCGTGTCTAGACTAGGTTATATGGTCGGGATCATCCACACACAGCGTTTATGCTGTGATGTGATGAATTCTTGTTGATGCCTGTCCAAGCACGAGCAACACGTCGAGAAACGTGCGCAACCACACAAAAATAACTACCTGGTCCTGGTACGTGTTGTATGTTCGCGCATGCGGACGTCCCTTCCCCCGGTTTCCTGCGTGTTTACCGTCCGTACCAACGAAAACAAGACATGAACTAACTAAAACAAGATTGCGTATAGAATGCGTGTGGCTAAACTCGATAGGATGACGGCACCACTTTCATGCAAATACATGTGTTTGTTGCAAGACAAAATACCTCGTCGGAATCCTAGAACTGCAGCAGCGCTAAATCGCAGGTCGCACGCTATTTTATTAATATCGAACCACCAGGTAGTTTATAGTATCAGGATCTTACATGTGTGAGGGTGAAAGGCGTTGTCGGACCAACCGCAATAGACCACACCCCAATTTTGATTGGCCAGTCCTAATCCCACCCCACACCCTGACCCCACCCCCTACGTTTTTGGGGCTAGGTTATAGGGCTTAGGCTTCTGGTTGGGTCGCGACCCGATCCCACCCGGAAGCCGTGAACGCGTAAGCGCGAAGCGTGATCGTGTGGGGCTTGCAACTTTTAATAGGGCCTGCTGCGGTTCTATAGGATTGCAAGTAGCTGCGCCCTTGTCGAAATATATTATTGACGGTGTGATCGTCCCTTTGGCCTCGTTCGTTTTCCTGTCGCTGGCGCTTCCTACTGTAGGCCCCATACGAGTACGACGGAACTTTCCGTTTTGTTGATATAATAGCAGAATATACGACGCACTCTCTCTGTCTCTCCCCTCTCCGTATGAGATCACGACGGTACAATAAACTGGCGAACAATTGCAACTAAGTTCGCATGCAGAAGCCGCATGCATGTAGGTCTCCTTTTTTGTATCCGCTTTTGTTACTTGACTTCCCAGCCCAAGTAGCGGCGGCACGCTGAACAAGCTACGATCTTTCTTTTTGACACAGCAGATCAACGTCTGCTCAGGTCTACAAGGTTAAGGTTACCATAAATGATAGATATACTCGTACCACTCGCGGTTGTTGCGCTTGCTTGTGTTTATGTTTTCATCGCGCATACCAGAGGCGCATACAATTCTTACTCTTTTGTGAGTTTGCTTTCGCCGCCGAAATAAATGAAGGCGTGCGAAGGCGTGAGTTGTTGACAGCATCGTTGCACATAGAAACTAGGCCCATACCCTATTGATATTCAGATCGACCAGCAGCATTCTGAGACAGTCAATACTCGCGAGACGATCAGAGGACAGCCAGTCGTCATTCATCACCAGGCGATACGAATCTCGACGAACAATATCGACGAGGAGCGGGAATGTTGAACCGACCAGATGGACTACAAAGAAAAAAACATACCTGGTATCAATGTAGTCTAAGCATCGATCGAGAGGGAGAAGAGAAGAAGCGCCTGTACCCACACAGCTTGTTTAGAAGCTCGTTGGGGGTAAAACCTTTGTAGAACATGAGAACATGCCGGGGGGGTTGAGCTGGAACATGAATGATAAATACCAAGACAAACGGAGCTTCGCGCAATCTCGGCAACGGAATCGGAAAAAATTCTGAAGCGGGCATTGTTGCCGAAAGGACCGGACCTGGAAAATGTCATCATTCTACTTTTTTCTGCTAAACTCGCTGCTTTAACCCGTTCGTCTGTGTTGTTTGTACCTAAAAAATCTCACCCGTTTTTATTCATTTTGAACTATTGTGCGGCAGGTCAAGACGAGTAAACTTCGGGGGCAAAAAGTCCCGTTGGGGGAATTTCCGGAAATATAAAAAGTGACCGCCGTGGCTACGAGCATAAGTTTGTGAAGGTATTAGTCTAGTGGGGTATTAGTCCGTTTGACCACTTGGAAAAGGTCAACCAATAGCTTACCCAAACTAAGCCTTATCACACTTCCCCCCCTGACACGGCGGGATACCAGGTCGGCCGGATATACGGGCGGACCTGTCTATATCCAAGCGGTTTCATTCCCTGGGTATACCGGGGAAAGTATTTTTTCAAGTTCGACATGGGGAAAGTCTGAAAAAGTATATTATTGTGGATGGTGGGATTTGAACCCACGACCCAAAAAACTCATGGTCTGTCGACGACGCCATTTGTGAAGGTATTCGTGAGGTATTAGTCCGTTTGACCACGTACAAAAGGTTAACCAATAGCTTGCCAAAACCAAGCCTTATAACACTCGTCGTCGTGCCCGAGTGGTTGAGGGAATGGATTGGAAACCCATTGTGATTTCACGCGCAGGTTCTAGTCCTGCCGACGACGTCATGTATAATAAGATTAAAGGGCTGTTACAGACACAGGCCACCCTTTGCAGGTTTCTCTACTAGGCAGGTTCCACGTTGGTCACTCACTTCTCCTAGATAAACTCTTGTTTTAATTCCACACTCGCCACGGACGAACTGAATAGCGTTTAATTCCGCGAGGCAAAATCATCGTCCCCTTTTTCCCATATGCACATGCCTTCAAAGGCATGTGGCACCCTTATACATCCAGCCGTATCCCGTATCTTACGCCTTGTTAGGCTCCCAGGGGAATACAATAAACAACACAGAAAAAAGCGCCTCTTATCTGATACTTGGTATATGCCTGGTACGAGTTTAAACAATTCCAAGTGGCTGTCTTCTATTCATATTTTCATCACATAAATAATCAGGCATCGTTGTTCGAGTATATGCGGCAGGTGTACCCAAATTGACCAAGGTCCCCAATGGTTATTTACTAAGAATATTGTAACGACGCTATTGTCTATAGCTCAGGTGACACCATCGTCTATGCATCTATTATTAGTAAACGACCTTTTATGAAGGTCGCCTCCTCCGGTGATGTCGGCTTTGTCTTGGTCTTGGACGGGATTGGCCGAGGCCGAGACTCGCTTGTTCTTTCGTGCATGTGGCAAGGAGGTGCCTTCACAAACCTCTCTCGCGTTAAGCGAGGGGAGATTTTTATAGAGTGAGATGAGGGAGCTTGGGTCGTTCTCGTAAAAAAGGACCCTGGGCTCCCGGTTGCATTCGGGTTTGATAATGCTGAGCGTCAACCATTATGAAGAGCCATTATTGATGGCAGGTCTGATAGACCGGTGTTTGTTAACGCGTCTTCATGGTTGGCATTTGTGATCGGAGATTGACGGTATCATCTACGTACCCTGTCCTCCACATCGCCCCCTCCTTCATGCGCCTCAAGCCCATCTCCGCTAAGGATGTATGTGACTCTGGTGCGATCATTTCGGGAGGGGATTGACTATGGTAGGTGGAGGTGGAACGAGGTCTTAACTCCGAATTATTGCTGCCGGCCCGTACTGGAGAGGGGGAAGGAGGGCCCGCTATGTGTCCCCGGATCTGAGTTACTTCTGGAAGGGAGCGCGAGAGTAGTGCGAGGACAATAAATGGGATGCAAAAATAAAATAAAATAAAACTCATAGGTTATCTTTGAAGTATTGAGCTCCTGCATCTAATACGCAGGTAGAATATTTTGCTCGTATCCACCTCGGGTTCCTCCCCCACCTAAAAATCCAAATCTGCCAGAGTAATAAACACTACCCGGCAGGTGATATCACCTCTTTACCTTTCGAGCTACCCATGCGGTAGCTCCAACTTCATTTATTATATTATGGTCTTCAAGTTCAAATTCACTTCCCGCCCGCCCCCTCCTTCCCCGTCACTCCCACCATCGCCTAGACCTAGCACAGCGTACAGTAAGCTCCTACACATTTATTCGACCTAAAGCGGCTGGAACCCCCCCCCCCCCCCCGCCCCCCCCTCCTTTTCGACCCCCGCTCCTCCGCCCCCCCCCCCCCCCCTCACCGGTTGTACGACTCACAGGATATACATGATAAAGTGATGCATTCCTTCCGCAGCCGTCAGATTGGTTCCCCTCAAAGAGGGTTTTATCATTTCCGCGCACAGAATGACCCCCCCCCCCTCCTTTTCAACGCCCCCCCCCCTCCCGCCCCCCTAATGCTAGAGGTGTCTGTATTAGGAGTAGGAACGGTGCTCCGTCTCGAAAGGGATGCGTGGTCAATGGTCAAATGACTAAGGCAAGCAACACATGAGTACCCCCCCCCCCCCCCCGTGCCCCCCGGGGAATGATCGCATCACGTAGTGTGAATATGGTAAGCCACCCACGAGGCAGGTACATAGTAATACCTATTGCCGTCTCTGGAGTGGCCACACCAGAAAACAAAGTAACTCATTGGAGCTGTCATCCATTACCAAGCAGGAAAGTAGGCACACACAAGGTGCTGAAGTCCGTCTTGCGAGCGGTTCTTGGACGGATGCACCTCATGCTCCATGCGACTCGCCGAACACCTCACGGCGCTTCGCGCTTGGTGAAAGCAATGTGCGCGTGGTTGGTGAAAGCCCGATGTGCTCCGTCCCGGCATAGTAGGGATGCGAGGGTCTATGGTCATACGACTACGGCCATGCATAAACTGAGTACACCCCCCCCACCTCCGCCCCCCCCTTAGAAACTCCGCCCTCCTCTCACCGGTTATACGATTTATAGGAAATAAATGATAAACTGAATCAATGATGATGCGTTTCTTCCACAGCAGCAGCAGTCAGATTTTGTCCCTCTCAAAAACGGGTTTTATAGTTTCCGCGCACAGGTTGATAAACATCACCCTGTTGACCTTGGTACAAGCTACACTGTAGTTCTAAGGGGAGTCGCCGACCTATATCATTAATGAGGACACACAACCCGTAATACGCGCGATCGGAGTATCACACACAGCTTGCAAATAAAATGTGACTTTCGAAGAAAATCTTCGATCTCACAGCTAGCTGCATTTTATGCAGTACGAAGCGTCTTTATGTTTTTGTTTTTTGGTAACATGACACTATGAATTTTAGACTAGGTACATTGAGCAATATTAAAATGTTGTCACAAAAATAACATTTTCTAAAAGTTTCGTCGACGGCAGGACTCGAACCTGCGCGTGAAATCACAATGGGTTTCGAATCCATCCCCTTAACCACTCGGGCACGTCGACCATTTCGCTTCATAAGATCCACCCGACCAATTTTCCTATTAATACTACTACTACTACTGGCGATGAAACATTTTTTTTTGGCAGCTGGTTTTTGGTCGATGCTTCCATGGAAACCCTCTTATTAATAATAGTATAATAATGCTATATTGCACAACAAGCTATCCCTCCCTCAAAACCATTCTTATCGAAGCGAGCTTTGTCTTGAACGAAGAAAAAACGGAAAAAAAGAAGTTTGAAATAAGTACCAAAAAAATGGAAATTAAAAAAAAAATTAAGCTTCTTCATATGTCTGCCTGTTTCACCCTAATGATGTAGCCCCCCCAATAAAATAGGCAGAACGCCTCCGTATTTCCGTACAAATTTCCTAAATATTTTCCAAAATAATTGGGTTTTTTTAAAAACAAAAAAACAGCCTTTTTCGATAATAATCTTGTGACCCTAGCTCCAAGTAGTTAGTGTGTTCCAAAAAGCGCAGCCTATTATACTGAAAAAAACGCGCACATTAATTCCAAGTAGTTTGTCCTCAAAACCATGGGTGCAATTGCATCAGGGTCACATCGAAACCACGCGCACATTAATTCCAAGTAGTTTGCCCTCAAAACCATGGGTGCAAATGCATCAGGGTCACATCGAAACCCGTTCTCTGAAGTGTGCTTGGTCGTTGGTTGACAACAGTATGAGATGTGATACTATTATGTATGGTGTCTCCCTGGGAGGACCTTATCCCTTTTTGATGGATGTTGGCAAGGGTGTTCGGTTTAGGAGGCTTTTTTGTGCGTCAAAATCGATTTTGGTTGTCATGTTTCTACGCTTCAGTGATAATGGTCTCCATTGTCTCTTATACCAACATTTTCGGTGATTGGCGCTCACGCTACACAGTGTCGCGCGGCAAAATCAAACGTGGTGTACTTTGTATAATATTTAGAGTACTATTACCAGTACTATTCACCCTTTTGGGAAGCATTGATCACATTAGACTTGATTATAGTATACACACCAAAAAAGCGCCGAGCGAGAAGTAATCAAGCGTCTAGGAAAAGCTTGAGGCAATCCGCGCATTGTCATGCCTCGCGCTTGCCTCACAGCTTCCTGTGTTGCAGCTGGAACACATCTGCTACACCAGCAGCTCGGATTGATTAATGTTGTCGATGCAGCGATCGTCGTTTGTTTTCGCCATTGCTTCGCGCCTGCAGTTCCAAAGGGATTAATACACCATCAATACACCAAAAGTTTATCAATAGTTGTACCCATAGCATACCTGGTAGTGAACAGAAATAACTTGCATGCCTGGCGGTGGTACTATGCAATACTGAAGGGAGAAGTGGTGGTCTTCCATTGCCATACAGAAAACAGATGGACGTCGTCGGCAGGACTGCTAATAATAAAATACACTCGTGGTCCCTGATTTGTGCACTGCCTTGCCAGATGGCGATGCCCGCACTAAGTGGGACTCCGCACTATCCCGGGATGGTGCAGCAAACTATTGATAACACTATATCGGGCGAGCATGGCCGCCACAAGCGATTCTTACCGCACTAAACTGGGGCACCGCACTAATGGGTACTATTGGTATCGCCTCTCCGCCTTGTTGCATTGTCTATTATCTAGGCCGGAGGTTTTAGACTTCGTCCCTCAACAGCCGCGTGCCGCTTCTGCGTCGGCTAAACTGGCCGTTGCCTTTCCGCCCCGCCTTTCCGCGGGCTATTGCGTGGATCGTGACGACGTCTGTTTTTTTCTTCGTTTTTTGTATCACCTTTTGCGCGCTCAGTGTAGGTCGATCATTACATATGATAGCCAGAGGCACCCCTGCGTAGCAGTAGTCGGTCCCTAGGTCCATACTGCCCAAATTTGCTGCAGCACGGCGCTAACCCGGGACCATGACTGTATAATGATAGTGATGTTTTGCACAATTTGTCAATAACAGCTTATATTATCTGGTGTTTTTTTTTCCTTGTGGTGTTCTTTCTGTTTTTTCTGGGCGATCGATACATGTATTATGCTCATGCCGCACGTTGTCGGATGGCCAACATAGTCATCACACATTTCGCGAACATCGTGTGTGTGTGTGTTTTGTTTGCCCCTCGTTCTTCTCCTGCGGTAGTGTGTTGTTTTAAGAGACGCGCTCCTAGCCGTCCTAGCCGAAGAGAGGCGCAAGTTCATGACTGGCGGCGGGTTGTGCTTGACAACCGTGCTTCAAGCCCTGCTCGAGACCAGGGAAGCCTCGTTGCAGGTCATCGAAGCCATCTCAAGGTATGCGTCGTTACTCAATGGTGATATTTACAGCAGGTAACAGCTAATTATCAGGTAATGGAAACTTCTACGCACCCCGCAACGAAACTTTCATGTTTTCGCCTTGCAAGGCAACAAAGCTCGGTCGCATCACTCCCTTGTCCTTTCCTCAGTGCAATCACTAGACTAGGCGCATGCTACTAATAATGATCTTAAACGCATGCTAGTAGTAGTAATAGCAGCAGTAGTAGTACTAGTAGTAGTATTAGTAGTAGTAGTAGCAGTAGTATCAATAGTAGCAGTAGCAGTAGCAGTAGTAGTAGTAGTAGTAGCAGCAGTAGTAGTGGCAGTAGTAGTACTAGTAGTAGTAGCAGTAGTAGTAGTAGTAGTAGTAGTAGTAGTAGCAGTAGTATCAATAGTAGCAGTAGCAGTAGCAGTAGTAGTAGTAGTAGTAGTAGTAGTAGTAGTAGTAGTAGCAGCAGTAGTAGTGGCAGTAGTAGTATTAGTAGTAGTAGTACTAGTAGTAGTAGTGGTAGTAGTAGTAGTAGTAGTAGTAGTAGTAGTAGTGGTAGTAGTAGTAGTAGTAGTAGTAGTAATAGTAGTAATAGTGTGGTAGGGTTATTCTACATATTTTGGGGCTTCTCGGTTAGGGAGTTCTACGAATACCTTCCATCCTGTTGTTTTATCCTTTTATTCTACCCGAACGGTAAACAGTAAAGTGGAGGTGAAATCAAAGTGCAAACCCGAGGGGACAAAAAACATGGCCTAGGCACACCACGCATAAGGTTTGCAGAGCAAGAGCGAATGAATGCCGTTACGACGCTATGGGGTTACGCACCCAGCGCACCGAAACAGTTTGTTTTCTGTCTTGCAAAGGCAAAATTGGTTAATAAGAAGCGTCGTCATCCAGACAATAATTTATCCGAAAAAGTGCTAAAGTGTTACTGTACCCCCTATCATGCTATTGTGGCATGTGTCGTGCACGCCACACCAACGTTGTCGGTGGAAAAACGCGCCACGTCGTGAACATTTTAAACCTCTGTTCTGTTGTCAATAGTGAAAAAACGCCGTCACTTTTTGAGAATATTTGTGGGCTCCGCGTGATCGTTCAGTGTTCAGCGATGTTCTCGGTGTTTTTTTAGGGTGACTTTTTCTGCAGGGTCAAGAAAATATGGTCGGCTGTACAACAGTGTTCAGAGGAGGAGGAGGAGGAGGAGGGGGGGGCAAGTCCAAGTCCTACAGTCGAGATCGCCACATTCGACCCCATTACACCCACGAGCCAGCTTTATCCCTAATTTTGGCTAATAATATTAATAGATAGCTTAAGCGTCTCCAGCATGCACCGTGAGGGTCAAAACTGAGGTCATTTCGGGGACAGCGAAACGGCAAAACATGCCACCGCTCACATTCGCCAGAAGAATAGTCAGCGGCAAAGTATGAATCACGGCCGTATTAAGCACCTGGTGTCGTCCTGGTTGTCTTTCTACACGCACGAGTGGCCAGTCAACTACTTTGCCTGTGCCACACCCGAAGACGTCACATACATTGTGGGCCACGGTCCGACCGCAGATTAAGCAAGAAGACGGAATATATTTTGTGAACCTTCTGATGTTCCCTTACAGGTAGTATATTTTTCCTCATTCATTCACACGTTTGACAAACAACAACTATGTTGACCAAAGATGTCAGGACACGGCACTTTCATCCCTTGACTTGACCGACGCCAATTTTCCGATCACTTGTACCTTGACTGACGCCAAACTACTAGCTTTTAGAGTGTAACGATCGGTTTGACACCCTTGACTGCTGGACATTTTCCCTTGACTGGCCTGACTGACATAGTTGGTTTTGACGGATGCCACCCGGGCAAGACCGCTGTGAAACTCATGACATGTCCTTGCCGGTAGCTTTGTTTTCCTTCGCCCCTGCGACCATCCACCATCAAACAGGTTTCCCTCATTTCTTCGATATGTACCAAACACGCGATTGATGGATACTCCGCGCGCACAAACTGTTAGAACATCCATGAGTTGGCGACTCGCTCCCATCCAACCGGAATCCCTCGAAACAAGAGGGGAAAACTGCGATCTGACCGTAGCGACGGACGTCGGTTTCCTCGTCACCGAGTTACACGACTCTAGTTTATTTCTCTCCTGATCCCCTCCGATAGATACTGCAATTCCGGCTGATGTACACCGCGGTTCAAAAATTGTTGTACCAAAAGGTGGCGTTTCACTCTCGTCAAACCGGAATCGTTCGACGTGAGAGGGAAAAACTACGCCCTGACCATGACCACGGATGTCGGTTTCCTGGCCACCGGGCTGACCCCTCTTAAGGAGGCGTTTGGCATCGAAATGGGCACTGGAAACCCCTTCGCGCTTCCTTGCGTCGCATCGTCCATCAACACAGCCACCAGCACCGGCATCGGCAGTAAAGCTAAACGTGAAACTGTCAGAGTCAGGGTTCCCGCCGTCGGTAGTCCGACGGAAAAAACTGGATCGCCTCCGCCACAGGGGCCACCGCCTGGTGCGGTGGCTGGGAGCGATCGAAAGGGGGTGAGAATGCGTGCATGCATCCATGAAAAGCCCCCCCCCCTACTTTTAGAGTTGTCGACGTGTGCTTGGATGGGCCTTTGGCGTGCAGAAACAAAAAACGCAGCAACTGCTGTGTAGGTGCGTTGCTGTTGCGGACGACAGTTTTGCAGCTCGTTCGGTTGTTGGTTCGTTCGTTCCTGACGATGGGTTGATTGCAAACGGCCACGGCGGTGCCGCAGCAAAACACCGAACAAACTAAGCCCTCGATGAAATCTGCGGACAGATTTGTCCCAACAAGCATTCACCAAGCTTTCGATAGAGGAAGCGCTTTTTGGACGTTTTGTTTCGAGACTGACAAGTTCTCCTTGACGCGAAGTGGTGGGAGTGTCGTTCTTGTTTTTTTCGCAAAAAGTGAAACATTTTTATACCTAGGCCATCGGGTTGCGCTCTTCAGTTTACTTTTCAGTTTACTTAAAAACAGCTTTTGGGTGGGGTGTTTGATAGAGCACTTTACTGCCCAGTGAGTGGTTAGGAGCCTTAAGACAAAAAATCGTGCACATCTACTGCAGCATGTGTCAGCTAATAACGCCCACGGCAACTAACAACGTCATTTGCGTACCGCAGAAGCGGCGCGGTGAGCACTTTCCGAACGCTCGAAACGAGACTGGAAAAGACAGTTTACCTCCTCCAACGAGACAAATAAATGCTATCCCGATGCAATACAGCGAGTATACTAGTGCTTATAGGACTATAACCAACACAACAATGTGCACGTCGGGGCTCGAAGCGTCCCTTTTCTGCCCCCCTCCATAGCCTCATGCTAACCCTCAGCCAAGCGACGCAATCCGATCCAACCCAGCCCAACCTAAACCGTCCCTGACACAGGAGGCCGGCCGGAGAACATTATCACCCTCCGCAAGACCGATTTCATCGACCAAACTCAGAGGCAAACGGATTGTCCTTAAGGAAAACGCGAAAAACACCCCGAGCGGTAGCAACGCCGTCGGCATCAAAAGTCAGGGGATCGAGGGAGAATCTCAACCACTGTCATCGACCTGCATCGAGGAGGGTGGTGGAGATGGAGGTCTCGGGGCGGAGGAGAGGATGGCAGGGGGTGGATATGCTGGGGCGGCGGAGGGGGGGGTAGGGGACGGAGGTATCGCCGTGGGGGAGGGGGGGGTGGTAGGAGAGAGAAGCAGCAGTGGCACCAACTCTCTGCGAGAGGTGCTGTTGAAGTTGGGCGAGTTTGGTGCCGAACAGCGGGAGCGGCTGGAGAGGGCGCAGCGCTTCCTCGAGGCGGAGATTGCGAGGTTCGTTGACGTGCGTGAGGCGCCCGCTGCCCGCTTTTTCAATAATTTTGTCGTTTGTAAAAAATAGAGGCTCTTTCTCTCAGAAAACAATACGTAAGTTTGACCAAAGAAGAGGTGTCAGGCGAGAAACGAAGTAAATTGTCCTTTGCCGTTTCTTACCATCGGGTGCTTTCTGTAGCGGCGGTCACACAAGGGAGACGCGACGAGATATTGCGCCACCATCGACTTGGTCGACCCACAATATGGTCGGGAACCCTAGCATTCCCCCACCGTCGATAACGTTCGCTCATACATCTTCTCCTGGGGTCAAACACTCGTGCAGTGGCGTACCCACTTCAAGACCACCCCGTGACAACCCAATTTAAGTGGTCGTATATCTACCCATGGTCTTATCTTTGACTACCATAACAATGATCCCATATAATTCCAAGTACCTATTTTCTCAGGACACGCCGATTTAGCTGGTCCTACCTCGCAAAAAGTATCAAACCTGGTGGTCTTGAACCGGATGGTCTTAAACGGAGTACACCACTTTAATGTATTTCACAACACTAAAGCTCTGCTCGCCGCTCGTCGACAACCCCCTTTTTTGACATGAATATGAATAGTAATAATGGGGATCGGAAACGGCGACTCAAGCGACTTAGTGCCATAGGTAGTGCATTGACATTGTAGGTATGTATAACGTGTAACGTTTTGCTCACTGAACGGCAAACTCCCACGTAACCATCAAACTACCGTAACAATAATAGAACTACTACTACACACGTCAACACGTTAGACAGATTGGTTCCCATCTTAAGATCTAGATCTTTCAGGAAGATCTGTATGATCTGTATGGTCTATCTCATGTTACCGGCTGGGACCCCGTACGATCTGCATGATCTAGCAAATGTTTCCTGGGTTGGATGTGCTGTCTATACATAATATACAGATCCTGCACAAGATGTCATAACGCAGCTATAGGACCCCACCAAAGATTATCTAGATCGTGATCTACCCAAGGTGTTTATTAATATTAGTTTAATAAATGTGGTAGACTAATTATCCAACTAAAAAAATCCAAGTACTTTGCCTCCAAAGTGTTGGTGCGGTTGCTCCAGGGTACCCGCCACAAATAAATACCAGGTTACTATATAGAACAGTAAAATAAAGCGTGTGTTGATTGCGGCTTTTGACAGGAGCGACGCCAAGCCACGGGAAGAATCTTGGTGGGGCTACCACCGCTGGACGGCACGCCCGTGGATACCCGGCGCGCACCTCCCTCCCGGCTGAAACTACTACAGCGGACGCCCGTAGGCCACGTTCGGCCGTCACAGACCAGAGGCGTTTTCTTTGAAGAACGTTGTTAAGCTTTTGGCTTTAGCACCCAAAAAAAACGTTTTGGATTGTAGTGCAGCGCCAAGGTCCGTCATTGACTTGATTTTCCCTAGGTGTTCATATTTAATGTTGATGGAGGCATGGATTGCGTATTTTTTTTTGGACCTAACAGCATGTTGGTAAAAACGATTTGCACTGCCTCCTGCTGCCGCGCACTGCTTCATTCGGTGCGTACGCACTCGCCGACCGGGAACTGTTACGGAGTGCTCTGCGTAAATGTGTAAGCTACAGATCAGACGTGACACGATGTCAGTTCTCTTTGATGAACTGCATGATGTGTCATGCCATAGACTCATAGCTCTCTCTTAGATTGCTCTCGCATACATAGTCGATGCTTTCACAGTGAAAGCATCGCACCCCGGATGTGTGTGTCTTCCATAGCGTACGGTATCTGATCTTGTGTGACGTGTTGAGCAATGAGCAAATAATGGCGAATACCTGAGATGCCATCAGTCATGGAGGTAACCGACCTACCCAGCACCGACACCCTTCGACCCGACAGCACACCTTCACAATTGGCGTCGTCGGCAGGACGCCCCAACAACACATCTTCACAGAACTTTGTTAAACCGTTTTCGGATCCATGTATCGTGCGTAGTGACCTGAAAAACGGCGATTGTAAAATATTATCAAGCTTCTTGGAAGAGCGTACAGCCAAACGAGTGTCACCGTGCTTGCGTGCGCGCGTCGCACGGCTCCTCGCACTCGGACACGTCTCCTTCCCCAACATTCCAGGCCTCTTCGTGTAGTCGACTGGCTCTGTAATCAAGTCACTTTTTTCGACGTCTTCTCTCTTTGTGCAGTGCCCACAAAGGGGTTAGCAGGGTGCTGCACTCTAGTAGCTGCAGACCTGCAGCTGCCGATCGGTGGTGTTGCACGGTACTTGACCAGAGAGCGAACCGGCCGACGTTTTTTCGCTATGTTTAGGACGCTTGGTGTTTTGAATCTATTGGATTTTTCGTTTTCCTGGTTGAATTTGTCACATTTTCGCTGCCTCTTGTAGTAACTCTGTTCGTGCACTCTGCAGGGTGGTTCGCGTTTTGCTGCCTTGCCTGGTTGGGTGTTTGGTTGGTCTGGGTGATTGATAGATTGATTGATTGCTTGATCGATGGATTGGTTGATAGATTGGCCGAGTGATGGATTGGTTGATCGATTGGTTGATTGACTATATCCATTCGTTGGTTGATGGATGGATCAATTGATTGATTGATTGATTGATTGATTTATTGGTTGATTGATTGATTGATTGATATATTGACAGGTTGGTTTACGTGAAGGACGGTCATTTTGACGGGTGGTAGGTGGTGGTGCCTTTGATTGTCACTCCTCCGGGGTATACTTCCTTCTTCAACATAAAAATATCAACGATGCCACAAAACACATTTCAGCGTTCGAGCATAAAAAAACTTACCCCCTATTGGGACCCATGTATAAGCGACAGACACGTCAATATCATCACTGTATGTGCGGCCTTAACCAGTCTTAACCACCGAATGCTACGGTAGAGGGTGGACCGATTAAAATCGATCCGTTTCTGTGGCTCCTCACTATACCCTTCTTCACCCGAAAAAAACTGTTTTTTTTTGTTAGAAAAATGAAAGCTTAGAGCCCGGTGAACAAATCCCATGGCCTAGGTAGGTATACGCACAAAAAAATATTTTCATATATCACAAAACAAGAATGACATTCCGATGATGTTGTGGTAAGGAGTAAGGAGCCCTCCGTCATAATTCAGAAAACTTGTGATACAATTATGAACACGTCAGCTGTGAATTCGATAAATTTAGGGTCGATACTCATCTTTGCAAGCTGCGTGATTTCAGACCAAACATGCCACGTCTATCGCAGCACGCGCCTGCTATGCTCTACCATGCTCTACAATGGTCTACAATGCTGTGAGCGTGCGATTTACGGTAGTTCGTGCTACTCTTACGTGTATTTTCGTGGCACAACTCCTTAATTAAGAACGGCACGTGCTGCGATGGAGGAAACAACACCCGTTTATTCGACGAAAATTATTTTCCGAAGATGGCATCTGGGGTAATTTAACATCTAATCTCTCCCTGACCACAATCGTCGGAATCGTTGTATCATTCTTCTTATTGTGCAATTTTTATTCGTTGTATGTATACCTTGGCCGTGGGATTTCGTTCATCGGGGTGTACATGGCGTTTGTCAAAACCAGCTTTACTAAATTAGGGTTCCCGAGGTATATATATAGTGTATATACTACCTCAAGCGAGGGGCCTGACAAATAACATTGGTTCACCTCTATCCAGCCGGTAGAGTGGTTACTCTCGAATGTCGCCTCGAGTGTCGCCTCGAGTGTCGCCTCGGCGGTCTAGTGTTTACCTTCGAAGAATGCACCTAGATTTGGTTCTGGAGATCGAGTCCCAAGTGGGTCGGACTTTTGAGTTTATTTGTATTTCAAAAGAAGAATGAATCGGCTGCTGAGAGTGCCTTTCAGCGTGGGTCGCAATTCGATGCGAGTCGACGAGGGAAGAAATAGTTGGAATCTTCTCGCCCTAAAAAATTAACGCACGTGCCGTAGTGGGGAGGGGGGAGAAGGGCCAGCTTGGTGACCCTGGACCTGAGTTATACTATTGGGAGGGAGAAGGAGAAAGGAAAAGTACCAAGATCATGCAAGGGAATAGCCAAAGGAACAAAAAAAACGTGGCTTGCGTCCCGCTGCATTGGAGTCCGACATGACAAGCACCACCTCCGAACTTAGCAGACCGCGTTCCTTCGTATGGCCGATGTTTGTTATAATACACGAAAGTGACTGAGTGGTCTAGCGGATATTGCCACACAACCAACAAAATGCCAGGTGCATGCTTTGGAGCCCATAGAGCGCCGAATGCGGTCAGCATTGACCTCCGGGGACGACCCTCCCTCGCCACTGGACTGATCTAGGTACAAAACCGATGGGACCATGTGACTGAGTGGTCTATTAATAGTGGACAGTGCTATTCACACGTGTGCTACGATATAGGTGCACCTTTTTTGGGCTAAACGCATTTTCTGGATGACGGGGGCTCCTTAACCCATCTTGACCGAAAATCGTCCGAATAATACCATTCATTGTTGGTTGCAAGTAAATTTGTTTTTCTTCATGGGTCTCTCCCCCCCTGAGACGGCGGGATAGCAGGTCGGCCGGATATACGGGCGGACCTGTCATTTATCCAAGCCGTTTCATTCCCTGGGGTACCAGGAAGAGTATTTTTCAAGTTCGCCATGGGAAAATCTGAAAAAGTTTATTATGGTGGATGTGGGGATTGAACCCACGACCCAAAAACCCATGGTCTGTCGACGACGCCATTTTGTTAAGGGATTAGTGGGGTATTAGTCCGTTTGACCACTTGCAAAAGGTTAACCGATAGCTTACCCAAACTAAGCCTTATAACAGTTGTGCAACACCTTCAGTTTGCAGTCAGTACTGACTGGGTGAGCTATATAGCGCCTCAAGCAAGAAAACTCCAGAAAAAAAAAAAGGCGCACCCCTCGACCATGTAGCATGGGTCTGTACAACTAACAGCCAATCACTGTATTACGCCGTTTTATTCGCCACCTAGGTCCTGTGGCTGGTACTGCAATCATTATATTTTATCGTAGGTCATTTTTGCCGACCGATGCTGCAATAGTCATTTTGATCGTAATTAGACCGCCTTTTCCTCTGAACTCCCGAAAAGGTGAATACTAAGCACGCCGTCAAGATCGAAACCCAAGGTGCATGGGGACGCATCGGCGCTCTTTGCGTTCTCCCGGCCATCTTGTGCGACCCAAATTGTCCATCTGGAACATAAACCATGAGGCAACTCAGCTCACCACCGACCATACATCAACAACTCCTTGGCATGCGTCGAATGCATTTGTTATTCGTATAACTTTTATGATCCGTACATCCCCCAATCAACCGTTCAATCTGGAACTCGATAAATGTGTACGCGTGCGAGGGTTTGTGTCAATACGACCCGCACCCCAAAATACAAAGCACCGTCGCACATCCCCCTTGCATCTTGCAGTCGCTTCATGCCCTGAATAACTGCTGCAGTACACGGGTAGCTATTACTACTACAAGTAGCTCGGCATTTCAGACAGCCAGCACAATTTGCCGCAACCAGCAAACCGAAAACAATTAGTCCGGAGCGAAACCAATCATGGAGCAGAGGGCAAGCATAGGAGTTGTTTCCGACTGAATTTGGGCTTTGTGCCCGCGACAATTACGGGTGCTTGTGCGAGGTGGTTGCTACGGGGACAGAGTATCTCCTGCCAGGTTTGCCTATTGGGAACGTCCTCGCTATCACTCACTTGTGCGCGGGTAAAAAAAAGCGTTTGTATGATACAATTCAGGTTACCAAGAAGTCTGACCGAGGGCTCGGCTAAGGCCTCCTGAACAAACCTCCCACGCCATACCATACGTATTCCATTCCCGGATCCGACTCCCAGGGTTTAATTTTTCCTCAAGGGCAACACCATAACACTAGCCCACCCTGATTAGTCACATTCACAAAAATATGATAAGTGCGGGAAATACCGCGTCAACGAACTAGAACATGGGTCGAAGATGCGAGATGCGGAGATGCGGTTCATTAAAACCCGCTGGTACACCTCCATACGGCGAGGCTACGAAGCCGAAACAAGAAACACCAAGAGTGAGGGAAAAGAAAAGGAACCCTGGCCGTACGGGACCAGCTAAATGCCAAGCGCCGAAAACACCGCCACCTCACCAACAAGGTGTGTGTGTGTAGGGGGGGGGGGGTTGTGGACGAAAAAACGAAAGAACACGCTACGACCAGATCTCTAGCGAAGATGGCGAGGGGGGATGTACTCGATGTTCATGCATGGCCTTGTAGTGGTATGACCATAGTGGTATGACCCTCGCATCCCTACTATGCCGGGACGGAACACGTCAGGTTTTCACCGACCAGGTAGACATTGCTTGCACCAAGCGCGAAGTGCCGTGAGATGTTCGGCGATTCGCATGAAGGGTGCACTGCATCCTACTAAGAACCGCCTGTAAGGCGGACTTTCATATGGATGACAGCTTCAATGAGGTAATTTAATTTCCGGTATGCCCACCTCCGAAGACAGCAATAGGGGGGGGGGAGGGGGGGGGGGGAAGTATCGCTGAAACAAAAACACACGAACGGCAAACGGTCTTTTGTCACAAAATGAGTAGCCAAAGTACCCAGGTCGTCCCCGTCTCTGAGCGTGGGGGGGGGGCGGCAGGACTAAAAAAGGGGGAAAATAAACAGGAAAGTACGGACCGCGCCACTGTTTCCCGTTTCCGTATCCTATTCCACAGGTTTTACCAACCGCAGGCGATACTATAAGACGTGTGCGTCAATAACGCACGTTCCTGCTAGTAGGAAATCCGGTAACACCCCACACCCACGCCTTTTCGTAAAACATGCGCAGGCGGAGGAGCAGAACAACACCCCACAAAAAATACACGAAGTACGACTACTTCTACGGCATATCGCAGATACATGTATCATATATATATATATATATTCTTCCCCACCTTGCCCCCTGCCGCGCTGTCGTCTCGTCAACGTTAGTGCAGCAGGTCGTTTGTCCAGCTCACTCTGTTGAAATCGCACCGACATGCCTCGACCCCCCCTCTCCCTATGATACCCCTAATGTACAGAAAAAGCAAAAAAACGCCACACGGTGTACGTCGCTCATGCTTAGCACGAACTCAAATTGTGGGCTAAAAAATAATACACTAAAAATGATGAGTACATGCCCCCCTCTCTTCTCGCTCTCTCGTTTTTTTCTCGTATCTGTATTTGTGGGACAGACTTCCCTCTGACCGACACAAGTTGATACACAGCCGCTGTCAACATTCGCCTCGTCTAAAAAAGCTTGTTCTGCTTGACCCACTTCCCATTTGGTTAAATCTAACTCATAAAAAAAATGACGCGACTAGCCAGAGGCGGGTGAAGGAGCAAGAGAGAGAGCGAGCAAGCTTGGAACAGTCGCTGTCGCTCAGAGAAGAGACAGTTGACCCGAGGCCACACGAAGACCGAAAGCTCTCAGTCTCATAACGCCTCCGTCCGGCATCATCGACAGCTGTCACGGACGCGACGGAACGGCGAAAAAAAAGAAATAGCAACAATAACAACAACAAAAAGTTACAATCGTGAAGCACCAGCATGATGACACACAGTAAAAAACGAAAAAAAACGGCGGGGACAGAAGGCAAACAGCAAACCACAAAAAGATACTCGCGCATATATAGAAGCACCTATAAACTTGTTTGGGCTGGTCGGTGTTACTTGCTAGGTTACCTGCTTCCCGGTGTGCCTACGAGTACCTGATACAAAGGGCAAACGCCTGTGTTCCCCGTTTTAAGCTTTCGACACCCCCGGGATTTCAAGTAAACCACAATCCCGAACGGAGGCCTTGTATGGAGCGGAAGATAGTACACCCCCTCAGACGATTTTCCAGGCTGATTTCTCCGGGCAACGGGAAGAGTGCTACGGTACTAAAAGGTGTTAATAGCACTTTTTGGCCAAAAACCAAATCTGAAGGACGAGGAAGGCTCCTTACACCATCACACTATTAGACTACACGATTACACTATTGTCAACATCGTCGGAATGCCGTTCTTGTTTTGCAAAATGATTGCTTTTTTTTCCTGGGCCACGGGTTCGTCCATCGGATTGCGCTTTCAGTTTGTGCTTCAAATATAATAGTATTAATAGGATTATACTATTATTTGCATGGAGCTAGCTACTCAAGTGAAAGAGCTCCAGAAAAAAAAAAAAGTGCACCTCGACCGTATAACATGTGTCACGCATCGCCATAGGGAGGGGGCAACCGCCGAGTGATGCTGCGTCTATGGACAGATCTCGGAAACATCTTTCCAAAGCTACCATTTTCTTTGCGTGTGCTGTGTGCCCCCACTTGTTTCGGAGAAAATTGGGTCTGAAATTCGCTCCAGGGGGGGGGGGGGGGGGGCGTACTCATTTGCTGCTTGCCTTAGTCCTGTGACCCATGAACCACTTATACTTTTCCAGACGGAGCACCGCTCCTACTCCTAGTAGAGACACCTCCAACCTTTGAGCGCGCTCAGTACGTTTCTTCCATATATTATAGGAGTATATTTTTGCCTATCTTATTTATTTTCTCGGTGACTCGCCGCGGGGGGTGTTCTTCAACTCGAGGGCTTCACGGTATGCGTAGCGTGTGTGTGTGGGGGGGGTCTAGGGGCAATGGCTGCCCTTCGCAACGCCAACAAACCGCGGCGTACGCCCGGGGAACGAAGTGTGGATTCGACAAGAGCTACCTAATGGGCTTTATGCCGTAGCCACGAATGGGAGTGCCAGATAATCTGCAAACGGTGTCGGGAAAGTGCGAGGGAGCGTGAGGGAAGGGGGCGGGCGGGGCGTGGCGATTACGCAGATGAACCGAGCCACATCACCCGAGGCAACAGAAAGGCCGAATTCACTGTAGGTGCCCGAAAAGGCAGATGGCAACGAAATATGAACGCGGTGCAACTTGAACGCGGCGCACTTTGCACGCGGCGCAATTTTCATGAGCACGCCTCTTGATTCGTACCTTGACGTGGCTGACAGGCCCTCGACGCTCGATCTCCCCCCTTCGAAGCTCGAACACGTGCTCTCTGTTGGAATGAAAAATGTTGAGAGACAAACGGTGGGGCAGGCAGCGTGACGAAATTTGTAAGAGCGGCGTGATAATATGTGGTAGGGGAATTCCACATTGTGCACGGCGGGCATATCTGACGACAGAGCCGAAAACGTGTCAGGGTAAGCCGGCCATCCTGTCACGAGAAACCACTCTCCGGTGGTAAATATAGCAAAACAACTAAACTCAAAACAGATGAAAATACGCCCTTCATCACCGGGGTTCGCTAGATATCACACCCACCCACAAGATGCCATCTACGGTGGTAAAAAACAAGCCCACACAGAGATCACAAAAAGCCTGGGCCTGCGCTGGCACTAACTAGATCGAGGCAGGCGATGACCCGAAATAAGAAACGAAGAGGAAACGGCCAAACGCCGTCCCTCGATCCTGCTGCTGCTGCTGCTGCTGCTGCTGTGTTTCAGTTTACGCCCTTACCTGTTGGACCCGACTTTGTGCCTCCGAAGTAGCGGCTTCCACCCCACACGCTCGCCTCCGCTTCCTCCCGAGAAATGCTGAAGAGTTGAAAAAAAATGGCAGCAAGTATAGTGTACGAGCGAAATGCAAATACATAAGTTTGACAGCGACAACAAAAGGGGAGTCTTGTCGAGTTGAGTGACGCGTCCCCTGCCCACTAACACAAACCACTTGACGACAGTTGCAGCTATCGTACTGCTGGAGTTCCACAACTCAGCTATACTCTCTTTTGCTATCAGGCTTCGCCTGTTAGAGGTGGGGAAGGGGGGGGAGGGCGTCGTCAGAGGCAGCAATTGTTCAACTAGGCGACGCCAACATCGTTCTATTTGGACTTCGGTTTGGACGTATTAAATGCCTGGTTGCTCCTACGAAGGCGAAAATACCCAGGTGGCAGCAGCACAGACATGTGATAGGCGATTTGACCCCCCTTCCCCCACCCCTTTTGCCCTCCTCGGCGTAGGCTTCCTCCACACTACAAACCCGTCATGTACGGATGTATTGCGCACCTACTTTTCTATATGGGTGGGTGTCATTGTAGAGGAAAATTATCAGCAGGCTTTCACCGCATTTATTGCAGGGCAAGAAAACCGAAATTAAACTAAACATTCTGTACTTTCTCCGTTTATGTTGACTCAAAATGACTTATTTCAAAACGGACGAAATTAAGATAGCTACAAAAAAACAAAAACAAAGAAGTAATGATTCTCACCGAGGCGTCGGCGCCAGGGGCCAAGCATGCGTCTACCACAACACTTTCCGGGAAGTTTCCTTTGAAATGGTTGGTGTCCACCACCAGCCGGACGATTTCGCCTACCACGCCCAGCCGTAGCACCGCCCAATCACACCCTGGCGCCTGGTGGCAAGAAAGTTGGCGCGAATGAAGGCAGGGGGGGGGGGGGGGGGTACTCTTTTCATGCATACCCGTAGTCTTAAGACCATATGCGCTCGCAGTCATACAATGCGGGACGGAGCACGTCAGGTTTTCACCGACCAGGCAGGCATCGCGTGCACCAAGCGCAAAGCACCCGTGACGTGTTCAGCGAGTCGCATGAAGGGTGAGCTGAATCCTCATTTCATGCATGGCCATAGCCGTATGACCATAGTGGCATGTGGCATGACCCTCGCGTCCCTACATTGCTGAAACCAAGCACCTCGGCTTTTCACCGACCAAGCGGACATCGCGAGCACGAAGCGCGAAGCGCCGTGAGGCATTCGCCGAGTCGCACGAAAGGCATGCTAGGGGATGCGACGGGGAGGGTCGCCTGTTTGTGCAACCCAACGCTAAAATACAAAGAAGAAACGTTGCGACTGTTGATGAGTTGCTCGTGGGGAGTTTTGCTTTTATGTCGTTCCAACAGCGGTTTGCGTCTCACGTTCCACGGCAAAATATCTCCACAAAAAAAAAACGACGTGGGAAATATTGTTTTACTGGGCCTACAAGCATTGTACCACAACCGCTCTGTATCCAAAGCACAACCATGAAATAACCATACCGTGACTAAGAGTACCGTAAACGCAGCGTAACTGCGCCGCAACCCCACTGAAGCTATGGGGAACCGCACGATAACCGTAGCGTAACCATAAAGTGGCCGCACCGCAACAGCAACCACGCCGTCATTAGATAGTGCGACCAAAACCATGACAATTTTACGGCTTTCCCTGCGACCGGTTATTCGTCTCGGGACGGGATCCCGCGGGATCGAGCTATCTAAGAATTCCCCGGGAAGGACGGGATTAGGAAGGGGGACTATAAGCACGGCACGGTACAGGACGGGATTGAGATATCACGGGGTTGCGCGGGACGGGATTTTACGACAAGTTTGATGTTCCCAACCGCCTACGAATATTGTGAGCGTGTATTTATGGCAGCACGACTAGAATCATGCTGCGCTCGCGTCGCACGACTCCCAGCATTGTAGTTGCGACGCCAGCTTTTATCGTCCCCCAACCCAGCAATAAATGGTTGCCGCTATAATCGTCAATTTTGTAGTCACTTTCTTCCCTCTCGAGTGCCCAAAGGTTTGTAGACCAAATATACGGTAGGGGGGTGGGTCCCTTTTTAGGGGACCTTTTTTGAAGTGGCTCGGAGTCACTCGTGCGAGTGACCCCCCTGTTTCTTGTGATCTCAAGCTTTCGTGCTGTTTTAACTCTGCCATATGAATCCGCGATGGAATACTTCGAAGTAGTTAGCTACGCTGCGCCTAACAAATCGCCCGAAGTCTTTGCGTCATGGTGGTACAGAGTAACTCGTGCGAGTATGATAGTATGATAGTATGGTAGTATGATAGTATGTGATATGATAGCTCAAACCGGTAGTGAAAGAAGGGGGTATGATACTACAATGATGATACAATGGTGCTACAAGATCGTAGCCTAGGTGATAGCTCTTTCGGGGCTTCAGAGGGACACCTTAGTGCCTAGAAACTGACGGCTACAGCATCGACTACACGAAGCATCCCCAGCGCGTCAGAAACGCAACGTTTGGAACTACACGACATGCGCAGCGGCATGGTCATACTCGTACAGCTGCAAGCTCTACCTACAGCTCTTCTCCCCCGTTCGCTCGTAATCGATAACCAAGAGGATCAAATGTAGATACTTCCTCGTAAAAAATGCTCCTATTTTATAGTACACATGTTTCGGTTTCCCTACAATAACAATGTGCCCAGCTATCATTTGAAGCAATTTGTCCCCCGGAACGAAGCAGTTTACAGCTTATTTTCTACTGCAACAAGAATCCACCGAAATGTAAAGCAATTCGGTCCTCATAGTTTATCATCGGGGTATTTCAAGACAGTCGCATTTCTCTCGTTTTGCGTCGATATTATTGACCCATAAAAACGTAGGGTACAGTACGTACTGGCAGTAGTAATCTACTGGCAGTAGCTATCTACAGATTGAGCCTGCCAGCAGATGTTGCCAGTAGGTTTGATCTTACGTATGTCCAAAAAAACACGTCACAATATATTATGGAAACCCGGCAAAATCGTTTTGGGAAGGCCAGCATCCAGTGTACTGATGCAATCCAGTTTACCGGTTGCTGTCAAAGGCAGTATCGTAGTTACTGATGCAGGCTACCAGTGCCTAACCCTACATATTACGGTTCACGTCATCACATGCAGCCGGAGGTGCTCACCTTCACGAGGCCGTCTGCTCCGAGCTCTAGCACGGCAGGACGACCAGGCTTCCGAGCTGTCTCCCACCCGTCGCCCATGTTGATCCCTCGTCCGGGCTGCTCCAGCCAGCGGTTGCGCCGGGAGGGGGCACAGGCAGCAGCGGTAGCGGTACTAGTAGTGGTTGTTCGTGATGGCGGCCGTGTGTTTCGACTCAGTTGCGGTAGAACATCGGATTGGATGATTTGCATAGCGGAACTGTCGATCTGAGGTTGCCGAGCTAGCACATAGGAATACTCTTTGTGGTGCTGCGGTAGCTCGGTAGATTGTACACACCTAAGCGTTATACATTGAACCGTAGGAGTATGTGTGGTACATCGGACAATTGTCAGGTAGAATACTCCCGTTTTGTTGCTAGAGGTCGGATTAATGGCTTATTGCCGTGATCGGTACGTAGCATTGATCCGATTGTGTGCATCTTTCCGAAATGGCGTGGGAGCTCGCAGCCTTTGCGCTCGCCCCACTCGTTCACTCCACTTCCCGACCTGTCCCTTCAGACCAAGGTCTCATTAATACAATATATCTTTCTCCAGAAGTCACGGATTTACCAACACGCTATAGCGTATCAGTCGGCTGCTGCTTCGTCCCCCTGGACTTGCTCGACTGGTCTGTCGAGGAAGGCTTGATCACCCTGCCTCATCATGGCTGAACTGGGGAACGAGAATCCTGCCGTCAACCCATCTCAGGGTGGATCGCAGGAGGTTGGTGAGAGGATGGGTTCCTTAGAGACACATGTCTGAGCTTGCGACTCTAGTGTCATCTCAGCAAGATCTACTTAAGTCGCTCGTTGAGATGCAGCAAGGAAAGGAAGTGGAGTCCTCTGGTTCTGAGCGTGTTGCACCTAGAGGCACCGGACTAGAGGCTGGTGCACACCAATCAGGCGCCACCGGCGGGGCCTCCGGAAGTACGGGCGGCGATGCCCAAGGCTTTCAAGTGTCCAGCATACGGGTTGGGAGTAGGAGTGTTAGCTCAGGCTTGAACCCCCATGTATCTGCTAAAAATCGTTCCTCTGTTCCAGCAGTAATTTTTGGTTCGATTCACGGGACTGTCGGTAGGGCTGCTGTAGGTAGCCAGTCCGCTGTTCCGCCCGCTCCTTATCTGTCGAGTGAGTGGTGGGAAAACGCCGCCAGTGGAAACACACTGATTCCTGGGGCTGACAATACTGACACAGGAGAGAAGTTGGGTACGGGTCCTTTTAAAGTCCCAAAGCTCCTGTTTTTGACGGCAGCGACGTGTCGTACCCCTCATGGTCGCAGAACTTTCTGCTGAGTGCCCGACACAACAATCTCTATGAGGCGTTTGTTTCCGTCATTGAGATTCCGATTGCAGACATTGGTTTTGACTTGACCCCCTGGGTAGAGAAGGGTTTCAATGTGGGTGTGATTCGTCAGGCGGAGATGGCTAGGTGGTTTTTGTTCGACTGCTTGAAGGATAGTCTGAAAATCATGGCTAGGCACGCTGGTTCCCCCCGTAAGGCGTTTCGTGTGCTAAAGGATCATTTTCTGCCGTTGAGCCAGAGTCAGATTCGTGTGCAGGAGGAGAAACTGAAGTCACTGCGCATGCGTTCGAACGAAACTCCCGCAACCTTCTTTGCATCCATGAGAGAGACGCTTGGTGTTCTGCAAATGCTTGAATTCAAGAAAGATGACAAGGAGGTGTGCAATCTGATGCGTGAAAGGCTGCCGCACGAGTACAAGACTTTGCGTGAGACTCTTGTGGTGTTCTGTCCGAATGACCCATCGTTCATCGAGACTAAAGTGCGTGAGCGTTACCTAGACTTGCAGGCACAGGGTGGTTCGAAGAAGCACAGTAGTGTTGCTCTGGTGTCTAGGACTGAGAGGGAGAGAAGCAAGAAGCACAACAAACCGAAGTCTAACTCTGAGTCTGATTCGTCCAAGAAAAATACTTTTCAGGGGAAGTGTTTCAAGTGTGGGGAGAAGGGTCACTTGAGGAAGGACTGCCTGGCTCGCATCATCGCTCATCCCGCACAGACTGGGAAATCCGAGGCCGACGAGGATGAGAGCGGTGAGAAGTCTGACATTTCTTATTTGGAGTGCCTGCTAGCACGCCGGAATGATGTGATTGTGCAGGCATGTGAAGAGTTGGGCAGTATGATGTACGATGTTTCTGGTTTGAAGTGTCTGCCAACATCCCGAGATCATCTGATTTTGAGCGCTGTAAACAAGGACATGATTATGAACGCTGTTAAGAAGTCTAAGTATTTCGAATATTGGTATGCGGACACGAGCACTGCTTTTCACATAACAGATTCTCTCGCTTGCATAAGGATTTGAAGCCTTGCCAGAAGAACGTTAACGTGATTGGTGGCGTGTCTTGTGAGGTAGAATTCTCCGGAACACTGGAGCTGGTGTTTGTGACTGCTGACAGCGAGTTTTCAGTAGAGTTGAAGAACGTGTTGTACCCCTCCAACTTGGGATACAACATATTTTCTTCGAGCGCAGAGTTTGATGGCGAGTCATGGAATGGTCTTGGTTGTCCTGATGGTGTTATGACTGCTTTTCAAGGACAAGCCACTTTTCAGAACTTCGATGGCATGCTGATTGCGACTGCGTATCGTCTAGGAGAAGACTCTATTGGTACGGTGTTGGCTGCCCTCACTCCTTCAAACCCTAAGCATAAAACCACGATGGATGTGAACGAGTTCCACAACGTTTATGCTCATTCGCACGAGCGATTGCTTCGTACTACTGCAAAGCGACCACGTACCAAGTTGGTTGGTGACATGCATGCTTGTACGGGATGTTCAATGTCGAAGGCTATCAGGAAAGGAATTTCTCATGAAACTAAACGTAGATGAGATAAAAAAGAACCGATGCATTATTTCCAAAACCGTCACATTTATCCCCTCAAAATAATGTATAGTTTCCACGCACATATTGAGCTGCCCCACACGCCCCGCCCCCGCCCAACCCCCTCCCCCCCCCCCCCCCAATAATAAACTGGTGCCAAAACCGTCAGATTTATCCCCTTAAAAGGATTTATAGCTTACATGCACAAATTGCCCCCCCCTCCCCCCCCCCCCCCCCCCCCCCCCTCCAAACCCGCTCGCTTTTGATCAAAACCAGGCCCCCACGTCCTTCAAAACTCCGCCCCCCCCCCTCACCGGTTATTCGACTTACAAGATTCACTTGATAAAAGGATACATTTCCCTCCACAGCTGTCAGATTTTATTCCCCTCAGAAACGGGTTTTATAGTTTCCGCTCACAGACTGACTAAAATCACCCTGTTGACCCTGATAGCTACACTGTAAATGTAAGGGGAGTCGCCGACCTATATCCTTAATGAGGACACACAACTCGTAATGCGCGCGATCGGAGTATCACACACAGCTTGCAAAGATGAGTTCCGACGAAATCTTCGATCTCACAGCTGGAGTGTATTTTCATTCTGTATAATAAAAAAGTTGGACAGAGTTTTTTTTTACCTGGAAGGGAGGAAGAACGTTGCGTCCGTAGGGGGGTAAACATTACCCCATGATTGTGAAGGATGATTTCACAAGGCGTGCATGGATATATTTCCTGAGAAATAAATCAGACGCTGGCGGTGCTTTCCGAATTTTTCTTGCGAGTGTGCATGCTGATGGGATCCCATCATTGGTTGAGATTGTTAGATCTGACGATGGAGGGGAGTTTTTCGGGGGGGAATTCGCATCTGTGTGCAATGAGCTTTCGATCAAACAAGAGTTCACTCCGGCTTATAGTCCGCAATATATTGGTGTTGCAGAGCGTGGGTTGGGATTGATTAAGGAATCCGCGATGGCGGCTCGTATTCAGGCGAAAGTTCTTTTTGTGCATGTGCAGTTACCGAAGACTGACAAACTCTGGGCTCAAGCTATGCACTGGGCTTGCGAAGCAATGAACCACACCGCGTGTTCTGCTAACCCTGACTCTAAGCCACCGTATGAGATGTGGTATGGAGAACCTTGTCCTGCTAGACCGTATCCGTTTTGAAACCGGCGTACTGCAGGCGGCAGCGACCGTCGAAGCTGTTACCGAAGGGTGAGAGTTGCTTTTATGTCGGTCCTTCGAGAGACCACCCCCGTGATTGTCATAGAGTACTTACGAGGGCTGAGACTATTCAGGAAACGAGAGATGTGACGTGGGAGTTGTTGCCGTCGCAGTTCCCTCCACTGCAACCTTCCTTGCCAATAGAGGCCGCAGAGGAGGGAGGGGAGGAAAGTGACGACGATGTAGAAGCCGAGGTATGGCCGATTGTTGGGAGAGGAGTTGCCCACACTCTTTTAAGACGTGATGTAACGGCTTCTGGTGCAGGAATCGATTAGGTTGTCAGTGTTGATGCAGGCAGTGTAGGCCAAACCCCCTCTGTTCCATCTTCCTCCTCTGAAGCGTCTTCGCCCGTGAACAATTTCTCTGATAGAGCAGCTCCCTCTGTGTCTTCCCCAGCGCTTGAGACTGGCGGGGAGGGGCACGGAGGGCAGGAGGCAGGGGAGGTAGAGATGGGGAATCTGGGAGGGGATGATGAGGTAGAGTCGATTGGGCCGGGAGGGCATGATGATGTAGAGTCGATTGGGTCGGGAGGGCCGGTAGAGGCGGAGGCACCCCCTCCACCCGCTCGTCGCCCGCAGCATGTTGCTGAGCTTGCTGACTTTAATACTCCTGCGTGTGAGAATGGTGAAGTAAGAGACGGTAGAACTCGCGCCCAATCCGTGCAGTTAACCAGCAGAGCGTACCCGGCCTTGTGGCCACCCTAGGACCCATCTCCGCATCAGAGATAGTATATGCACTTGCAGCGGAGCAGAGAGCAGGTGACGAAATCGAATTGCCGAAAGAACTGGTTCAGGGTGTTGAGTCGGGCCTGGTAGCTATCAAGAAGCCCAGCAATCAAAGTACGCCAAGATTTGGGAGGTAGCCAGGTCTGCCGAAATCGAAGGCTTGATAAGAGCAGGAACGTTCACGTTAGCAGTAAAGGTCCCAGTAGGTTGTAATGTGATTGATGCTAGATGGGTTTTCAAATGGAAAGCAGACGAAGCAGGGAAGATAGTAAAGGCCAAGGCTAGGCTTGTAGCAAAGGGCTTCAAGCAGAAGTATGGTGTGGACTATCTTGAGACTTTCTCGCCTACCGCAAAGGCTGCATCTCGGCGATTGTTAGTAGCGTTGGCGTGCAAGTACAACTTGGAATTACTCCACTGGGATATTGACGAGGTGTTGATGAAGTTGTCTCCTGGCTGCGGTTCGATGTCAGGAAAGGTTGCCCGTTTGAACAAGAGTTTGTACGGATTGAAGCAGGCATCTAAAACATTCAACAAGAGGCTAGTGTCGGACCTGAAGAGGATTGGTTTCGAGCAGTCTATGTCTGACCCCTGTGTCCTGCGTTTCATGATGGGAGACGAGGTGATGGGGATGGTCGCGATTCACGTGGATAATATTCTGTATGCAGGAACTAAGAGTCTGGCCAAGGTGGTTGTGGAAGCACGAGGTGACTCTCTTCCTACGAAGAATTTGGGTGAGGTCAAATTTTTTCTTGGTTGCGAATTTATTCGCGACCGCGAGGCTGGCACGATTGAGATTTCTCAAGAGAGTTACATGAGGAGTGTTCTCGAGAGATTCAATATTTGTCGCACCAGCTCGATCCCTGCTTCCCTTGCCAACGAGAACAGGTCCTTGAAGGAGGATGAGGGGGCAGGAGATGGGCCGTTCCGAGAGGTGGTGGGGAGCCTGATGTGGATCGCCAGCCAGACGAGGCCCGACATCTCGAATGCTGTGCGGGCTGTGGCGAGGCACTCTCACGAGCCAAAGAGAAGCCACTGGAAGGCAGCCCAGAAGATCCTGAATTATCTTCTGGAAACGGCGCATCTAACTCTGAAGTTCATACAGGACAGCTCGGTAGACGTAGGCACGTTGGTGTTTGCGAGCAAGGGCACTGATCGTAGATCAGTTTCGGGAGCGATGGTGTTTGTCGCTGCGATGCTTGGGGTTTGAATTTTTAGGACGCAGAAATGCGTTTCACAGTCGACTTCTGAAGCAGAGTATCTTGCGATGGGCGATGGTGTGAAGGAGGCTCTGTTTGTGAACGGAATGCTTCAGTTCCTGAGGCCTAGTAGGAAGCCTCGTAAGATCGACGTCCTTGAGGACAACAAAGGAGCGATTGCGCTTGCAGATAATCCGCTTAGCTCGAGTAGGAGTAAGCACATCGACGTGAGGCACCACTTTCTTAGGAATTTGACCGAGGAGGGTGTGATCGAGGTCACGCATGTTCCCAGCGAAAAACAGCATGCGGACAACCTCACGAAGGCTCTGCCGAGAGATCTTTTTGAAGTTCACCGCGGCTTTGCACTTGGCTCGAGGGATGAGAAGTAGAAGTCTGAGTTGCATTTTTTTTGTTTGTTTTCTTTGATATATATTTTTGGTCTGGTAGATACAACAGCCCCTAGGGAGGGTGTTCGTGATAGCGGCCGTGTGTATCGACTCAGTTGCGGTAGAACATCGGATTGGATGATTTGCATAGCGGAACTGTTGATCTGAGGTTGCCGAGCTAGCACATAGGAATACTCTTTGTGGTGCTGCGGTAGCTCGGTAGATTGTACACACCTAAGCGTTATACATTGAACCGTAGGAGTATGTATGGTACATCGGACAATTGCCAGGTAGAATACTCCCGTATTGTTGCTAGAGGTCGGATTAACGGCTTATTGCCGTGATCGGTACGTTGCATTGATCCGATTGTGTGCATCTTTCCGAAGTGGCGTGGGAGCTCGCAGCCTTTGCGCTCGCCCCACTCGTTCACTCCACTTCCCGACCTGTCTCTCCAGACCAAGGTCTCATTAATACAATATATCTTTCTTCAGAAGTCACGGATTTACCAACAGTGGTACCAGTAGCGGTAGTACGAGAATATATGTTTTACTGTTCCGACATGCTGCCAGGGACTGAAATACATAATACCACTCATATCTCATACTGCTGCGGGCTCTCACTGAGCTGTAGATAATACCCGAACTTTCATTGTTTTGGTACGTATAACTTGGGTTCCAAAAGTATAATGCTACCGGGTATAACATGCATTGCACCTGGTATAAAGTACAGAATGCACGTTCAATTTTTTCCAAGAGTGTCAAGACCAAGGACTTTTCACCAATAAGTTCCAACCAAAAAAATCATAAAACTGCGGGCACGAAATGCCTAGAAATATTTGAAGCACTACATGCAGCAGCGGTGTCTTGTTCCAATCTAGTGTTTGTTTTGCAGAGGGCGATGCTGGCGTCGTCCAAACGGGCACTGTAATACGCTGTTCATAGCGGTGGAGACGGCATATTTTACCTTTGCAACTATTGCGCTACCTTGGAAGCCACCCCCCAAGCACCGTCGAAAAATATACCAACCCACACCCAACCAGAAAACTAGACAATCAGGCATACTCCGTGGAAAGCATCACTACCAGGAACATTGTTCTACCCGTTGAGCTTTCGACTAACAGTATAGTATAACATCTTGCCACCCATGCAAGTGGATCGGATAAGTACTCCCCTCGGTTAATCGGATTTTCCCAGGAAAAAGGAGAGGGAGCGGGGTCGGGGGACAAGAGCCGAAGACAACGATACCTTCAACATGTTCTTGGGTTCGCCGTAATGTCTATTGCTGCACGCCACCTCCACCCCGCCATTCTCCACCGCCAGCAGATCAACCTCGGCGTCAGCCTGTATAGGGGGCACGCCATGGGTAGCGCCGAGCTTGAGAGGCAGTGCGCAACAAAAAAAAAGCTGGAATTGTCTACATGAGCGTTAACTCGTTTGCGGGGGCGGACGAGAGGGCGGGGGGGTGGGGGGGGTGTACTCATTGTCATGAATAGCCGTAGTCTTAAGACCATTGACCCTCGCACCCCAATGATAGAATGCCGAGACGGAGCACGTCAGGTTTTCACCGACCAGGCAGACATTGCCTGCACCAAGCGGGACCGGGGGGACGGGGCTTTTACCGCAGTGCACACGTATTCGTGAAGAAACCGAAAAAACGAAAAAACAACTGTTTATTTAGTGATGGTGCAATTTTTGTTTTTTGTCTGCAGCAGGTGTGCAGAGGCATGTCTCCCGGCGGTCGATCGCCTTCCATGTTGCTACGAAAAGTGCTCTGACCATTCCGCCCCATGTACCTACCCTGCTGCTGTGGCGGTTCTCCGTTACTGTTTTCATGACACATTCTCCGCTCGTGTATCTTTTCGCACCGGAAACACCAGCCTATTACATGCCATAAATATACCTCTTTTACCAGGTAAGGTACGTGTATGTACCGGAAGGCATCTGTCACCACGGCCTGTCCAGAACGTCGCTGAGGGTGAAAAAGTCATTAGGAGTTGAGCCGGAGAGTAAAAGCCATATATTAAAATCAAATGTACCACGAATATAGATAACATCATCTACCGGTAGCATTGTAAGTAATGAGTAAGGAGGACACGCACTCGCAACCAACCCAACGGTGCACGATGACGGGGTCGCGGCAGGACTGCAATTACAGGCAGCCAACTCCTTTGGGATCCAGAAAACGAAAAAAAAAAAAAAACAGATGGGCGGCTTTATCAACCGTATATTCATATTGAGAGCGAACAGCAGCGCGAATGATTCGTACCATGTTGCATGCGTGTCGCACAAGTTCCTTGGATTGTGGTTCGGAACAGAAAGGCCGTAACCAGCCGCTAACCCAGCCGCCCGCGTTTGTTTCGTGTCGTAGATTATGCACCCCGACATTTGCTTTCGCCAATTCTCCCCCAGGGAGCCCCAAAAGGCACAACGTAACAGGTTAACAGCGACGACTCACCGGCACCCCTTCCCACGTGCGCTCCACAGCACCGTGTATCCGAAGCCTAGCGATGCCACCATCGGGGAATATGTTAAGCCGCAGGTGTGTGTACCTGAAACAACACCGAAATCGTCAAGAATCAGCATGTGAGCGAGATATTGCGGATCGGGGGACGGGGCGGAGGCGGGGCTTCAAACAAACGTCCCGCAACGCAGATGGCGTTGATTTGGGGTCGGGGGCGGGGGGACGGCTGCAGCAAAACGCTATGCAACACAGCAGGAGCTGGTTTGGGGGGGATGGGGGGGGGGGGCGTACGCACATGTGCATGAGCAAAGAGGGCTTCTACCGAGGATCGGACGAGAGCGAGGGACGGTCATCGTGTCGGCTACGGGTGACCGCCTATTCCACGGCAAAAAACTGTCCCATACTAATTCCCCGTAATTTTTCCCCAAAGACGTGTGCATGTCATTCTGAAGGGGTTAAACGCGTGAAAGGGAGAGAACTTGGTATCAACAGGCCGCAGGTTGTGTCGGTTTGGAGACAAGCCCTGTCTTTTGGCTGCGGTTATTGGCGCTCATGTTACCGCACGACCAGGGGCTGCAGAGTAAAGCTCTACTGCCGAGAGCAGACAGAGGGAGTGCTATGCAAAAGGTCCATGAGCAGGGGCTGGTGGGCGACTGCACGCTACGCTGCGGCCAGCCAGCTCGCGTACCGGTCAGGCGTTGCATGGGCAAACGCAGCACACGGCGTACAACACACAAACACAAAGTACACACGACACAGCACGGAGCGCACAGCATAGAACGCGCAAAACATACAGCACACAGCGTAGAACACAAAAAAGCACACGGGTACAGCAGACGACACACAGCACACAGCACACAGCGTACAAGACAGCGCGCAAAACACACAGAACACAACACAACCAACACAGCACACAACTCACAAACATACAGGACAGAACACAACACAAACGCAACGAACAACAATGGACACGGATTTGCACACCCGCCGGCGTGGGCGACCCACAAAAAACTACCAGTAAAAAAACACACGTCTCTCATTTGTGCTGCACCTACACTCTTTTAGCCTTTCGCACTGCCCCCTCACTTTCTCGTGGCCCCTTCGATGGCAAAGTAGTGGCGACGTCCCTCCTCGTACCCAGGTTGCAGAGGGGTCATGCCGATCACCTCATCCCACTTCTACGGCATACGGTACACAGGTCCGGCAAGCGGGGTCGAGTGGTGGGAGGGAGCGGTGCGTGAGAAGGGTTTGTGGGAGGTGTCGGAGAGGACAACATCGTCTAGCCGAAAGGGTCGTTACTTGAATCGTTCCCAACCAAGCCTACCATCTTCTGATGTCCTATTCGCTCGGTCCAGTTGTACGTAGCGGTTGTGAGTGGGGATTGGGGGGAGGGGCGCTCATGAAACGCTGCTTCTTAGCCGTTTCACCTGTTTGAAAAACATTCCACTCTAAATCCAACATATTTGTCCCCCAACGCGTGGCAGCAGGTCTAAAGGGGGTATGGTTTTGTGTTCGGACATGGAATTGCAACAGCGATGGTGCTTCAAGGAGCAGATTTGTGAGTGCAGTTTCGGCGTATTCTGGAGGGGCTTGGCCCAGGCCAGCATCATAGGAGCGACGCAAAAAGAGTGCACGCTGTTGCCGTTCCTGGCGTTGTATCCTGCCTGTTCCATGAAATGAAGAAAGAGGCGGGGGGGGGTTCTCTTCCCTAAAAGCAACTGGTTGGTTTTCCTTTGATTTTTTTTTCGGCGCGTGGAACGACACAAACACACGCAATGCCAGGCTCTCGACAATACCAACTGCTGCCTCTTGAAATCGAGCGCAGTGCTCGTCCTCAACACTACTCAGAAAGGTTCGACATGCATGCCCAACACACCCACCCGTCTCGCTGGCGCACAACAAAGCATCCCCCGGAGACTTCAAATTGAAGCCATAGTGCGCCCGAAAGGCTTCAAATTACGGTTAGTCCACTAATATACGCCCGGAAAATCTCACACTACCGTCGGATCGCTATGTTGCGCCCTCAAGCCTGACCTCAGATCCCAGTCTCGCTGCCTTTTCTAATTGCTCCTCGTTCGCCGCTAGTCCCACCCTTTCAGATGCCGCCCATTCTTCGCCCAGCTCCTTCAATCCGTCCTGCGTTCGTCCAAAGGGTCAACCATCCATGAGATACTTGTACATAGAACGGAAATATTCTATTACTGACGAGAAAATCTGAGAATCGTTGGTGAAGAGAGAACGACATGTTCATACAAGTCTCACAAAGCTACTTTTACCACACCAAAACGCTGGGCACTAATAATCCGGTGGCGAAAACAATGTACCGGTATACACTAATAAAAAAAACGTCGTTCATTTTTTTCCTTCGGAAAATACGCACATCGCAACGTGCGCTTCAGCTGCGCGGTTGAAAAAATTGCATCGATCTTGTGCCACCAACAGACACCGCAGAGACTGACGCCTGACTCTTGCATGACAATTCCAGCTGAAGGGTGGCTGCAGGCGCAAACTCGGGCGTCGAAGGTCGCGACCTTAGGCTGCCAAACCCGCAAAAATGTCAAGACTCTACTCTTGGGTTCTCCCTCACGGGGTAAAAAAGATCGGCTTAGTCCGCTTTGATGAATCCACTTTTGTGAGCCCTCTTTTGTGAGTCCGCTTTTTGTGAGTCCACTTTCGTGAGTCCTCTGAAGCGAACTCAAGTTTATAAAATGCACCCACCGGCTCTTGGGGGACCCAAGCTCCTTGCAGGGAGAACCTGGGCGCCTGGTTTCCCGTGAAAAACGCCGTGTCGACCAAAACGCCTCCAATTCGGCCCGGAAGACCAAGCCTACCGACGGAAGCAAGCAGCACAGACGGCGCCAATCAGCGAACGGCAGCACGACCAAAAGGCGCCGATGTGAACGACATGACTACCATGTCATACGCAATGCTGACTATTTATCCTGGCAATGATAGCACGTAATTGAGGTCTGATTGTTAACATCTTTCATGCCTCAAGTCATCACCCACTTCCGAGTCTAGTTCATTGGATACGTGGAAGGTATGATTGGGACAAGCGCTACACATTATCAGACTACAGAATAATGACAGTGACAAGAACAACAACAGCAATAATAAAAATTAAATTGAAATTAGCATCTAACGCTTCGTGACGCGGCTGTCTATAGCTATACTTCGAACACCGTTGCATAAAACCAGTCAGCGCGCGATGCACATAACGAAGAAAACAGTTACCAGCACTGGTCCCCGACGGTAATAATCTTGGCATTTGGGAGAAAATAATAGCGTGGACATCAAAAATCCTGCTTGATCAAGGCTCCGTTACGGTAGGAGGGTCACTTCAAGGCCTTTATTTTTCATTTTTCATCTTCCCACAGCCCCCCACACCAATGAATCCGTAGCGGTGTTTTTCATTTCGCGATATGCACCACCTCGGGCAAAATGTTTCACACATCGGACAGATGACGATACAGATCATATAGATCATGTAGATCATGTAGATCATATAGATCATATACATCAACTACAGTAGCTCCTGCATCTGCCGATATGAAATGTTTTGCAGGATCTGTACAAAGGCTCCGCTCCGCGGGCGGCTGAGGCCGCCCGCTTCGCTTGCGCAAGGAAAAATGCAACTAAAACATGTAAAGGGGGCAGAAAGAAGAGGCCCACGATTTGTTACGACTAGCGAATTGATAATGCCAAAATTATGCAGAGCTACTAATAGTTGCCCTGTGCTGTGCACTGTGCTGTGCACTTGTTGGTGACGTCACATTCTGATCGGCAGTGCGGGTGTAATTTGCGGGGGAAGTCGGGGGGTATTCATTTATTTGCGGGGGGGGGGGGCATAGGGACCGAGAAAGGACAATCAACTTTGAAGAAAGCTGAAAGACGAGTACAAAAACACGTACGTCCCGGTACCTGGTACCCGGCACTTCGCATCATATACCTGGTCCTGCTACATGTTCGAAAGAAAGCGCAGCGCTGGCATGAAACAGCACCACACCGCAGGGTAAGGCATGGCACAGCACGGTACCGCACGGCGCTGCGCTGCTGTGAACTATATATAGCTGTGGGCTGAGCTGAGCTGGGGGTGCATTTTTAAAGCCATTCCACAAAATGAGAGTAAGTACAGCAAAGCACTCACCACGGCACAGCACGGCACAGCACCGCAAAACAACGCACAGCATCACACAGTACCGCACCGCACGGCAGGGTACGGCAGGGCACGCCAGGGAACGGCACTGCATGGCGCTGCGCTGCTGAGCTAGCGCTGCTGCGCAGAGCTGAGCTGATCATGTGATGCGCCAAGCTGAGATTATCAGGCTGGGACATTTGGTATGATGACAGCTTCGTGCAACTACAAAAAAAACGTGAAGGAAGAAATCAAAGAAAAGTTGGACCGTTCCGCAAGTAACGAAAGGAGGCGATGTCCAGGTAGTATCTGGCATTCCCAAAAAACAGGATTTTAAAACTTAGCGGAAGCAAAATTTTCAACTTTTTAAACTTGAACTTTGGAAAAAAAAAAATCAAAATGTGAGAAGCGCTGAGAAGCTGTTTCAGGCATCCGAGCCCGCTCATCCGTCCGGAGAGGAGAACGTCTTAAAGTTAGCGTGGAAAGCGAAAATGATGGAGGCCTCTCGAGGTCTCTCAGGAAATCGATATCTGTAAGTATATCTATATACAAAGAGAGTGCAGATCCAACCCTCGAAACGTTAGCTAGCTCATGCAGATCGCACGGCTCCCACCCGGTAACATGAGCTAGATCATACAGATCTTCCCTGAAATATCTAGATCATCGAGTCGAGATAGACCATCGACGATCTGTCCGACGTGTGGAATGATTTTGTCATGCTGCACACAACAAACTACTTTTAAGTCCCGTTTTTAAGCGAGATACCACGCAACTCGCGCGAGTGGCATAAACCCACGCATTCGAAGGGTAGCACTATCCTATGTACATATATATAAAATCATTTTTTGGATTTAGGGATTTGGTCAGGAGTTTTTTTTGTCTCGGCCGAAGTATGCGATTCGCGGAACTGGAATTCTCGGTCGAATAGCTTCGTTCGAACGCCGCCTTCGGGGGGTGGCTCCGTTCCGCACATTGACGTGAACGCGGACGGATGCCGCGCGAGACAAGCGAAAAGTTGCAAAAATACCGCATGTCGAGGAGGAATTTCGAAGATCTTGGTTGTATCTTAATGTCTACAGCGCCTGGATGATTTATAAAATAGGCATAATTTCCAAACGGTACTTGATAATGTTTGGAATTTTGCGGTCGCATACTCTCGAGCGGGTGTTTCATTGCTGTACTTTTTTACTAGTTCGATTGGTTTCTTGCTCGGCCTTTATTGTTTTTGTTTCTGCTCGTTTTGCCAGTTGTTTCTTGACCTTTCAGCTGCTTTCTGCAAATTTGGTTTTTCTGCCAACACGGTTTTGAACTTTTTTGCGATTTTTTCTTCCTTTTTGCCTAGTAAGTTGAACTTCCTACCACTTGCCGCTAATTTGCCGCCTGTGCATTAGTTGCGGAACGGTCCAGCTTTAGCTTTTCTTTGATTCCCACCATTTGTTTTATACTTGACGAAGTTTCATCAGCTGAGATCTGGGCTTGGCTCATCAGCTCCACACCACCCAGCACCCCATCGCAGCGCTGTAGCTCACAGCAACTAAGCGCCGTGCAGTGCCCTGCGATGCCCTGCAGCTCAGCTCAGCAGCGCACCGCAGCGCAGCGTTAGCTCAGCAGAGCGAAGCGCTGTGCTTTCCCGTGCTCTGCCGTCGCGGTCGTTCGTTATTCATGATATCTAAAACTCCGCGTATGCTGATATTTAGGTATTTGGCGCTTTATTCTATATCGCGATATTTTTGTGGGCACTTTGTGCTGTCTAAAACTGAACATGGCGCTTTTTCCACACTGGAGTCATCAAGGGCCCAAGACTCGAGACGAGACGAAGCAAGGTTATTTGCCCCGTCCCGTCCGAGACCCAGAGCAGCGTAGGGCACCAGTGCCAGGGGTGTGAGGCGAGGCATGCACGGGATGGTCCAGATACGTTGTCTGCAACAACTGCCCGCCACAGTATAAACGCGCGGAAGCCGCGATGGGTCGTGCTTTGAGTTTTTGTTTTACGTGGTTATTGTTGAGGTAGCTTGGGGATAGACACAATCTAAAAGCGATCGATGCCGAGAAACGAACGCAGGCAAGGGGGTTGACACAACAGAGGAATAACTGACTGCTGTGCTCCAGCTAGCTACTGCTGTGGTGTGCCCTCATCAACTGAAACCAACAGACACACATGTTGCCCGGGCTCGAGAGCAGGGCGCCGGTCTGTCAAAGGGCTAATCCAGCCGTCATGGTCGTTCGTTATTCATGGTGCCGCGCTGGAGACTTGATACGTGCAGCGGTTGGTTGTGTGTGCTGTTGGGCAGTTATGCGCTGTGTGCGTGCTGGCCATGTGGCTGCAGGTGGGTCTCTCCCAGGCACGAACAACAAGTAAACCGCAACTTTCCTCCAAAAAAATCACAAAATATCGCAAAGGTGGGAATTCCCACCTACGCGATATTTTGGTATGTGCGGACCACGTATGGCGCAAATATCCTAACAGCCCGGGGTCGTCTATAACTCCAGACGCACATAATTCGGCCCTAAACGACCAATATCGCAATATTTCCGAGTTTTAGATATCTCTAATAGGATACGCGCCAACAACAACGTACAACAACGACGGACAACCTACAAAAAGAAATAAACAAATAACGCGTGAACGATGACGTGTTTTTATTAGACGAGTGTGAATACTACGACATCTGCGAAAGGTTCCCTACGGCCGGCAACGAAGGCGGGGATACAACTTTATTAGGAAGCAAAATTAGACGGACACCCTTCACAAACAAATAAAAAAATCCTAGATAACGTACATGATGCAAATGACCAGCCGAATTGCGACCGTGCAAATAATTGCGATCTTTGAGTGAGTAGGCTTTGACCCAATAGGCCAAGGTTTTTTTTGCGACCTATTATAGTGTCCGTATGAAGATGTGCCGTTTAACACATTGATAGAAGTATCAAGTTGTTTGGGGCCTACCTCCCATCGAGGCGGAGGCTGTTAGTGATATTGGTACGATTCCATATCGGTCTAGGATTATTTTGTTTGCCTTGTGTGAGGCTCGATTATCCCTCTTTTCCCGTTTAGCGTGCCTTTTCTCTGGTGTAAGTTCTCTACGTTGAAAGTAATGATTGGATCGAGGGCATTCTATACCCCCTTTAGGGCTCCTCTCTAAGTGAGTTCTTCGTACATTATTCAAGTAAGCCCGCAGGACCCATCGTGTGTCTCACGCCGAGTCTGAGAGCTGTTTTGTGACTATAGTAAGATCAGATACTGATCTGTCATACGGATCCTTTTGTTTGCCTTGTGTTATGTCTGCATCATTCGTTATCCATTTTTTTGTATATCTTCACCAGCGTAAGTGCCGCGTACATTGAAGTAGCTAATTGAATTGAGAGCATGCAGTGTCGTCTTTAGTTCTTTCTCTGTGAGTGAGTTCTTCGTATTTTTTGGAAGCACACATGGAGGACCTATCATAGTAAGTTCTTCGTTTACTGTGGGAGTAAACACCGAGGGGCTTTCCAAGGCACAATCAACGGCGCCTTCCTTTTTCCCTTCCGTAAATTAAACATTTTCAACCATTCCGTCCGATACCTTTTTTATTGGCCATGTCCTCTTGCGTTTCGCCTCGAAGCCTCGAAGCGAAGTAGGTTCTCAATTCTCCCTTCGGCATTTCTGGCCAACTTTTACTTGGCGGCGATTTGAATAACAGTGTGTTTCGCCTATTCTTGCTTTCTTTGTTTATATGGTTTCCTTCCATCAAAGCAACCTTCAGAACCTCATATTCGTATTGAGCTCTTGGCATTACTTTAAACTTCAACTCTTTTATAACTACAACTTATTTCGTCGAGTACTACCCTTCTTTATCCAAAGAATGGGCGCCATCGAATGTCAAATTATAATCTTTAGAAGCTCCTATTTGTATTAAACTCTTGGCATAAGTTTAAAGTTCAATATTGTCTAATCGAACAGCTACAACTTTTTTCCTTTTTCCTGGTCGAAGTGCTGCCCTGCCCTACCCGAAGCATGGGCACCGGCATTCGCCATGCGGAGCCCTTGTATACTACTATAATACTAGCTGTGTAAAATACTATGGTACCGTAGCCTTGGCCATTTGTGGGTCCCCAACTAGCGTTTGGACTTATTGGATACACCTACATATCAACAGACCAAAAATCATACTGGGATATACAGTGGTAAATGAAGCGGGGAGGGGGGGGGTAGGGAATGGTTGGAGGGACGTTCGGACCCACTTGATTATACACCAATCGTGTCCCGCCACTCGCTTTCGGCGAGATTCCCAGCCGTCCATCCATTTCCCGAACTCGGTGAACTTATCATTGAACACGGGCTCGCACGGTAGCAGCAGACGCCCGGCAGGCCCAAACCACTCTGCTCGTTGTGTCAGCACAAATTGTTTTCAGGGCAACAAGCAACGCGGGGAATGAACGGGTTACTTTTGAAAGTGTTCAGGGCTTTCCACGGGCCATGATCCGGCCCACGGGTCGGGCCAGGAAGTTTTCTAAAACTCGCGTATCGAGTCGGGGGTCACGGGTGATCGAAACGCCATGGGTCAGCTCGGGTTGGGTCAGGAGGTTTTCAAGTCTCACGGGTCGGGTCGGGTCGGGCCGGGTCGTGTCACCCTGACTCAATCCGACCCGCGATGAGTGGTCCGATTCATGAAAAGCCCTGGAAGGCATTATTAAATTTGTCACACGACGATGTGCAGCATGAGCGTCAGTTTCAAACGCCAATCGCTCCTAAAATATTACCAAGAGAGTGGGAAAAAAGAACAAGGGAAACCCATCACACGAGGAAATCCTATGCACGAACTCCTGCCTCCCTTACCTTTGAAAAATGGTGTTTACAGCTATGCTACTGCATGTCAAGGTGACTAAACTAGCTTGTTCGCACTAACGGTAAGTTTAACCGATTAGGCTATCCAACCGAACTATTAAATCCAGGAATTCGTATCATATGAACAACAGCGACGGCGCGAGGGTCGGCGCAATCGAGCGATCGAGCGAGCAGGCGGGCGAGCCGGCGGGCGACGGCGCGCGATCGATAATATTAATAAATATTATGTGCTTCATATAGTCTCACGAGCTGAATTTACTGTATCTACCGGGGATCGTCTTCAGCCTCGCCCTTAACCCCTGTATTCCTGTCTGACCAAGCGGCCCAACTCAAGCGAAATCCGTTCCCGTATCCTGCTCCTAGGGCTGTACCATTTTTCAGGGGCAATACCATAACAAAATCATCAGCGTGGGTGAACAGAACAAAAGTCCGTGGGCCCTCTCGTACCGTCTGTGGCGAATTGTATCCTGCTACCGAAGGTGGCGTTGGCTAGGTCCGTCATGTTGACCCATTCTGGAGGAGTTGCTGATGTTGTTAGCGCTAATGTGCCCACCGCTGATGATGCTGGTGTATTGCCAGCAGTGGCGCTCGCCATTTCGCCGCCTGTGGTTCTTCTTCTGCTGCCGAACCCTCACCCCATAGGAGATGGGTGAGACCATGTGCAACGGAAAACAGCGAGCATTTTCTCGGCAGTTTCAGATTTCCGTGCTGTGGAGGTGCAGGTGCGGCTATGTCACGTTATCTGATCGAAATATTATGGTCTCTTAGGAGTTTGCGCAGGTCGCCGTACAATTCCCCTCCGGGAATTGCCAAGGGGAGTGGCGCAAGGACACATTATTATCACAACCGGACGCAATGACCATTGCATTTGTTTGTACACACAAGAAAAAAATGCCTGGAAAAATAAAGCATTTTACCCGCAGTACTTCTTCTTGGGTGTACTCAATAGCAGCACCTTTAGCACTTTTTGGGTACTCGATGTAGACGTGCCCACGATCGATCTGGTGTTGAGAAAATACACACACGACACCACTCGACAACAGACAAAACTTTTACACCGTATGATATGTATGATTTCGAGAAGAGCGTCACACTTCGAACTGCAGCTTAGGGACCGCCAGGAAGCGAGAAGGGGCACGTGTGGTGTGGGATGCGGCTTACTGTAGAATATTACGTACAGAGCACGTATTGAGAACGAGGGAGCAAGAGGACAACACGTGACAGGCTGTGACAAAAAAGCAACTCGCCGCCGTAAAGAGAGGATACGGCACGCGCACATGGTCCTAGCGGTAGCGTGTTGCTCTCCGCATGTTGTCTGCTGTCTGTCATCTATGATCTTCGCAAGAAAAAACAGAAAAAATACTCGATAAAAAATTGCCTCTGTGGACGTAAATGTATAAGGATGGGTTGGTATCTAAATTATTACTATTCAAAGGTCCCTATATTTCCGCATCGATGGACGCGCGCACGCAAAGCGGCAGCACAGCAGAAATGTGCGGTACGGTTGGGTGACAAATTATGACAGGCTCCGACACAAGCAACTCGCCGCAGCATAGCGAGGACACGCCACGCGCACACAAATGGTGTTGCCTACCGCTGCTGCTGTGCGGCAGGGTTGTTGCCTACCGCTGCGGCTGTGCGGCAGGGTTGTAGCGTTGTGCTTTCCGCACGTTGTCTGCTGTCTGTCATCTGCGATCACTGATCGCAGCGATCACATAAATGGTGTTGCCTACCGCTGCTGCTGTGCGGCAGAGTTGTAGCGTTGCGATCTCTTGGTATGATACGATATCATATACGAAGCACACCAGCATGAACATGAATATAAGGACCGTTTGAATACTAATATCATATTCAAACGATCTTTACACTTTACTCCGGCATGTCACTTAACACTTGACAGAAGCAGCTGAAGAAGCAGCAGCAGCGAGAGGTAGTGGCGTATAGGCGGGTAGAGCATCGCAGGCTCCGATCAAAGCAATCAGCTACTACAACAGTAGCCACACGCGCATAGAGTTGCAAGGCTGCTGCTGCTAGGCGGCTGGACTGTTGTGCTGGGCGGCAGGATCGTAACGTGGTGCTCTATGCAAAAATAGAGAAATGTACGTGTACCCTCTACGAGCAGAAAAACCCGGTTGCATCAAAATCTTACGTGCGTACACGGGGATAGGGGATGCAGAAACCCAATCCACGGGGATGTTGCGGAAACCCGGGGATTTGCCGTAAGTGTGCCCAAGGCCAAAAAGTTTTAAAGGGCTTGCCACGAGCGACACACTGCACGGATCGCGCCCAAACCTCCGGTAACATGACCCCAACGGTCGAGTTGTGCCCACCCCATCCGACGTTTCGGACAAAGGTGCGAGCACGAAGAGATGTGCCCGAAGAAAAAAAACGACAATTATGCGTGTACATGTGAACATAGGTGTCGATATCTTTTGAATAACGAATACAAATTCCGCCCTACGTCGCCGTACGTCAGCTCGTTTTACCCGTTCTCTCGATACTCGATACCTTCGGAGACCGTACACGCGCTTTCCGCACGCACAATACGGAATGATCAATTTCAATGTCATTTCTGTCACCTACAGCCTACAGGTGGATACTTGTACATATGTATTCCTTGCTCTTTGCCTACAACCTCACCCATTGGTCGAGTGTAGCGTCTGACTACCGTAGCGACGTCGGTGCTTACAGTAGTTGCAGTACAAAGTTATCTGGGTTTGACAAGATATTGATTGGGTTGGCCGGCTTTCGCTTCGTGGGACATTATAGGGTATAGGGGTACTGTCATGTGCAATGCTCGCTTCGAGGTGTGTGATGAGCATTGTTGGCTTGACGGCTTGGGCTATTTATTTGGTTTAGGGGTTGAAGGAGGTTTTCTAAATGCGCTTAAGTACTGCTGTACCAGGTATAATTTATTTACTGGGTTGGGCGGCCTTCGCTTCGTGGGACATTACAGAGGGTAATTTTAAGGGCATTTGCCGGCTGGGTGGCGTTTTGGCCTCGCGTCTGTTGTTGACTGGGCGTTGGCTGCTATTACAGCGGGGCGTCAAGCGTGGCTGACTTCAAGGAGTTATAATTATTAGGCAGCGATTTTTAGGTTTCGGCGGGGGTGTTGCAGGGGAGTATTCTTAGGTCTTAGGTAGGTCAATCGTGGTTGCGGCTCAAGGAGTTATTTTGAGTGGCGGCGGCAATCCATAGGAGTTCGTTTGAATGGGAGTGTGTTGTGGTGCAACCGCCATCTTCAACAACCGCGTTTGTGCGTGAACTATCGTCTCAACAGAAAACACTGAAAAGTCTTCGTGTTAGGCTTGGTGTGTCACGCGATGCAGGACCTTAGTTATCGGCCTAAATACAGGACGTTGTCAAAACTTTCATGTATGTGTGGATTGATGTGTTACGCGTCCCCTGTGTCAGGTCTTGGAATCGCTACATTGAGCGGGAGATGTCACCCGCAGAAACCTTGTACCACTATGGTACAGTGTCATGGCGATGGTGTACACGTTTGCCATCTTCAAACAATAACGCGGCACGTCTCAACGTAATTTGGTCGCCACCGCTGGCTGTCACACTGCTGTTTTGACGACCCATGTCGGATTTTTTACGATGTACACCAACATTGGGGGGGCGATATGGGTCGCAGTTACACTTTCTACCGTTACGTAGGCACATCTTCTCGTCAAGATTTGTATCAACGGTAGCCGTCCCACAGGTATTGGATATCGTATTTTGTTGTACTAAAAGTGGTCGCCAAATCTCCGTAGATTCTGATGACAGAGAGGCAGGTAATCACGTCTCCTGCTGTCAAGTAATCACTGTCGACACTCTGTTTTGCCTACGAAGCACCTCTCGTTGCCTCGAGGCACTTATATCGTTACCGTCGCTTTGTTCGCTGTCGAACCTTGCCCCAACCTGGCGTGTCCTCCACGCTACGAAAGAAAAGAAGAGAACTAGTTGCAAGTTGCGAGTCGAGCCTGGGTTACTTCAAACTCTCATTTATGTACCAGGTATAATATTCAGGGCTTTTTACGGGTCGGGTCAAATCTCGCGGGTCGGGTCGGGTCGGGTCCGGTCAGACCCGTGAGAATTTCGAGATGTCTTGACCCAACCCGACCCGACCCGCGAGAATTTCGAGGCGTCTTGACCCGACCCGACCCGACCCGACCCGACCCGACCCGACCCGACCCGACCCGCAAGATTTTGAAAACCTTTTGACCCGACCCGACCCGACCCGCGAGATTTTGAAAGTCTCCTGACCCGACCCGACCCGATCCGCCACAATCTGGGTGACACCCGAGATGCGGGTTTCATGCGGTTCAGGTCGACTTGACCCGTGACATTTCTCACGGATCAAAGTTGCAAAGTCACGGGTCACAGCATGTATACGTCCGTCGGTTGGTTGGTCCTTGGTCCCTCGTACTTTTCCCAGGATGTCGTGTTCTACGGTTCTTTCTACCGGTATTGTTTGCAGCTGCATTTTGTGGTGTGCGCGCGAAAAATGAACAATAAACCGCAACCCACACGCATGACCAATTAGCCACGCCCGCAGCGCTAGATAACCGGGTCGACCCGACGAGCGACCCGACGAGCGACCCGACGAGCGAGCTAGTTACCTATGCAGTCTCCGGCCCCGGCAAGCAGCCAAGCTGAGCCGCCTCCGGCAGCGAGCCCACAACTGGGGCGGTGGATCTGTCAGCAGGGGCTGCGATCCGCGAGGATGCGTTGTCTGCTGCTGGTGTTTGCTGCTGCCAGGCTGCTGCTGCTGCTTCGACTACGACTGCTCTTGCTTTTTACGTTTGGTCACATTTCGTACTGGTATGATAATTCTCGAGCTAGCTACTACTACTACTGTTGTATCTATCTTCTATCTATGCAGTCTCCAGCCCCAGCAAGCAGCCTAGTTGAGCCGCCTCTGGTAGCAAGTCCACAACTGGGGCGGTGGATCTGTCAGCAGGGGCTGCGATCTGCGAGAATCAGGGGTCTGCTGCTGCTGCTTGCTGCTGCCGAGGCTGCTGCCGCTGCTGCTGCTTCGACGACGACTATGCCCTTGCCTTTTTACGTTTGGTCACATTTCGTACTGGCATAACCATATTATTACTACTACTTACGGCTTCAGCCAGCACGGGATTCGCGTCACACTGTATGCCTTGGTACGAGTAGCTAGGGGCACTGCCTGGTGATTGTTCTACACGCTGTGATGACATATGATCGAAGGATCCGCACCAGAGAGGCAGGAAGCGGTAAGTTTTGTATGATTTACGGATCCGCGGGTCGGACCCGCGGGGCGCCTGCACGGCAACGGCCCTCAGCTGTGAGTTTGAAAAAGGCGGATCCGCGGGCCAGATCCGCGGGTTTGACCCGCGGGTCAGCCCAAAACAACTTGCGCGTCATGATGGCTTGACCCGCGAGTGACCCGTATCTCGCGGGTCATGACCCGACCCGACCCGCGAGATTTTGAAAAGCTCTTGACCCGACCCGACCCGACCCGACCCGCGAAATTTTGAAACCTCTTGACCCGACCCGACCCGACCCGCGAGATTTTGAAGCCTATTGACCCGACCCGACCCGGCCCGCGAGATTTTAACATCCTCTTGACCCGACCCGACCTGACCCGTGATATATATATTTTTTTTGACCCGAACCGACCCGACCCGCGAGATTTTGAAACCCCCTTGACCCGTGAAAAGCCCTGATATTATTAACCTCAACATGTGTCGTGTAATTCGTGTACAAGTACACATGCGTTTTATTAGTAGTATGTGTGTTCACCTCTGCTCACCTCCTCTTGGCTTCTTCTTGCGACTGCCCACCTTGCAATCTAGCGCAACAACACCACTCGAGGCTCCACAGTACTACTCCGAAGTGAAGGCAGCGCTGGGCTTTACAGAACACAAGATACCCTCTAATCCCTGTTCTGCTGTGCTTCTGCGCTCTCAGCTTGCAGCGCTCAGCTGTCGGTCTCCAGGTCCCACGAGCTAGGTCTCACAGAGAGGGAGGGTCGGTCGGGGTTTCGACACAGTACTCCGAAGTGAAGGCAGCGCTGAGCTTTACAGAACACTAGATACCCTCTACCCGCTGTTCTGCTGTGCTTCTGCGCTCTCAGCTTGCAGCGCTCAGCTGTCGGTCTCCAGGTCTCACGAGCTAGATCGGCAAATTTGGGATGTACCGGGCCAGCTTTTTATAATTTAATTCCGCGGGCGAAGCCCGTGGAATTTTTGTGGAAACCCCTATCGTATTTAGACCATAGTCTAAAGGGAAAAAAAACAGAGTTTAGGGTGCGATGCCGCAAGGGATTACAGCCGCTCTGTGCCGCCATATCCCTTATTGTGTCGACTACGAGTGTGAAACGGGTGTTGACTAGGTTGCCTGTCCATCAGAATGTCACGCACGGCCGTGGTAGTCGTCTATGCAACGAGTGCAATGCTGCTGTAGAGTGCTATATTCTGGCGATATCTTTTTTACCGTTTGGTAGGATACGCGGAAGATGTGGCACCTCGGGACTCGAGACGTACAGCATGCGGAAGGTTCACGAATAAATACAGCAGCATGCTGAATTCCGGACGGAGAGTACATATTGTCCTACCATATAGCCTGGTGTGTAGCAGGTGCAGTATAGTACGAGTACCGATAGTAATAATCTTCAGTTGCAATCCGTACGTGTGCATGCGGCCTTTCGTGGGCCACACCACTGAGACGAGACATGGGCCCATACAACGCACGTACGAATACGCATGTATGTGCGAGGCTTGCACTGGCTTATACCGCAGCCTGGATTAGCTGCTTGTGTACGCTCCTCATGCCATACTAAACACACTTCGCCTTTCTACCTTCGGCATTGCCCCCTGTAGGTATCGTTTGCTTTGCGCGCATGCACAGACAGCGACGACGCGGCCTCGACGTGTCAAAGCTTGACTAGAATCATATTTGTATCTGAAAATTATTCCTGCTCAGACCTCCTGCCCATCAGCCGTGGGTCCACCCTAGCCAAACCTGGGCGCTACTGGTTGGCACGTGCTACACGTCTGCGTAGGAATATCAAACGGCAGCCTCCCACTTAAGCGTTCTATCTTACTTTTGGCGGTACTCCGCCCACAATTCCACCTCTCACGTCAGTGTTGCCAACGTCACCGTCTTCTCTAGTCCCTCGGTCGTCACATCACCCACTCCCCTCCCTAACACCAACACCCCATAACAAAAGGTAGACTGCCCCCTCCACCTCTACCCCGTTTACAGCACAAGCGAAGCCAGACGGTTCTGGTCATGCTTGAGCTGTTTGCGACGCAGGGACCCTCGGAAGAGTGGTGTTCTTGCTGGTGTTGTTGCTATATTGCCCGCTTCGCGTCAACGTCTTTCTTGAATTCCTGCGAAAAAGTTGCACTCGCAGCCTTCCACCTCTAGTCGGTCGGCCAGCACCTCGTTCTGGAATTGCTACAGCTTCATTCCGGCTCGCCGCAAAGGCAGTGAAGTCCAGTACCTGCGGAGTTTTCCCTTTCGAGATACTAAGGTGGCGAAAGGCTTGACGATAGTGTCCCGGCAGACATCCTGCTAACGGCGCGAACAGATCAAACAGCAGGGAGGACACAGGGGATGGCAACACGAGGGGTTATCTGTCACTGAAAACTCAATGCTATCATAACGCCGCAATTCGAAGTGGCAACGGAATAAAGGCAGGCAGTATACATTGAGTCCAAAGAACGATGCACGAATGCAGCTCCATACAGAGCAGCTGGTGTTCAACCGTCACCTCCAGATGTAGCGAAAAAAATGCAAACCCCACGCTGGTCTCGCTAACAATCCGCGCGTCCACTAGCCCAGAAAAAATCCACGGCATGTGATATCTTCTTCAATCCCACCATTGAAAAGTGGGGTCGACTACCACGAGGCTGTATCTCCAGAAAATTGTCTATCAGCAGCGAGCGTAAACCCCTAGCAAACGCTAGCAACTCCGAGTCCGTGTCCCTGTGCCGTCGTTGGAATTACTGGGGATTTTAGCGTCGACAACGATCCTTGAGAGGGGTGGCCAGAACTAGAGTTCACCGCGGCTGGTTTGGACGCAGAGCGAGCGACTGTTATTGAATTACGAGCGAAAGCGACCCATAAATAGTGCTGCCTACTTGGTACATTGCAACTCTCCGTTGAGCTTAGCACGCCCCCCTCCGGCATATGCCTACTGTACTACTTCGCTAAATATGAAGACATCATACGCGATGGCACGCAAACAATAGTTTTCGACGATGCTGACTGCGCCCAGGTGAGTTGAGTTATTAATTGACGATCTCCAAAGATCCCAACCATACCGAAGTCGCACTTTTATTGCGGTCGTGACAGTGAGCCAATTATAGTCAATGCGGTCAAACTTTGTGTGGCGCCGTACAACGGTATAGCCCCAATGATCTACGAAGCAATCGAGCCGCCCTGTCCAAGATATTTCTTTGTATTGTCTACCCATAGCTATGCAGCCCCCCCCCGTCCCCCCCGGCGCAAGCACGTCTAAACTCACCTTGATGAGATAAAATCGAAGGCCGGATCCAATAGGCCAAGGTCTTCCGCACCCGGCTTAATTTTGTCGGGGGCTCCAACTGAGACTCGCCGTCTGGGGCGCTGGAAATTGGGATTATAGGAAGACAGATTTTGGGGACGGGCGACAAGCAGCAAGGCGATATTTCCGCCAACCGGTCATGGCGTACGAGGCAAGCAATCGTTTGCAATCCCAGGTACACGCACGAAACAAGGAAAAAAAGGCCCCTGAGACGCGACCTCATTGTACTCGCTCACATGGTTCGCACTCCAAGCGCAATCTTTATCTTTGTCACCTGTGATTCTTCAAGTGTTTTTTGAGTAAATTGGTACTCAACCCCGACACGATAAATGACACGCCGGAGGGTTTGAAACTTACCAGCACAACCTAACGTATCACTGTGCTTGCTAGGACAGAACGACTGCGCGAAGTATCATTTTCTTCCGGCCCAACGGGCGTCTTCTGCTTGACTCGCTGCCTTGTCATACCAAAACAGTGGCGGCCGGACAGATTCGACCACAAAGAAAGTAGAAAACATCAAGGGGCCAACGGCGGTATGCTCATTAATGCATATTTCACACTGACGGGGCGGTTTTGGATTCGAGCAACAAAATTGAAAACTGAACGTAGAAGTGTATTACATGGGGAGAGCACATGAACATTTACAACTGACCTTCACCGCATCGCTCTCCCCGGGAATGCTATGCATGGTTTTGCGCCGATGTCGTCCGTCACGGCTCTGAGCCCCACTCCACGAACAGGCGCATGATCGGTGCGCGTGGTGGCCTTCACGCCCACCGCGCAACGTCCTAAAAGAGTGGTAGGGAACAGCATCACCAGTCACACGTCAGCAGGCAGAAATAGTCTGGACGCCATTACGCCGATACTGTACATCTGAGGAGAGGAAGAACGTGAAAGGATGTGAGGTATGGGATGGAAACAAGTTCAAGAGATGAACGTCCACGGTAGAACGTGACGCATCACACGCGTTGCGGTGCACGTTGCTCAAGCCTGAACGAGACATGAACGAATCGTCCCTTCGCGCCATCTACTCGACAACCAGTCAACCTCACCTTAACGTGGCGGAATCCTTTCCCCTTGTCCGCGTTTCTCACTCCTGCCAAAGGCCGTATTGTGCTCCCGATGGATGCTTCGGCGTTGAGGATCCCATCAATCTATCAGCATTTTTTTTCAAGAAGCAAGGGCGAAGAGAGAAACGGTGCTGTACAGATGCTGCTGACTCCTATCTTGGATGACTTGAGGTTCCTACCAACCAGAGTACAGTACCTGTGCACTTAACAACCTGTGTACTTGGACAATCTGTGTAAGTGTACGTAAGTATACGGCGACAGTTGCTCGGCGATACGAACAGGAGGACACCGTAAACAACAGCAACAACATCCTCAACAGCTAGCGGAACCGACACAGCTACTACTGATACTGTACAGCATAAACCCCAGCTTTTGCAGCGGCTACTGCTGCTTCATGTGACAGTTGCTGTTGACATGCCTATCACTGCCGCTGTTATTCCACACCTGGGAAAACAGTATATCGACTACGTGCGCGGTGTGCATGTTGTCCGGCAATACGGTACGTGCGTTGGGAAGCCGCGGGCAGCAGCAGCAGTAGCCGTAGAAGAAGGACACAGCAGCAGCAGTAGCAGTAGCAGCAGCAGCAGCAGCAGCAGCAGCAGAGGTCTAAAAGAGTAATTGACACAGCTTCTATCACTCTATACATGTAGCAACCCAGTTGCCGCTGCTGCCGCTGTCACGCGTTGCTGTTGATGGTGAACCTTTTTCCGCCAATATCCTCCACATGTGACTACGCGATGACTGCTGTGCTCAACGCGTGCAATAATAGGATGCCGCAGACAGCAGCCGCGACCGCCGCAGCAGTCGCTCAAAGCAATGTGCATTACCTCTACCACTGTACAGTAGCAACCCCAGCAGTCTGTTACCCTCTGCGGTGTACCTAGTACTGTTACCGCCGCTGTCCGCGGCCTATTGTTGTTGCAACACAGCAGTTAGTTGGTAGCTGCTGTTTCGTGCACTGGTTGTATCCGTGTGCAATGTATTCGTGCAATGGAGCGTACGAAGACACCGCCTACAAACCTGACCAGAATCTAGTCAAACGAAGCCTACGAGACAACGATATACAACCAATCAAGCGCATGAAAGTACCAGCGAAAGCATCACCCTTCTACTCACAATATTGCTGCATGTTGCTGGCCTTGCTGCTGCGCGTACGGCACGGAAAACAGACTCGCCCGGTCAGGTCAAGGCTCCAGTGTCGCTCCAACTAGACCCGATCTGTATCGCTTTTTTGGCGGTGGTGGTTGTCGACGCAGGGGGCCATCCTCACCGAAAACGTTGGCTTATTAGGGTCTACCGGTATGTGCACGGTGATACCCAGCTCATGACATTCCAGGAATGTGTGTAGAAGGGCATTCGAGCTTCTAAAATGTGGGTAGTGTTCGAGTGGGGAGCGTGCAGAGCAGTTTGAATTGCGGCGCGATGCAAAGCAAATGCAAAGCAGAATAGAGCCTTCTGATTGGTCAGTGCAAAGCAAAATGGGGTTTCGATACAATGGGTGCTTTACGATGCAAAGCAAATAAAGCTCTATGATTGGTCAATGCAAAGAAGATCTGGCCCGGTACGTTCAAGACTCGCCAGCTAGATCTCACAGAGAACAGAGAGGGAGGGTCAGCAGGGGTTTCGACGCAAACCGCTTCGCTTGTATATTCGGGATTAGGGGTTGAGAACCCCAGTTGGGCAGTTGGGACGTTGGGACCTGGGGACTTTTAAGGATCGGCAAGATCCGCCCCATGCATAGACTAGATATTAAAATAGACAGTCCGCACATATTTTATAGGAGTAACTAATTTTCAAGGACGCCAGACGTGAGTTCTTCAACGAATTTCAGGTCAATACTCATATTTGCAGGCTGCGTTGTTGGTACTGTACTCGTAATATACTATTTTCATTTTTTATAATATACTATACAAGGGCTTCGCTCGCAGGCGGCTGGGCGCCGCCCGCTACGCTTGCGGAAGGAGGAATGGATATTCAGTAGGAAGGCGGAAAAGAAGCACAAATGGCGCAACTGGCGACTTGAAAATGCGAAGAGGTCCATATATAGTCCAACGGTACAGGATAGAGACGATTATGATTATGAGTTTGTTGTTATCATCCATTCGCCCAGTCCATGATAGGCACGTCGGAGGACTTGCTTGGCATATCCTTCCACCTCTCAGGTAGCACCTGTACACTTATTAATAGCTCTCTCTAAGTCGATCATCAATAATAAATTATCGCAGTGCATAAACACCAGGCACGCGCTTGTCAAGGATAGAGACAGGAACACTACAACTTAAGATGTAAAGGAGCGCAGTGCCAAAAAAAACATGTTGGGAGCAGGAACTTGAACGCACACACCGCAAACATGTGAAGTACATTTATTTGTATTCCAGAAAGACGAAGAGCACGCATTTAGGCATAGTTCTCAAAAAACGATGCTGGTATAATAAACCACAACTTAACGTTCTATAAAGAACGTGCTGTCAACATTGCTTCCGAAGGAGCATGCAGGCTTGCTTGGACTCTTCTTCCTCCTCAGCGGAGGTACCCAGCACCTTGTGGATCAGTCCACAAACGTTGAAGCATGGCGGGAGGACGTCGATAAGTATGTGTAAAAAAAAAGTATTGGTACTTCTCTCCAGCAGACGTCGTAACCATCCAAATTATTGGAGCTCCTTTCGTTGTTAGTAATTGTTGTGGTATTGTTGTACTTGCTCTTGGTACTCGGAAAAAGAGCCGCACTTCATAGACTATATCCGCACGCCATCCCCTAGTCTTGAGCAAGAGACATGGATGTCTCGACTCGTGACACACAGGACGCAAGATAAGAGTAGAACGTACCTCGATGTCGAACGCCCTCGTGGCACCGTGGGAATGGAATGCGGGATGTATATCGAGCAAGTGATCGCCTGCCTTCTTCAGGAGGTCACCGACCTTGATGTCGCCGGTGCACTTCGTGTTTATGTCCTCGCCGACTTGGCGGCCCTCGGCGGCTGCTTCGCAGGGCTTCTGCAAACGACAACAACGGATGGGAATACCTTGCGTTCAGTGAATGTTCAAAATAGTAAGGCCACGTAGCTGTCGTCGATTTCCAAAGTTTGAAAGGAAGTCGTACAATTTGTAATGAAAGCGGTCGTTTATGGGCAAAGCCCTGCCTGGTACCACAACAATGCTAACACCTATGAAACCACCACTGGGACAGGAACGAACGGGATTCACAGTCGCAAGTGGTAAGCGTAAGCCCCGGTATACTGCTATATAAGGCCTACCGGCGGAATACCGACAACGAAGGGTAAGAGACAGTACCTGCTGTATATATTGTTCGGTACTACTCTATTACTGCTGCTATCAACACTATTACGACCGACGTGTACTGCGATTCCTCAAGAGGTTGCGCACCCTACTTGTACTCGTTAATACAAAGAGTTCATGTGGTTGTATGAAAAATGAGTAACAGTAGTAGTACACCGCGTCACTACATGAACAACTCGCTAACCCCAATCACGGGACTGCTCTCCAGCATCACCCAGGTTAACTTCAGCTTCTGTTTACTGCTATATATCAACCTCCAGTGTGTACTGCGACTGGTGCTGAGGTATCATGCTGCTGTGTTATTTATCACTGCATGGACCATTTTTACAACCCTGGCTGACCCCCGTGATGAGACTTGTCCGTTTTCATTGCGCCTTGCATTTATAGATACCACGTAGTCGTAGTCGTACATCCAAAACGTGTGTTTATATCACAGCACAAAGCGTCACTGCATGGACCACTTGTCCAACACCCGCTTACCCCGATGACGGGACTTGTTTAGTTCCGACCGCGCCGGTTAGCGTCGACTCACCCCGCTGGGCTGCCGAATGGCTTCTCTTTTAAGTTCGTGTATTATCGGTTGTCACACACCCGCGAGGGAAAGTTAACAAGAGGAACAGGAAAAGGAGTGAGAGCCTCGCGGCTCGTCACAGCACACACAGATCCAAGGACATGAACGAATAGCCCAAGAAACCATACTCCGAACCGACACGTAACTGTCACTGCTTTGCGGCGAGTCTACTCAAACACCCTCCCGGCTCGACACAATACCGTGACGAACCTATCATAGACATGTCTTGACGTATGTCTATTGCAAAGCAATGTACAAGGGGAAACCCGCCCCACGGATCAAAACCCCTTGCAAAAATACCAAAAATAAAAACCATTGTGCCAATCAAACATGACCACAATAGCCGCGCCTCCAAGATGAGAATTAAGGCGAAGACAAGAATACCAGAGATCGCCTACTCCTGCCATAGGCACGCTAAGGCCGCGACAGTACATGCGAGATGGCATTGTCTCTCTCCGCATGACTTATTCATAATAATCACCCGGCGCTAAACCAAAAAAATTGAACAAATTACTTCTGACCCAGAACATAATCAAATGTAAGAGTTCATCAGGTAGTCCCTGTGCTCCCTGAAGATAGGGCCTACGAGCGCCTTCGTGAAAAGATCTGCCCGTTGTTCCGCTGTCGGAACATGTTCAACCGTGATCGTACCAGACGATACCAGCTCGCGAACGAAATGAAACCTCACATCAAGGTGCTTGGTTCTTGCAGAGCTGAATGGGTTGATCGCAAGGTTGATTGCCCCTTCGTTATCTACATATACCATAATTGTCTTCTCTACAAGCGATGGTGCTACGAACGAAGCTACCGATTTCGCGAATAGACCCTCCTTCACTCCATCACCGAGCGCACGGTACTCTGCCTCGGCGGTCGAAAGCGACGTGGTCTTGTGAGTCGAACTGAATCCGGTAATCATGGAGTAACCTAGGCATACAGCTACCCCCGATACGGAACGCCTGTCGTCATCCTTCTCGGCAAAGTTCGAATCCGTGTACACCGACAATTCAAAGTCAGACTCAGGTTCCCTTTCGAACGTGAGGCTCAGGTCCTTGGTACCGAGCAAGTATCGAATAATCTGTAGCACCGCTGTCCAGTGCCTCTCGGTAGGGTTGTTCGCGTGGCGAGCTACAACACGCGTCGCATTCGCGATCTCCATTCTTGACCAGACGACCAGCCATAGCACTGATCCGATGGCCTCCTTGTAAGGCCAATTTCTACTTGGTTCCCCTTCCTTCCTCGGTCCTAGGTCAGCACCGGCAGTGGCGGGGTATCGGGCAGTCGTTGTCACATCAAAACGTCTAGCCAATGTTTCGATGAATGTCCGCTGGTTGATTTTAGTTATCCCATATTTTACGTCTTGGATAACCGCACACCCCGTGAAGAAGGTTAGTTCTCCCAGGTCAACCGTCGTGAAGTCCTAGTTGAGCGTTACAAGCAGCTTGTCAACCTCATCCCTAGGACCGGCTACAGCCATGTCGTCCACATGGACCGCCAGAACCAGTATTACCTCACCCTTCACAATCTTCCGAAAAACGCAAGGGTCGGCTTTGCACTGTTCCATGCCGTGTTTCGCTAGTTTCGTAACCAGCAAATTGTTCCACAAGGCACCGCTCTGTTTTAGGCCGTACAACGCCTTCTTGAGCTCTACGTATTTGCCAGACAGGTCACCGCAACCCCAGGGAGCTTCATAATGACCTTATAGTCTAGCGGTGCTTGGGTAAACGCCTGTTTGACATCGAAATGAGACGTTGTGTACCCCTTGTGGTTCCCCCACACTAGCACAATCTTGACACTAGTAGTGGCGGGTGTGGGTGCGTATGTCTGGAGATAGTTCACGCCTTCCCGTTGCATAAACCCTTTTGCTACCAGCCTCGCTTTGGGTGTAGTAATGTATCCGTTTTCGTCGGACTTCAGTGATAACACCCACCTACCATCTACTGCTTTCTCCCCCTCCGGAAGGCCAGGTAAAACAGTAAATGTCCCATTCTTCACAATAATACCATCCAATTCCTTGTCCATAGCCCAAAGGTACGCGTCTTTGTATTTAGATTTGCACACGCCAGCTACGGAGATCGGAGGTACTTCAGCTTCTGACAAAGGACCAGACGGCATTTCAATTTCAGACTCGGACTTCCCTGATTCCATGGTGACCAGGGCGATCTCGGGCTCGTCGATCGCGGTGTCGTGCATTAGCGAGAAGACGTTAGATGCTGACTCGTGGTCGTCGAAACCAGTCGCACTCGTTGCCAGCGAGTCCAGGAGATCATCGCATGCGTGGCCGTTGATGAACTCTTCTGCTTCTTGCATCTCTTCAGCCTCCAGTTCGCCGTTGATGAAGTCCGTCACCAGCGCCTTCATGTAGACCAGCAGGGCCGTATTGCCTTCAGTATTCGGTTCTTTGGGTACCTCTTGGAGGCGGTTGCGCACGGATCTCAGTCTCGACGATGTGATCAGGTCACCGTGCCTACCCCAGCTCTGCAGCCGTCCCGCTTCACCTTTGGGCAATTCGGGGGGGAGCGGTGCATAGCCGGCAAGATTGATGTCATCGGCGGAGTCACCGGCAGTGCCTCCACCGCCACCGTCGGCGCTGCCACCGTCGCCATGTCCGCTGCCACGGCTGCTGTTGTTGGTGTTGGTGTTGCTGCTGCTGCTGCTGCTGCTGCTGCTGCTGTTGCCGCCTCTGCGACTTCGGCTTCTGCGCTGGTTGCTGCTGCTCGGGGTGGTACCACCATCGTCCCCGAACGAACCTCCATGAGACACTGCCGCGGACGGGGTGGTCCCCTGGAACGGAGTTCCTGTCGGCTCGGTCGTCTCCGGTGCTCTGCCGGCGGCAACGTTGACATCCTTGGCATCGTGTGTGTCGTCTTCCCACTCCACTGAGAGGTCGTCATCGCTGTCCGAAGCTTCATCATCCCCCCCACCACCTTGAAGTGGTGTGCCCTCCCTGCCCCCGACGGCGGTCTCGTCGTCATGCCCCCTCCCTTCAACGGGTGTAGGGGGTGCCTGCTGATAGGCTGGCAAGGGGGCAGGGGTCGGGACATGATGCCAGGTGACATCACGGGTGAGGTGAATTTGGTTAGTTGCTTTCGACAGGATACGACATGTTCCCCTCGGATGGTTGTCTGCGGGCCCGAGATAAAATCCCGGTTCCGCTTGCGGGTCGCACTTGTGTTTTCTCTTCGTCTTGAAGAAACATGGTTGGAGCCACTGCACCAACGTCGGCGACGGTGGTTTGCCGTGCCACATCTCGTAGGGAGATTTCATGTCTTTATTTAAGGTCGTAGCAGTGCGATTGAGATTGTCGCAGGCAAAATGATGAGCTTCAGCCCACAGCCGCTCCGTCGACGGCAAATCTTGGCCGACGAAAGACGATTTTGCCTGGATCATCGACGTCTTGGCTAACTTCTCGATAAGTGCTAGCCCACGTTCTGCTACACCATTCAACTGCGGTGTGTTTGCTGACGTAAACTCGCGCTTGATTCCGTTTTTGTTGCAGATCTCTGCAAACTCTCCGTACATCAGTTCAGGCGCGTCATCAGAACGGATGATTCCTATCAGACCATCCTGGCTATTATCAGCGATGTACTGAAGTAGCCTTGCCGGGGCTTCAGATTTTGATTTCATGAAGTATTCCCGCGACATTCGTGTGGCATCGTCACGAAAAATGATACCATACAGGCTTCCACCGATCGAAGCGACAGGCTTCTTCCCCGTCGAATCAACGAAAACTCTCCCGTTTTTCTTATCTGAACGAGAGTTTGTGGACTTGGGCACCGGTGCGCTGTACCCTTTCGCTGCTGAACATCCCACGCACGGGAGCAGCTTCACCCCAGGTTTCAGCTTGACGCCTTGCTGCTCCGCCGATTTCCTCAACAAACGGGGGTGGGTGTGGGAGGTAGTGCGATGATAGTGGTTAATATCCACATCGGTGGTGGGCATACGCCCGGGTGTAAGAACTGCGCAGGCTATCTTGTTGCCATCCACCCTACAGCCATGTCCGACGTACATGTCCCCGTGAGGGGGCAATAGGATCTCTTGACCAGTATCTTTTTGGTGGATGGTGAGTCCGGGGTCATCGATACTAAACTTGTACCGATGTTTGACGGCCTTCGACACCGAAATGAGGTTGAAATCAAGCTCAGGTGAGAACCCTACTTCTTTGAACTCCATGCGCATGGCAGGTTGGCCATCGCCCGAAGGGAATTCGAGGGTAAGGTCCCCTAGACCTTTTATGCGAAGCAGTTTACCGCCACCAGCAACGCTAAGTTGCTTGTTGCATGGTCGGAAGTTAGTCATTTTCTCGGAGCTACGGGTAAAGATGCCCGAGGCTCCAGTATCAAAGTGCCAACGTTCCGATTTAACCCCGGCCTGCAGAGCCAGTTCCCCTACACCACCGATTGGACCACCATCATCACACTTGCCTGGTTGGTACCCACACCCTGCATGATCCAGCTCCACCGCCAAAAACCCAGACGCGACGCAACTCGAAGTCGTCGATCCTGAACCTGAGTCCGACTCCGGCGGTTCAGGTAGCTCTATCACCATGTTGGCGTGCATGTCGGTAGACGAAGGACACTTATCCTCGTCGTGCCCCCGACCGTTGCACCGCTTGCAGAGCTGTGTGGTGCAGTCGCGGGCGAAGTGGCCTCGAAGCCCACACTTGTAGCACTGCGGTCCCTTTGCCGCAGGCTTGTTGTCCTCAGCGCCGTTTCCGTCGCCGGACTTCTTCTTCTCGGCGTGCTTGCCTCCTCGGCCGCCTCCGCGGCCGCCTCCGCGGCCCCCGCGCTTCCCGCCAGGGTGTCCGCGTCCCCCGCCCCCACCACGCCCGTCAAAAACGAGCGCATGGGCTGCGGAGTTCTTCTGCCTCCGAGAGCGCAGAAGGTTGTATTGGGATTCGATGGTATGTATCACCTCATCCCGGTCGAAGGACAGTCTTCGACTCAGCTGCCGTATCTCGAAGTCGTACTCCAACACAGGCAGACCAGCAACAAACGTGCAGAGGGTGGTTTGTTCATCAACATCAATACCCGCAGTGTGCATTTTCATCACGTGTTCCTCGAGATTGTACAATCTCGGGATCGGGTCAGCTCCCTTTTCGACTTTAAAATCACTGAGCGTCTTCCGCAGAGAGATTTGATCCCCGGTGCTCTTGGGGCAATAGTACTTCACAGTTTCTTCCCAACATTTTCCGGGGGACTTGCTCCGTTGGAAACGCCCGACATCTATTGTTTGGTGGAATGCCTGGGACAGGAAGAACCAGGCTCTAAGATGTCGTTCATAAGCTAGTTCGGGCACTCCTTCCCGGAGGAAATCGCTCTTCGATTTGAGTTGGTCGCCGACGTCGAGATGAGACTCGGCGTACAGAACACTGTGAAGTGTGGTGAGCTAAAGCTTTATTTTTCCCCATCCGCCGGAGGATAAAAAAAAAAAAAAAAAAAAAACTGTCGAAGTCCTGGAACTTCGCATACGTATGCACATTCTGCTGAAAAATGTGAAACTGCTTTCTGTCTCGTAGCTGCGGTGGATTCATCTTCATGGGAGCTCGAAAAGATCCTCGGCTCCCGTGTGTCACAGCGGGCTCGCCTTGGAGACCGTAGTCTCCGTCCAACCCGCTTTGGGCACTCCCTATTGATTGATCCTCTCGTGGACCAACCTCCATGGGCACAGAAGGGTTGACAGGGCCCACTCGGGATGTTGGTGACGCAGGATCTTCTACCTCGCCACTCGCAGCAGACGCCTCGTGCGCCTCCCCATCCGGACTTGTCTTGTCTTCTACACCTTGCTGGGCCATCATCTGGGCCAGCATCTTCATGGTCTGCTCGTGCTGAACGCGTTGTGCGTCAGCGCGTTCCGCGGCTGCCCTCTCGGCCGCCGCGCGTGACTCCCTCTCCTCCGCCAGCTGCGCTCTCAGCTCGGCGAGTTGATCTTCCACAGAAATAGCCATGGTCTCGCTTTGGTACCAACAATTCTAGAATGTTTAGTTCCGACCGCGCCGGTTAGCGTCGACTCACCCCGCTGGGCTGCCGAATGGCTTCTCTTTTAAGTTCGTGTATTATCGGTTGTCACACACCCGCGAGGGAAAGTTAACAGGAGGAACAGGGAAAGGAGTGAGAGCCTCGCGGCTCGTCACAGCACACACAGATCCAAGGACATGAACGAATAGCCCAAGAAACCATACTCCGAACCGACACGTAACTGTCACTGCTTTGCGGCGAGTCTACTCAAACAGGACTGCCCCGTACTCGTAGTCGTACATACATGAAGTGTGTTTGGCTGTACGTATGAAAAAGAAACCGCATCACACAGCGTCACTGCATAGGGCTACTCGTAGACCTGAGTACTTGTACAATTCCCGCTTATACCCCGATGACGGGACTGCCCCGTACACGTACTCGTACATGCAAAAGTGTGTTTGTACGTATGAAAAAGAAATCACAGCGCACAACTGCGTAGACAACAATGTAAATTTCAATGTGCATCATTATTGGAAACAGGATTCGCTTGAGTTCACCAACACCCAAAACCACATACTGGTAGTCTATTGCGCACAACTTGCAGCACACTCAGCCAACACTCAACGCAGCACTACCGAAAATACAGGGTGTTGACATCTGGTGTCTTACCTATGTCGCACGGCGCTGAACACACTGACAACGGGAACAAATTCTCAACATCATCAATCAGTAGTATAGTACCTGACGGCAAACATCAAATTCCAACAACACGAAGAAATGAAACTCACGTTTCGTCAAGCTCTCAGCTCCTTCGTTAGGGACGCCGATCGAAGGTGAATCACAGGTGTCCGCGTCACACCAGTCACACACACGAGGGTTGTCGCCGCTTCCCCAGTGCTTCTTGTTAAGGTTACATGAAAAGCTTGGCACGTGGAAGGCTCGTCACTCCTGCAGGTGTCGCAGACAGCGTACTGGGAACTCCTGTTTTTCCTATTTCGTGCGATGAGGAAGCCGTCACAACCCTTGCTCGGGCACGGCCAATCAGGATTGCCAGAAGAAGCTGAGTCCCGTTCTTGCCCGACCAGCTTCCACACGCCTGATCCTGAACCTCCACCACCCCCACTGTTGGCGGAGCCTCCTCCCGCACTAGCCTTTGTCCGCTTCGCAAATTCCAACTTCAAATTGTTATTGCCGATCCGGCAAATTTCAAATTCAAATTGTTTGCAGCCGTCAACGGCAATTCCCTCCCAACAGCCAGCAATTGGCCAACTTCAAAAGTAAAAGTACAAAAAAGAAGTTGCTGAAAAAGCAAAATAAAAATATCAGAGCAAGCAGTGAAGATGAGAGAATGAGAGCTAAGTAAGAATGAGACTAGGGAAAGCAAGGAAGGCAAGGAACTTCGGGACGGTTCTTTTCCCCAGCAACTAATTTTCTTTTCGGCAATTACGGGCTGAGAAGGGCTGAGAGGGGGGAGGATATGCCGAGCGAGACCTCCGAGGGGGCCGAGGTCTAGGTATTTAAGTTTATGGGTGAGTTTTTAATGGGAGGTGTCCTATTTTTTGTCCACTACGTTTTATAAAAAATATTTCAGGACTTGAGCCGTGAGTTCGACGAATTCGGGTCAATTCTCATCTTAGCAAGCTGCGTTGTTGGTACTTGTAATAGACTACAAGCGCTCCGCTCCGCGGGCGGCTTACGCCGCCCGCTACGCTCGCGCAAGGAAGATTTCAACTAAAGGTGAAGGGGGCTGAGAGAAGAGGCTCATGATTTAGTGCAACTAGCGTTTTGATAATGCCAAGAGCTACTTGTGCGGAGCTGATTGCCCTGTCTGTGCTGTGCTGTTTGTTGGCGATGCCACGTTCTGATCGGCAGAAGTACGGATGTAACTTGCGAAGAAAAATTGCAAAGAGAACCGAGATGGAGAACAAAATCAACGACGAAAGCAAAAAGACGAGTGCACTCACGTACTACCGGTACCTGGTACCTGGTTGTTAAGATACGGCCTCGAAAGGCCTGTATCGTTTCCTCGTCTAACTCCCCGCCTTGCCGATGGCCCGCGGGAGGTTTTTCGCATGACTTCTCCCTTGTGTTAGCGCCTGTGTTCCCCTCTATATCGACGAGGGCTCGCCTCGCCATAGTACTTTTTCTGTGGTTGGTTTACCGCAGAGCCTTTCCTGCCCCCCCCGCCACACCGGCGGCATGCGGCAGGTTCTAGAGCCTTTTCTGCCCCCCCCGCCACCCCGGCGGCATGCGGCAGGTTTTTGATGGGTGACTATTGCCTTGCTGTAGGGTCTGCTTTTCTTTCTACTGCTTTTCTTTGCGTGTTCCTGGCTCCATAGCCAGGCGGTTAGAGGTGTGGGAGTGGGGTTTGAGGAGCCGCATCTTCGACTCATGGTCTAGTTCGTAGAACCGGAGTTTCCCCGAATCTCCCATATTTCTGCATATGCGACTCATCAGGGTGGGCTAGTGTTAAGATACGGCCTCGAAAGGCCTGTAGGTATCCGAATTTAAGATCATTTGAATGGGTTTCGTATGATAAGGTTGGCGGTTTATATTCGGGGAAGTTAGGAATTAGATCGGAGGCACGCGCCTCCGATCTCAGAAGCTATGCCGGGCTCTGGTGGAAACGAATAAAGCTACATCTCTACGAAGGAACGAAAGTGAGTACTCTCCGAGGACCTGCTCAATTGGCAGACCTCTGGGGGCACTCTGTGTCCCCCACCATTAATTTCACATGGTACTTCGCCTAATAATACCTTGTTGTTATAAGGCTTAGTTTGGGTAAGCTATCGGTTAACCTTTTGCAAGTGGTCAAACGGACTAGTACCCCCTAATACCTTAACAAATGGCGTCGACGGCAGGACATGGGTTTTTGGGTCGTGGGTTCGATCCCCACCATCCACAATAACAAACTTTTCAGATTTTCTCCATGTCGAACTTGAAAAATACTCTCCCTGGTATCCCCAGGAAACGAAACGGCTTGGATATTGACAGAGGTCTGCCGTATATCCGGCCGACCTGCTATCCCGCCGTTTCGGGGGGGGAGGGTGTTATAAGGCTTAGTTTGGGTAAGCTATCGGTTAACCTTTTGCAAGTGGTCAAACGGACTAATACCCCATAATACCTTAACATGGTGGTACTCTGTGTGGTTAAAAAAAAAACACAGGAGTCCGCTCCGCGGGCGGCTGACGCCGCCCGCTACGCTCGCGCATGGAAGAATGCAACTGAAACATATGTAAAGGGGGCAGGAAGAAGCAGGCCCGCGATTCTTTGGTGCGAATATCGAATTAATAATAATGCCAAGAGGTGCTTGTGCAGAGCTAATTGCCCTGCGCTGTGCTGTGTGCTTGTTCATGTCACGTGTTCTGAACAGCAGTACGTATGCTATTTGCGGGGGAGGGGGGGGGGGGGCATGGGGACCGAGAGAGGACAATCAACTGAAGAAAGCAAAAAGACGAGTACACAACGCGTACATAAACCTGGTACCTGTATCATACCTGGTACTACTACTGCTATATGTTCGAAAGAACGCCCAGCGCCGCACAACACAGCACCGTAAGACGAAGGGTAAGGCACGGCACCGCACTGCGCTGCGCTGTGCTGCTGAGCTATATATAGCCGGGCTGACCTGAGCTGGGGGTGCATTTATCATAATCCAACAACGTAATGTGTACAAACAAACCTGGTGTATGTACCGGTGCGTGGCATGATACTTCGAATGGTACTGGCATGTATGTACGAACTAGTAAAAGTACAGCAAAGCACGCAGCATGGCGAAGCACGGCAAAGCACGGCAAAGCACGGCAAAGCACACGGCGCTGCGCTCTGCTGAGCTGGCGCTGCGGTGCGCTACAGAGCTGAGCTGCAGAGCACGGCAGGGCATCGCAGGGCACGGCACTGCACGGCGCTGCGCTGCTGAGCTACAGCGTTGCGGTGGGGTGCTGGGCGATATCTCATCTGATGCAACTTCGTGCCAAGTACAAAACATATTGTGGAAATAAAAGAAAAGCTAAAGAATGACCGCTCCACATATACAAGCGGCAAATTAGCGGCAAAATAAATGGTAGGAAGTTGAAGTTCAACTTTCGCTAAACAAAAAGGAAGAAATAATCGCGAAAAGGTTCAAAATCGTGCTGGCAAAAAAACCAAATTTGCAGGAAGCAGCTGAAAGGTCAAGAAACAACTGGCGAAACGAGCAGAAACAAAAAAACAATAAAGGCCGATCAAGAAACCAAAGAAAAGCTGGACCGTTCCGCAAGTAGTCTGGCCTCGGAAATGCCAGGGATGCACCAACCGAGCACTTTCAGCAGAAATAAGTTAGTAAGTATATTCAAACTACAAGGTCCCCCTCCGGGAAGCGCTTAAGGGATTGGCGCAAGAACGAAACCCAAACATCCAATATCTATCTGACTGTCTGTGGGCAAATAAGATGTACCTGGTGGTAGTGAAAACTATGTTCTTGCCCGCAGCTCGAGAAGCGGAGTGTAGGGAGGCGCCCTCCCGGGTACGGTTCGCTCTCTTGCCGTTGTGGTGGAGAATCGTTAATAAGTGGTAATCCCATCAGTACGTACGTATCCAGCGCCACAGTCAGTACTCGTACGATGGGGACTTTTTATACGGGCGACTCTTATTATGCAGTAAATTTTGCGCGGTAAAAAATAAAAGGACGAATAGGTGAATTTTCAACCGGGCGAAAAAACAAAATCAGCAGTTAGTTGTTCCGTGCGCCGTCATTCTATCGTGGTTTTGATGTTTTTTCTTTGTTCCCTGTTGTTTCGTATGGAAATCAACAATTTCAGAATAATAGTCCAGGTACTCTTCGTGTGATGTTGAGCCAGATATTGAACTTCACGACGAGTGATACACTCCAGGATGGGCAATCATCCCCCTTCACCACCAGTTCGTCGCAGAGAGTGCGCGGAATGAGGAACTGCATGGATTTTATTGTCGCTGAGACAGAGAAGCCATTTCTCATGGAGCATCAGCGCCTATATCCACTGCTGGTTGCTTTTTAGATTCAAGAAAAATTACGCTGGATTGTTTAGATCGTCGTCCGATTCAAAGTCGTCCCCTCGTGGAGACGAAAGCAACTCGCCTCAGCATAGCGAGGACTCGCCACAAGCATGTACATGATGTATCCCACTACTGCTGCTGTGCGGTAGGGTTGTACACGTAGCGTTGTGCCGTCCTCATGTTTGGTACCTGTCAGCTGTGGCGTGAGCAAAATCTTTGTCACTAAACAAAACATGTACGAGTTGTACGGAAAAATACTGCCTCTTTGAACGTAAACGTAAGGATGGGTTTGTATAAAAATTACAATCACAAAGGTTACTATATTACGAACCAAATAGGCGCGATCTATGGACATGCAATGGAGATGCGTCCGAAGCGGCAGCACACCAGAAAGATGGGGTTGTTGTTGTTGTTGTTGCTGTTCTCACATTAACTCGCACAATCAAGTCCGTGGTCACAGAACAGGCTCCAGTCACTCTGAAGCTGAGGAATACCCTAGGGAAAAACACAAACAACCCAAGGTGGTACACGCATATATCACAGCTGACGCAATTCATGCCTCCACCAGAAACATCTAGTCTAAAAGTGAAATCGGGAGTCAGTCTACGATGTGCCAGGTCTATACCTGGTACATACGTCTCATTACTCGCGCCTGGAAAAACCGACTATACCGCTTGCCACCCAAGAAAGACTACCACGTATATATTACACGTAGTATCTATCACTGCGCATACGCACGACAGACGCAAGTCAATTGGAAAAAAGAAAAAAAAGAAAATAAGAAGAGAAAGGAAAGGAAAGAAAAGAGAAGAAAGCGAAAAAAGAAAACGAAAAAGGAAAAGGAAGAAAAGAGAAGACAAGAAAAGCAAGACAAGGCAAGACAAGAAGAGTAAGGTGCAGGAAGGGGTAAGGTGGGGTGACAAATGCTACGCCTTTTTGGATGTAAATGTAAGGATGGGTTTGTATATCAATTAATATAAAAAAATTACTATATTACCGACCAAATAGGCGCGATCTGTGGACATGCAATTGAGATGCGTCCGAAGCGACAGCACACCTGAAAGAGAAAGACAGGTATGGTGGGGTGACAAATGCCACACTCCGATCAAAGCAATCAGCTACTACAACAGCAGCCACACGCGCATAGAGTTGCAGGCTGCTGCTGCTAGGGGGATGGACTACTGCTGGGCGGCAGGATCGTGTAGCGTGGTGCTCTGTGCAAAAAAAGGGAAAGAAACGTGTACCCTCTACGAGCAGAAAAACCCGGTTTGCATCCACACCTTACGTGCGTACACGGGGATAGGGGATGCACAAACCCAATCCCCGGGGATGTTGCAGAAACCCGGGGATTTGCCTCAAGTGTGCCCAAGGCCAAAAACGTTAAAAAAGGCTTGCCACGAGCGACACACTGCACGGATTGCGCCCAAACCTCCGGCAACGTGAGCCCGACGGTCGAATTGTGCCCACCCCATCCGACGTTTGGGACAAAGGTGCGAGCACGAAGAGATGTGCCCGAAGGGAAAAAAAAAATGACTACGAGGTATACACATACATATATGGGTGAGTTTTTTATTGGGAGGGTGTTACAAGGCTTAGTTTGGGTAAGCTGTCAGTTAACCGTTTGCAAGTGGTCAAACGGACTAATACGCCACTAATACCTTAACAAATGGTGTCGTCGACAGACCATGGGTTTTTGGGGTCGTCGGGTTCAAATCCCACATCCACCATAATAAACCTTTTTGAGACTTTCCCATGTCGAACTTGAAAAATATTCTCCCCGGTATACCCACGAAATGAAACCGCTTGGATATTGACAGGTCCGCCCGTATATCCAGCCGACCTGGCATCCCGCCGTTTCAGGGGGGAGGGAGTGTTATAAGGCTTAGTTTGGGTAAGCTATTGGTTAACCTTTTGCAAATGGTTAAACGGACTAATACCCCACTAATTTATTTACAAGGGGTCCTATTTTTTGTCCACTATAATGGTTAGTGTTGGTATTGTTACTTTAGGTGGGGAATTTTGAGCTAGATCTAACATCATATCTATTTTATAAATTTATTACTGTAGTTTCCACTATACTGCTCTATCATATGTATGGTAGGTGGTTTATTTTGTTTTTTTTTCCCCCCGCTTTAATATCGGGAGGAGTACGAATACAGAGTATTATTAGTTATCTAATATGTTAATATTAATACAGCATTCGAGAATAAAAGTCGGCTACTCCCCAAAAAATCTCTGTGGGACACGAACCGACGGTTCCAAATTGATACACACGCTGTCACTCTAACATTTTATAAAAATACAAGGATCAGGCGGCGCCGCCTTCGGCGGCCCCGTCCTTATGATTGTTGTTAAAGATGGTGTGAACAAGAGGAGAGTAAAGGTGAATAGTAATGACTCCTACCAAGAGGGTGACGTGCAATTTTTGTCGGAGAAGATGATATTTTGGAAGAGAAATGTCGGCGGTTAGCCCACGGAGCGGGCAAACCTCGGAAGGGTGGCATGCCGGCAGGAGACGGAGTCGTCTCTGAAATTTTAAAAACATGTATTGAAGAAGGTCAATCATGAAGACCAAAAAAAAATCTGCAAGCGCAAAAACTTTTACTGCAAGCTGCAGTACCCGTAAGAAGGAGGTGTCGCTAGGCAACTCCTGTTGACTCAAAAAATAAGAAGTGTCGCTAGGCGACGGACTAGACTTCGACCCGAACTCACATGTCTACGGGAAAGAGACGGTACGGAGCGAGTTGGACGGTCGCCAGTGATACTGAGGATCAAGCTAATACGTGGAAGAAGAAGGTGCCGCTAGGTGACGGGGTTTAGTCTACCGCAACCGAGACTCGTACGGAACAGCGGAAGGCGCAGTTGCAACCGGTTTCATATGCAGTACATAACCTTAAATAGAAACTGGCGCTAGGCAACTCTTGTCGACTGCGAAATTCAAGAACCACCCAACACTCTGAAGAAGAAGTTGCCGCTAATCAACGGGTATGCCGCAAAACTGCGAAATTAGAAAAGCACCCAAAACTTGGAAGGAGAAGCTGCCGCGAGTCGACGGGTACTTATACCGCAACTGAGACTCCTACGGTACAGGAGTACAATCAAGAAGACTTTTGCTGCAGGCTGCAGTACCCGTCAGAAGGAGGTGTCGCTAGGCAACTCCCCTTGACTGAGAAAAAAGAAGGTGTCGCTAGGCGACGGGGTGGACTTCGACCCGAACTCGGTAAGACAAACATGCAGGCACATGTCTACGGGAAAGAGACGGTACGGAGCGACTGACGGTCGCCCGTGACACTAAGGATCAATCTAATACATGGAAGAAGGTGCCGTTAGGCGACGGGGTATAGTCTACCGCAACCGAGACTCGTACGGAACAGCGGATTGCACTCGGGGTCACATATGAGGCATGAAAGGCAGACGATAGTGACAAAGTGCACACCGTCCGTGGAACGGCTTCGACAAAAAATAGTGCACAGCACACAGCAGGTGTGAAATTCAAAAAATTTGATCGGCATCAACTGTGTTCCATCACCAATTGAAGTTTCATTTCCCGTTTGCAAGTTTCCGGTTCACGTCAAAGAGAGAAAAAGCCAAACACGCGGGTTCGTGGTCGTGTGGGGCCACCTGCACTATCTTCATTTTTTGTGGAAGCTCGTGAAAGCTTCCATGGAAGCTTCCACGCTTCCATGCCGTGGAAGCTTCCATGAAAGCTTCCACGGAAGCAACGTCCACGGAAGCTTCCACGAAAGCTTCCACGGAAATAACTTCCACGGAAGATTCCACGGAAGCAACTTTCACGGAAGCGTCCACGGAAGCTTCCACGGAAGCAACTTCCACGGAAGCTTTCACGGAAGCAACCTAACCCTAATTCTAACCCTAACCCTAAGCTTCCATGGGAGTAACTTTCATGGAAGATTCCATTACTTCCGCGAAAGCTTCCATGGAAGTAACGGAAGCTTTCGCGGAAGCTTTCGTGGAAGCTCCCGTGGAATTTACTTCCACGGAAGCTTTCAGTTCTTCCATACCTTCCATGGAAGCTTCCACGGAAGCTTACGGAAGCTCCCATGAAAGCTTCCGTGGAAGTTACTTCCGTGGAAGCTTTCATATCTTCCATATATTCCATGAAAGCTTCCACGGAAGCTTCCATGAAGAGTTCCGTGGAAGTTGCTTCCATTAAAGCTTCCATAAGTTCCGCGAAAGTTTCCATTACATGGAAGATTTCGTGGATTTACTTCCAAATGGAAGCTTTCGTGGAAGCTTTCGTAGAAGCTCCCGTGGAAGTTACGTCGGTGGAAGCCTTCAGTTCCTCTATGTCTTCCATGGAAGCTTCCATAGCTCCCATATCTTCCATGGAAGCTTCCACGGAAGCTTCCACGAAAGCTTCCGTGAAAGTTACTTCCATGAAAGCTTCCATAACTTCCGCGAAAGCTTCTATTACTTCCATGAAAGCTTCCATCGAAGCTTTCGCGGAAGTTACTTCCATGGAAGTTTTCGTGGAAGCTTTCGTGAAAGCTCCCGTGGAAGTAACTTCCGTGAAAGCTTTCATGTCTTCCATATCTTTCATGGAAGTTACTCCCGTGAAAGCTTCCATAACTTCCGTGAAAGCTTTTATTACTGCCATGGAAGTTTTCGTGGAAGCTTTCGTGGAAGCTCCCGGGGAAGTAACTTCCGTGGAAGCTTTCATATCTTCCATATTTTCCATGGAAGCTTTCACGGAAGCTTCCATAGCTTCCATACCTTCCATGGAAGCTTCCATGAAAGTGGAAGCGGTGAAAGCTTCCACGGAAGCTTTCATGAGCTTCCGCGCAAAATGCAAGTAGTGCAGGAGACCGTTCGTGTGGCGCCTGACCCCCCTTTTTTGGAGCACCGATAGCTCGGGTCCGACGTCGAGTTTCGCGTCCGCGTTAGCTGTGCTGTGATGGAAAAACATTTCACTATCTGACCATGCTCTCCAAAATGCGTAACCACTTTGGGTGCATCGGAGGTGAAGGGGTTTGTGAAGTGCACCGGTTTCGTTGTTTTATTTCCCGCCGCCATCTCATGGATCGCGAGCGAGCCGCCACCGACCAAGCACCCACCACCCACCACCCACCCATCAACCACCCCACCATCACAGCAGTACAACAGCAGTACAACAGCAGTGAAGCAGCACGTACCGACCAATCCATAACGGCAGCATACAGTAGCAATACGGCAGTGCAGCGGTGCACCTGTCGTCCTGTGGTACGCCAGGTGCTGTGGGGAAGTAGACTAAAAATGTTGAACAACATACGTACGTATGCTACTCGAGTTATTTCCTTCTAAAAAAGTTGTTTTTCCACCACATTCTCCCCCACTAAACCTGACATATTTCCCAGATTATGTCAGGAACCCCGACGAGGTACCCAGTATCCAATGCGACTTTTTCGGTATTGGAGTGACTTGCAATGATCCTATACATTGCTCTCATCGTTGTTTTTAAATGGTTGAGTTTTACAGGTTCTTAAACGTGAGAAAATCCTTTCTTTATTTTCTTTATTTTCTTGGAAAGGCGGTGAGAGTCGAACCAGCGACCTCACTGCTGTTCATAGTCTCACATCATGTCTGCGACGCTGTTGTGAAGAAGTACACTAAAAATGTTGAACAACAACTGCTACTCGAGTTATTTCCTTATAAACTCGTTTTTCCAATTGCTGAGTGGGACTTGCACTTTTTTTCCGATTCTGTACCTTTCGGGGAAGATCGCAAGCCGTCCCCGGGAGAGGCTTTTCATGCCCCCCGCTCGCGGAGTTGGGACTCGTCGGCGGTTGCGTCGCCGCGGACACCGAGGGCTTGTGTGTAGGGCGGGCGTGGCACGGGCGTGCGGTCGCCAGGGGCCGGGTGGCGAGCGTTAGAGCAGAGAGTTGTAAGTGTACCGGTTGCAGAGTACCCGTAGTTCCCCCGCTTGCACCTGAGCGCTCAGAGATAATCTTTCTTACTCTACAAGGGCTTCGCATGGGTGCCGGCATTCGCCGGCACCCATGCTTCGGGTAGGGCAGGGCGACACTTCGAATTGTTCGATTCAATACTTGGTAGAGTAAAAACGTCACCACACACAATCATAGTCTGCACGTACAGTATGTAAAGTAATGCCAAGAGTTCGATAGAAACTAATAATCGTAACAATGTACTACTATTAATAGCTACCGTTTTTTTATGAATCCGATTCCGAGCTTCATTAATCAGATTTCGATCGGATAAATCCGAGCACACGCCGACTGACCCTTTAGTCTGGCGACGAAACGTGTCGAGTGCGTTTCTTATGATATTTAACTCAATCAAGCATCCGGGGCCAGTAAGGTGACTGACCATGTCCGCTGCGTGTCCTCTTCGTAGCCACTGAAATATACAATGCATGATATATGATGAAAAATAAAATACACTCCATGATATAATAGTATCATCTTGATCCGAGCCTCCCAGATCGACTGTCTGTGTGTTTGTTTTCTGATCGTGGAGAAACGTGCTGACGTTGTTCCAGGTTCCAGGTGCGAAACACGGTGGTATGACTGCCTTCGTCATTCAACTCCTCGAATGCTATTGCAATGCCGCTGTTTGTTGCTAGGTGTGTCGATCGCTCACTTTTTGTAGATACAGTACGCGACTACAGCGCTTGCGATTTTGTCAGCTAAGTATTTCAGACTCGAGTTTTATTAGACGAAAATAAAAATTTGTCAGTTTTGTCTGATCGCGCATTGGACAGGATTCATTTACAAAGTAGGGGTCACCCGGGCACGATAAGGTCACATGCCGGGATCGGAATCCGTCCACACATGATACCTCCCCGCACGGTGTGGAAATCCCAACCCCACCGGCCGACTGACTTTCTGATTGGCCATGGTTCGCATGTTGAGCCAGCTCCACCTCGAGAGGATATAGGGTCCCATCCCCGGTCCAGAGGTCGTTCCACATCTCTAAAAATTCCATCGACCAGGGAAGCAAACGGAGCTTTCTCGGGTCGACACCACCCTGCACGGTGAGAAAACCCCAATCCCGTTGGTTAATCGATTATTGGTTCGAGCTCCACAGCGCCGTCCTAGGCGGATAGAGGCCCATCAATGGGGGGCATTTCTGTCGTACACGGGGAAAATGAGGTCCCATCCCCGATTCATGAATCCCCGAATCTCTACAGCTCCAAAAACGTGGGAACAATAACGATGACCTCCCGTGTCGACACCACTCCGCACGACGTGGAACTCCAAATATATTCGCTTACCGCTGATTGGCTGGGGCTCGGACATAAGGGCAACGCCACCATGGGAGGATATAGAGTCCTGTGCCCGTTTCAGAAATCCTGACAAACCGGGGACGATATCCGATTTCTCCCGCGGGTCGACACAGCACCGCACGATGGTGCGACAATCATCCATTATTCACATTGGCTTATCGTTGATTGGTTGTGCAGCTCGTATACCCAGGGACACCCGGTGAGGAGATAGACCAGCAAACAGGCGGGGGGCGTTTCGACGCACCCGATGAAGATAGGTCCCCATCGCCGTTCCAGAAATACTTCCTCCATAACCCATCAACGCCAACAAACCGGGGACGAAATTCGAATTCTCCGGGGTCGACACCACACCGCACGGTGTGGAAGCCTTAGCTAGCTGAGGTTCGCATAAAACGCCAGCACTACAGAACAGGGTCCAACCCCGGTTCAGAAATCCTTCAAGTTATTTCCAACTAAAAAAAAATGGGCAACTCGCGCTACTGCTGACTTTTTATTTGTATACCCCAACCCCATGGTACGCGGACAATTCATTTGACCCCTGCCTCGATACCACTCCGCACAGTGTATCCCAACCTTCGATTGATCGGCTCGGCCGGGGGTCGTGGATAGAGGAAACCACCACTAACTAAGAAGCTCAGCAAGTTCAATTACTATCATATCATACTGGCCTGTGATTAGAGAAGTTGTACATGGACCAATTGCATAATACAGCAGTCGGTCCAGATCGAGTCGATCGGTGCAACTTGCTTGGGTATCGTATTATTACAGCAGCGGTAATACACTTCACTTCTTTTCTTTTTCCCATCCCATTTATTGTGATGCTCGCGTTACTCTCGCCCTCCCAGTAGTATAACTTAGATCCGGGGTCATATTGCGGGCTCCCCTCCCCCCTCCCCACTACGGTACATGCCCTAATTTTTATCACGAGAAGAATTCAGCATTTTCTTGCCTCGACGATTCGCGTCGAATTGCACCTACCCACGCTGCTAGGCGATTTCAGCAGCTAGTTGATCCTTTTTTTTCCATTTAATTCTGCAAATAAATAAAGTCAACAAAGCTCACAACGCGGTGGTTATTTAGCTCAAGGACCAACGCTAGTATTGATAGTAGTATTCGAGTGTAACCCCACTAGACCACCGGGGCGATCGGCTCTATATCACTCACTGCCCCGGTGGCGTATCAGGTTGTCCTCGAGCCTGGCATAGGTCAATTTCGTGAGTTCGAATCCCCCCAAGTTCGTACTCGTATAAATTTTCGTAGGGCTTATTCTTGTGCACTACCTGACATGCGGAAAGCGCGAGAGCGTGATTTAGCAACACTCGATGAAAAATCGACGATCAGTGGGTACTGAACTACATATATATGCGCTAAAAAAAATGAAGGCAACAACCGGGGGGGCCCAAGGACGAAACCTGTAATCACGGCTTGCATGTTCAGAAGCTGGAAAGTAGAAGTGTGCCAAAAAAAAAAAATCACTAGAAGAAGAGATGATCTCAATTAGCAATCAGCAGAAAGGATCACGTCAAGTACGAAGCAACACAAACTTGTTTGTCAGTCACGTACCAACACGATCGCTTGCACTTGGCCGGCAAACGATTACAACAGCAACGGAGCCAGGGACCACAGCAACAACCAAGCACGCCATCCTCCAAGAGTCTTCTCGGGGAAAAAAAACACCAAACGCGTACGATGCGATACGAGACGAATGCATGCCACTCGCAGGTTTCTTCCGTGGATACTGTCGACTTTTACTACGAACTTCGCGCGGCGCAGCTTAACAACAGAAGGAACGATTATTTTCTCCCTTATTTTTTGTGTCGAAAATGTATGGTACACCCTCGCTCCATGCCATGAAATATGTCAGACAAAAAGCATATTGTGTGTAATAGAACATCGCTGTGTGTGGTCGTACTCGTACGTACCTACTTCGAAGTATATTGCTTGCACGAGAGTACAAACCGTGTCGATTTGCCCGAACTTCTATAATACCACCCTCGAGGCCCCGGGGGCGCATCCACTCGCAATGCTGCTGTGTGGCTTTTTCTGGGGCAGTAATCATAACCACTACTACCTCCTTCTCGTTTTAGTCATGCGTCCGCTTGCTAGGTCTAAATCCATGTATGTATGTATGTATGTATGTACGTTTACCTATACCGAATTGAATAAATAAATGCACTACTATGATACCTACCACAATACCGAGGAGATTTTTTTACAGTAAATATTACTAGTTTTGGTACAAAATATTACGCCAATTTGGAAATATTATCGTGCCAAGTTTTATTTTATCAACCGCTCCATACATCAAGATCCGCAGAATAACTGGAGAGTACCGTTCAAAATACATTTTTTTGCGCGCTTGTCGCTTGTCTCGCTCAGCATCCATCCGCGTTCACGTCGAGGTGCTAAACGGACTGACCAGCAACAACAGCAACAGCAGGCAGCAGCCAGCGCAATTCTTGCAACCACACAGCAAAGCGTTCGAAACACCAATACCTTGATAATCACACCTACCTTTTCTTTAGAACTGCATCTAGGTTTCGTTTGTGGGGATAAATATACATGGAATTCGTGTGGGATATTTTTATGCGGTCCTGGAAGATGGATCACTGGTCGTGGACCAATACATACGGAACGACTTTTTGGAGCGGCGACGAAAAAGACTGACAAAACATTGTTTCTCGTACTGCGATTTTTAAAAGCGACCACTCCGTTCTTTGTGTTTACTTTCTATTTTTGTTACGGTTTCTGGTCTGTTTTGTTGTGTTCTCGTACCCGGTACGCTAGCATTTCACTTGCTTCATACCTCGATTAATTGCGAGTGTTTGGTTTACTCTGTCTCACAGTCTGTGACCGCATAATAAATAATAAGTTGTATATGCCACCGCAAAATTCAAAACATTAGCAACTACTGTTTGGAAATGATGCCAATAATTTTGTAAATCATCCAGGCGCTGCAGACATTAAGATACAACCAAAATCTCCGGAATTCCTCCTTGACATGCGGGATTTTTTCAACTTCCCGCTTGTCTCGCACGGCATTTGTCCACGTTCACGTCGATGTGCGGAACGGACACGGCAGGGTGAGAGGCGTTGGAGCCGCCTCCGGAAGCCGGCGCTCGAACGAAGCTATTTGACCGAGAATTCCAGTGCCGCGAATCGCATACTTAAGCCGAGACGAAAAAAAAACCCTGACCGAATCCTTTAAACCAAAGAATGATTTCATATATATACATGTATTTCAGGACGTCAGGTAGGTGTGAGTTTGACAAATTTCGGGTCAGTGCTCAAATTTTCAAGCTGCTTGTTGGTACTTGTAATATAGTCTATACTATGTGGGTAAATTCGTAAATTCTGAGAGGGTTCGTATTCTTTTTAAAAAATAAAATAAAATAAAAATGTTCTTCTCCACTACTACAATGATTGGTGTCGGTATTTTTACTTTATTTAGGCGGGGAATTTTGAAGTAGCTCTAACATCATGTATGTCTAATTTATAATTTATTTCTTTTGTGGTTTCACCATATTGCTCCACCATATATATGCATGGTGGATGGCTTGGTCAGGGTTGTTGGTACTTACTTGTGGTTAAGTGCGTAAGTAAGTTTTCTCTACCTCCTGGGGGTGGTCTTATTATTTTGTTTTTTGCACTTTAGTGGCGGGTTTTTGGGATACATCGGGAGTATGAAGACAGAAGTAGTAGTGATATAACCAACCCATCCCAACCCCACCCCCTCGAACACTCCACCCTCTCTTTACTCACTGATTGTACGACTTACCCCAGGATATACATGATAAACTGATGTATTATTTCCAAAACCGTCACATTTATCCCCTCAAAATAATGTGTAGTTTCCAGGCACATATTGAGCTGCCCCACACGCCCCCCCCCCCCCCCCGCCCCAACCCCCCCCCCCGCCCCCAATAATATACTGGTGCCAAAACCGTCAGATTTATCCCCTCGAAAGGATTTATAGCTTACATGCACAAATTGCCCCCTTCCCCCCCCCCCCCCCCCCTCCAAACCCGCTCGCTTTTGATCAAAACCAGGCCCCCACGTCCTTCAAAACTCCGCCCCACCCCCCTCACCGGTTATTCGACTTACAAGATTCACTTGATAAAATGATGCATTTCCCTTCACAGCTGTCAGATTTTGTCCCCCTCAGAAACGGGTTTTTTTATAGTTTCCGCGCACAGACTGACTAAAATCATCCTGTTGACCCTGATAGCTACACTGTAGTTGTAAGGGGAGTCGCCGACCTATATCCTTAATAATGAGGACACACAACTCGTAATGCGCGCGATCGGAGTATCACGCACAGCTTGCAAAGATGAGTTTCGACGAAATCTTCGATCTCACAGCTGGAGTGTATTTTCATTTTTTATAATAATAGATATCATGTAAAAGTTCCACCCCTAAAACAAAAAACAAAACAAAACAAAACAACAACCAACAAACCAACAAACAACAAGCAAACAAACAAAAACAAAGAAAAATACGCTGTCACCATGACATTTTACATGTAAAAGTCCCACCCTAAAAGACAAAAACAAAAACAAAAACAAACGTTTTATTCCGCACGAGCTCCAATCGTGTTTTGGGGTAGACGGGGCCTTGCTTGGGGTTGTGGGCGGGGTAAAGGTTGGAGTTGAGTTGGGGTTCGGTTTCGGTCGGCAGGTTGGGTTAGGTGTGGGCTGGGGCGTGGCTGCTGAGAAAAATACTGACAAAGGACAACAACCAAAGAAAGCCTCATCAACAACAACTGCGGTGAGTGACTCATTCATCCCAGACAGCAGCAGCAGCAGTCGTCTTTGGTGTATCATGTACGAGAGGGTCTGTATCATCTATTATTATAGAGTAAGACACATATCTACCCAAGGAAACACGTGTGTGCTAGACCATGCAGATCGCACGGCTCCCACCCGATAACATGATGAGCTACGTAAACCGTACATGTCTTCCCTCTGAAAGATGTACTAACTGTAGTACCAGGTACGAGTAGTAGGTAGGGGATCGGTGATACATGTATACAAGGGCTCCGCATGGGTGCCAGCATATTCTGGCCCCATGCTTCGAGTAGGGCAGGGCAGCAACCCGAAGTGCTCGATTCAATACTTGGTAGATAGATAGAGTAAAAAACGTCACCACACACAATCATAGTCTGCACGTGCAGTATGTAAAGTAATGCCAAGAGTTCGATAGAAACTAATAATCATAACAATGTACTACTATTACTAATAGCTGCAACCGTTTTTTTATTGGATCCGATTCCGAGCTTCATTCATCAGATTTCGATCGGATAAATCCGAGCGCACGCCGACTGACCCTTTACTTTAGTCTGGCGACGAAACGTGTCGAGGGCGTTTCTTATGATATTTTACCCATTCAAGCATCCGGGGCCAATAAGGTGACTGACTATGTCCGCTGCATGTGACTAGAGAAGTTGTACAAGGACCAATTGCATAATACAGCAGTCAGTCCAGATTGAATCGATCGGTGCAACTTGCTTGGGTATCGTATTATTACAGCAGCAGTAATACACTTCACTTCTTTTCTTTTTCCCATCCCATTTATTGTGATGCTCGCATTACTCTCGCCCTCCCAGTAGTATAACTTAGATCCGGGGTCATATTGCGGGCTCCCCTCCCCCCTCTCCACTACGGCACCTGCCCTAATTTTTATCGCGGTAAGAATTCTGCATTTTCTTCCCTCGTCGATTCGCGTCGATTTGTACTTACCCACGCTGCTAGGCAATTTCAGCAGTTAGTTAGTTGATCCTTTTTTTTCCATTTAATTCTGCAAATAAATAAAGCCAACAAAGCTCACAGCGGTGGTTATTTAACTCAATGACCAACGCTAGTATTAATAGTAGTAGTGTTCGAGTGTGACCCCACTAGACCACCGGGACGACCGGCTCTATATCACTCACTGCCCGGACCGCGGTGGCGTATGTATCAGGTTATCCTCGAGCCTGGTATTACAGGTCAGTTTCGTGAGTTCAAATCCCCTCGAGTGCGTACTCGTATATATAAATTTTCGTCTTGTGCACTAGACCTAATTGGCTTGTGGAAAGCGCGGAAAGCGCGAGAGCGTGAGTTAGCAACACTGGATGAAAAATCGACGATCAGTGGGTGCTGAACCCTATGCGCAAAAACAATGAAGGCAATGACTGGGGGGGGGAAAGGACGACACCTACCTGTGATCACGGCTTGTACGTCCAGAAGCTGGAAAGTAGAAGTGTGCCAAAGTAAAGATGAAAAAAAACTCACTAGAAGAAGAGATGATCTCAATTAGCAATCAGCAGCAAGGAGCACGTCAAATACGAACTAACACAAACTTATTTGTCAGTTACGTACCAACACGACCGCTTGCACTTGACCGGCAAACGACTACAGCAAACGCAGTCAGGGACCGCAGCAACAACAAAGCACACCGCCTATATTTCTCCAAAGAGCCTTCTCGGGGAAAAAATACACCAAACGATGCGATACCCGGACGAATGCATGCCAATCACTGGTTTCTTCCGTGGATGCTGTTGTCTACTTACTACGACCTTTGCGGGGCGCAGCTTAACAACAGAAGGAACGATTATTTTTCCCCTTGTTTTTTGTGTCGAAAATGTATTCTTTGTTTTTTTATACCCCCTCCCCCCATCCATGCCATTAATATGTCAGACAAAAAGCATGTTGCGTGTAGTAGAGCATCTCTGTGTGTGGTCGTACTCGTACCTAGATTACTTGCACGACAGTACAAACCATGTCGATTTGCCCGAACTTGTACAATACCACCCTCGAGGCCCCGGGGGCGCAGTCACCCGTAATGCTGCTGTGTTGCTTTTTCTGGGGCAGTAATCGTAATCACCACTACCTTCTCCTCGTTTTGGTCATGCGTCCGCTTGCCACGTCTACATTATATTCATGTATGTACGTGTACATACCGAAATTCGATAAATAAATGCACTACTTACTATGATACCTGCCGCAGTATCATGAGGATTTTTTTTACAGTAAATATTACCAGTTTTTGGTACAAAATATTACTCCAATTTGGAAATATTGTCTTGCCAAGTTTTATTTTATCAACCGCTCCATACATCAAGATCCGCAGAATAACTGGAGAGTACCGTTCAAAATACATTTTTTTGCGCGCTTGTCGCTTGTCTCGCTCAGCATCCATCCGCGTTCACGTCGAGGTGCTAAACGGACTGACCAGCAACAACAGCAACAACAACAGGCAGTAGCCAGCGCAATTCTTGCAACCACACAGCAACGCGTTCGAAACACCAATTAATACCTTGATGATCACACCTACCTACCTTTTCTTTAGAAGTACATCTAGGTTTCGTTTGTGGGGATAAATATACATGGAATTCGTGTGGGATATTTTTATGCGGTCCTGGAAGATGGATCACTGGTCGTGGACCAATACATACGGAACGACTCTTTGGAGCGGCGACGAAAAAGACTGACAAAACATTGTTTCTCGTACTGCAATTTTTAAAAGCGACCCCTTCGTTCGTTGTGTCTATTTTCTACTTCGAAGTATTTTTTTTGTGGTCTGGCCTGTTTGTTATGTTTTCGTACCCGGTACGCTAGTATTTCACTTGATTTTTTACCTCGATTAATTGCGAGTGTTTGGTTTACTCTGTCTCACAGTCTGTGACCACATAATAATAAGTTGTATCTCTCTAGGATGAAGAATCGGCACGGACGCTGGATGTAATGGTGTCGTTGGGTAGGGAACGGCCCCCCTCGAAGGCAACGAGCGCTCGAATAAAGGTATTTAACCGTGAAATCCGATATCGAAAAGCAACGGCACAGCAGTCGTACGACAATAGGCCAAACGCTTCGAGGTGTGACCATGAAAAAAGTGTGGTGGGGACGAAATAAGAAGCCAATTTGGAAATGATGCCAACTTGGAAATACATGTTTTCCCATATATATATATATATATGTTTTTTTCGATCAAGCTCTGCATATGACAAGATCCAAAAATAGCTCGGGCGTATACCGCCCAAAATACAAAAATTTACGCACTTGTCGCTTGTCTCGCTCAGCCCACGTACCTCATCCCGGCCAGGTGTGGAACGGATACGGCAGGGCGAGGGGCGTTTGAGCCGCTCCCCGAATACGGCGCTCGAACGAAGCTATTTGACCGAGAATTCCAGTTCCGAGAATCACATCCTGAGGCCGAGACGGGAAAAAACTCCCGACCGAATCCCCCCCAAAAAGAATGACCGCATATATATTTATGGTGAACGACATTAATGTTGGCGTGCTGTTCTCGGTGTACCCTTTTTTGAGTTGATGTTTCTAGGTAGCTTGTACGAGAGCGCGTTGGCATACATATGTTAAATTAATAGATGGGGGACACAGAGTGCCCCCTGCAGGTCTGCCAATTGAGCAGGTCTTCGGAGAGTACTCACTTTCGTTCCTTCGTAGAGACGTAGCTTTATTCGTTTCCACCAGAGCCCGGGATAGCTTCTGAGATCGGAGGCGCGTGCCTCCGATCTAATTCCTAACTTCCCCGAATATAAACCGCCAACCTTATCATACGAAACCCATCCAAATGATCTCAAATTCGGATACCTACAGGCCTTTCGAGGCCGTATCTTAACACTAGCCCACCCTGATGAGTCGCATATGCAGAAATATGGGAGATTCGGGGAAACTCCGGTTCTACGAACTAGACCATGAGTCGAAGATGCGGCTCCTCAAAACCCACTCCCACACCTCTAACCGTCTGGCTATGGAGCCAGGAACACGCGAAGAAAAGCAGTAGAAAGAAAAGCAGACCCTACAGTAAGGCAGTAGTCACCCATCAAAACCTGCCGCATGCCGCCGGTGTGGCGGGGGGGGCAGAAAAGGCTCTAGAACCTGCCGCATGCCGCCGGTGTGGCGGGGGGGGCAGGAAAGGCTCTGCGGTAAACCAGCCACAGAAAAGGTACTATGACGAGGCGAGCCCTCGTCGATATGGAGGGGAACACAGGCGCTAACACAAGGGAGAAGTCATGCGAAAAACCTCCCGCGGGCCATCGGCAAGGCGGGGGGTTAGACGAGGAAACGCCGACGACGCCACTTGTTAAATTAATAGGTGGGGGACACAGAGTGCCCCCTGCAGGTCTGCCAATTGAGCAGGTCTTCGGAGAGTACTCACTTTCGTTCCTTCGTAGAGATGTAGCTTTATTCGTTTCCACCAGAGCCCGGGATAGCTTCTGAGATCGGAGGCGCGTGCCTCCGATCTAATTCATAACTTCCCCGAATATAAACCGCCAACCTTATCATACGAAACCCATCCAAATGATCTCAAATTCGGATACCTACAGGCCTTTCGAGGCCGTATCTTATCACATACCTCTACCAGTTATCTATTTATCTATCTATCACCATCAGCTGCTAAGCAGCATTCTATGTTACGTTTTTGTTGTTGTGGTTGTTCTCGCGCCATTATCTTGATAATACCTCATCGCTATGTACAATCTAGTCCGTAGTCGCAGGACAAGAGGTCCGACACGGTACCCGACACGGTACCACCGCTATTCAGCAGCAGCAGTCAAACAATAATAACGGGACAGATTCCGATAATAACCCTGAAATAGATTATAATACCTCCTCTCAGCATCACTAATATTATTATTATTATTATTATTATTATTATTATTACTATTATTAGTATTATTATTATTATTATTATTATTATTATTATTATTATTATTACTATTATTATTATTAGTATTATTATTATTGTTATTATTATTATTATTATTATTATTATTATTATTATTATTATTATTATTATTATTATTATTATTATTATTATTATTATTATTATTATTATTATTATTATTATTATTATTATTATTATTATTATTATTATTATTATTATTATTATTACTATTATTATTATTATTATTATTATTATTATTATTATTATTATTATTATTATTATTATTATTATTATTATTATTATTATTATTATTATTATTATTATTATTATTATTATTATTATTATTATTATTAATAATATTATTATTATTATTATTATTATTATTATTATTATTATTATTATTATTATCATTATTCTTATTCTTATTATTATATTATTATTATTACGCAGCAAGTGTGAGTGGGTACCCTGATTCAAGAGCACCCCGGGACAAACCGAAACAGGCGCTCTCACCTACATACTCTTTTATGCTGTTATTGGCAAGTATTGGTAGCATGTGTTTTTATTAGTAATCGTATAGTGGGACATGCATACACATAAATAAATGCAGATTTGACCGCTTTAAGCATAATTCGATGCAAGTCGACGAGGGAAGAAATAGCTGCGGAATCTTCGCGCGATAAAAACGAAGACGCGTACCGTAGTGAGGGGGGGATATAGTAGCCTACTTAGTGACCCCGGCTTTGAGTTACGTCTAGGGGAGAAGGAGAAAGAAAAGAGCGAAGATAACGTAAGGGATGAGCAAAAAAGAAGAAAAAAATGTCCCATAATCTATACTCTTATCTGTGGCGCTCTTAAATCGGGGTGCCCACTGCTGTAGTGCGGTGCGTGTTTCTACTAACAATGAAAAAAGGGGACACGGCTGAGCCGGCGCGGCACCGACTCAGATGAATTGCTGTGTAGTAAACATACGGCGAGGGAAGTGGCGCCGAGCAACGAACTAAACGCCGTGTGCGTCTCGAGCGAGATCGAGAGATAGATTGGTGGGATGGACACATGCATGATGACCAAAACTTTCACGAAAAAACGACGGAAATTTATGTATGGGCGTCTCCTACTATTGATAATAAGAGTACTGAGGGATTGGGGTATCCCAGGTTCGACTCGCAACTTGCAGCTACTTCTCTTCTTGTTCTTCGTAGCGTGAAGGACACGCCAGGTAGGAGCAAGGTTCGACGGCGAACCAAGCGACGGTAACGATAGAAGTGCCTTGAGGCAACGAAAGGTGTTTCGCAGGCAAAACAGAGAGTCGGCAGAGTTTACTTGTCAGCGGAAGACGTAATTACCCGCCTCTCTGTCATCAGAAACTACGGAGACTCCACGACCACTTTTAGTACAACAAGACACGATATTCAATACCTCTGGAACGGCTACCGTTCATACAAATCTTCACGAGAAGATCTGTCTACGTAACGGTAGAAAGTGTACCTGTGACCCATAGTACTCGTAGCATCAATAAATAATTCAATATCACAAAGTAGATACTAAAGCAGAGAGCATTTATTTTTTATGAGATTGGTCATTGGCAGCTTCTATCGGTAGATACCATACTGCCTCCTACTATAGATATTAAGAGTACTCGTAGCATCAATAAATAATTATAATATCACGAAGTAGATATTAAAGCAGAGAGCCTTAATTTTTATGGGATTGGTCATTGGCAGCCTCAATCGGTAGATACCATACTGATTGCGTCAGCAATCAGCATGCTGCGTTGCATCATTGTACTGTTCCAGCGAAGCGAGTAGCGCTGAGCGTAGCCCGGCCAACCGCCCTCCCCCCGACTAGCGAGGGGGGCACGTGCAGGAGGTGCCGTCAGAGGGCCACATTGGTTGTGGCAGATCGACCGGTAGTTGATTTCCAAATGTTTCGCTTTTGGCACTTTGGAATCTTAGTTGTATATCGATAGGCCTAGCGCTACCCAAATAGTTTTCCAACACCGCAAGGATAATCAATCCCCCCATATATATGCCACGAAACATCTAAAACACGAGTACTACTACGTTATCCTGCCAGTACGTTCTACTGTTGCTGGGGACTCATAAATATCAACTATATAATATAATGCACCCATGACTGCTTATCTGCATTGGCGAAACGTGACACTGGTCGTTTACAAGGTAGGCATGTATATCTACGCTTCCACCGACACCTTACAAGTAGATCAAGCGCACCAAGCCTACGGAACATACGACCACAAAGACATTGGCCCGGTACCCCTTATGGAGGGACACTTAGAAAATGGCCTGCGACTACAACAAAACTTTTGGGTCGGGGATGGAATCTCGTTTCTCCCGGGCTGCAATAACCCCATGGACTACGGAAACCCCAAGGCTTCCTTCCCTACCCCCTCTTCGACTCTCATCACCGTTCGCCAACTAAAAGCGCTTTGGATCCCCTGCTATAAACGCGTGCATCAACAAAAAATATAATAGAGTACTTCACTCAACGAAATATAAGTACCGCCCCTAAGCAAGCTTTCCGTGAAAGCAGACGCACCAGGTATCATACACAATTCCGCCTGAAGAACATGACGTCCCCCTTATGCCTTACCCCAGCGAGACGTCAAAAAGCGACCCAACTAGCAACCGTCCTAGCTTGCATACCGTCGTTCGATAAACTCCGGCCTGTTCATCCAGCGCAGAACAAAAAACCATAATACAAAAAGAAGACCGCTGGCCTGTTCAACCAACGCAGCATAACATAATACAAACACAGGAAAACCGCCAAAACAACGACCTGTGCTTGCCACGCACAGTCCATTCACTCGAACAGCCTACCTATGTTATCGCACAATAGTATGAGCTGTATACGTCGAACTGACTGAACCATCACACAACTCGAGTTCTGTCAAATTCCACAAGGGCATGTAGCTCTACTTTCGTCACCCTCTCGTCGCTCCCTTCCCCCAAGCGCAGTTGCCGCCGCAATAAACTATAAGAAACAGACCACCTTCGAACTGTGGCCCTCTCCGCCGCTACGATAGCAGCGCTCAAAACCACACCCGTACCAAATAAAGTTCAGCTTCCAGATAGCCAGAGCCTGAACCAAGCCATGGAACCCCCTCCCCCCTCCCGGTTGCCTCTCCAAGGATTGATATTTTCGTTCGACAAGACTTCAGGCCGGAGACATATGCCGTCGTTCGTGTACCAAAAGCCCGACCTCAGGCTTTCCAAGAGAGGGATGAGGTTGACGACAGGTTCACTACAACATTTCCCAACATACAATGGAAACCCCTTCATTATGTTGCACAACGCGTGTTTTCTCTGTACTTTCCACAGAAAAAAAATATATCCTACTCCATCCCCGCCTCAAAGCCCCCCCTACGGACCCCCATTCCCCCCGATATCGAAAAGAGTAACTTGCAGTAGGAGGGTATTTAGGCTCTTCATGGGTCCCAACATGGTCAAAGTAATGGTCCCTCTATTGTGCCTGTGAAATCGCTTGGCACTGGGAAATACCAATAGTGGCAGCAACCGAGGCAGCAAGCGAGTGAGTGATCACCGTACAACACCCAAGATAGAACACTCTCCAAGGACAAAATCCAAAGCCGATTCGTTTCCAAAACGAGAGAGGCACACACGACGAGAATGCTGTCTCGGGAAAAAAATCTCGTCGAGGGGTTTCCAAACGAAGTAGTCGCATCGCTCGACGCTTGCACCGTTCCCGTGGTTGAGAAACGCGATTCGACTTAGCCCAAGGGGTGTGCGTTATTTTGACGTGTAAATACGATGAGCCGGTGCTGGTCGAAGGGAAAGCAATTTTACCCCGCGTGAAGCCCTTAGTCTTCTACCCATTAGTCTCTCACGAGCGCCCAAACAAAAGGCAATACCAGCAGCCTAATACTACTGGGGACCCATGAAGAACGACAAAAAACGGCACTATAGCGGCAACCAGCACTACTCTGCACACTGCAACTGCGGCTTTTTCCGACATGTGTCAGGCAACTTCACAGGCACTATAGCGGGCAACCGGCGCTACTCAACCGCACTATAGTGGACCACTACAGTAACCCTGTCGGGACCCATGAAGAGCGACCACAAAAACGAGAAGGGCCATATTGTGAACCGTCTAGGAAGAGCTCGCAGCACTGCGAGTACCACTATACTATACGCGCGTCGCAAACCTCCTTAGATTGCAGTTCGGACATATCCCTTACCCTAACGACCTAGGTTGCTTGGTGTGGTCGATGCTGTAACGGTCAGTTGTTTCGACATTCCCCCCCACCAAAGTACCAGGAGGGTTGACAGGCACAACAGTGAACAAACTACATCACCCCCAGAGAGCGGACAACATAGCAATCAAATCAACACCGGTCTTTCCCAGAGGAGCCCCTCACCCCTCCCCTTCTCCAACACGCCTACATATCACCGCCCTCTAAACCCTACGGGCATAAAAGCCTACAAATACACTCATCAAGGTAAAATCAGTACATGGAAAGTCAGTCAGTATACGGCACATTAGCACAATCTCTTTAGACTGCACCAACGTTATTGGGACCAAGTTACTTGGACTAAGTGTGGGATACGTTTATTTTATCAGTGCTGTAATGGTCCCTCTATAGTGCCGGTGTGTGCACTGTAGAGGGAACTATCGGCGCTATAACGGCAGCCGGAACTACTTCTATACTGCAACTACTGGTTGTTCACATATGTGCCAAGCGATTTCACAGGCACTATAGCGGACAACCGGCACTACTCAACCGGCATTATAGAGGGATCTCTACCGTGGTAAAAGGGTTAAACGATAAGGCTAGGTCTGCGTGTGATAAGACCAGCATCAATCTTCAGCCTACCCTGCCCGTCGCTCAGCTCGAACCACCCCCCCACCTCTCCCTTCTCCTTAGCCCCCACTGACGAAATGCCTGCCAGCGGCAACTCCACTCGTCCCAACGGCAAGTCGTCCCGCAGTTTTTGCTTTCCCATCACCCGGAGGGATAGCTGGGCATCAACTAGGCTGCCTCCTGGGATGACAAAGGTCAGCGGCTCGTTCCACTTCGGGTCGCAGGTGTTCTGGAAAATGAAATAGCGTGTGAGGGGGAGAGGAAACGGGTGCGACTGTGAGCGAGGGCAGGAGGGACTCATTCGTTGCTTGCCTTAGTCGTTTGACCATTGACCATGCATCCCTTTCGAGACGGAGCGCACCGTTCCTGCGTCTAATAGAGACACCTCCAAAAATTGGGCGCTCATTACGTTCATTCCATAATTACATGGAACTTTTCGCTTTTATCTCCTTCGTTGTTGGCCATCTGTGGCCACCGGGGGGAGATGGAAGGGGATGTGAGGGGTGGGGAGGAAGAACGGTGGAAAATACATAGGGAGAGGGGAAGCGGATGTTTAGCGCTTCTGTTTTCGCTCCGTGCGGGAAAGTTGCGTTGAAAAATAAAAACGTGATGGTCGCTTGCGGTTTACTTGTTACATATTGTAGTTAAACACAAATACATTGTGCACGTGTGGCTTCAGTAAGGTGCTATCGTCATATACACGACTCGACTTTCTGGAAACGCCAAGCAGGAAGTAAAAACTGACGAGGGGGTACGAGGCCTACCACTGCAGCTAGCGTAGCTCTACAATAAGCTTTGTACTCGCTTGTTTCTTCTCCCTCTCTCCCTTCGGCTAAAACACACGAGGAAGACAGGGAGCGCACAAAACCAGCGCCCGAATAATAGAAAAACACACTCGGACGACATGGAGAGCCCAAATCAAACAAAGGAATCAACCAAACGGGGAGGGGGGGGGCGGAGGGAGGGAGGGAGGGAGGGAGGGAGGGAGGGAGGGAGGGAGGGAAGAGGCGGCGGTAAATCGTCACGATAGCCCCGCCGCGCACGGCACTAATACCGACACAGGTGTCATCTAACCTTCCTCAGCGTTGTCCTGCTTTCGCTGGTCCCTGCGGTTGTCAGCAGCTCGGCGACCACGTACGAGTCCGTCTTCTTCAGCACAGCCACGTTGCGCAAGCCATGCGCCTCAAGAATGGTCACGCGGAGCACCTGTGACGCGGAATATATAAAATATCATCGCCCACAGCAGAGCAAGAAATGAGGAGCGGAAGGGTGGAGTAGGGTGGAGTGGGGTGGAGTAGGGTGGAGTAGGGTGGAGTAGGGTGGAGTGAGTGAAGGCTCATCAAAAGTTAAGAGACATGAAAATGAGGGGGGGGGGCGGGAGTACATGCTCGTGAAACGTTGCGGAGGCAGGAGCGCGAGCTCACGAAACCATTATGACAAAACGATACAAACAAAGAACAATAAACGGAAGAACAACAGGCCAAGAAAAAAGCATTGAAAAGAGCAAAAACAATGAAACGAACGAGCGAGCGAACAAACGACGAAAAAAAAGGCAGAAGCATCAGCAACAACAACAACAACAACAACAACAACAAAAGCGTGGAGGCGGTGACGCGAAGCAAAATCTTGCCGCTCGTCGCCCGAACAAGTCTCGAACACGGCAGCAGCAGTAGGAGTTATCGAAACAACCTTAGTTACAGCATCAGTCAGCCAACCCCACGCATCTGCACAACGCGACAAAGCTCCCGCTACCGTTTCTTTGGCAACACCGTCACCGTCATTTGGGCAGCCGTGTCAAAACAACACACGATACAAACGCGAAAGTGTGTTGGGCTCAAACTTATTTTCTACCCATCAACCGTAGGAAAAAAAACAAAAAACATAACCTAAGCCCCTCGTAAAGCCCTCACCGTCTGAGGCCCGTCGCCGTCCACCCCAGCACCGGACATGACCACCGCCGCCCCATCCCCCTTCACGACCCCTTTCGAGCGGGTTCCAAACTGCGAGGCCTTCCTCAGGCCCTTCTTAAACTTCGCCACCCCCTTCTTAACACCCCCACTCCCCATCCCCCCCCCACCGCCTGCCCCCAGGGCAATTCCGAGCCCTCCGCTCCCCGCAAACGAAAGGCCTCTCTTGGCCCACGTCCCCCCCGCGCCGCCGCCGCCGCCCCCCCTGCCACCGCCACCACTAGGCACGGTAATTTTTGCCTCTCCCCCGCCACTCGACTTGATGGAGGCGGGCTTGGGGGCCACGGATTGTCGCCGGCCGTCTGATGCCCTTGAGAGGACGGTCGCCGCGACAAAGGGTATCGGGTCCGCCCGAAGAGCGGACAGCGGGCGTCGGAACACCCGGTGGAACGGCTCAATCTGCGCGGTGTGATGCGGTGCGGTGCGGCGCGGTGCGGCAAAAGGACGCAGCGCGGCGAGGTTCGGAAAGTACGCTATAAACAGCAAAACATGCACGGGGTGTGGTTTAACGTGTGACGTCATCATTATCATCACCATACGGGGAAAACAAATGAATAAATAAAAAAGTAGACAATAAGAAACGTTCAACAACAGGGATGGGTGGGGGGAGGAAGGGCTTGACGCGGTTGGGTTAGGCTCGAGGATTAAGCCGGTGGAGAGCGGCGGCAAAACGTGCAGGGTAAATTGACTTTCATGCCAATGCGTTCGGTCAGGGTGAGGGAGCGCACCGGACACGTACGCACAATCACCGCAAATGTCCAGCAAACAGCACACCATGATGGGTACAATAACCATGCAGCTCTGCTTGAACAATGATACAAAGCGTTGAGCCATTGCGCCGTGCACCGCGCCGCATTCTGCACAGGCAAGGCGGGTGCCCACAAAAGCCTGCAAGGGAGCCGAAGTAGCCGCAACCCACCGCTACTTCGTAGATGCAGCGGCCGTCTATAGCAACTACGGTACCACCTTTTTCGAGCCCCGCTCGAAAACACCCTCGAAGCCCACGGCATGATATGCGCCAGCACTTACCGCGTCCGTGCACTAAAAATATCTCACACTGTTTCCAAGTAATATGTCTCCGAAAGCTTGCGTGGAATTCTACAGGGGTCAAGTCAGGGAATGCGACGGCAGACCATAGTCTACATATAGGCGGAGTGAAATCGTGCAACCCCCCCCCCAAAACTACGGTAAGCAAACCAAACGCCGGACGGGGACGCTGCACCCCCTACCCCCCCCTCCCGTTCCCTCTTTCCGGTGACGTTGAGCTACACATATTATAAATAAATAAAACATACATTTAAGTCCTTCAAAACTGAGTCGACGTTTCAATGTGGGATTATTTTCGCAGCAGAAAAAGGGTCAACAGATGAGGAACACTTCGTCGGTAGAGAGGCAGGTCTGGCACACCCTCACACCCGAGGGCCACCTGACGCGGTAGTACTAACAGTAGTAGTTAACATTAATAGTTACCTCAGCTGTGTCCGGCACTATGATCACCACATCCCCGCCCATCCAGTTGTCCTCTTCGGCCCACTTCGACACGGCCTCGGGCAACATCTTCCCATCCGCTCGAAGACACAGCATCATCTAAGACCACAGATCGTGCGGATGATTGGGAGAGAGGTCAGTTGGGATGCTACGACCGAAGGGCGGCGGAGACGACGCCGCTCCCCCCCCCGTGAAAACCCGACATGCTCCGTTCCGACATTATAGGGATGCGAGGGTCTAATAGATACTAATAGCTATTAATACTACACCATATGGTCATACCACTATGGCCATGCATGAATATCGAGTACACCTCCCCCGGCCTGCTCCGCCTCCGGGAAACGACAACAGAAAAGCTCGTTCGCTTACAGCACAACATTGAAGACACAGAACCTACAGCAATGTCTACACTACAGCAATTTTGAGACACAGGAACTGCCAGTAGATGTACAAGTCGTACATCCGCAGCAGTATCTTCACAACCCAAGTCTTGCTCTACAGTAGCGTCACAGCAGCCATTAAATAGTAGCTTCTGGTGGGGCAGGGAACTTTCCAGAGTAGTACGAGCTCAGCCAGACGCTCACGCTCGAAGACTTGCAATAATAAGCCCGCGATCGATTGGTTTCAAGTGAAACGACGCCCAGGATCTAATAGATTTTGGTTTATACCTCATGATAATCCTTATCAAATAGCCACTTTCGGCTATATAAATATAACAAAAAACGTCCTAACAATGAGGCTTTCCATAAAAATGAATGATGATCGAAGGTACAGTACCAGCATGCCTAACAGAAGATCTACAACAGCACCACCGCCACCACCGTCAGACCGAGCCAGGACCGGCGGTGGGGCCGCTCGCTCTACGCCTACATAGACTCCGCATAACGAGCAACCACTCACTTGCAAAGCGTGCTGCACAGATCGCTGGCAATGTATGTGCTGCCTTAGCATTCCCATGAAAATGCCTGCACAAAACAAAACACATACATGAAAACAACCGATCGTCAAGCCAAGCGAGCGAACAAGGCAGGAAAAAAAAACGCTAACCTTTGGCATGATATACCACGTGATTATCGCGCTGGGTAGAGGGTCAAAGGCCATTAAGAAGGCAAAATGAGGGCGCCGCCATCGCGAGGGGGGGACGAGCGACGGACTGTACTCGCGGCTCGTGGTGATGGATGTGTTGTTGCTAGAGGTGGTGATTTTGTTGTTGTCGTTGTCGTTGTCGTTGTTGTTGTTAGTGGTGGTGGCACTGGCGGTGTTGTTACTAGCAACAGCGGCAGCACCGGCAATCGCAACAAGCAGCCGGCCACCAGCTACAGTCCGCGTCAGTACCACCACCAAATGCCACTACAACCACACCTCGACCACGACCAACACACCAACACACCGACACGAACACCAACACAAACACCAACAACAGCCACAATAACCACAAACACCAACAAATACTAGAACAAACAAGCACCAACACCAGCACCAGCACCACCAACAAACATCGACACCGACACCAGCACCAGCACAAACACAAACAAATACCAACAAATACCAACACCACCACCCACAAACGCCAACACGAAAAAACACCAACACCATCAACATCAACACCAACACCAACACACATCACCACAACCATCAACACGAAAACAAACACCAACACAAAACACCACCAACGTGCCATCATCACCAGCTAGCTCACCCTCAAGCTCCGACGAAGGCGCTTGTACGAGCTTCAACAAATCGTCCAAAAAAAACAACCGTCGCTCATACATGCCTCCCCCCGCACCACCCCCCCCTTCCTTCCCCTCCCCCTCCCCATTCCTCTGAACCGCGCAGATCCTCAAGGCTTCTGCCAAAGTATCGCGGCAAGCATTCAGCCTAAGCAGCTGCCCTTGGTCCAGGGGTGGCCGGCCCGCGGCGGCAGCCCTAGCCAAGCCTTGCGCCGCCCACACCACGATGTGGTCGCACAGGCGCACGAGGACCTTGGAGAGTTCGGAGGAGGCCAAAGGATGAAGGGGAGGTGGGGGATGGGTTGACAAATTACTGACGCGGAGAGTGAAACAACTACAAAAACAGGAAAGCGGAGGGGAGAGCGGGGGGGGGGGGGGGGGGTGTACGTATTCCATGCATAGCCGTAGTCGGATGACAATAGACCCTTACACCCCAAGCGGTGGGGGGTGTACTCAGTTTGTGCATGGCCGTAGTCGTATGACCATAGACCCTCGCATCCCTACTATGCCGGGACGGAGCACGTCGGGTTTTCACCAACCAGGCAGACATTGCTTGCACCAAACACGAAGCGCCGTGAGGTGTTCAGCGAGTCGCATGAAGATTGAACTGCATCCTTTCAAAAACCTCTCGTAAGACGGACTGCGGCACCTTGTTGTGCTTACGTTCTGGCTTACCGACGACAGCGCCAATGAGCTATACTTTGTTTACTGGTGTGGCCATTCCAGAGACAGCAATGGGTATTACTATCTAACTGCCTCGTGGGTGCGTTACCATATTCACACTACGTGATGCGATCATTCCCCTTGTGCGGAGTTAGGGTTCTACACCCCGCACAATATGATCTACTCGATAACCATCATGGCGACCGAAAAAAAAACAAAAACGGTACCCTGGTTGTCTCGCATCCCTAGGAGCGGGGGGGGAGGGGGGGGTAAAACAAGATGAGGCCAAACGCGTGGGGTATTCATTACTCAATAAGTACAATGTTGCGGGGGTTTTGAGGAGACGATACTATAGCCAACGCCTGCCTCCAACAAAACTCCCCGTAAAACCAGTACAAAAATGTAAAAAAGCCAGCGGATTAAAACAAAAAAAGCCTCCTCACGCACCTTCTGGTAAAAATACTCTTCGAGCCACGGTCTCAAGAACTTGAGGCAGTAGTACTCAAGCGCGTCCCTAATTTCCACCAAACATTGCTCCGCCCCTTGGGCATGCATGCCTTCCAGGTCGAACAAGCCGTCCGCTTCCATAAAGCCTGTTTTAAAACGACAAACCCAAAGAGCACAAGATACAAAAAGGGCGACATTGATATGACCAGCAAGGTAATATGCGGCAGCGATAAGTTTTTAGGAAGACACAAATCACCGCTTTTCCCTCACGCGCAGAAGTAAATCGAAACTATTCCCAACCCTAACCCTACGTAAGAGCGACCCCTCGCCCCTTAACTGCTGTACACCAAACTCTACGTAAGAAGAACCCCGTGCCCCAATCCTCCCGTGCCATCACTATCTCTGTATCATCAAAATACCATGTCCAAGCCACTCCCTCCCCCACCCTCCGCACCCCCTCCCATCTCTCAACGTAGCATATCTCTCAACTAGCACTGAACAGGCCACTACATATCTAACTCTCGCCACCCCCTCGCAGTCCTCTCTATTCTGGTCTCTGCCCCAAATTTTCCGCTTTTTGCTGGACAAGAAGCGAAACAAAAAACTCTATTAATGCCATGTCTCCTTCCAAGTGCGCGTTGTGATTGAAGCAAAACCCAATTATGCAACCCTTATGCTCTCAACACGCCACATATAAATGCTACTGGTAGCATAGATATAATAACATTTGTCCTCGAAATTTTTTTAAACCTTATTCACTTGGTTAATGGGACCTGCTCCGCTCTCAGCGCTCCCACTTGGAACACGCCTGCCTAAACCCCCCTCTCGGAGAACCTTCCCGGCATTCTTCGCGTTCCTTACTTTCTTCGCTTTCTTCGTTTCTTTGTTTCCCGTTTCTCTTTTTATTTTTTCCATTCCGTAACTTTATCCAACGTATGATCTACGACTTTCAGGTATTCCTTCGTTTTTGATCGACTTTCAAGTGTTAAATTTCGTTTTTACCAACGTATGATCTACGACTCTACGACGCATCTACGGCGCAAAGTCGTGAGATGTTGAAGTTGACCGCCGGCTTTTTAGTGTTCTACGAGTAGGCACCTACTTTCAGCTCCCTACGCTGGCCACCTGTCGCCGTAGCGCTTCCCCACCACTTTTAAACTCGGAGAGCGAGCAGCATGTTGTCTTCAAGCATCTATCGTAGCTCTCCTGCTAAAAAGCCGAAGCCTACCAACCAAAGCCAAGGAGGGGGAGGTGGTGGAGGCTCTGCCGGTGGCGGTGGTGGGGGTGGGGGTGGGGGTGCAGGCTGGACCGTGGTCGGCGGCGTTGCGGGCGTCAGAAACACGTACCCTTGCTCTGGCAAGCACAGTGAGGGCACGGTCAACATCCGCAACAGGCGGAATTCGGCTTTGCTTTTCGGTGTCTGCGACACCTGCGGGGTGTATTACAATTTCAACAAGAAGTTCTGGGGCACCGGCGACAACCCCCGAAAGTGTGACTGGTGCGGAGGGGACACTGCTGACAGCCCGTCTATTGGTGTGGAAAACGGCGGCCCCGACAAGGCGTCCAAACGTGAGTCGGATTTCCTTCGCATTACTTCCGCCGCTTTTGTTTTCGTGTGGCGACCGCGCCGGTGTTTCCTTTCTAGATGTTTGATCCCCGCGGTGTGCCACCAAGCCAGTCTAGCAGGCATGCCCGGTTGGTGAGTGGTGTTCATCACTTTTCCACCCATTCTGCGGTTCGTCGCTGCGTGATTTAATTAATACGTTTCTGTTCGAGTGTCTGCGTTCAGCTTGGCTGCTTCGTACCTTACGGTTGTTGTGATGTGTGTGCGTGCTTGAAATCATCACACTCACACGCCGTTTGCTTCTGCTGTCCTTTTTGTTGCAGCGTGGTACAACTACCACGCAGTGTGGAAGGAGTGCCTGGGCAGCAGGACCAGCGAGAAGCTCAAGTTTGGGTGGATCGTCCCAGAGGGGAGTCCCGTGATTGGCGTGAGTAGAAAAATGCACTCCGTTTTTGCTCTATTGATGTTAATGTTGAATCAGAGTTTCTTTTTTCCTTTTTCTCCCGTGGTTCGGAGTACATCGCAGGCTCTAAGACGCTTCGTTGTCCGGTAGACCGAGTACGACTCCTGGCTTCTGACACTGTTGTAGGCCGGCGACTGCTGTGGAGCAATATTTTTCACGTATGATACTCGCGCGAGACGAGAGGGTGTTGTGCACCTGCTTCTGCTTACATCACAAACGCGCGGCGTGGTACTTTCATGATGCAACAGGGCGGGTGGGTCCCTGCTGTTTATTTTTTCGTTTTTCCGATCTGCTGTTGTAGGCCGCCTGTCGAGTAAAAGCAAAGGAGCCAAGTTTGTCCCGGGAGGTTGGGTGTCAGGTATTTTTGGTTGGAAAAATAGAGCCGCAGATATTTTTTTGGCTGAACAACTGAACCATGCTGCTTTTCTGTTTTTTTCGGCCCGCTTTATTCTCTCACTCTCCTGAATACCCCCCCACACTTTTAGCGTGGTGACTTGGAAGCCCTTTGCTTGATACCTGCTCGTCTGTCCAGAGACAGTATTCATTGTAATTACAAGTCATCTACATACAGCAGGATGTACGTATCCAGGCTCCAAAACCCTCCTACAATCCAGCAGACCGGAAACTCTCATGCTACACAGCAGTACGTACGTATAACCACCCTACGTATTATACCAAACACGGTTTATTTTCATATTCTCACCTTCGTTGAAACTACCGGTACCACCGTACACATAGAAGCGCAGACGAGAGTAGGTGAACGGTATCAGGTATTCGGGTGGACAAACTGGGCGGGATCTTAGATTGCTTCACGTTTTCGGCTGTTACAGTACGGCACTGCTAACCCACAAAAAGCACAGCTGACAGTAGTTGCATCACGTTGTCGTTTGCAGAAGGTCTGCGAGGCCGCGGAGAGGGGTGATCAGGTGGGCAACATCATTCAGCAGAAGTGCACTGGCACCATCGCGGAAGGGCACCTGCTGCTCAAGAAATCCGGAGACTACCTCTTGGAGGAGCTCCCTGCGCTCCACTACCATTGCGCCAAGCGCGATTTTGACATTGAGGTACATATATACGTATATACGCTGTAACCACAGACTTAAATGATTTATGCATATTATATATTTACGCTATGATACATTGTTGTGTCTTTCTGTAGCTTGGATCGCCGTGCGCAGAATCGGCAACGCGAGCGCTTTTCGCTTGGCCTAACAAAGGCGAATCCCGCCCAGCCCGGGAGCATTGTAACCAACAAATCGGCTGCTGCTCGCCTGTCAGGTGTATTGCTCTAGGTACTGCTGTATTGCTGTACTGCTGTACGTACTGCTGCATGGCTGTTCTGATGTACGTACTGCTGCACTGCTGTTCTGATGTACGTACTGCTGCACTGCTGTTCTGCTGTATGTAGTAAAAGTTTGGTCGGTGGGTGGGTGGAGGGTGCACTGCGTCGTCCGTGGTGGGTGGGTGAGCCGTTCTGTACGTGGGAGTCTTTTTTTCTGTTTCCTGTTTCATAAGAACCAACCAACTAACTGCGCCCCGCGTACCAGGTGTATACTGCTGTACGTACTGCTGCACGGCTGTTCTGATGTACGAACTGCTGCACTGCTGTTCTGCTGTATGTAGTAAAGGTTTGGTCGGTGGGTGGGTGGAGGGTGCACTGCGTCGTCCGTGGTGGGTTAGTGGGCCGTTCTGTACGTGTGCGTCTTTTTGCGTCCTGTGGGAGATGAACCCGTACGGCGGCATTGTCGTACTGCCCTGTTATTATTTTGTTCTTTTAGTACTTAATACAGAGGATACAGCACCAATTTGTTTTTGTCCGCCATACCGGCCGGCAACTGGCATATTTCGGGAGTATCACTAGTGATGTTAATAATGTGATACTATAATCAACGCTACACTGCCCCTGTATTTGAAACGCGCGTGCACAGCTGCACCGCATCATCGCCAACAAGCTGGAGTTCAAGCTCCTCGGAACCTCCCCCGAGCAAGAGGCCAAGCAGGCCTGCGCAGGGATCCCCGCAGACCTCGGTGACGACTTCTGAAGGCAATACAGAGCCATAGCAAGTTGCATCATATGTTGGTCAAGTAGTTTGGTGCATGATTGTATTCCCTCACATCGTGGGCTGTTTCGTACCGTGGTGTTTGAGTTTGTTGGTAGCGTAACGTGTGTATATATATGCAATTTCGCGCCAATACAGAGCCGTAGCGAGTTGCGTCATATGGTGGTCAGGTATTTTGCTGCATGTTTGTATTCCCTCGCATCGTGGGCTGTTTCGTAACGTCGACGTTTGTGTTTCTTCGTATCGTGTGTCTATGTTATTTCGCGCCAACGAGTTGCATCACATGTTGGTTAGGTAGTTGCTTCGTGTTTGAATGCCCTCACATCGTGGTCTGCTTTGTACCGTCGATGTTGGTGTTTGTACGTAGTGTCACTTCGCGCCAACACTGAGCCGTAGCGAGTTGCATCATATATTGGTCAGGTGCTTGCTTCATGTTAGTATTCCGTCACATTGTGGGCTTTTTTATAACCTTTAGATGCAGTCCTTTGACTTTCATATTCCCCTGCAGATTGTGACAGATTGTTTTGTGATATTGCGTGTCGTGGAAGTTTGTGCATAAAATAGATCAACCTTCGTTGGAAGGGTTTTTGTTTTTCGATGTAGTGTTGTTATCACAGTGTTCCAATTCGACTACTTGCTCGTATTTATAGTTATAGATGTTTTTCTGGAAGTCAAGCGCGTTACTTCATGGCAGGTAGTACAGCCCCGTGCATGTCCAATGTGCACCGGGTGCTCAGATGCCTTTTCCGTATACTGCAAGTAGTCCAGAAGTATAGTATAATACGACAGGTGTAAGTTAGATGTCTACGGTATTCAACTACGTTTTGCATTCGTATTCTGTGTCCTACCATAAGCATGCCGTGGTGATGCACTACGATTTCGCATTTGTTTCAGTCTTGATAGCTAGGTGTATCCTTTTGAACGCCGTGCGCATGCTAATAGATGTCCAGTAGTATCGTAGATGTACCGTAAAAGCTTGCGACGTACACCCGCGTCTTGCATTCGTATTTGGTGCCCTACCACAAGCACTGGCTCTTTTTTAGCGCCCCAAGCGCGTTACTTCATGGCAAGCAGTACAGCCACGGATGCGTTTCCGTCTACTGCAAGTAGTATCTATTTATACGACCCACGCCCATAAACAAACGCCAGTAAGCTAGCAGCTGGTTATTTTTGGGCGCCCCAAGTACAATCAAGTTGTAGAGTCACGTGCATGTCCAATGTGCACTGGGTAGTCGGGCTCGTTTTTCATATACTGCAAGTAGTGTCTATTTATACGCCCCACGCGCATAAACCGTATAGCTTAATATAAGCCTTAATATGATAGATGCAAGTTAAGCGTCTACGTTATACGACTACGTTTTGCATTCGTATTCTGCGTCCGACCAATAGCAGGCCCTGGTGATGCACTACGATTTCGCTTTTGTTGTCGCTCTCCATAGCTAGTTCCATAGATGTAAGTAAAAATATTACGGTGTACAACCACAATGTCATCTTGCGTTCGTATTTGGTGCTCTACCACAAGCAGCTGGTGATGATGCGCTATCATACACCCGTTCTGAATAATAAATGTCTTTTTGTGTCGTGTTCGCCCGTACTGCCAATCTGAACGTGACATCGCCAGCAAGCTCGCGACACAGCACAGAGTAAACAGCTCTCCCCATAGAGCTCTTGGCATTATCAAGTCGCGGGCTTCATGAAATCATGTACATTTTATTCCTGTCTCTTTCACATTTGGTTGTGTTGTATACCTGGCGAGAGCGTAGCGGGCGGCGTCTGCCGCCCGCGGAGCAAAGCCCTTGCATGGTAATACGCCTAACCCGCCCTCGAAGCATCAACTCTCCCACATAGCACTGTCCAGGTCGTGCTTCCTCTCCCCCCCCCCCCCGCCCATCCGTCCCTGAAAAAAACACCGTCCTCACCTAGCACGAGCCTGGCAGCCTTCCGGCAGCAGCTAACGCCCAGCAGCACCCACAGCTCCTTTAGAGTCTCGTACGAATCCTCCGCACCCTCTTCAAAAAAAAAAAAAAAAAAACGCGAACACATCAAATGCTGCCGACAACAACACCCTAACAAAAAAAAAATCACAAAATACCAAGTACGACAACAACAATCGTGATGCAATAATTGACACGAAAAAACAATACCAGGTACTAGTTAAGAAATGTCACACAAAATAGGAAAAATAAATGAATCGAACCGAATACCAGGTATTGTCTATAGTGACAAATAATTAATGTTTGGTATGAAATTAAAGAGAAATACGAAACAAATAAAAAAAACAGAATGTTATAGGAAAGGTCCTAGTATTTCCTCGAGACGCTTTCCAGTATATTAAACCTATACTATTTTTTCCACCGCAGTATCATACTCGTACAGCGAAAAAGACATGTCCATAAATTAAAGAGTTACAACCCCTTCCCCCCCCCCGCTCCCCCGCCGCTCACTGCAGTCGAAACCTCAAGCGCCATCGCCTGCGGGTGGCACTCTTCCACGGCCATTAAAGCCTTCGCATTTACACGGCGCTCCGTTTTGAAAGGATGCGTGGCCGATGGTCAAATGTCTAAGGCAAGCAACAAATGAGCAGAGCTTTTCACTGGCCGGATCACGTCTCGCGGGTTGAATCGGATGCAGGTGATCCAATTCGACCCGTGAGATTTGATATCCTCATAACCCGACCCGACCCGACCCGACCCGACCCGACTCGTGATATCTTGAACACCTCCTGATCCGACCCGGTTCGACCCGCGAGGTTTTGAAAAAATCCTGGCGGGTCCGGTCACGACCCGCGAAACCCCCTGCACATGAACACGCCTCCTTCACCCCTCACTGCAGTCGAAAACTCACCCGCCATCGCCTGCGGGTGGCGCTCTTCGACAGCAGGCAGCGCTTCCGACACGAGATGCCAGCAGTCATTCGCAGTGGCGCACAAGAACATCAGCAGCTTGTCCCAACCCCTCTCCGGGCACGACGACACAGACGCCTCCGCGTGCGCCGACATTACGTTGCGGAGAGAACCCAAGGCACCC